>OX352764.1:97484878-98684878 GCA_947095585.1 Nephrocerus scutellatus
AGACCATTTTCAGTGTCATTTCATTAAAATTCTGATTAAATTTTAATACAAGCGATTCCATCAAAGTAAGGTACATGGTTATTGTACGAAGGTACAAGCGATTCCCGAAATGTATGTCACTAATTCCGTGGTTCTGTGCTTTGTATGAAGTGTATGCTTTAGGAAGTTTATCACAATTAATGCTTTAAGAGAATGCGGTCCAAAAAATGTTCGAGAGCAAACCAATTATATTTTCCCCAAGGCCATAGTCGAACTCGAGATAGGTGCTTAGCCTATTCAGTACTGCCAATGAGTTGCCCCAGACCAAGATGACACTGTCGTTTCGAGTGAGCCAGTAGAAAATCATCTTAGCCTATTCAATACTGCCAATGAGTTGCCCCAGACCAAGATGACACTGTCGTTTCGAGTGAGCCAGTAGAAAATCATTTAAAAACGTTGGAACTACAGCTTAAAAGATTCGATGAAGGTGGTCTTAAAAGTAACTTAAAGAAATTTGATATTTTTGATAACGGTTACCAATCAACTTGATTTAGCCGTCATACGAGGAGCTGCCATTGAGAAATTACCTCGTCCTATAAATTTATTATTTGGTTGGCTTATTATAACCATAAGTTTGTTTGGTCAATAGCATTGATGGGATACTGTTACATGATCCGACTTAAACACTTTTCTAGAACAAACGCTTTGTTCCGGTTCCGGCAGCTGTTCGGGATCGCTGCAGTAGAACAGCAAAGAAAACCACCATTAATGTGCGACCAGATAAAAACCACATTAATCATCGAAGCAGTCAAATGTGACAGATAAAAGCAGCAAAGAAAATTCGACTTCATCTTTTCTTCTCAAGCGATCACTTTGCACCTTTTTCTTGTACAATTATATATAGAAAAAGTGGTAATTATTCTCAAAGGCATTTGCACGCGTCGATAATTGATTCAAGGGAATTTCCAAATTAACATAATATGCAATTGAAGCGAGGTTATGTTCGCATCCTAATCTTAAAGGGCGTACAATCTGCGAGACCGTTGAGCCTAATTTTCTTGGAACCAGCGCAAACGCATCCCACCCTAAAAGTATCATTAGCAGTAGTTAACAAATCGAGCAGAGCAGAGCACCGAAAAGGACACTCACTACTACTGTACATGTTTGTTTGGTTCTCTTTATGCTATGTAAGTTGATCGTTCTCTTATTAACTTAGTTATGTAGAAATGAAAAATCAAATCAACCGCAAGGGCAAAGTAGCAAATAGCAATATCGCTTGCAACTTATAAGTGTTATGTGCCTCATTTATTCGTAAAACATACCAATAACATTGATCTTTCCCTTTTTAAACAGCACTGTATCGAGCGTGTTAGTTTACAGACCATCATAGCAAATGCAATTCTGCTGTCAAGTTGAAGGAGGAGTAAAGTTATGCTCATTTCATGACCTGCAGACTCAAGTGCATCACAGTTTTTCAATTCATAATAACAGTGTGACTTAACATGGGTCAGAACAGTGTCAAATAAAAGTGTAACAACAATGTCTTATAAAAGTTTCACGAAACAATTTCACAACAATATCTCATAACATTGTCACATAACAGTGTCACAACAGTGTCTCATAACAGTGTCAAATAACAGTGCTACATTTAACATTGAACTATTTCAACATGTACCACTTATTCCATGTAGAGTGTGAGAAAGTTCATGAAGTACTCATCGTTGTATCATAATGTTACAGAATGAATAAATCCGAGCCATTATCCCGAAGAAACTTCGAAACCTAGTGATTTCGATGTTACATGTGGGACACTGAATCATTGTTCGGACGGAACCGCTATGGCGACGTCATTGCTGTTCGGCTATTTGCTTTTTCTTATTTTACTATTTGCAGCTTAAATCAAACCTTCCTACTCTTTTATGGACTAAGTTCTAAAAGGAACAAATTATCTCACTCCAACGGGAAAGATACCTTTGATCATATCTGCCGTGGTATTAGGAATGCTATCGAGTATTCAAAGCAAACAGATACAACTCCTAAATAATTTATTTAGAACGGTCCAATTGGCTTTCTCGTAAATTGCCACACTTTCAAGAGTTTTTTTTTATTAACCCCTTAAGACGCCATTATCCTATCAACTCGTTATAAATTTGTAATTTCCTGGAGCGTCTTTAATTTTTGTTTGTAAACAAAAAAAAAAGGTAAAACGAGAATCTCGACAATCTTACCTATCCCTTTCTTGTTGTAATGAATTCATTTATTTCTCTTGCTCACAAAAGGCATAAAAAAGGGTAACTGAGACAATTCAAACAAAATGAATATTTCGCCAAGAGCGTAATTTGTCCCTCTTGATATTGATTAGGGACACTCGTAAGTGATTTTGTAATTAATTTTTTTTTTTTTAGGTTTTGTTGGAAATCGGGCAAAAGCGACGAAGCCTTGAGAACTTTGAGAACACAAGCGATAACGAGAGAACGAAATGTTCAATTCGAGACGAAAAAGAAAGTTGAGAAATTAAATGCTGACCCAAAAACTTTTATTCAATTTGTTGGAGTGAAAATCAAAAGAAAACTTTGATGATCAAAGAAATGAGAGCAATCAAGAAAGTAATGCAATTTGTCAAAATACGTAGTTGGTAGTGCGGAGGTGGTTTTACGAAAAGTATGGAACATTTGTCATTTGAATGAATGAGAAGGAGTAAAAGTAAGATGGTTGAAGAATTATAAAAACATTGTTACAATAATAAATTTTGAAAAAACTAAAAAATTGAGCAATAAATTTGATAAAGGGTAAGGCGCGACAGAAAATTGCGGTCGTCCAACGACCGTGTTACTGGTGTTGGTGTTACTGGGATTCGAACTATGAATTCCTTCCTTCTCAGTAGCCATGTGCATTTCCACTGAGCCATGGCGCCCACTCGATATATATATATATAGTTCATATATAATACGAAACTTGATAAATGTAACATTTCATCCGAAAATAATTATTTTGCTAATGAAAAAAGTAAAGGTCAATGCTTGGAACCATTTGGCAATCCAATTATGTAGGTGAAAAAAATCATCGAATGGATTTTTGAAACTTATTCTAATGCTTTGTTAAACAAACAGTGTATTTTTACCAGGATTTTTTACAAATTTAAAGAATTAAGGTGATATTGGTATGATATAGGAATGCCAAAAGTATTTACTATACTATACTATGATTCGCTTGAACATCGCAGCTATGTATATTGCTTGTCAATGCTTTCTTGCTGTTCCAAAAGCGCTGTTCAATAGAAATGATGAATATGCCAGGTGCATCACGTCTTCCATCCGCTTGAATGCTCACATGGTCAGATGGGCGTTCTAATCAATAAAGTGATTCCATCTTCTTCTTTTTCTTCTTCTACCTCTTCTTCTTCGTTCTTTTGTGTTCATCCATAAATGTTCTACAGTTTGGAATATTGGAATGTTGAATACTCTTTGTCGAATGCGAAAGATCCATTGATCTAATTCTAAAAAACGAAGAACTGTAGAAAATCTACGAATTCTGGATTATCTATGCAGACGCCAACTTCAGTTAAAGCTAAATAATGAACGGGATTTACCATTAGTTGATGGGTCAGACATAGATATATTTTATCACAAATACTCTTTCTGTCTGATCTCGACAGCGTCATGGTATAAACTAACATCAAAGAACCAAACGTCATCCAATAACGTCTCTATCAAAGACTCCTTGATTTAGAGTATGCTGACTGAATCTGTCTCATAAACATTCGCCAAGACTTAGTAGAAAGTAAGTGAAAGTAAATGTAAAAGCTCAAAATCTTGGGCTTAGCATCAACTTCCCCAAAAGCAAATTGATGCGGATCGTTAATCAAAACTGACAGTCATTCAGCTTGGAGGACGTGAGAATTCAATATGTAGAGCATTACTGCTACTTGGGCAGCATAGTACAACGGATGGCGGATCAGAAGAGCTGGCATTCAAGCCCCCATTAACATACGCCAAACATTTTACTAGGATATATTTGGCGTACGCCGAGCATCGCTAAGCGTTTGGATTCGCTGACGACATCGCCGTTGTCACAGTGTCAAAGACCATCAATGGAATAGAGTCAGCCACGAACGAAGCAGTTGGCCAAATCAAAGAATGGCTAGTATCCGTCGGTCTAGAATTAGCCGACCATAAAACGGAAGCAGTCCTGATTACCAGCCGGGAAAAGATGGAATACATAACACATATACGGGTTGTTAATCAGACCATCAGATCAAAGGATTCTGTCAAATACCTAGGATTAATGATAGACAGTAGGCTCCGTTTTAAAATACACGTGGACTACTCTAGCAGAAAGCCATCGCAGATGCAGGCAACATTATCTCGGATACTGCCAACCAAATGTCAGAGGACCAGGATATTCAAGGAGGGTCCAAATGTCCAGAGTAGTTAGCTCAGTCCTCCTTTACGCAGCCCCAGTTTAGCCGGAGACACTGGTGACTAAAGAAATAAGAAGAAATCTATCGTCTATATATAGACTCAGTGCACTAAGGACGATCAGCGGGTTCCGAACGATCTCCGATGATGCGGCCGTCGTTATAGCAGGAATGGTTCCAGTAGACATCCTCGCAGATGAAATGCTTAGGATATACAATAGGAGAGCCTTATCACAACTGGACCAACGATCAATCAAAATTATCAAAGAAGAAGAAAAGGGCACCTCAGTCAGTGTCTGTATGGCAAGCCAGGTGGGACATAAGTTTGAAAGGAAGATGGACCTACAAACTGATCCCGAATATAGAGAATTGGACAAACCGATCTCACGGTAACTGCAATTACCAATTTACGCAGTCTCTGTCAGGCCATGGCGGCTATCGAAGATATCTTTATCGATTTGGACACGATAGCTCACCTTTTTTTTCCAGATTGTCCGGAACTGGAAGAAGACACGGAGCATGAGATTTTCCATTGCGGACGCTTCAGAGAATGTGCTTCTCCATTCTCTGCCAAGTCGACACGTCCTTTAAGAAGAAATGCTGAGATCTGAGGATAAGTGGGCAGAAGTGTGTATATTCGTAACAAAAGTGCAAAACGAGCTGCGAAGAATCGAAAAGATAAGGCGATCATCAGCAGCAGAAGATGCAGAAGGCATAGAGTAATCTGCTAAGCAGCCCCGTGATGTAATACCTAACGGCAGTCCCGCGGGGAGAGTGGTTGAAGTGTGTAAGGAGGGCTTAGTACGTATGCGTAATTCCTGGTACGAACATTCAGGTTTACGAATCGTGCATGCTAGTACCCCTGGAGGGCTCTACTGGTATCTTTGGAAGATTCCCCACCTTTGGCACAGCCATAAAAAAAAACACACACACACACACACACCTTACCATTACTTCTGAAGCTCAACGCTCCAATAATTTTCTAAGTTCTCGCATTGATGGTTTAAAAGGACCTACCTTGCCATTACTTCTGAAGCTCAACGCTTCAATCATGTCTTAAATCACAATTAATGGCTAAGGAGTACCTACCTTGCCAATTCACCCTGATTTTTAAGCCTAAGATATTTTCTAAGTACTCGAATTGTTGGTTTAAGAGAACCTTCCTTGCCATTCCCGCTGAAGTTCAAAACTATGTTATTTTCTTAGTCCTCGAGTTGATGGTTTAAGGGGATCTACCTTGCCATTACTTCTGAAGCTCAACGCTTCAATCATGTCTTAAATCACAATTAATGGTTTAGGAGTACCTACCTTGCCATTCACCCTGATTTTTAAGCCTAATTTATTTTCTAAGTACTCGAATTGTTGGTTTAAGAGAACCTTCCTTGCCATTCCCGCTGAAGTTCAAAACTATGTTATTTTCTTAGTCCTCGAGTTGATGGTTTAAGGGGATCTACCTTGCCATTACTTCTGAAGCTCAACGGTGCAATCGTTTCTTAAGGTACAATTGATGGTTCAAGTGAACCTACCTTGCCATTACCACTGAAGCTAACGCTTTGATATTTTCTGAGTCTCAATGAATGATTCAAGAGTACTTCGTACCACGCCATCGCCTAATAACATAATTGCCGTTGTCTGTTTGTTTGTCTATATGGATATAACGCTTTTATGTCGCCTTATCCCGCCTATGTATCGAAGCCATATTTACACGACATGATCGTTTGGTGCTCCGATAAGTTTAGTTTTTTTTGTTGGGCCCGTTATGTGCCACTGGTGTTGAGATATTTTCGAAAATATGTCTTTATGATATTAAATGGTACAAAGAAGGTTCCGTCATTTTTGACGAGTACTCACTAGTTACTAAATATTGTTTGTAATTTCCTAACTCTAGGCGGCATACGCCGTACCGACGCACATGGTGCTAAGACCTACACACCTTAAGGAGCTACCAACAAATTGCATACATTGCAGTACATTCCAAAATTAGTTAGAAAAAAATAATAAAGATAGAAATTTTATTTCAAGATCCAAAAAACAAAGAAATTGTTATTGTAACGACCCTTTTATAGTAAGAATAACCCTGGTCACACAATGAAGATTACCCCGGCTGGGAATACCTCGTTACAATACCTACAATCACATCTAACATCAGATCCTTGATGCATTGAGTAGTCGAAAAAGTCCTATCCCTTAAAAAATTCATAAATTGTGCAAATTTACGCCAACGTCAGATAGCAACGCAAACAATCTCTTCCTTTTCTTGCAGGATGTATGCAAAAGTGTCCTTTCTCTCAACGAGGAACATAAATTGCAGAAAAAAAGTATTCGTATTCTTCCGTTTTTTGCTGCAATTAAATTCCATTTTCGCTAATTTAAGGACAATAACTACGCTACGAACGAAAAAAAAAATCATAACAACATCAACGTTAGCCGTTTTCCTGGCTCCAGGATTGGCGACCACCAAAAAAATGCCAACTTTGACGACCAGTCGAAGTATTCGCGAACCACCACAAAAATCGTCATGCAAATTCCCATTGTGTGTGTTGGCACGAAAAAAAAACAACAAATCACGAAAAAGGGACATGCAAAAAATTTCGAATTTCGTCCTGGCACAAAAAAAATTTAACGAAAAACACGAAAGACCCTCTCTTCCTGGCACGCACTTGATGCATGTGCAATTATATTGCACTGTGCCCTTTGGTGTTGTTACTTTAGATGCACACACACATACACACATGCACACAGTACACAATAGAATGAGTGGGAAAACTTTGGGCACACATAGCAGAGGTGCATTATTTGTACGAGCTGCTACGAGCGTACAAATAATCCAACAACAATTTCTAAACACTACACATCAGAGACAAACACTCCCTAGTTGGAGTGGTTGAAGTGGGGCGTCCTTATTGCTGTGCATGTGCATGTGAGGGGTTGTTTGCTTGCGCCCTTCTCTACCTACCGCCCACAGTTCTATTTGTTTGGCTGTTTGCATATTTTTTGAATTCTGCTGCAATCAAAAATTGCCGTGTGATGTTGGACCAATTAACTTTGTGCGATGTGTGAGCGCTTCGTGTCCTTGCACAGAGTTGGCCATCGGGGCGGTGCGTTACGATTTCTATGCCATTGCTTTACGATGCCTTACCCGACAAGTGCTATGCTATTTGGTTATTCACTTATCAGGATGAACTGGAAGGACTATGTTGGATGATGGCAAAAATGGTTGTTAGCCAGAATTTCGTAAGGATTTATGCTGTTCCCTTGTATTGGTATCGGTTTGAATATTGCATTTATAACTCAAAACACAAGAATGCCTACATTCACATCAGCAGCCCCTCAAATATCCTTTTGTATCAGATTTCTAGACCTCTAGACCATCCTCTACTGTGCAACCGTTAAAAGTTACCTAGCTGCTGCTTCAATAGACACTCGCCGCTATAACAAAGACACGCACAATAAGACACAACACTCTGTCTGGGTGATTATTCCTGATTTATGAATACTTCCATCTCCAACAGACCAACCATATAATCTAAAATTACTTCCACACACGACAAAGGACTCGCGCTAATATTTTACTATGCGCGCGTCCAATGGCCATTTTGGGGGAAAATTTATTTATCCATTATTTGGCACGGTCGATGTGAATTCATGTTCGCCCCTTGAACCAATCTAATGACTTTAACAAATCCAATAACTCGTCCGTGTAGAGCATCCTTCGTAACTTAATAAATTTGCACACTAAGTGCGAAAAGGCGCGTAGCTTTGCGGTGTGAAATTTTCCCAGCTACCACTTTTTATGGCATAGTTGCTGCTCTTCATTGACGGTGGGTGGTGATGACGATGATGATGATGCTAAAATGGGATTTTGGTGGAATTCCAGATCGATCAGCTGTAATCAGAGTTGTTTTGCACGACAACAACAGCAACAACAACTACTCGACGTTGGTATCGAAATAGCTAAAAGCTCGCCAAACAACCCCTAAGTGAGATGGGATTATACTCGGGGGGATACTTCATGGCACTGGCACACCACTGACTAAATGGACATCAGGACATTAGTGGATGGCGACGATTGCAAATTGATTTTTGCTTTGTCATTTGCCATTTACAGGAAAAATGTTGATGACCATCAATGTGGCAAAACTTTAATAGCCAATAAAATTGGTTGTCATTGCAAATGTAATGTATCCCATGAGATGAGGGAGTAGTTATTGAAGAGATACCAATAGGATTGAGTGCCAGAAAAACATCAAATGCGAGAACACACGTATTCATGTAATGGAGACACCCACAAGATACCCACAAGTCCCCAAAAGTACTCTCATAAGACTTCCAAAAGACACCGAAAGAACCCTCAAAGGATCCTCTAAAAAACCCTTCAAGACCACATAGAGACCCCTCAAGACCACTCTTAAGACCTGTGTAAAGATCACGTTACGACCCCCATCAATATTTCCTCAAGACCCCCATAAAACCCACCTTAAGATTCCCTTAAGACCCCCTCAAAACACCCTTTAGAACACCTTAAAGCCCCTGTAAGACTCCACTCACGACTCTCTCAGAATCCCCTCAAGATCCCCACAAGAACACCTAAGGACCTCTTCAAGACCTCACTCTCTCAAAATCCCCTCAAGACAACCTAAGAAACTATCCAAGACCACACTAAAGATCCTCACAAAACCCACTCGGGATCCCGATGAAGACTACCTCTTCAAGACCATCTCAAACCCCTTAAAGGTTCCATTTAGAGCCCCTCAAAACAGTCTCAAGACCACCTTAAAACCACTTTAAGGATCAACTCACGACCCTCTTAAATTCCCCTCAAGACCACCTCAAGGCCCCCTCAAAACCTTATTCATATCCCCTCAACACTCCACTCATGACCCTCTTAAAATCCCTTCAAGAACTCTTCAAGACCACCTAAAGACTCCATCAAGAACCCACTAAATATTGCCACAAAAATCACTCGAGACGCCCTGAAGCCTACTAAAAGACTCCCTCAAGACCCCCTGAGACTCCACTCATGACCCTCTCATAACACCCTTAAGCCCTCAACAAGACCACCTAAGAACACCTCAAACCCCCTCAAGACCATGCTCAAGATTCACTTAAGAACCCCTCAAAACCTTCCTAAGACCCCACTCAAGACCCTTTAAAACCCCCTCAAGTCCCCTTTTAAACCCTTTTAAGACACCCACAAAACCATCTTATGACTCTACTCACTACACTCCAAAAATGCCCTCAAGATCCCCTCAAGACCACCTAAAGACCCCCTCAAGACCACACTTAGGATCTTACAAAACCCCGTCGAGACCTCCTTCAAGACTACCTAAAGACTCCCTCAAGATCACCTCAATACCCCGCTAAGACCACGTTACTACCCCCATCAATACTCCCTCAAGACCACCTCAAACCCCTTAAATGTACCCTTAAGATCTAGACCACCTAAAACCCCCTTAAGGTTTCATTCACGACCCTCGTAAGACCTCCTCAATAACTCCTTAAGACTCCAACAATACCCTCTGAAGATCCACTCAGAACTCCCTCAAGACCATTCTCAGAACCACCTCAAGACCCCCCAAGACTACGTTACGACCCCCTTAAGGACCCCACTTAAGACCAAACTCTCCTCAAACCCCCACAAAGCCTCCTAAAGACCATCTAAAGACTCCCTCAAACCGCTCTCAATCCCTCAATGCTACCCTCAAGACCCCTTAAAGAACCCCATCAAGACTTCCTCAAGACCCCCTTACGACCACCCTTAAGGCCACTTCAAGTAACCCTCTTAATACTCCCTTAACATCATCTCAAGATGCCCTCAAAACTACCACAAAAGCCAATCAACATCCCACTCAAAACCCTTTTTAAACCTTTGGGCCTGAAGCTTCATCGTGATTCACCTCAAAACCCACCTCAAGACCGACCTGAAGACTACCAAAAGACCCCCATAAAGTACTAACACAAAAACGCGTACGAGACTTACTCCCAGATGTAAAACCGTGACAGAATGACATATATGCCGACAGAAAGACAGAAACAGGCAACTTAATATACCGTTACCAGGCGCTCCAAATTGACTTTTACAGTCCGCCTATCATTTGCAAAAAGTATGGCCCAATGACGCCGCCTGACCACAATGCGCACCAAACATTCAGTTTTTGGCTATGTAATGGTGTCTAGTGTATCGCATAAGGATTTTCCTCTCCCCATATGAGTCAATTTTGTTTACTAAAATACCCTGAGTAATATTTGACCCTTTAAAGACATATGCGTACTGACAGATGATCAGCTTACCTGTCAATAAGAAAACTCAACTGGATCACTCTGGCTGGCACGGAGCTCACAGAATCTCCGGAATATAGTGGCATCAAAAGGGCACAGCTATGCGCTAATTGAGGACTTGACTCTACCTACCTATACCTATGCAGATGCCTTGGTTCGCATCATACATTTTTTCAAATAAAGGTCGACGAACCTTTCTACTTCTGAAAAGTAGAAGTTGTCTTAAAAAGGTTAACAAATTGTCACAGAGAAGCACTGTGTAACGCAGAAGACGTCTTTCTATCTTCTGCACAATTCATTTTCAGTTCATTGTGGCTCATCTCCTGATAAGAAAATGAACCAGAAACAACAAGCACTCAACAAGAACCTACCCGCAATATTGTCGGTGTCAACCGCAAAGATGTTCCTCCCAGAACGGACAATAGGAATGTGTAATTTTCCAAATGACTGGGTCAACAAAAATCTCAGTGTATGTGAGTCATGAAATGGGAGAAGATTTTTTTTCCTCCTCTTTTGTGTTTTTCTGTATCTTTGTGTTGTTCTTGTTGCATCAACTGGATCTGTAAGTCAAATCCTTTGTTAGACGAACTGTGACGAGCTGTGACGCAAAAAGCAGCCGCAGCCAACATCATCAGCAACGGCAAAAATAAAAAAAACTCTCCAAAGTCGGGGTAAAGCTTTTATTTCGAACTTCCATGATGTTTGGAAAGCAAACGGGCGATTCTCTTCAATGTTAACAAAAATCATCCAGTGGCGTAGTCAAGGGAGTAGAAGAGAAACGAGCTGCTCAAGAGAGTCGCTGCTAGTGTGGTACGTTCGGAATTTCTAAAAATTTCCAGGAGTCAATTCCGTCCTGCGCACTTGTTCACGCCTCTCCCGAGTGTAGTGAACGAATTGGTAAACTTCCCAATCCTGTAGAGAAAACCGAATGCTGGCGAAATCCTTGGGAAAATTTCCCACACGAATGATGCACAGAGATGAATGTGACGAAGGAAACTACAGACGGTATGGATGGCATGGCAAAATTTCCCGAGCCACTCGTATACCCATCCAGCTTGATTTGCCGGAGAAAAATCACAGTTCCATTGATAACGCGAATCGGATTGGTCCGGCCGGGTCATCGTCATTGTCGTCGTTCTCGTTGCGGTGCACTTCTTCGTATTAAAAATTTCGTTTGGTGTCGCCGCGCGGTCATTGTCACGTCGCACGTCGTTTACTTGTTGTTGTTTTTGTCGTTGTTGTTGTTGTTGTTGCTGCTGCAGTTTGATGGTACCGGTGTTTTTACGGGTCGAATTATCCGGTGATTAAGCTCCGAACTAACTAAAATGGTAATTATCATCACACAGTTTCCGGGTAGAGTGCGGGCAATAAGAAAAAGAAAAGTCTTCTCTCATTACTCACTGCCTGATTACCCGAAACATTCTTCCATTGTGATACATATTTGCATTTAACCCCAAATTTGTGGTGGAGGGGGGGGGGGGGGGTTGTATTGCTGGTGTTGGTGTATTCTGTTTTGGTTTTAATTTAATCCGATGATACCCTAGATTTCGTTTGTTTCGCTACGCTTTCCATCATTCTCGAACGGATTGAATCGTCGTCGTTGCCATTCTCAAGCGTTGCTCGAAAGCGTTTCATTGCTACCCTCTTCTCATCTCCTCCCGGACCCATTGATAACGATTCGCAAGTTTAATGGTCCGAAGAGGGAGTTTCACTTTATGTCTCGTTTTCTTCAGCGTCGTCGTCGTCGTCATCATCATCGCCATCGTCACAGTTGTTGTGTCGTTTTCATTATTTCCTGACATAATTTTGACCCAATTTCGTGTTTTCGTTCAGTTGTTTGGTTGTTACGCGTGGCAAGTTGGTTACCCGAAGTGGGGTTGGGGGGTTGCGCCAGGGTATAACAGGCACTGAAAGTGCTTTTTCGACGTGAATGGATTAAAGGAAATCCAAACAAAAGTAAAAAAATATATAAAAAACGAGAAAAAAAACAACAAAACCCAGCACATCCAACCACCACGTTGTCTCGCAACACTCAAGCAACCGGCAAATAGGGTAAGAGGGAGGTAAGGTACATACCATTAATTCAATTCAAGTCTATCAAATATCAAGTTTTTTCGAACGATAGAAAAAAGTGAACCTTGGGCACAGGTTACCTCGGAGAATTATGAAAAAAAGCTATGGAATCAAAAGAAAATTAACTTTTTCAAATCCAAGTTATCCTGCGCGACAGTTTCGTACAGATCTCTTAAGCTTAGGTTAAGAAGAGGATCGGAAAATTAAAAAAAAGTGAAAGGTTGCACTGTGTCAACGTTTTCTGATCCATTCTTCTATGAAAAGTTTTATAGAACTTTGAAATTAAGTAGCCAAACGGCGCACTCGAGCGCTATTTGAGGCCTTAGACCGTAACGGTCTGTCGCGCTGAATATTGTTATTAAGTGAAAGTGAAATTTGGCGAAAATGTCTCAAACACCTTCACAGTGTTCTTTAACGTAACTTTTTCAAATCCAAGCTTACTCATAGATGCTTCTCCACAAGTCATTCATTCTTGGCGAAATTTTCTCATCATTATAATTGGCTCTACAAGCGGGGTCCGGTCCTGGCCTCCCGCAAAATGTCTCGCCACCGGTCCCGATTTTGAGTCGATGTCATCCAGTTTTGCATCCGTAAAACCTGGGCGTCCTGGGGTACGCCATCCCTCCAGCGTAGGCTTTGCCGGCCTCGTTGTCGTGTTCCATAAATCCTACCGAAAAGGAATTTCCGAGCAGGATCCTTCTCGCTCATTCCAATTAGGTGTCCTGCCCACCAGATCCCACCGAGCTTAATTCTCTTCATGATGTCGACATCGCGATAACGCTCATAGATCACATTGCTATAGAGTCTCCGGAATCGTCCTTCCTCACAAGAGGGCCAACAATTCTCCGTAAGACCTTTCTCTCGAACGCAGCTAAGAAGTCAGAATACTTTTTGCTAAGCACCCAAGTCTCGGATCCATATCTCTTGGGCTTCTACCAACGATGTCAAAACCGTCTGCGTAAGCCAGTATCTTAATGGACTTATAGAGGATTATTCTATCGCCGTTACTTCAGAGTCTCGGATCACTTACTCCAACGCCAGGTTGAAGAGGACGCAGGCCAGACTGCCCACTTGTCTGAGTCAGTTTATTTGGGATGCCGAATTCTCTCATGGCATTACAAAGTTCTTGCTCTGTCTATGCTATCATAGGTGGCTTTAAAGATGGTGTAGTAAGATTTGAAAGTCTAGATATTTTTCCATCAAATTCCGAACGGTGTTAATCTGATCAGTTGTTGATTTGCCTGCGATGAAGCCACACTGGTATGGACCAATGATGACTTTAGCGTATGGGGCTATCCTGTCTTGAAGGATAGAAGAGAAAATCTTATACGCGGTACTCAACAACGTTATACCACGATAATTGCTGCATTTTGTGATATCTCCCTTCTTATGTATGGGGCAAAGGATGTCTCTTTACCAGTCTTCTGGCATCGCTTCTTCTTCCCATTCTATTTCCCATACATACTATTTCATGAATTGCTTGGTGTAATGTGGGGCCTCCTATTTTTATCAGTTCCGCTGGGATCCCATCAGATCCCGGGGCCTTATTATTTTTGAGCCGATTTATCGCTCTGCTAACTTCGACTATGCTTGGTGGCGGCAGCATTGTATGATCTTCGGTCATTGGTGGAGCTTCCAATTCCTCAGTAAGCTGGCCATTTAGCAACTCATGAAAATGCTCTTCCTATCGCTCTATGATGCCTTTAAGATCGGCGAAGAGATTACCCAAGATTACTGCAATTTTTGCAGTATGTGCAACGCAGTGTATATTGCGTCATACCCCGGACTCTATGGTAGAACTTCCGCACCTGGTGCGTTCCTTGTGTTCTGTACTGCTCTAGTTCACGGACGAGGTTCTTCTTCCAGACTGCTTTCTTTCGCCGGTGAACTGTCTTTTCATATCTTCTGAGCTCTTTATATTCATATTCGCGTGCCTGCGTTCTATGAGATTGTTGCATTGCTCGGTACGCAACATTCGCTAGCTTACATTCGTCATATAACCAGTCGTTCCGATCTCTACATCTCTACGACTACTCCAAAAGTTGGAGTCAGCAGTACAAGGTAATGACGGCATTCTTAAGGCGTGTCCATTTCGTTACTACACCCGACATCTCAGCCCCAGGACTTTATTTAGGGCAAGTCCTATCGCTTAACTGTAGTTGTTTCTGGTCTCTTCATTGCGAAGGGAAGCCATTTTGACTCGAATTTGATTCGCAGATGCAGTCTTATATGATAATGCAATCCGCGCTCGGAGCACCATTCCAACAAGATAGTGGTCCTAGTCGACGTTGGCACCTCGGTACTTTCATAACGTCATTAGGTTCAGCTTGGGGCGGCAGTCTATCCTATTCCTGTTACTGTGCCCCAGCAACAGTAACAGGAATTGGCTGATCATGGCCAATTCTACTTGGCACTGTTGTACGAGTTTACGGTAGTCGCATATATGGCCCTTATGGCAGATTGGCTATCAACACCATATGTTGCCAACACTTCCAATTTGTGCATTACTGAACCTAAGTGCCATACAGGCCTCACTAATTGCTGAGATCTCTGCCTGACAGATGCTAGCTGAATCCGGTAGCTTGTATGATCTTGACAGATTTATATTATCCGAGAAGATACCTGCACTGACTCCATCCTTCATCTTGAATCCGTTAGTGAATATTGTTGGGTCCAATCACCTCGTTACTGCCCCATCCTTCCAGTTTCCCTGGCAGAAAACTCTACGCTAAATGAAGATTTTAAGCTTAGTTAAGGGATGCTAATTAATGATGCTAACTTTCAGTTACTATCTGCAGTATACTACAGTGCCCGTATGGTCTAGTCACAAACCACTACTACTGAGTCTTACTACACTGCACGTCACAACATACTTGATATATATGTCAGGCCACCAGACCAGAGTTACATAGGTAAGAGTTGTCCGTACAACAGCAGTGTACAGCCAGAGAGCCATATTTGGTTGAATACCCAATTTCCGGCCGATGGTTTTACTGCTGGCACACACGCTTTCTTAGCCCTGTTCTCTATGGTAGCCTTCCAGCTAAGCTTCCTTTCCAAGATTACTCCGAGATATTTGGTGCTGGGGGTAAGGCTGAGACTTTTCCGATTAAGTTTTGGAACAATAAAATCCTGTATTTTGGTGATCAGTAATCAGTATTTTCCCATGTTTGACTCCAAGACCACAGCTTGTTCCCCAGGAGCAGACTTTACCAGAGCCCTTTCCATACCTTAGCTGATCACGGAAAGGTGCTGGCCTGATTCGAGTATCACCACGCCATCTGGATACGCCAACAAACTTCTTCACATCCTCTTCAAGTTTTAGTAGAATTTTGTTAATTACCATCAGCCACAGTAAGGGAGACTCGTTGGTAATGTTACTGCTGCCAAGGTTGGCATGTATAATTTTGATACCAAGCATGGCTATGATTTATTTCGTATAGAAGGATTTCACTGCTGACTAAGTAAGAGCTTCCTGAATAGCCACAATGCGAACATTGTAGAAGGCCCCTTCTATATCTTAGAAGATGGCTAGCGTAAACTGCTTGTATTTGATCGTGAACTCAATCGTTCCTCCTTAGATATTATATGTAGTCGTCTAATCTTGGCAGTATTGGTAATCGATACCCATTTTCACTTCAAGTAATCCACGTGTGTTTTAAAACCGAGCCAAAGGTCGAGCATTACTCCCGGTACTTGAAAGAATCTTTTGACTGATTTTGAGTCTGGTTACCAACCCGTATGTTTATGTATGTATTCCACATTTTTTCGGCCGGTTATCAAGACAGTTTTCATTTTGTGATCAGATGATTCTAGACCGGGGATACTAGCCAGTCTTAGATTAGGACGTGGACGACTGTTACTTTCGTCGCTGACTCTATCTAGCATAATGTTTTTGGTATGGTTACAAGGGCGTTGTCGCCAGCGAATCCAAATATTTTTACTCATAGTGGTAGTGTTTGTATTAAGACTGCATCGTACACGAATTTTCTGGTCCTTCTTGCTGTGTACATGCAATATAACTTCTTTTTCTTTCTCAATAGATATAGACACCCAATGTGTCGTAAGAGGAAATTAGGAAAAATATGAGATGCCTATTCAGATCCGTTTTAAATGAGTGTTTTGTCCTCTCCTTGGGTGACAATCCTTGCCTTCTAGTTGAAGAATAGTGCATATTTGTAGGCACGCGTTGTGACCATTGTTGGTCGGTTCACTCCAACCTAAGGGACGCGTGATAAGTTTTTATCTTTTTATCTTGTTAATTGGCAGACTATTAATGCTCTGTTACTTTATGCGACGCATCAATAACAAAAACAAATTACCCCATATCCTGCAAAGTATTATATCGCAACATTTCGTCTGATATCCTCAAATTTTCGCGAAAAAATCCATCAAACCATTAGCATTGTGGAATATTTTTTAATAAATTAAGGATATCAATTTAGCTGTGATTGGAGTACATCCATAACTTACCCTTTTCAATTGCACAGCCAGCCCGCTTCAACCCACTTCCCTTACACAAAACATAACTAGAGGTATACCGTATGTACCGAAGGCAAATGTTTAAAATTCCGAAATAATAACAATACTAATAAAGAGGAGGAATATCCTGTTTTGCTGGCCATCGCGAGCATCGCATAACTACCAAAAAGCTGCGACGTAGTGCCAGAACTGTGGGTCCCACCATGCCATGGAAATGGCATCAAACAAAAAGACCGCTACTACGAAATCCCTTTTAAAGCTTACAAACATTTATTTTAAATCCATCGACATTTTACACTGAACCTGAAACCAAACTGAGCGTGCGAATGGAAAACGAATGCGATGATGGCGACGATGAGGACGACCTACATTGATGACACTCTCTCCACTTTACTTCGCGCCACTTCACACTCACTCCACATCAAAGACTGATGGTATATTAAAGGATTCGATGGAGTTCGACGTTCCGTTGAGCCTACATACGTTTCTTCTATCTATGGATTGATTGTGCTATCATGTGCATGCATGTACATGTGAGTGTTTCTGTGCTACAGTAATGCTATAAAAATACATTTGTAATTGGCGCGCAAAACGATGTTCATATAATATAACGGCAACAACAGATACAGAGGACTGGAGGGTCCTCCTTTTGTCGATGCAACGTCAAATAAATTAATTAAAAATAAATTTAATTTGGGTCTTTGTCGCACGACGAGACGCGCTCACACGATCGAATTGAATGTAAGCTACATGGTCGTATTGGTGTTGGTGCCACATATGAATGAGATCGCGAATGCCGATAAATGGATTTTTAAAGGATATCGTAATCAATTTTTGATTGAGCGCCATTATTATGAAATTTCGAGAGGTAAGTTCTGTTTCTTTTGATTACAAGTATAATTTTAAGGGATGGGAAAAGACAATAAATATTTCTTTTACTATTTAATGAAATTTTAAGCACATTTTCGTCCATTTTTATGTGTAGGTGTAAGGGTTGCCTTTTAAAATAGGCCCTTAGGCCAAAACGGTTCTTGTGTTTATCATTTTAACCCCGTTGTTAACCCCGTCAACAAGTTACATCGGGTTATGATTTGTGCGTTTCTGAGTCTTAGTGCATTGCAGATCTCCTTAATTGCTAGGATCTCTACCTGAAAGATGCTAGCTGAATCGGGCAGCTTGTATGACGTATAAGATTATCCGAGAAGATACCTGCACCGACTCCGTCGGCGGCAAATTGCCTCGTTACTGCCTATATCCTTCCAGCTCCCCCTTGGTAGCAAACTCGACGCTAAACGAGGAGTTAAAGTCAAATTTAGCGATGCAGTAGTCAGTAGATGATGGTATCTTTAAGTTTTGTCTGCAGGATATTACAGTGTCCGTATGGTCCAGCAATAAACCACCCAGATTCTCTTAGTCTTACTACACTGCACGTCGCAAGATACTTGATAAATATATCAGAAGTTAATAGGTGCAAGACTCGGTTAGACATGACCGTAGGGCTCCAGTAATGCCGACTGCTGCTGATCGCTGTAATCTTTTGAGTATGGTGGCATTATACTTCTACTTCATCGCTAGCCACCAGACCAGCGATCCATTGGTAAGAATTGACCGTACAACAGCTGTGCACAGCCAGAGAGCCTTCTTTGTTTAAAACCCCATTTCATGCCGATGGTTTATCTGCTGGCAAAGAGGGCTGCGCACGCTTTCTTAGCCTTATTCTCTATGTTAGCCTTTCCAGCTAAGCTTCCTATTCAAGATTACTCCAATATATTTGGAGCTGTGGGTAAGGCTGAGACCGGTACTTTGGATTTAGTTGTGAACAACATCATTTCAGTCTTCACAGGGTTCACTCCAAGGCCACAGCTTGTTGCTCAGGAGCTGATTTTTCCCAGGGCCTTATCCATGACTTCACCGATCACGGAAAGTTACTGGACTCTTTACATGATAAGATGATCTAGAATTCGATCCAGAGCCTTTAGCATGAACGACGAGAGAATCTTTTGCTGATTCATGGCCTCTTCTGCCTTCTTTGTGTACGAAAACCTTCCAAACTCCTCTCCAGCTTCAGGGACATAATTGAGTAGGAGACAGCTACCGAAAATCTTCATTAGCCAGGAAGTCGTAAGCTCCAGTTACTTGTGTAGCATAATCGGCTGTATGCTATTCAGGCCAGAAGACTTGTAGGACGAAAAGATTCTTAAAGCACAGGAAACCTTTACCCGGGTTATGATGTTATCAACTACATCACGGTAGACCGGATGCTTAGCATGTAATCTACCTCTCCAAAGTATCTACGCATTGATAACTGATGGTGGTGAAGTGTTAATTTGTGAGAAGATTTAGGGAGTCTGCCGTAGATGGTGTCCAGCCACCGTCAGGTTTCTTGATGAAAGTCGGAGAGGCGGTCTCTTCGCACAGAATTTTGCAAATTCTAGCAGAGTCATTGGTAGTTTCAATTGATCGACAGAAGTCCATCCAAGAGGGTCGCCTTTGCTCCTTTAATGGCCTTCCTGTACCTTCTTAGGCAGTCTTTATAGGCTGCCGTTATTTGTTGGTATATCACATATATCAGTTTACAAAGATATCCGCTCCTCCAAGGAGGGTGAACTTCAATAATAAAATGTAATAATACGACCTGTGTGCAAGGAAACACAGCTTAAGAAGGGTGATACTTTGCACAGCAATCGAAAAGATAAGTCTCCTTTGATAGGTAATTGCTTAAATAAATACCCTTTATGATTCGCCTGTCAAACGGACAGAAAAATGCAAATTACAAATCGGGGTAATTAGCGCTGCAGACAAAGGATCATCGCGAAAAGACAAAGACGAAGCAACGCGATGGCGAAAATGCTCTCTGATATGAATGATGCCTTTGCACACAAACATGCACTAAGTTCACAACAAGGACGAAGGGCATAATATGCCAGTTTCGTACTTTTAATTGCATGCGATTGCCATCTCTTTTTTTTTAACTTCCTCTTTTTTTATCCTCGATTGATGCTGCACACTCGACTTGCATCGCACTTTGAGTCGAGTGTTAAGTAAGTACATCCAAGGATGGCGAAAGCGACTATACGTACACATCAAGTGTACTGCTGGCGCTAATTCCACAGAGACGACACGAGAATGATCAACAGGAATTATTGCGTTCATCCATCCATCCAGCATCATTCTCAGGATGTTTATCTGCCCCGTTTGTGTTTGCGAACTCATTAAGTTGCACTTCTTCATCTGAATGCCGCCGCCGCCGTGTGCAATTCTTCACAGTTCACAGGTCACAACATCCGTTTTCGTCCGTTTTTTTTTCCTTCTCCTCAGCAGCTTATGAAAATGAGAATGAAGGAAGAATTCTTGTAGCACCATTGTCGCCATTGTTTGCGATGGGAAAACAAACAACACACAACAGCAACAATAAAAATGCAGAAAATAATTTTTATAAGTGTGACTCTGAGTAGCTGGCTGGCGGAGTGAGTCAGAGTGTCCTGGCTGTCAGGACCGGGACATCATGGCAACGGGTTGCTGAAGTGTACTCAATTTTGTCGTTGTTGTCGTTGTTGTTGTTGTTGTTGGTGGAGACGTTGTGTGTTGATATCTGATAATGACGACAATGATGATGATGATGATGTTAATGATTCCTAAGCACACACTCACTTGTCTCTCACTCCAGTACTCCCCATCAGCAGTTAGAAGCAATTTGCGAATTTCCATTTTTGTTTGCTTTGCTTCTTTCTGTCGTGCAAGGATTCTTTGTTATGATTGCTGTGTTGTTCTTTATTGTTTGGCAATTCGGAAATGTCGAGCATGAGTGGGCGTCCAATTAGTATGGCGAGGTGTGAGAGGTATAAAGCGTTTCCGAATGTTTCAAGCGCGCGTTTACGTTTGCTGAAGGTCTCAGCTGAAGTGTCAGGTAAAGTGGGAGTTCACTTCAACTAAATTCGCACTTTGGCAGTTTCCATAAAGCCATTCAATTTCAGTTTGATTATAAATTTCTTCAATATAAAGAACTGTATACCATACTATATTCTAAATGCTTTTATTAAATTCCTATATTAGGAATTGACAGAAAGTGTTTCTTGTTATTTGCTTTGTATGAAAAATCAGACTCTCCAATAACTAGGCTTTACAGCTGGCGTCCGGACCTGGTCTCCCGAAAAACATCTCTCCACCTATACCGGTAGGAATTTCGAACCGATATCATCCAAGTTTGACATTCCTAAGCTCTGTGCGTCTTGGTCAGCACTATTCTTCCAGCTTAGGCTTGTTCAGTTATTGCTGCCATGTCCCATAAATCTTAGTCCAAAGGAATTTTCGAGCAGGACACTCCACGATCATGCGAGTTATGTTTCCTGTCAACCGGAGTCTACTGCGCTTAATTCTCTTCACGATGTCGAAATTGTGGTGAGGCTCGTAGATCCCATCATTGTGTAGTCTTCAGAATCTTTCTTCTACCCAATGCTGTTTTCAGTCGTCTAAGCTTAATTTAAACCCCCAACCTGTATCCATAGATGGATCCTGTTTCACAAGCTCATAGACATCTCCTCTTTTCTCCTCCTTTTTCTTAACACCAACGCTGTGCCAAGCATATAGCCCCTTTAATTATGAGCGAATTATAAACAACAAGCTTCGTTGGAAGCATGGGAAACATTACCCAAGTTTTCATTATAGGAAGCAAAAACTGCAGGTCTTGGAATCTCCAGATATCGTTTTTCTTGTTCAGTCCAAAGTTGGCAAAACCCAACTGGTTGATCTCCTACACATACATATTAAAATGTTCTTTCAGAACGTTTTGGTAAAGGGCTTATCTAATAAGGCTTGTCGTAGTTCGTAGTTTGATTTTCCTTTTTTGGGTTGATTGCTGTTATCGTTGAACTATAAACACTCACAATTGCGAGATAATGAATCTGTTGTGGATGGTGGTCAGCTTCAGACCTTGAGACCACGCCATTTTGAATTGGGGAAATTTTACCACTCCTTAGTACAAAAGTATGCCTCATTTCCTCTTCAGTACATTGTATTCCATCTTGCAGTCCAACCAAATTAGTTTCTTGTTTGATAAGATCTCTAAGTCCCGTGTTGGAAAAGTTCGTGAAGTATTCTATGGTCAATATCGTCTGTATAAGTCAGAGTATCTGCTTGGACTTATAGAGGATTCTTCCTCTCGTCGTTATATTAGAGTTTCGGATTACTTCTTCTAATGCCAGCTATTCTTACTTTACAGCCGGTTATAGATATTATGAAGCCCATTTAACATCTGTAACTGGTTGCATCCTTAAATTGTGAATTGTGATAGTTTATTCAATAATTTTAGTGTACGATCAATAAAAATTATTCTTGGCTTTTAAAATTGGCCACAGTCAACTTACATAGTCATGTCAGCTTATGCCGAATAATACGTTCATGACTTTATAAAGTTTTACACTACCTATGCTATCATTGGCGGCTTTAAAGACTGTAAGCAGATGGTGTATTGAATTTTGAAATTGATGAAATTTTTCCACCGCTTGTCTAAAGTATTGTTACGGAAATAGTTTTAGTACAATTTACAGCGCTATCTGTACGTCAGTATAAATAATATTGCTTATTTGGAACTTATTCATAAAAGTTATATGTACTATTCCATTATATGTAGTTGTTAGTAGTTACATGTGGTAGATGTATTTGCTAATATGTGGTACTGTTGTACTGCATAGTTGTACTGCAATGTATTCATACATGTAGTTCTACTTGTATGTACTTATATGTCTTGTTTATCTACTTTTATATACTTTTAATTTGGTGAGTTATATAAAAGGAAAGGCCTTTTTTCGCTTTCGCGGTGTTTCACGGCACCCAACAAATGCATAGGATCATATCAGACATCAGCACCTGATTCGAACAGAAGAAGTACTGCTCAACATCGCTCAAGCTTTTGACAAAGTATTTCACGACGGACTTATTCACATAGTTAAGACACAGCTACCAACGAGTTATCATGTGATCATAAAAACTACCTGCTAAACCTGAAATTCTTGGTCAAGCACAATAGCGCATCTTCGAATATAAATGAAATACATGCAGGGGTTCCACAAGGCAGTATACAGGGGTCCAGTATTATACCTAATATATACAGCGGACTTCTCCACTTCAAACTACGTAACAGTTTCAACATTTGCAGATGACACAGCACCACTGGGTTCCCACGAAAATCCTCAAATAGCGTCAAGAATTCTACAAAATCTGTCTAAGTAAACTGTCACTTCCGGCTGTCAGATTTCCGTCAAGAAGAATTAGAAGAAATAGCTAAATGGCTTTCCAAATGGATAATAAATGCAAACGAGCAGAATTCGGCACCTATCACATTCACTGTCTGCAAACAAACCTGCCCTCCGGTGCAAGTAAACAACATCAACCTACGCCAATGCGAAACCATCAAGTACTTAGGTCTACATCTGGATAGAAGACTAACATGGAAGAAACAGATTGAAACAAAACGCCAACTAATCAAACGCCTCAAATGTGTTAAAAAAATGGGCTAATCGGAAAACATTCCAAGCTAACCCTAGACTGTAAAAGGTTGCTGTACAAAATGGCACTCAAACCCATCTGGACATACGGAATACAATTGTGAGGCTCTAGTTAATACAAATAATACATAATCAGATATAACACAGGTTAAGTCTGAAGAAATTGATATCTAATTAGCTTGAAAGATTTGAAAACATCTTGTGAGTTTTCCAAAATGCGAAAGATTCAAGAATATAGCCAAAAGGCAGTAAATACAAAAAATTATCCATTGTCATAAGTGTCCTCGTGTAAGCTATGGGTGCCCAATGTAGAATTTACTGCCTGAATGCTAGCTCCCGACATATTTCTGCGTTCATTTCCCCTCGAATGATTTTTATATCATACTGAGGGTAGGAATGCAGTGCTTTTGTTCTTAATACTGGCCTGCATGGCATTATATTTATTGCCTTAAAGCCAATAACAGTGTGTTTCATTATTTTGCTGAGCAAAAAGCCCACTGGAATCACATATTGACTTGCATGACAGCTGTACTACCTAAGGTGGAGTCAGCAGTATTTATGACATTATTCTGAAGGTTGTGTCCATTTCTCTTCTACGCAGGACATCTCAGCTCCAGAACTTACTCTCCCTGCATTTGAGGTGAGTCCTATCGCTTGGCGGTGTATACATACAGCGTATGTTCTCTACCCCAAGTCAGCTCATAAGGCTTCCGAAAGTTATTTACTCATATTACCATATCAATTCATGCAATCTTACTGTAATTTGTTGTGGATAACTTGACCAAATAATAATAATAATATCGGCGCGAAAGACCATGCGGTCCAAAGCCTGACTTCTCGCAACCATTTGTGTTGAGCATGCATATATTTTTGCACACAAATGGAGGGACCTACAATTTAATGCCGGATCCGAACGGCGAATTGAGAAGCTTTCAGTGACAAGTTATTGCTCTCGGACGTTTGTCAAACTTTCGCGAGAGGTGGGACACCGTGAAAAATACTTTGGTGTTACTGGAATTCGAACCATGAACCCCCTGCTCAGCAGTCCATGCTCCTATCCACTGAGCCACGGCGCCCACTAACCAAATAGCCGTCGATAATAAGTGGCCACATCCACACAATAATGCAGTGTTTTATTATCCTTATGTTGATGGAAAGGGATGAAGTTAAATTACCACCATTCCATTTATTAATTACAACTGAGACTGTGCTCATCTAGCAATTTGTCTTTCAAATTTTTACAAATTTACATTTCTATATACGATTGTTGGGGCGAAACCCAATGGTTAGTCCTATAATTAATTAAACCTATTTAAAATACTAATTTTAATTTGGTATGTTTACTAGGTCAAGTGGCTTCGTTCTTTGGAGTCTTCTTTCAAAGACATGGTTATCTTTCATATGGCGAATATAGGGGTTTCCATGTTCCTGGAGCCTTATTTCGTGTTTGGCGGCATGCTTTTTTATTTCATCTTTGATGTATTCCATCTGTAAATCCCTGTGAAGGTCTTCATTTTTTGGTGTACCACGGAGCATTTACGATGCTACGAAGAACCTTGTTTTGAAACGTCTGTATCATTTTGGCGTTTGTTTGCTTAGTACATCCCCAGAGTTGAATACCGTAGGTCCATATCGGCTTCAGTATTTGCCGGTATTGCAGTAGCTTGTTGTGTTGTTGTTGCTAATTGTAAGCTCAGAGCCTCTACCTATGAGCCTATACTTTTTTCTTCTTTTTTCTTTTTGACATGCTCTCTCCACTTGAGCTTGGCATCGAGGGTCATGCCGAGATATTTAGCTTTGTTTGCATATGGCACCGGTAGTGAGTTAATTTCTATGGGAAGGCTTTTGATATGTGAAGTTAATATGCGTGGATTTTATCTCATTAAGCTTGATTCTCCAGCGCTTAGTCCAGTTACAAACCGCATTGGTAATCTTTTGGAGTTTGCTCGTTGCATCAGCGACATTAGTTCCAATCGCCATGATTGCTATGTCATCTGCAAAAGTGGCTATGGTTCCTTGTTCCTTCATTTGTTGTTGGAATATCCCTTGTATATAATAAATACAGAATTGGTCCTAAGACACTCCCCTGCGGGACACCGGCAGAGATTTTCTTTAGTTCGGAGTATTCATCCTCATATTTCACTCGAAAAAGTCTATTGGATAAATAAGATCTTAGTATGGCATAGAATTGCCTCGGCAGACCTCTATGCAGCTTGAATTCCAGTCCACTATGCCAAACTTTATCGAATGCTTGGGCAACGTCCAGAAAAATGCTGGAGCATACTTTTTTACGTTCTAGCGTTCTTTCAATAATGTTGGTGATTCTATGCACCTGTTCAATTGTGGAGTGCTTTTCTCTGAATCCAAATTGATGTGGAGGAATTAGTTGTCGTTCCTCAATTATTGGTTTTGATATAATTGGCAGCAATGAAATTGTCCTGTACGATTTTTTATCGTTAGGTGGCTTATCAATGATTACTTCTGCTACTTTCCATTGCCACGGAACATATTTTAACCGAAAGCTTGCATTGATTATGTTTAAAAGGTTGGCAAGCAATAAAGTCATACCCTGGGGCTTTTTTAACATTCATGTTGCTTTTTACTTCTTCTTTTAGTTCTTTGAGAGTTACTGGGCGTATATCAAAATCATCAAGCTTGTGGATTGGCATTATATTTTCATTGGCCGTTTGTCTTGGTATTACAAAATATGACAGGCTCATTTTATCGTCACATCTTGACATCTCAATATACAGACATTGTAATCGAATCCGATAACTGTGGGTTGTCGAGCATAAAAAACTACTAAATGACTATAATGTAATAACCATTCGTTTACTTTTAAAGGCGTAAGCTAGACCGGCAGACTAAAACAAAACAATGTAAGTCCTGTTCAATATACATTTGTTCATTGTTACATATGTTAATATTTGGTAATTTTGAAGCGAAATAACCAATTTATAGCCACACACCATGAGTACATCTTTTTGCCGCCAAGTGGCAAATTGCTTTTTAGACGAATACGTACGCATGGGAAATTTATTCCTTGTGCGAGTGTAAGTTCGACTTGAAATTATGCAAATCTTTGCAGATAGAGAGAGAGAGAGAGAGAGAGAGAGAGTACTGGAGTCGTGGTATCTTTATTTTTTGGTTGATTAATGTCTTCATCAGGATATTTGGTTTTGCAAGCGGGTGCCAGACCTTTTCTCCCTCTTTTATGTTTTCCAAAAAAAAAAACAAAAAAACACAGATAACTTGAGAAAAAACGGTCTGCAGTCAATTTGGCGTAATTTTCATAATCTCAAAGACAAACTGCTGAACCATAGCTTGTGAATATTCTCCAAAATCGTCTCTTTATAATGCAGAGATGCTGTGGAACATTTCCAAGGAAAACCTCCTCCATTACTTCATTATTGTTAGCTCCTTTTGCCATAACAATTTATTTAAACACAATCCACCACAAGAAGGATGCAAATTGCTTAATGAATCTTTGCCTGCCCCAGACACAAACACAAAAAAATTCTAATTTGCAACACAACGACTTTACTCCCACTTAAGATTCCTCTTTAGGGGGCGAGGAAATTGCTTAATATATTCTTAAAAGCAGTGAAATAATTTCTCTCATTCTTTCACTCGTCAAATAAAAATTAAAATTCATTCCAAGAAGAGGAAAAAAGTCCTTAAAAAGCCCCTCTTTTCCCCGTACCTTTTGTCACCTTAATTGACAGTGTTATTCCGGTCTGTTGAAAAGTAAAAGTATTCCAAGAGAATTGTTATAAGATTCGAAGAAGCTGTGATTAAAAAAAGAGACTCAAAGGCAGACAATGCCACGAGTAATTTCAACGAAAAGTTTCTCCTGCGACTCATCAAAATTCGTTCGTCCTTCCACCTTACCACCTACAATAATTGATTGGGATTGATTTTGCTCAACCAAGCGATGGCTGTATTCTTTCAATCCGGACATTGTAAACTTTAGTCGGACTCTTCATAATTGCTGACCATGTCGCCCTTCCTCACTGCCGAAGAACATCCACGCTTCAGCTTCAGATGCCATGCAATTTATAAAGCGAACGAACCAACCCCTAACTCAGAGGAGCGCAACTTTGCAAGAGTATAGGAGAAAAAATTTAATTTAAAAATCAAGTCGATATCCGCCCAATTTCGTTGAGGAAAATTTGAAAAGGTTTCGGGGGTAAGCATACTTGGCGTTGACCAAACTTACTCCATGAACTCTCCCAAAGTTGTTGATTGTCCTAATTAATTGAATTAGAATTAACCAACTAGCACCGGCAGACAATGGCTGGTCGGCCGGTAAAATGTCGATGTAGTACATTGTCATAATCATTTTGGGTCCTTGAATATTTTTTTTCAATTTCCCTCTGTTTACTCCAACCCGCTTTTCTGCTGCGGATAGAAAATCGTCGGATTCTATTAATTAAGTTGTGAAGATGGGAATTTTTTCTACCGTAGAGGCAATGAGTTTTAAAATCCACGAATCTTACTCTACTATACAGGAAATGTTAATAAATACTAAACTAGATGAGAGATGGGACAGGTCAAGGCCTGATCAAACCTTCGTTTTTATTTCGTTACATAGGTGGCGCTACAGTTCATGGTAAACTTGGGCGTCAACTAATGTAACTTTACAACTAGCTTATAGTCTTTTTCTAACTGCCAATCCTTAGAAGGTGTGACCACTGTGGCTGTAGGTGGTGCATTGGAATCTGAGCATGACGTTTGTGGCTCGAATGCCTGAAACAACAAAAGTATTATTCACGGTTCCACCGCTCGCGAATGTCTGACAAACGTCCGAGAGTAACAACTTGTCACAGAAAGCTTCTCAATTCGTTTTTCGGATACGACATTAAAGTGAAGGTATTTTCTATTTGTATGAAATGCACAACACGAATGGTCATCAAAAGCTAGAAATGTACCGCAACGTTCTGTCGCTCCAAATATTGTTATTGTGCCCCTTTGCAGGAGACTATATCCACTTCTATGCATTATCTAAGGCGTGACATTTCTTCAATGCGTTGCTCCACTGGGTTATATTCGAAGACTCTGCGGAACGGAATGTTAATGTCAACCCGGTTTAAATGTACTAGCCAGCTTAAATGTCCAGTACATCGATTTCACTCTACATCTCGTATAATTCGTCATTGTATCTTCCCGTCATCGCAAATCGTCCGAAGGGGTATAATATTTGCAGCAAAATGTGTTGTCACAGAATCACAATATATTCTAGAAAATTCTGCTCATGCATTGAAAACGTTGCTTTTGACACAAACGTCCACTTAACAGATTTCAAAATGTGTTTTTTGGAAGAATGATTTTTCTGGGATCGAACAGGGATATCTTCGTCATGGCTGTGCATTTGCATCGCAGCCGATAATGAGACTGGTGTTACGTCTTCTAGTGTTACATCTCACTAGGGAGAGATCCCACGTGGTCGAGATAAGCCGATGCCAGCCAATAGATTCCTTGGTGAGTCTCCAATTGGGCGGCAGTGACATCTCGATCGGTGAAGTTGAGGAGTAAAAACACATTTAGATTACGTTTCACTAATATGCAGGATCTAGGTTTACCTTTATCTGCTACATATAGCGAGTAATTACCAGGAGACCTGAGTCCGCAAACCAGGTTGCTGTAACAATCCATGTTTCTTAAATTAGGACAATGTCCTCTCCGCCTTTAAGCAGACGGAGTGAAAGGGAGGCCGAAGACTTTTTAGAGTGTTGGAGGTTAACCTGAACTAACTGCACCATTTCTGTTGCAATCAGGGAGAGAAACCTTCACCACGGTGTTCTCGAGATAATGCCTTTCTGAAGGCGAACTGAGAAGTACGTCCTCGTTGGGGAATTTTCCGAAGGATGAGTCCTCCGTCTCTATATCCGATAGATCATCAGTTAGGGAGATATACGACAGTGACAGGGTCACCGAAGGGAACGCTACTAGTAGCTTCGAGTCTGAGGGATGGGGGGCAGCTTACTTTCCTCCAGCTCATCCTTCTTATAGACTCCAAATCTTGGCACGCCTTTGGTTTCAGCCAGAGGAGCAAGGGCTTCCTGGTTGATCACAACAATCGCGAATCTGTAGGTACCTCTTTGCTCCTCCAACTTGGTGAATTTTCAGTCGTGGTTCGGAAGTGAAGGTTTACAAATTTGAAGGACCTGGAGTATTTCATCCGCAGTGGAGGGTTCAGTTGGGATCCAGGTGCGAGCTCTCGATCGGTTTGGGATATCCACTCTCGCAACGACATCGACCTTAGCGCTAGGCCAAACCTCTCCTAGACGGCTAATGACCTGTTTATAGAGATCGCGAGTTCTCAGGTAATCATAAGTGATAAGCTTAATACGGCCTTGAAGCTCCTTCATAAAATTCAAGAAGCTACCAGAGAGCTTTCTCTTGACCAATTGCCAGCGTTCTGGAGAGATAGTTCTATCAGTGTCGCCGATGCGATCCATCACTGCGACTACGATTTGGTCCTTAAGGGCATCACTGAAGGATCTCTGAGATGTAACAATGGACTGACTAAGTTTGCTGGTGTTGTGAAATTTTTGAAATCGAATCAATTTCCTCCACCGATCTCTGTCGATGTAGAATCATCGCTGGTCTGTTGTTCGTGCTTCTCAATAAGGGATTGGACACATTTTAGCTTGGCGAACTGTTTCGGTGTTCTGTTGGTCTCTGAAATTGCTCCGAGGGCCTTCATTATCCGTACTGCAGTACGCTGTTCCTTGTACGACGATCTAGATGGAGTGCGTTGTCGCGAAAACATCCATCAGATGTGCCTACAAGCTTACTGGCAGCGGAAGGGCCATGAGGTGCCACAATCCTACCACTGCCAGTAGAAGGCCCACTTGTCAAAGACGACCTGCGCTTGTCGGCAGTAGTTAAACCACTACCCGCCGTTGCAGGGGCATTACCGGTAGACAGAAATGGCACCGTCCTACCGTCAAGTAAAGAAGAATTACCGGTCTTCAAAGTATTTGTGCTAGTTTTCTCAAAGTTTCATCTGCACAGAGATCCACAGTATGCAGATAAGGCTAGAGGATAAGAATCTGGCCAGGTATCCAGATAATCCGTGAGCGACTGGGCTCGCAGCAGCCTAGGGGATGAAGACGAGGATTTGGAGATGTAGTATGGGAGAAGGGGGAATATGGGAGGGAGAGAGAGGGCTTCAAGACTTATCTACAAAAAACTCTTGAGAAAGTTTGTCCTTACTTAGTCCTACTACAACTGGTGAAGTTCGACGCTCGGGTAGTAGCAATCCCCATACCGGATATCCTTTTGGAGAAAGGAAACAAGAGTACCGGCCCTTAGATGGCATAAAATAAATAAATAAATAAAATGTTCACCAAGTCGTTCATTCCAGCTGGAACAGGGTACGTCATCTTTATCTAAATGTTGGGAATTCCCCCGCTGCCGTCTTATATGTTAGAAGTGCCTAAGTGGGAATACAACTTCGCTGCAAGGTAATTAGTTGTGATTTTCTACTTTACTATTAAAGATACAAGGTCTGCGATCTTCCATTTTAGTCGTCTCGTTAGCACTTACGCTGCAAATAGTCTTACCTCTATGAGCGGTCGAGAATCCAGAACTGGGAGCATTAATACCTTGAACTACTTTACGGATATTCTACTCTGCACCTTGGATAGTTCCGAGTATTTTGGTTAGGGCCATTTATATTTTCTTGGACTAGAACAACAGTCCAAGTCCTATTCTATATATTCTATATATAGAAGGTGAATTTTTAATAAATCTTTGAGACACAAACTTATAGCGACGTTGTTCTCTGAAACACTTAATGTTTACCTGAATCCATAGAAATGTGTTCTTTTCAGAGAATAAATAATTATTAATATTTAAGGTGACAGAATGTTACGGTCCAGTACCAAGCTTCTAGTGACCATAAGTGACTAATTACTAGAGCCACGGCGCCGATCATTTCACAGAACAGGTCATTCCTTTTAGATCCGCAGAATTAGGGAACTAAAAAGGCATTACATTACATTACTTTTTAGAAGCCATCATAGCTGAGTATGTTAAGTTAAAGAGCAAATCACTGTCACTCATCTTTATGGTATTAAAGAGAAGAAGAAGAACAACAACAAGAAGGAGTAACTTTATTCTGCCGCTGAATCTTTCACTGTGCCCTGTGTAGCTTTTCTATTGAGGCGAGCAAACCTTATTCCGCTGAATTTAATTTCATTTCATAGAATAACTTTTTTCCGTCATCCTCAAGGGAACATCGCGCGGTGAATCTTCTTTGGATTATGAATCCATGAACGTAAATGTTCCCTCATTTTTATGCCGACAGAATGAAAATCTGCTGTTCCGTAATCCGTACTTTCCCCCCGCTGATTTCATTTCATCATAAAGAGAAACGGTGTGCCGGGAGAGTGGCAGAAAAAAACCAGGCCACAAATTTTTTTTTATTGATAATTTAATTCCTGTTCTTCCCTTCAAATAACGTCAAAACGTTACTGGATGGTGCGCGGCGTCTCGTTTATGATGATTTCAAGAATGATTACGTCGATATGGGAGCATGGTGATGATGATGATGATGTTTTGCACTTGGTGTCTACGCAAAGGCAAACATCAAAACTTAAGTAAATTAAGCTTCCAGAGTTAAGACGCAAATTTCTGACTCATACCGCTCCCAATACTGTATCTGGCGCCACCAACAACAACCGATATAATTTGTAATGAGATTTTTGAATTCCGATTCAATTTGCCAGAAACGAAAATTCGATTAGTCCTTTGGAGTTCTGTTGTGCTTACTTACTATTCACGTTTTTTTCTTTCGCTTTAGAGTTGGTTTTGTTGTTTTTTAGTCCTTTTTTGGTCTGATAACTTTGTGAATCTTAAGCAAATAAATTTAACAAATTAACGGCGAGAACGCTTGTGAATGTTCAATGAATTGAAAATGCAATGCGATTAAAATAAAATGACTTCATTATCAGGGTTTCGAAAGGATCTGAAATTTCTTATCGGGTATACCTAATCCGAATTAAAATCGATTAACCACATTACACTTTACTTATATAGAATATGATGGGAAAAATCTTGTAATGCTGAACTTCCTTGGAAGTGTTGCCATTTATATGTTCTTAACTGTATTCGGGTAAGTGCAGTAGTCGAATAACTTTCGAATAATTAACTTTCAAAATAAACTACTCTTATTAATAAGCCGGAATCCGCACAAAAAGATATGCTACCTAATTGTACACCAGAAATCGTACAGAATGTAATACCTTTTTTCATTTGACAAAATATAATTCCCACCTAGGCTTTGCATAGCCACATAATCTAGCACTAGTCGAATAACTTTCGAATAATTTACTTTCAAAATAAACTACATACTCCTATTAATATTCCGGAATCCGCCACAAAAAGATGTGCCACATAACTTTACACCAGATATCGTACAGAAGGTAATACCTTTTTTCATTTGACAATATATAATTCCCACCTAGCTTATGCAATACTAGCCACAAAATTAAGCAGTAGTCGAATAACTTTCGAATAATTTACTTTCAAAATAAAGTACATACTCCTATTAATAATCCGGAATCCGCCACAAAAAGATATGCTACATAATTTTATAATAGATATAGTACAGAAGGTAATACCTTTTTTCATTTGACAATATATAATTCCCACCTAGACTATGCAATACTAGCCGCAAAATCAAGCAGTAGTCGAATAGCTTGTTCAACTAAAGTACAATAATTAATATGGAAAAATTCAACTGGCTGTACTTTGCAGTATATCAGGTACTTTTTATGGGGTCTACTCCAACCGTGAATGTTCAATCTACCACAAAAGAAAACCAAATAAGCGGCAGTGATCTCACTAACTGACCAACCATAAGCATAAGCCATTTTCTACTTTTCCATTATAATCGTTACATACAAATATTACTAGAGAACCATTTCTTTTAATTTGTAATATTTTGCGTGATAAGCTTTTGACCGGTGAGCATCACTCTAGCAAGATCTGGTGAAGACGTTGTAGATGAGGACAGGACCTTTGGGCACAACGCAGTTTTTATAGAAAGGAGCATTTTTTTGAACTGCTCAACGATGATCAAAATGCAAATGAAAATCCCGAAATTCCACTGCTATTGACACTAGTCTCTCTACAAGTTAGTGCAGAAATAAGTACCGTGGTCCATCATCTAGATTAGGTTATGGTGGAAGGTGGTAGAGGCAGAAAAGCCAACACACTTAGACCAGTAAAGATGAATTGTGATACCGAACATGGACGAGAAAAATGTTTCCGTACTCGTTGAACTAGTTCGAGCTTCGTATGAAGCTCAAGAAACTTCTAATATCAGTTTTGGTCAAATAATTGAGGTCTTTGTAAAAGAAGGCTCCCAGATGGAGCTTACGTTTTTGATAGAGGGCTAGGCATGGGCAGGGAAGGGGAAATATGGTCTCATCTTCCGCCTTGTTCGTGTAGCTTGAAAATATACCAAGCCTTTCTGCATTCCTGCCTATCAGACAGTCCCTAGTGATGACACCTATTGTAGCACCGATGTGCAATCTGTTTAGAGAAATCAAAGACTAGAAGCGTTTAGGATCCATCTTGGGCCTAGACAAGCTGTTCCCTTTGAACATTGAACCTTCTGCTCAGCTGTCTAATGTTCTCTTGGTAGCATCCAGCTTTAAGATGAAGTTTCAGGAAGCGATTAGTATGCCTAAGAAACCATTTTCATGTAAAATTGGCACTATAGTTCCATATTTGGCGAGCTGATCATCCTTTCAATTTCCTGGAACGTCTATCTATGCCCCGGCACCCAACAGAGGTAAATATCGAACTGCTCCGCCATTTCCTTGAGAGATGGTCGGCGGTATAGGGCTACAATACATTTAGTAGAGAGTAATTCCAGGGATTTTAGCGCAGCTTGGCTAGCCAAGATAAAACCTATTTTATCGCCATAATTTCTGCCTGAAAAAAACTTCAGTGATTAGAAAGAGGGAAAGAGAGACTGTGATTTAGCAGTCATCATCATCTTAACGCAAAAAAATCAGCTGAACTTTACGGCATACCTTCCAGTATAATCTAATAATAAAATAATAAATCCTGAAAGTATAATCCTGAAGCAAAGAAATCCGTACTGTTATACGCTACAGGCTTTTGTGAGCTGGTGTCTACATTAGATTCTAAAAATCATTTGGTCACAAATCATATCTAACAATGATCTTTGGAGTAGGACTGTACAGAGAAAATTCTAAAAAGATATCAAACAACGACAAAATGCCATTAAAGTTGGTCATACACTGAGGAAAGCAGGCGACGACATAGCAAAGCCGTCATTCAAATAGTCTTTCCAGTTGAAAGACCAAGAAAAACATGGAAGTCAACTGTATTGAAAGAAGCACAAGAACTAAGGAATATGCCCAGCTAAGCCGCCGTCCGCGCGATATGAAGGCGGTTGTTGTCGTGCTATGATCCAGAGTTTCAACTCTTCGCGAGTTTGATGCACTGTCTGATTCCATTGCAAGAATTGTCACAAATGATGAAAACACTGAAATCGTTATTGCGGGCGATTTCAATGTACACAATTCTGGGTGGCTTCGCCATTCTGGCCAGATAACTACAGTAGGAAGGGATGTTGAGTTGTTCGCTGAGTTTAATCACCTTACTCAGCTTGTAAGTGAGCCTACAAGAATACCTGGCATTGCAAATCATTCCAAACACCCACGCAAACACCCTAGACTTGTTCCTTATCTCTCGTCTTGATAATTACTCCGCCTCTACTATCGTTTGACTATTGTGTAGATTCGCTTGAACACCGCAGGAACGTCTCCTGCTTGTCACTCTTTTATCGCTTCTTCCATCAGCGGTGCTTAAGAGAAATAGCCAGTTGCATGCCACCTCTCCTTGAATTCAACCGCAATACTCGTGGCGCTCTAAATGCTCATCAGTTTACCCTTAAGCCCATCTTCGGACGTACAGTTGAGTTCAGGAATTCGTTCTTCAGCCGTACTACACGTATGTGGAATACTCTGCCAAGCTCTGTCTTCCCACATCACTGTGATCCACAGGCATTCAAAACACAAGCTCATAGATATATCCTCTTTTCTCCTCCTTTTCCTTAACGCCCACGCTGTGCTAAGCATATAGCCGAGCATTATAAGGGTGCGAATCCCTTGAAGCGTGCGCGAATTATAAAAAAAAAAAATTGTTGCACACCCACTTCTAGAGACGATAGCGGTGTCTCATCCTCACTCAGCGATCCTCGATTCAACACTATCATTATTGCCGTTTGGTCTAAGGTGATGCACACATGACTTATCTGTCGTCACTAAACCCTCCAAAAATACCTAGGATTCGCTTTGAAATAGCTCTAAAAACTCACAAGACAACTGAAACCAGCGACGGAACTTATGTATATTGCAACAAGCTAAGCGAGCCCAAGCTTGATTGGATAATGTTTTAAATCCATTTGTACGACATGCGGACGATTTCCCAAAATTTGTTTACTTTTAAGCGCGTCTGATATACCACTTTAGAATTACAACTATTTTTAAACTTTTAAATCCACCCTCGTTAGTAATTTCGAATGTCCCTCAGTGTCCTGCATACCAAAACTCAACTGAACCCTTATATTTACGTTTCCAAGGAAAAGTCAATTCAATAGTTGTTGTTGTATGCCGTAAACCGTTATTCAGCACTTTATCTAGACTTTCAAATCAAATAACTCCCCCTACACCCTTGCCAACAGACTATCAGAGAAGAAACAATAATCATTTTATGTAAACAAAGTCTCGAATTTCTGTGCATTCGGTGTACAAATACAAATACATTTTTAAGTGAACTTTCCAGAGTAAATGTTGGCACAAGGACCTTGGTGGATTTGTTTTTTGCGCGCGATTTCGCCCAATAAATTTTAAGTGGTTATCAAGAAAATGTGTTGCCTTTAGCGGTCTGTGCCCTTCAGCATCAAAGTCAGAGATGTTGTAAAATTTCTCCGGCGACGACGGGAATGACGGAAAAGCGATTGCAATAGTAAACAAAACGAACAGGAGCTTGCAATAACCTCCTCCTCATTGGAGCGACCAAACCATCACATCTGAGGCTCTCAGTCGTGAATGGAAACAAAGAAACGCAAAATGGAAAACATGCAAAACAAGAAAGGAACCCGCCAAACAATGGAAGAATGATGGGAAAATTTCGAGCACGAAATTCAATCCATAGTCCTAGCGCATTCCCGCATACCATTTCATCAAAAAACAACGGCGACTTCCTGACACTCATGCGAGCAGCTTGTCGAAAAGTCAGCACTTGACGCTTTCCGTATAACAACTTACGCGGGTTGTTAGCAGACGAACGGACGGCGGGAAATTCCACATCAATCCACAACCGAGATGCATAATTTTTTTTTTTGCACTCAGCCCCTTGTCGCGCTCGCGTCGAACGCTTTCTCAAATATTTTCATTTCTGTGTTAGCACTGGAACGCGAATTGAAAACTAAATTGAAGTGCCAGCCAGCCCACAGTGTCGAGCCAGTGTCGAGCGAACAGCATAGGAGTCTACTCCTTGTGTTGGAATCTAGCTTTCCACTTTTGCAACGGATGATGCGGGCGGCTAAACATTGCGTTCTGCTCTGCTCTGCTCCGCTCATGTATCTCCTGCTCATCCGTTTCGCACGTAAAATAAACTTTAGAGATAGATACACAAAAAGTTTCAGCAGAACCATTCAGATTCTTTGCTTTTAACCAGCGCTGCCAACCAGATAATAATAAAAAAAAAAAAAACAAAACTCACAACTTACGTCGGAACAACTTGAAGAATTTAAATTTAGGTTTTTCATGAAACAGCAGCTCTCGATAATAGAGCTATTCTCTCTCTCGCCAGACTTTCATTCCAGCTTTATAGCTTAACTCGAATGTTAAGTTTGAATTTTGATAAAAAAAAGAGGATAAAAGTTCGCCATGCATTGCAATGTTATCATCTGTTTGCTGATTTCGGTAGCTCTGCTTTAGTATTCAAAAAGTGTAAGTCTGATATGCGTGACCTGAGACTCCATATATCTCATGATATGTAGGGTAAGTTTTCACTTTTTCACTTGCGATTCATTCCGATAAGGTGCATCAGTGCTTAGTTTATTCAGCAAATATGGGTTAGCAGCGAAGTTTCACTTTGAGTTGGAGCAGTGAACAATTTTTTTCAAAATATTTTGCTATGCTGCGTTATTTTTATTTGTGAATCTAAATTCCCATCATTGCCACACCAGCACTATCGATACTTTGACCGAATTCCTTTTTGGGGTTTCAATAAGACATGGTTTATAATTTGCAAATGCTCAGGAAACCCTGTTCCCCCTTTTCATAACGTTATCAATTAAAACTTCAAAGCATTCCATGTTAATTTGTTCCATTTATCGTAGTCCTGATTTGTAACCTAATGACACTAGTAATTAGTATGATTATTTATCGGAAACTATGGGTATATAGAAATATAGAGACTGGCCTCACCAACTTGGGAATTGGTAGCATTGGGCGATTTTAATGTTCACATGATACTTGGTTGATATCGAACCAGTGAAACCGGAGAACTATTTACAAATATCCATCTTCTCACACAACTCGTCGATGAGCCAACTAGATATCCCGATGCAACTGGTCAATCACCTCACTTATTAGATTTATCTCTAAATTCTTTGCCAGATCTTTCTGCTCCGTATGGCACTTCAAAAATGCTTACTAGGAGCACGTGAACCAGTTTTATAGCTCATATGATTGGTCAGCCAGCATTTCCAACAATAATGCTGGTGTCCGGTACTAGCTTCTCGCAAAAAATTTCTTTACTGGTCCCGATTTCGAGCCGTCGTCATCCAGTTTGGCAGCTCTAAACTCTCGGCGCCCTGGTCTACGCCATCCTTCCAGCGTAGACTTGGCCGGCCTCGCTGTCGTGTTCCATAAATCCTACCGCAAAGGACTTTCCGAGTACGATCATCTACGCTCATGCGAACTAGGGGTCCTGCCCACCGAAGCCTACCGAGCTTAACTCTCTTCACGATGTCGACATCGCTCGTAGATCTCATCAATATATAGACTCCGGAATCGTCCTTCCTCACATACGGGGCTAACAATTCTCCGTACGATTTTTCTGTCGAACGCGGCTAAGAGGTCAAAATGTTTATTGCTAAGCACCCAAGTCTCGGATCCATATGTAAGTACAGGTATGACCATTGTCTTATACACCAGCAGCTTGGATGTTATGGTTAAATTTCTCGATTTGAAGAGTCCTGACAGACTAAAACAAGCTTTGTTGGCTTTGAGCAACCGTGCGCGCATTTCTGGTTCCATGGTGTTAGCGGCTGCTACAATTGACACGAGAGAGTTAAAGGATTGCAATACTCAAAAATTCGCGCTCCACGATTTGAATTGAGGGACCAATGTTGGATCTTCTACTCGCAGATGTGGCCACCATGTACTTTGTTTTGCTCTCATTTATGTGCAGCCCCAGATTACGTGCCACCCGCTCGATCTGGATTAAAGCTTCCTGTACAGCCCTTTGGTTTCTACCAACGATGTCGATGTCGTCTGCGTAAGCCAGTTTCTGAAGGCACTTATATAGGATTGTTCCGCTCGCCGTTACGTCAGAGTCTCGGATCAATTTCTCCAACGCCAGGTTGAAGAGGACTCAGACCAGTCCACCCCCTTGTCCGAGCCGGTTATAGATATTGAATCAACTCCGCTGGGATACCATCTGATCCCAGGGCCTTATTATTTTTCAGCCGACTTATCGTTCTGCTAACTTCGTCTGTGCTTGGTGGTAGCAGCATAGTATGGTCGGTCTTTGGTTATTGGTAGAGCCTTTAGTTCCTCAGTTAGCTGAGGCCATTTAGCAACTCATGAAAATGCTCTTCCCATCGCTCTAAAATTGAGATCGGCAATGAGAGTATCCTCTTTGTCTTTGCAGTGTGTGCAACGCGGTGTATATTCTCTTTGGTAGAACTTCCGCGCCTGGTGCAGTCCTCGCTCTCTGTACTGTTCTAGTCCTTGGACGAGATTCTTCTCCCAGGCTGCTTTCTTTCGCCGGTCAACTGTATTTTCATATCTTCCGAGCTCTCTATATTCATCACGCGCGTCCGCGTTCTATGATATTGTAGCATTGCTCGGTACGCAACATTCTTACATTCATCGAACCAGCCGTTCCGATCTCTACTTCTACTGCCTAAGATGGAGTCAGCAGTGCTAATGACTGACTTGGCAACGATTTCTGAAGCATTCTGTGTTATTCACCCTCCTCTGTCTGCTGATGGCTGACCGCCATTGAATATATACTAAACTTAAACTTAGGACGAGACATTGCATTTAACACACACTGTATAAGTCAACGCCTGTTGAATATAATGTCTCGTCAGGATAGTCATAGAGTCCCGAAATCCCAGACTTGAGTCATTTAGCCTAATACACATGTGTGCAAAGTTTTAATAAGACAGACAGTCTAGTCCAGGCAGCCACAAACAAATAAACACATCCAGACGCAAAGTTGACATAGAGAATTTAAAAAATGGGACCCATTGGCTCCCTCTTCTTTCATTTTTTTTTTATATTAGCGCACGTTTCACCCTTACAATGCCAATGCATAGCGTGGGCTTGAAAACATTTTGATAGAAGAATGAAAGAAAGTATTGTGTGTATGTAAGAAAGTGTATGGAGTTGAGTTCACACCTGAGCCTTACAAACTAGAAAATTGTGCTCTTAAACCCACATTGAAGGCTCGTCATCTTGATAACAGATATAAATTTACGTCAGTTTACTAAAAGCTATTAACAGATAAACAACTTTTTAACAATTTAAGTGACAAAACAATATCCTCTGCCAATTTGTCCAAAATTTAAGGAATTCAGGAGTAATTCTTTGTGGCATTTGGCTTTGGCAGGAAAAAAACAATTTAATTTACTGTTGCCAAAATAATTTGCGGTCACAGGAAGCACGTGCACGCACATAGGTTGGTGTATAGGTTTTTTCCGAAAAACTTCAGTTATTTTTATCATCGCACTGAATGGATTTCACTTGTGACACCCGAAAATCGGCAGACAAGCGAAAAGCCACTTCTTTTGTATGGCTTTGTGGTTCATTAAAACACAAAAAAAAAAAACAGAATGAGAATAAGTGAAACACCACATGACCCAGCACATTAAATGGCGTACAAAATACCGCGCTACTCGTACGTTCTTGCAGAAAGTTCTGAATCCGACAAAAATTGCAATAAAATTATTTCAACTCAACGATTGGCGTTCGCACTTTGGACGCTTTTGGGCTTCTGTGGAAGTGAATTTTTCGCGAGTTATATGAATTTTATGCTCAATACGGAAATAAACTACCAGATCCTCAATATTAAACAGAATAATCCCGTGGTCTCATTAAAAATAATGTCACTTTATGTGATCGCATAAAGCAAGAAGGTGGATTTGTCTCTCAGTCAATGACAGCGATGCCGACCAAGCATACGCTGGAAGGATGGCGTAGACCAGGACGCCTATAGTTTAGGAAAGGCAAACTGGCTGACATTGGCACGAAATCGGAACTGGTGGAGAGATTTTTTCATATTGCCATTAACGGCTGCACGGGTGTGTTGACAAAATCAGATCACAGTAAATGTGTAATGATTTGATCCGTTTTATCCTTTGCCAACGGGTCCTTTAAGCTCAGCGCTATCGCGTTATCCGTTACTGGAGTATTTTAAACACACAGACTTTTCTTTTTTTGACAATCTTCCATCAAGATAACACATTTCGGAGGTCCTGAAGAAGAACAATATACCCGAATCAATAAAATTAGAGTCACATACAACGAACCAGATTGGAGAGCAAATGCTTATAGAAAGGGTTATCCATTTTGCGGTTTCAAAAGTAAACGTAAATATAAGACATATAAAATATTTTTTATCATGATATTTCTTTTTTATTATAAAGTTTGAACGTTGACATTATGTGTGAAACACTACATCATTTAAATGACCACCACGCGAATTGTTGCAAGCATCAATTCTTTTGAGGTAATTTTTGACCACTTTTTGACACATATTGGGCGGTATCTCAGCCATAACTTGACGAATATTGGTTTTTAAGTGCTCAAGAGTTAAAGGTTTATCTGCATAAGCACGGTCTTTCGCGTAGCCCCACAAAAAAAAGTGGCCAGTTGATATCGCCACGACGAGAAATTACGCGGCCAGGAAATGTCTCTTGCAATAAAGCCATATTCGCTCGAGTTGTGTGGCATGTGGCACCGTCTTGTTGAAACCACATATTTTCTAAGTCGTATTCTTCAATAGCAGGCAAAAAAAGTCGGTTAGCATATGACCATAAACCTCCGAATTGACGGTGACAGTCGTTCCATTGTCGTTTTCGAAGAAGTAAGGTCCAGTCACACCTCCGGACCAAAGAACGCACCAAGCAGTCATTTTTTGTGGATGTAATGGCCTCTCTTCAATTACTTGAGGATTCTCAGAACCCCAAATACGACAATTTTGTTTGTTAACATACCCAACGAGTGAGAAATGTGCTTCGTCGCTGAAGAATATTTTGTTCGAAAAATCGCCGTCCACCGCCTGTTGTTCAAGCACCCATTCGACGTATCTACGACGTTGTGAATGGTCAGCTGGCTTCAGTTGTTGTGTGAGCTGGATTTTATATGGATGTAGGTGTAGATCCAAATGCAAAATACGCCATAATGTGCCGTAAGACAGTGCTAATTCCTGAGAACGACGAAGAATCGACACATTCGGGTCTTCGGCAACACTTTCACTAACAGCAGCGATATTTTCAGTGGTACGAGCGAAACGATGATGCACAGGCCTTACAATATCTGTAACCGATCCAGTCTCTTCTAATTTCTTCACAATTTTGCCAATTGCTTGCGTAGTTGGACGATTATGTAAACCATAATCTCCTCTTAAAGCACGATATGTGGCTGTGGCAGAATCACCATTTTTGTAGTAGGCTTTTACAATTTTCAAGCGTTGTGCGATAGTTAAGCGATCCATTTTCGTAAATGTCAGACTTTCAACTGAAAAAAAAAATTGTTTTAACAACAACAAGTTTGACAGATGTCGAATTCCAGCCCTATACTTTTGAAACCGCGAAATGGATAACCCTCAACCCTCAACCCTTTATAAAGATAGCAGTAGAAATAGTCTGGGCAGATAGTCCCCATCTTTCATCTTAATTTTCTAGACGGGATAGAAAACTCAATAATTCATAATATATGGGAATGGGAATGAGGATGGGGATGGCCAGTACCCAAGACGAAAACCAATTGCAATATTATAGTCAATAGAATAATTGGTGTATGATGAACATCGACCAATCGATAAGAGTTAAGTCATGTGAGTAAACGAGGAGCAACGGGAAACCCCTTGAGCTTCCAATACTCTAAGGCAATAACAACGAAATTATTCATCTCACAGAATTAAATTGAACGTTCGTGTGCAACAAATGAACCACAAGCAGGTATTATAAAGTTAGACCAATAAATGGCTAGAACAAGAATATTATACAGAACAACGCATTTCTTTTTAAAATGCCCCTAACGATCTATAACCAATGTTTTAAAACTTGCTATGAAGTGACGCGTGTGGCGCGTGTACTTAATACTGAAGTAAGTAACCTCTTGCGCTTAATACGAAGCTCCAATCGGTTCAGCAAGTTGGCGGGGAAAATTCCTCGATCCATTTGGTATCACAATGAACCATTACTGGGCTAAGTGTGTCGGCTTTTCCACCGACTTTCACCCTAACTTAACCTACTCTCTTTAGTTAGCAAATCGTTACATTTCACTCTGTTGAGCTGTTGGTTTCCTAAAAATTCTTCTTATTGTTGTTATTTTTAATTTTTTAGTTATATACATAATCTAGTTTTACGTAAATTTTCACCATCTCGCCGGGTTCGATATTTTTACTTTGTGAATTGAATTCTTATTTTGAAATTCATATTACAAATATTCGTGGATTCAAAGGCAATTTTAACTCGATCGTATCTCTTGACTCGAGCCCATTCGAAAAACCCTGCCGTTCTTAGTTTATGTCAAATTCAGGTTTCTTATATGTATACCACAAACGATTTCTTATATGGTTGCCCCAAATGTTCCGTGTAGACCATTTGGTTTTACATCGAGGGGTTATTCTCTTCGTTCAGGATGATATCTGTTTTAGTTTGCCTAAATTTATTGTTCCGTACTGTAATCCTCGTATTGTAGATACCCCAGCAGCAGCGAGGATCGAGCTAGAGTGCCTGTATCTAAGGAAAATGAGAGAAGTGCAGGGTAGTGTAAGTCGTGACAAACGCAATTATATTAACAACCTGGCCTCAGAAGCAGAGGAAGCAGCAAGCAGGTGCGATAACAGAACCGTTTACAGAATCACCAAAGAGCTGACAGGTGGTCACCGCTCTAGCCAACATCCGGTGAATGGCTTCGATGGTGCCGTACTCGTTTCAGATGGGGATCAGCTCAAGAGATGCAAGGAGCATTTTTCTACGGTCCTTAATTTGTACCTCAACTTCCAGTAAAGACGAGATCTCTACCGCGATCAGCTCACTAAAGAACAACAAGTCGGTAGGACTAGATGGTATAACCGCAGAGCTTCTGCGTACCCCTCCAACGACATCAGCAGAGCTTTTATATCCTCTTGTAGAGAGAGCTTGAGAGGCAGAAAGTTTCCCCAACGAGTGGAAGAAGGGAATGATTGTCAAGCTCTTATGGAGTGCGAAAACTTGAGAGGCATTTGCGTTCTACCTGCAGTTGTAAAGGTAATAGCCAAAGTAGAACTTGATCGAATTAAGGAACATCTGAATACAGTCGGTGCCGAACAAGCACTGGATCCTCCTGTGTAGACCACATCAACACCGTACGGGTTATTACTGAACAGTGCGTTGAATACCGGTCACCGCTGTACCTGGTGTTTATCGATTTTGAGAAGGCGTTTGCCAGTGTCAACCGACAGTTTATTTGTCTCACATTGCGCAGGGGAGGTATACCCGATAAACTAGTGGCTATTATTAAAGACAACTATGATGGCTCCAAAGGTCATGTGCTGCATAGAGGAAAGCTGTCAGAGGAATTCGAGGTCATAAGTGGGGATCGACAAGGTTGCATTCTATCGCCGATACTTTTTTCTTTTTGGTGATTAGCTTTGTGCTTCGCGCAGCTCTATCTACTGGAAACGGTGGAATTCGTCTGACTCTTACATCTCAACTCAAACACATGGACTACGCTGAACGACGTTTGTTTACTCTCACACAGGATTATGGAGCTGCACCAAATGTGGAAAAGGAGGCAAATGTTTCGGGTTTGAAGATTAGTACTGCCAAAACCAAATGCATCAACCTCGGCACTAACTAGAGAGAGTAGATAGTTTCCAATATCTTGGGAGTATTGTCTCGAACGAAGGTGGAACTGAACAGAACATGGTCAACTGAATCGGCAAAGCAAAATCAGTGTTTGGAATGATAACCATGATATGGCGAAGCAATGCAAGCAGCTTGAACATCAAGCTGCGACTGTTCCGTTCAAATGTTAAATCAATGCTCTTGTATGGGTGCAGCACATGGAAGGTAACCGCTACTATCACAAAAAGATTACAAAGGTTCGTAAAAAGGTGCCTACGGAACTTAAGATTTTCCGTTTTCTGGCCTAACCGTGTCTCTAACGAACATCTTTACCAGAGAACGGGTCAGGAACCAATAGGCACAACCATCCAACGAAGGAAGTGGCAGTGGATTGGTCATACACTCCGAAAAGTCGACAGTTCCATAGCAAACTACACAATGCAATGGAATCCGTTATCTCAGGATGGTAGAAGAACGGGTCGTCCGAGAAATACATGGCGCAGAACAGTTGAGGAGGAGTCACGGCAATTGGAGAAGAGTTGTAGAGCACTGAAGCTCATTGCCAGAAACGGCATGCGATGGCGCGTATACGTAGTAGAGGCTTTAGGCCCTAGAAGGGAGATATAGGACATAAAGGAATAAATAGGTTTTTTAGGGCATTGTGGCATTCGATGACTGCCTTTGATCGAAATTCATACTTGCTTAGTGCTTTTAGCACAGCTTGACTATCGGACATTATATTTATTTTTGTCTTAGCCTTCTTGCTAGCAAGTTTTCGATTGCAGCGTTTATTGCGTAAAGTTCTGTGTTTTTTTTTTTTTTTTTTTTTTTTTTTTTATATATATATATATATAGAGACTTATTGCCAAGGGAGGACTCCCTAAATGACTTGTGTCACGGCAATAAGTTGGGTTAAGCCCTTAATAAAATATTGTGGAGTTCTTGCATAGTGGAATGAATTTGTGGTCCCACCATTCCTGCTCCTACTCCTTCACTTGTTTTTGGCCCATTAGTTAACAATTTTTGAGAATCATCCCTGACCCATTTTGGGTTTGAATTCCACTCATGATGGTTTCATATTTGTGTTTGAAACGTATTTGTGTACTAGTTTGGTCGCTGGTAAGGGTTAGTTCCTTTAAGGTTTTTACCTTTTCAACCTTTACTCTCAGATATCCTTTGCGGTCTCCTTGTTTGAAGCTGCATAGTTTGTGAAGCGATATAGCTTGTCTGGCAAAGAAGCTTTGATGGCAATGTGTAACGGGGTTAGATTTAGTAGATCTTCTAATCCCGCTGTAGGTGCTGTTCTCACTGCCCCTGTCTTTGTATAGTGTATTTTGTTTAGCTTTTTTATTGCTCTGCATTGTTCCGCGTCTTTCTCACTGAGTTACGTTTTTTATTATATGCAATATTTTGTTGGTCAGGGTTTTTCGTAGTTTTCTCTGACCGTGCATGATCCATCGATTAAACCATTTGGACTGGCATCGTTTTTAATTTTGTGTTCCTTTTTTCCCTATTGCCTTTTCAATCAATCTGGGAGAGTAAGGAATGTGATGTATTGTAATTTACATTCCTTCGATATTTATTTTAATTTTCTTTTTATTTAAAGGGTATAAGCTGGTCTACCTTATTACCGTGGCGCAAGTCATTCAGGGACTTCTCACGTGGCAATAAGTTTATGTATAAAAATTCCATTTCTATGTTAATTATTTACTACTTTTGCACAATTTCCTAGAACTAATACACAAATAGTACACCTCTTAATGAATGACCCATAGATTGTTGTAAGGGAAACTTAAAAGCTTCCCCTTTAATCATTGAATGCCTTGTGGTCGTTGCCACAACAAAAACCACAACACATTGCAACAACAATGGCTAAGTCACACGCACATATGTACGGGTCTGCGGAACGTTCTCTCTCTTCACAACAGCATGACCGACAGACCAACTTAATTGTAAGAAAAACAATCTGAAAACATAGTAAGCTGTAGCTGTTGTTGCCGGGACGCAGCTATTGTCGCAATCAAAATGATTCCAAACATGAAAAGCAAGCAGAAATCATGCGTCCATATGTGCTCAGTATTAAGTGGACTTAACTTGCCACAGAAACACACACCAACAAACATATTTGGTAGCATTCGGTCAGAACTCAGATAAGAAGCAACAGAGTAGAGGACACTTTTGTTGTTGTACTAGCAGTAGTAGAAGTATTAGTATTAGTAAGAGTTAGTTGCGGTAGTAGTGGTCGTAAAAAATAAGTATAAGCCTTCGCATAATCCTGACTGATGGACAAAAGCCTAACATATGCGCCCAGTCATTTGGATTGCGTTGTGATCATGTTCTTATGCCGGTGCCACCAGCGTTGAACCTTATACGTTATAAACCGCTTGTAAGTCTGGTTGTTTGTTTGTATGATTGGTCTTTTCCAGCCCTCTCGGATCACTCGGACTGCAGCATGTTGCTGGCTGCTGTTATCCAACCGACAACCGACGATGACGAAAGCAATGTGGAAATATGGTCTTCCACAGAGGGGTTGAAACTTATAAAACAAAGATACTCGTGCCCACCCACAACCACAGCATCAACGTCATTCGCATGTCCTTGCTTCCTGTGGGCAGCTTCAGTCATTCATCGTCGTAGTCCATCTGAGATGCATGACTCCTGGGGGTAACAAATTAGTTCCATGATAAGGCAAAATTTGCTCTGTCACAGTGTCACAGGTACTTATAGTGGAGCAATAAAAACTAGAAGAAAAAAATTGCCCACTACTTCTTCTGTGGGAACGAAGGAAACTTTTTCCGCGAACTTTACCTTTACTTTTATCAGGAGATTATTTCCTTCAACCTGGAAACGCGATATCAACTTTGGGATTAATTGCAGAGAGATAATCTATTGTGTCCGTCTGTCCGTTCATCCATCTCTCTTCCTTGCATTGAATATTTTCGGTGTGGTGTGAAGCAAAAAAAATACCCGCATTTGATTTATAAATACTCTTGTCATTTATATCTCTGGCGATGGTTCTTGCATTTTATATCGCTCGTCAACTTACTCGTATGTCTCAAACGGACTTGACATTTATTATTTGAGTAGAAAAGCCCCGGTAGGCGCAAATAAATCACTTTCCTGGGTCCGATTTAAGTTAATCTTGCAAAGTCTGTAATGCGCTGTGTGGGTTTAATTTCTGTTTTTTTGTTTTTTGCGAGAAAGTCCACATTTGGGGAATATTTCAAGGATGTCGTAAGGAAAAAGTTTCTAGGTATAATGAACGTCTTTGCTCATTTGACTTTGGCTACTCATCTACTGATGCTATGCTTTTTTTATGGCCGTAATAGCACTTGGGGGATGAATGCGTTTAATAGAACTTCGGGAAGTTTTTTTTATTACACTTCTGTTACTTCAAAAACAGCGTACTTACTGAAGATTGAGGATTTCATAGTGAAATCACAAACAGCATACATGTTTGCATATACTCCTATATACAGGGTAGTTCTGTTGTAATACGTAAACTAAAATACGATAAGAATCAGTCATAAATTTGATCAATTGATCAATGAGCCGTGATACATAAAACGTAGAAAGCCATTTCCTTTACTTTATATTTAAATATCCAGATGCATTCCGCCCATCACTCAACCTAACCACAATACCCGTGCCGCATCTCGAACTCTCTGGTCTACTATTAGTCCGTACCGTAGGACGTACCAACCAGTTCAGAAATTCCTTCTTTGATCATCATATTTGGCTCTATAACCAGTGACCGGTCATGGCCTCCCGCAAAATATCTCTCTACCGGTCCCGATTTCGAGCCCTAAGCTCTGGGCGTCTTGGTCTATGCCATCCTTCCAGCGCAAGCTTGGCCTGCCTCGATGTCGTGTTCCATAAATCCTACCGCAAAGGACTTTCCGAGCAGGATCATCTTCGCTCATGCGAGCTAGGTGTCCTGACCACCGGAGCCTACCGAGCTTAATTCTCTTCACGATGTCGACATCGCGGTAACGCTAATAAATCTCATCAATTTAGAGTCTCCGGAATCGTCTTTCCTCACATACGGGGCCAAAAATTCTCCGTAAGAATTTTCTCTTCAACGCGGCTAAGAGTAGGTCAGAATGCTTTTTTCTAAGCATCCAAGTCTCGGATCCATATATAAATACTAGTGCGACAATTGTCTTATATACCAGGAGCTCGGATGTTATGGTTAAGTTCCTGGATTTGAAGAATCCTGACAGACTAAAACAGCTTTTGTTGGCTTTGAGCAACCGTGCGCGTATTTTTGGTTCCATGCTATAGTTGACCCGAGATGCTGCATGTTGTCTCCTTTCATATGTATGGGGCACAGGATGCCTCTTCGTCAGTCTTCTGGTATCGCTTCTTCCTCCCATACTTGCACTATTAGTTCATGAATGGCTTGGTGTATTGCGGACCCTCTGACCTTATTAGCTCCGCATGGATCCCATCTGATCCCGGGGCCATATTATTTTTTAGCCGATTTATCGCTCTGCTAACTTCATCTATTAGTGGGCACCTTGGCTCAGTGGATAAGAGCATGGACTTCTGAGCAGGGGTTCGTGATTCGAATCCCAGTAACAACAAAAGTATTTTTCACGGTGTCTACCTCTCGCGAAAGTCTGACAAACGTCCGAGAACCGAGAGTAATAACTTGTTGTCACGGAAAGCTCAAATCGCCGTTCGGATCCGGCATTAAATTGTAGGTCCCCTCCATTTGAGTGCAAAAATATACATGCTCAACACAAATGGTTCCGAGAAGCAAGTCCTGGGACCGCGCAATGGTCTGTCGCGCCGAATATAATAATAACTTCGTCTATGCTTGGTGGCGGCAGCATAGTATGATCTTCGGTCATTGGTGGAGCCTCCAATTCCTCAGTTAGCTGGCCATTTACCAACTCATGAAAGTGCTCTTCCCATCTCTCTAAGATGCCTTTAAGATCGGCGATCAGATTACCCTCTTTGTCTTTGCGTTATGTGCAACGCAGTGTATATTGCGTCATACCGCGGACTCTTTCGTAGAACTTTCACGCCTGGTGCTGTCCTCGCTCTCTGTATTGTTCTGGTTCACGGACGAGATTCTTCTCCCAGGCTGCTTTCTTTCGCCGATGAATTCGATACGCAACATTCCTACGTTCAGTCAATTCCGATCTCTACTTACGACTTACTGTTCTGGGTGCTTGGCGCACCATACCAACAAGATAGTGGTCCGATCGTACCGTCATCAGATTCGGGTTGTGGCGATGGTCTATTAAGACGAGGTCTACCTGGTTGCGAGTGGCTCCATCTGGAGATAACTCACAAGGCTTTGTGGATGTTTTTGCGCGGAAACCTTGTACTCGCAACGACCAAATTATTGCTTGCTGCCAACTCTATGACTCGTTGTCCATTGTCATTAGTGTTCTGGTTTAAGCTATGGGTGCCAATGTACTGCCTGAATACTGGCTCCCTACCTATTTTGGCATTCATATCCCACAGAATGATTTTTACGTCATACTGAGGACATGTATGGAGTTCCCGTTCCACTGATTCAAAGAATTCTTCTTTTTCATGATCTGGGGAATCCTCTGTAGGTGCGTTAACGTTTATGAGGCTTATGTTTTTAAATCTGCCCCGCACGCGAAGGGTCCATAGCCGTTCATTTATTGCTTTCAAGCCGACAACGGTGGGTTTCATTCTTTTGCTGACTAGAAACCCCACCCCGAGCACATGATGTCTTTCATAACAGCTGTAATACATGCCATATTCTGATTTTTGTAAGACACCATTCCCCATCCATCGCATCTCCTGAATTGCTGTTATGTCAGCATTATATTTGGTTAGATGCTGTGCAGCTCGAGCTCTATACAGTGAGCGTACGTTCCATGAGGAAATTCTTAGCCGTTTTCGTTGCCGTGGTCGTCGTCGTCGTTCATCAGTGCATCCGAGGCTGATTTTGGGTTCTGTAATATGTTTTTTTAAAGGCGAGGCTATTGGCCTCGCGCCAACCTTACACTTGAAGGGACTGGAGGAAAATTACCGGCGGCCACCACGTGGAGGTTTGATCGCACTTTCACCAGTCAGAGATAGTTGCGGCCACATGCATTTCTGAAGCATTCTGTGTTATTCGTCCTACTCTGCTGATGGCTGACCGCCTTCGTCTTTTGGTTCTTTCTATTACTGTGGGACAAATCTTTTATAACAGATTTGTCCAGGAAATAAAAATGTCATTAACAGTCCGGAACTAAGTATGTTTGGGCGGCAATCACGGGGTTTCCTGAGCAGCTGGAATGATTAAATGAACTTTTCCGTTGATGACGCTTGTACCTAAGGAGAAGCGGGATAATTCATATGACCTGGAAAACTCCAAAAGCCGACGAATTTATGTGAAAAGTTGTCATCATGAAGTTTCGCTCCGGCTCTATTTTACCGCTCAAGTTTTATCGAACTTCATAACATTCTGGCTTCTATCGTCATTTTGTACAGTTATCACTATAATCACAGTCGACATGAGTTCGAGAAAAGTTCCGTCTCTAACCGCAACATAAAAAAATTTATGATTTTATTTGTGAATTATCTGGATGATATAAAATAAAAACTTAGTCTTCGGTATCCCTAAAAGATTGACGTATTGATCAACTGGAAGTGTAATCAATTTGAAATTATTCTTCACTTCTATATCGATGGTTGATGTGAAACTTTGGTCAAGTTGGGAAAAGTTTTCCATTTCAAATTACTGAAAATTTCTTCCAAAACTGAAACCTTGACAGGATAATAAAATACTCGTAACGCGTGCAAGCAACTCTACGATGGAGAGTGAAGAAAATGATAAACAAAATAATATCCGATATGTAAGTTAACGAAAATTAAAGAAACTTTTAGTGATAACTTCTGATTTGGTCCGGGGAATCTGCATTTTGTTGGGGGAAGCTGACAAAAGAACACAGAGATAACTAAGGACATTAACGATGCAGTCGAGGATCGATTTAGCCAAACAAAGACAACAAACGATATCTTAGGACGTTACATCATTTCATTAAAAATAAAAATAAAATGAAAACTTTTGTACAAAATCGCTCCTTTACTGCGCTCCCATAAAAATTATAATCTTCCCTTGGTGACTTTTTTATTATCCCACACAAATATAACTGAGAGGAAAGTCGAAGCATTCAGGGATTAATGTCGAAAATTTTTGTAATTATTTTTCGTCGCCAGGAAGCCATCAGCAAATGGATTTATGAATAACAATTTCCGCTTTTTTAGTACCACTTTGATGTTCTTTTTGTTGTTGATCGTTCGCTATAGTTATGTGTTTGTTATAAACTAAAAAAAGAAAAGCAAACCTTACAGCTTAAAGATAACACAAAGAGAATTGTAATTTCGGACTCATTCTGATTAGCGTCTTTGCAAAAGAGGAATGAGAGCGAAATTACGGAAGGATTTCAATTCGTAAAGGCATCAGTAGAGCCTCAAAATATCCGATCAAACCAATCCGTTTGCCACATTGTAACATATGTATGATTCATTGCTATCCACCAGAAGGAGTAGACTGTTATATAGGGCGTTCCAACGAAAACGCACGATGTTTATCACTACATAGTATAAAACAAAGTCGCTTTCTCTGTCCCTATATCATAGGGATATGCTTAGATCTTTAAAACTACGCAACGGATTTTGATGCGGTTTTTTTTAATAGATGGAGTGATTGAAGAGGATTGTTTATATGTATAATAACATCATTTAAATAGTTGAGAAATACTGTTATTTTTGAGGTTTCTAATCACTACATAGTATAAAACAAAGTCGCTTTCTCTGTCCCTATATCCCTATGTATGCTTAGATCTTTAAAACTACGCAACGGATTTTGATGCGGTTTTTTTTAATAGATAGAGTGATTGAAGAGGATTGTTTATATGTATAATAACATCCATTAAATAGTGGAGAAATACTGTTATTTTTGAGGTTTCTAATGTGATGTCGTAAATAATTACATTTTTTCCGCTTACATTGCAAACGCAGGCTGAACCCTACGAGATTTATCAATTGCGGGACATAGCGTTTCTCTTTTGTTGTTGATGATTGTTGAATGAATGTCTGTTTGCTTGTAACACGACATTAAAACTCAAAGTGAAACTTTCACAGAATCTTAACAAGAAATCGGTAAATCACATAGTGCGAATACGATCAAGGTGGCGCTTTGTTTAGGTTTAGCTAATAGAACACCCCTCATGTGGTAGTGATGGCAAGGCGTGCTTTCATGTGTGCGGGTGGCAGAGCTCCCGGGAAAAGCTAGTTGTAAATAAAAGAAAAAATTTTAAGAAAATTATCTTAATATTTTTTATTATGATAGAACAATCTATGGCAATAATATGTGAAACAAAATATCGGCCAAATGCTCGCCACGGCTTCGGTGGCATACCTCTATCCGATGGTCCATATTTACAATGACTCTGAGACATAATTGAGGTTCAATGTCGTTTAATGTGCCGAATTATCTCATTCTTTAGCTCTTGAATTGTTCTTGGCTTATTGAAGTACACTTTTTCTTTTAAATATCCCCAAAGAAAGAAGTCCAACGGTGTCAAATCACAACATCGACACGACGTGAGATAACACGGCCATTGAATTTTTCGCTCAAATGAGCAATTGTTTCGTTGGCTGTGTGGCAAGTGGCACCATCCTGTTGGAAGCACATATCTTCCAGGTCCATATCCTCAAGTTCTGGCCACAAGAAGTCCGTTATCATCTCGCGATAGCGAACACCATTCACGGTAAGTGCTTGGCCGACCTCATTTTCAATCAATCTTTTATTATTTCCCCCTTTCCTTGCTTAATATTATACAAATAGTAAGTGCCCGTCAAAAATGACGGAATCTTTTTTTTTTACCACTTAGCCTTTTTCCATTTCACCATTTTTTATCGGAGCACCAAACGACTGTATGGTGTGAATATGAACCAAATCCAACCATAAACAGAAATTTTCGTAAATATCTCGACTTCAGCGGCACCTAACGGGTTAAAAAAGAACTTAAGCTTATCGGAACACCAAACGATCATATGATGTAAATATGGCTTCGATGCATATAGAGGTTTAGTCGGGTTGAGGCGACAAAAAAACATTATATCCATACAGGCAAACAGACAAACAAACAGACAACGGCAATTATGATATTAGGCGATGGTTTTTTTGCGATCCACAAAACTTAAAATATAATTAAAATATCGTCATGATGTGTACTTCCTAAAAATGCATATAAGGCTATGAAGCGAAGTGCCGTTGAGGGTCTACCTGGCGGTGCGGTTGGCAAGCATGATGCCGTAGCGTTAGAAATATATAGTGGTTAGGCTGTCGCTCTTAGACTTCTCGGTTGAAAGGACAAATGTATTGGTAGTCGCAAAACTCTTGTACCATCGAATGCAAGCAAATACTCTGGAACCACTGATTTGAAAGTAAAATGCCAGCATGTAGCTTATAAAGTAATGGGAGCTATTGAATTGAAAGGAGAATGTCAGCATGTAGCTTAGAAAGTAATGGCAAGGCTATCGCTTTTGAGCCACTGATTTGAAAGTAAAATGCCAGCGTGTAAGCGCGGCTATTTGCCTTAACGATACCTCCCAGTGGATAAGAAATGAATTCGGACACTCCTCTATTCTGAATTCATTCAGGGCTTCACCAGGAGGTATAGACTACACCATTCCGCAACTACATTTTAACAACAACTTCCAGGTCACCATCCACTCCAGATAACACTGAGATGAAGGTGCTATCTCGGAAGCTCTTTCTCTAAAGCAAAGGCTCCATTTGGGAGCCTTCTTTTACAACTACCTTTACGATCAAGCGCTGACATCAAAAGTTTTCTACGCTTCATTCGATGCTCTAACTGGTTCAATGAGTAGGGCGGGAAAACCTCACGATCCATGTAGCATTACAATGGACCATCTTTTTTCTGCAGTTATCTTGGGTCGGCTTCCTACCGACAAGGCTCCTGGCCATTAAAATTTGGTGGCTAAATGCCAGCTTTAAGCTTAGTAAGTAATGACAAGTCTATCGCTCTTAAATTAAAGGTAAAATGCCAGAGTGTATAGTGAACCTTAAGAAAGAGATCTCTCTTGCACCATTAAAGGAATTACTAGACGGGTTGTCAGCAGTAGGAATCGCATGGAAAGAGACCTACTGTCGGTATTCCTTACCTTTTGTACATTATCCAGAGAGAGAGAGAGAGAGTTGATATTTTGTGAGTATCTAAGTCTCAAAATATCATATTTAATATTCCAGGTATGCAGCGTGTCACGTTTCGCGTGTGGCACATGTGATGGTTTAAAATCGCGCCATTTTCTCGTTTTATGACGTCTTTTTTAACCACCTTTCGCGCGACCTGGATGGCTGAAATTTTGTGAGCTGCTCAATGTCAAGGGGCCCATTTTGATATGCTACTTTTGACGCGTGTCGCGAGTCGTGTGTCACGAGACCAAAGTATATTGAATTCCACTATAAATACTGAAAAATAAAACTCATGCGAAGCACCGTGGCTCAGTGGATAAGAGCATGGACTTCTGAGCAGGGGGTTCGTGATTCGAATCCCAGTAACGCCAAAAGTATTTTACTCGGTGTCCCGCCTCTCGCGAATGGGTGACAAACGTTCCGAGAGTAATAACTTGTCACGGAATGCTTCTCAATTCGCCGTTCGGATCCGGCGTTAAATTGTAGGCCCCTCCATTTGTGTCCAAAAATATACATGCACAACACAAATGGTTACGAGAAGCAAGACCTTGGACCGCTTCTCGGTCTGTCGTGCCGAATATTAGTAAGCACTGCAAACCCAATCACCAAACAACCCCAATCGCTCCACACAGCGCACACAGAACACATTATAGTATGGCGTGATCTGAAATGCCACTTTATGGCATGATTATAACAAAAAATAAGTGTATGGGAGGCCTCAACTCCGCGACCCGATTACTGCCAAATTTTAACAGAAAGTGTTGTCATCGGAAGTACACATGTGTGCAAAGTTTCAATAAATTCGAGCTTTGGGAAGTGGGTTAAAAATTGATTGCAAGATTTCACGACAAACAGACATACACATGGCCACGGAAAGTTAATATAGAAAATTTAAAAACAAAACACACAACGCTTGAATTTTTTTGTTCTAAGTAATAAAAAAACGTTGAAAATTCCAGAACCTATATTGAATTTTGAAGGCTCTCTTGTGTGTGGGCAATTTATAATTAAAGATCTAAACGCTTAATTCTATATAACAAATATACAAGGACTATCCTTCAAAATACGCTTTAGAAATCGAATAAAAAAAATTGTTCCTTAATGATGCGATGATCCATTAAATCGCGAGATGATTCTCACAAAATTCCAATCGAATAGCAATTCCGCACGAATCGGAATGAATTTTATTCGCGAAGGTTAATCCAATCCAATCAAGGATGATTTTTAGTTCCCTTTGGTTCGATTACAACAATGGCTCGAACTAACCAGCTACCCATCCACATTCCACACCCAAACAACCAACCTACGGTGGATCTCTTCTGGCTGGTTGTTTTAGTTGTTGTCCTTGCCCTAATCCGAAGCGAGTACATTGCTTAAGCCCTTTTGAAAATGAACACAGAGAGACTCAAGCTTTACACTTCAAGGGTGGTGCAAATCTGCTGGATGCAATAAAAAAAAATTCAGCAAAATATATTTTTTTTTTTGTGGTTTTCATAATCATCATCAGCGAACTGTAAGTGTGTAAGTGTTATTGTGTGTGCGTGTGTGCGCTGCAGAGTGCATTTAAATTCGTTCTTCTCCACCTATTTACGAGTATGTAGTAGCTGATGGTTTTTCCTGCACTTATTTTGCAAATTGTGCTCCATGAAGTTTAGTCCTTCAATGGAATTCAGCTTTTTACTTCGTCGTCTCCCGCTACTGGTTGCCGTTACTAAAAAATGTTTCGTTTTTCTACCGGATTTCTTCCTTGCAATGTATTTTCCGCATTTGTTGCGGTCGGTGTAGCAATGTTGTTGTTGCACTTTTGCATTACCCCCAATGGAAAATGTTCAATTACACAATTTTCTGCAAAGAGTTACCATTTACAACAATTACACACACACACACACACATCACACTGAATTGAGGTCAATTAGCTGGGATCTAGGTAGAGAGAGGTATACGATGCAGAATTAACTGGTGTGCTGAACTCACGGTGCGGTACTGGGGCCGCAACACAGCATCATCATTCCATCGGCATTATATAGTTGCCTCCATGGAGCGGCAATACACCCAACTTGTAATTCTGGCTCAGGGTAATTGTTACTGGAGCGCACGACACACCGAAAAAAAAATATGCACTCGTCGTTGAGCAGCCATTGTTAAGTATTGTAGCCACCAACTTAGGGCCTTTACCGTCATCTGACTGTAAATGGTGGTAAAAATTGCTGTTCGTTTTGACAGGCTTCAGATGTGCAGTGGTGTGCGAACAGCTCCAGAATAATAATAACCTTAACCTAGTAATTTATGTGGACTAATTTTCATATACAGGATGTTTCAGAATGAGTGACATTAATACAAGAAATCATATGAGATGGGGAAGTATTTTCTCGCCTTCTTTTCTGAACCAGAGAAACAGAGTGGAACACACTGTCCAGTTCTGGGAATGTTCTTCTCGCTGTTAGATCTGAGTTACATCGGATTTGAGTATGACGCAGGTCACCACCAATCACTTTTTCGGAGCCCCGTTATAGATATTGAATTGACTTGATAGTGATCCGGATACTTTTAATTGGCTTATTGATCACATGATATAGTAATATATGTTCCCAGCGGAGTGGAAAAAACAGAGACTTGTCCTACTCCCTAAAGGGAAAAAACCACCAGACGAACCATCCTCATACCGTCCTATATGTATGCTCGATACAACGGGGAAAATCTTAGAAAGAATTATCGGCGGTAGGCTACAGGAAGCCGTAGTACAATCAGGAGACCTTGCAGAACATCAATATGGCTTCCACAAAGCACGCTCAACAATCGATGCCATTGATTTTGTTAAAAATTTGGCACAAAAAGGAAGGGAGGAACAAAAAAGGATTGCACCATACTCACCCTCGATATCAAGAATGCTTTCAATTCAGCCAAATGGAGTTGTATATTCAATGAACTATGTCGGAGAGAGGTCCCGTCGTACATTTTGAGGTTTGTGGTAGATTACTTCAGTAACAGAATTCTGCTTTACAACACCGACAATGGCTTGAAGGAACATAAGGGACCGGAGAAGCTCCCCAGGGGTCTGTACTAGGCCCATTATTATGGAATATAATGTACGATGGCATTTTTAGACTCCAAATACCTGAAGAGGCAGAGATTGTCGGTTTTGCAGATGACATCGCAGTCGTCGTTGTGGCAAAGCACATGGAGCAGATAACCGCAATTTGTAATGCAACAATTAGGACTATGCAGGATTGGCTGACGTCAATCGGATTACAGTTGGCAGAACATAAAACTGAAGCTCTACTAATATCCAGTAGGAAAATAAGAGAGACAATAACCTTTGTAGTTGGTAATTGTTCGATTATAAATCTAAGCCACCAATTAGATACCTGGGAATGGTAATTGATACGAAACTCTCATTCAAAGAGCATATAAAGGCTGCCAGCAACAAAGCAGAGACTGTATGTTCAGCACTCTCTCGAATTATGCCTAACACTGGAGGAGCAAGGCAAACAAGAAGAAAGCTATTGGCTAATATTGCCTCGTCCATCCTTCTATACGGAGCGCCAATTTTGGCTGACGCAATGGATAAGGTTAGCTACTGGCGAAAAATGTCATCTATCCAGAGATTGAGTGCTCTAAGAGTGATCTGTGGCTTCAGAACCATTTCGAGCGATCCAGCGTTTGTGGTTGCGGGTATGATCCCAATCGACTTACTGGCCAAGGAACGTCAGGTGATTTAGGTATCAGGCGCCGGGGGTATCTCACAAGAGCCGATAACTGCAAAACAGCACACGCCGAAGCCATTTGAAACTGGCAAAGAAGATGGGTCCAGTCAAGTAAGGGTAGATGGACCCATAGATTAATACCATCTATAGAAATATGGGCCGGTAGAAGTCATGGAGAAGTGGACTAACCCAAATTTTAACTGGGCATGGATGCTTCCTCTCATATCTCTTTAAATATAAACACGAGAGTTCACCCGACTGTACTTTATGTGATGGTATACCAGAAGATGTGGAACATGTTTCCTTTCATTGTCCGCGTTTTGCAGGAGTAAGACAGGATGTGTCAGAGCAAATAGGGCACACTATTTCGCCAGAAAACATAGTTAATTCTATGCTACAAAATGAGAAGATATGGAACGCAATCAGTGGAATGTCTTCCAGAATAATGCAGCGCCTACGGTGTCTCGAGCGTGAGAGGAGGAATGAAGAAGGGTAACACAGCAAAATAATGTGAATAAAGAAGAAGAACGAAATATCAAAATTGAAAGTGCAGCCATCGCTGAGAGCCTTCCCGTGATGAACTGCCTAACGGTAGTCCCGCGGGACTGGCTATGAATTAATAAAGGGGTTAGTTTTACTCAGTAAGAATCTGATTCTCGCACATGTTAATGCTCAAGGTGCACATGTGAAGTCTTTGAAGATTTCCAACCTCCTCCTTAAATAAAAATAAAATAAAAGAAATACAGACATACAGACATACAAACAAACTCCGCCACTTGCCGGTCCCAAGCGCAGATGCAAAACAAACAAGCCTTGGTTTACCTGCGCCGGGTGATCGCACCATGTTAGGGGCCCTAGCCAGGGTAACGGCAGAAGAAAAAAAAAAAAAAACAAAAAAACAGAAGTCACTGTCAACCTCACTTGCATGGAAAACCTGCTCGCCGAGGCACTTACGACCGAGTAGGGGCGGTATAACTTCCAACCCGCCCGGAGGAAAAGCCGTGGCCAACGAGGGAATGCGGCATTCAATGAATGAATGCATTTAGACTGAGCTCATTAAGGTCTTAATTATGGTATACTGGAAGCAACATTTTGTTTTGTCAACTTATGGGCTGCCGTTTGTGGTAATCTGTTATCTGAATAGGTAAGAGCGGATTCTTGATGAAATGGCTTTCAGGTAAATGCTACCGGCGCCCCCGTCCCGTTAAAACCCTGGCAGGCCTTAGAGTACGCTCAATGTTTCGTGGCTATTAAGTTAGTGGTGTAAGTACAGATGTAGAATTCCTGGCTCTGGCTCTGAACACAAGACCCCATAAGGGCTCGTGTCAATCCTTTACATGGCCTCACTGCTTGCATAGATAACCATGGGATCCTTAGGTGACTACACACCCGAGCATTGATAACGGCTTTGAGTGGGGACCCAACAGAGATGATGACAAATTAAGTAGGAGGAGGAGAGGAAGGAGAGAAATGAGTGAGTCCCGATATGGTACACAAGGAGGCTAAACTAGATGATATAAGCAGTTTGGCAAGGAGGAATACAAAAACCAGAAGGCAACCTCCTAAGAACTCGATGAGTGGAAGTCTGAAACGACTGCCTCTGTCGATATCTCTAACAGAAAATAGGACAATAGAAAGCAGGAAAATTGTATTTCAAAGACTAGGAGAGAAGATTCAGGAACTCTCTGATTTCATCAAACCAAGAAGCAATATCCATGCGGAGATTAAAAAGTTGGTCAACATACGGTCGAATATGTATGCACACAAAATATATACATCCTACATACAGGGTGTATCCGTTAATGTGGAAAATACTTAAAGGGATGATTTATGGGTTAATGGGTTGGGGGTCAATTTTCAACCCTTACGGCGTACGTACGCGTTTTAATGCGAATAGATGTACTTTTGACCTTACATCACTTCACACCCTATAACTCTTGCAGGCTTTAAGCTACAAGCCTACCGTCGATCTTTTTTGAAAGAAAATTAAATTTCTTAGATCAAAAAATATAAATTTTCTTAAATTCTTAAAAACTTTTTCGATAAAAATTTCGTTAAATTAAAAAAAAAATTTTTTTTTTAAATTTTATTTTTAAACGCGATTATTTCGAAAAGAGCTCTTGGATATTTTTTTTTGACAAATGCAGTATTAAAGCCTATTTAATTTCCTACAAATTCAACTAAAAATATTTACGCATTAGGTTAACAGAGGGAGGGTTAAAATTGAAAGTTTGTAAAACTACCGAAAACGTACTTTTGATCTTACATGACATCATACCCTTTAACTCTGGACGGCTTCCAGCTATAAGGTTACAATTAGTCTTTTTTGAAAGAAATTTAAATTTTTAAGATCAAACATTTATCGTAATGCTTCAAGCCATACACCAATATATGAAGGTTGACAAATTCAAAACAAAAAATCAAAAAAAAATTTACAAATCTCGGAACGTTTTTTTTGACAAATTAAAGCCCGCTCTAGTGAAGTACGGCATCCCAAGTGATGCCTGCTGACCACAGCGTTTGTATCTTTTCAATTTCCTACTTACCAATGGAACAATATTTGTGCATTCGGTCAGCAAGAGCGAGATAGTGCAGATTATAAGTCAAAGTAAACCAAATAATTCTTTTAAATGTTTAACCATTATTGTGCTTAACAACTTCACCTACTAATCTGAATTAGAAGAATATAGAGACTAACCTGAATAATAAATTATTATTAATTTCAGTGAAAGGCAAATGCAAAATGGTATCATCTTTGTTGGTGTGCTCTAGAAATGTGCGACAAAATACAAATCCAAAGGCCGTTGGTCGTTTGAGGTAGACACACACATTTATCACACGTATTATTTCAACTTCAGGACACACTTGTCCTCATATTAATATGGATGCTCGAACACAAACACATACAGTCATTGAGTCAGTCAGTCAGTCAGTCAGTCAGTCACTGGAGAATGTGTTTTGTGTACATGCCCCTAAACATCAGATAGTGGATAAAAAGCTATCGCCTACAATTTTTAGGTCAACTCATCTCAGTTGGTTTTCCTCTCAAAGATTAACCACCCACTGAATTCAAACGAACAGATAAGCGTGAATGTTAAGCGATTTAGGAGATAAATTAAAAAAAAATAAAAATCAGGCTTCGTTAATCTAATTAATGTGCAACTCAAGGTAAAGGTCATAATAGTTACCCATCGTCAAAGCGAATTGTTGCAAGCAACATTAGCAACTTTTTGCTCTGTACATCAGAGCCAAGAAGGACAACGACGACGACGAGGACGAGACTTTTTTTTTTTAAAAAGAAAAATTTTTCTATTAAGTGTTTTGATGGCGCCTGGCGCGATGAGGAGAAAACATATCGCAGAACACACACATAGACAACATCACACACGAACTGGGTTAACAATGGAACTATCTCGAACAAATTGTGCTCTAAATTGGCGTAACGTTTGAACTTTTGCTTGAAGCAATCGACATAATGATAATATTCAGTCACTGTGTGAGCGCTTTGTTGTTGTTGTTGTTGTTGCTGTTGTTGCTGTTGTTGTTATTGTGCAACTTATTGTGCTTTGTATAAACATTTCGAGTAATCAGTCAAAGTTTTAGTCATAGGCAGAGGGAGAAAGATTTTGTATGAATATCAAACATCAATAACGATAGAGACATGCTTTGATTTTGTTGCAACAACGACAAATGTTTATGTGTATATGTGTAGGTGTGATTAAGTGCACGTTTATTGTGTTTTTGTAGAAGAAACAATACCCTTTGGGTGTTATACATCATTATTGTCTCTCAATGCATCTATGCCAATTGTTGCACTCATTACCATCGGCACTTTTTCAAGAAAACAGCTAATTGGAACATTGGAAGGGGCTTCCATTTCAAAGAAATAATGTCACACTTCTCTTGCATGAAGTACCAACGACATTCCACTCAAATGCGGTTAAGAGTTTTAAGTAATTTCTGATAGTCACTCGGGTTCCAGTTCGGTATAATATTCTTACAAACATTTCAAGAGTTCTTATAGATTTTGCAAATAAAAGCACAACACAAGTTCGGTAATTCACAAATTACAGTTTTATTTAATGAATAGCAGAAGTTCACAAATTTACACTGGCGATTACTTATTGTTCACTTATAACACTACTAGCTGATCCCGGGCGTTTCGTTACCCGCGAACATGAAACTCTGTCTTTCTGTTACCACCGTGGAGTGGAAGTGTACTATAGCCGTAAACCTTCTTCCATATTCCAGTAATATTCATTGAAAAGTGAAATTTCATAAAATCGGTTGGTAAATGTGGGTGATGGCGGTCAGCCATCAGAAGAATAGGGGGAATAACACAGAATTCTCTAGAATTGCAGATGGCCGTAACTATCTCTGACTGGTATGATGTAAAAATCATTCTGTGGGATATGAATGCAAAAATAGGTAGGGAGCCAGTTTTCAGGCATTACATTGGCAACCATAGCTTACACGAGAACACTAATGCCAATGGACAACGAGTTATAGAGATGGCAGCAAGCAATAATTTGGTCGTTGCGAGTACAAGGTTTGCGCGTAGAGATATCCACAAAGCCACTCGCAACCAGATAGACCACGTGTTGATAAACTGCCTCAAGAACCTGATGATGGTACGAACGTTACGAGGTGCCCACATCGACTCGGACCACTATCTTGTTGGTATGATGTTTCGAGCACGGATTGCATCATCACGAATGACTGCATCCGCGAATCAGATTCAAGTCAACACGGCTGCCCTTCACATTGAAGAGACCAGAAACAACTTCGGCCAAGCAATAGGACTCGCCCTAAATGCAGGGAGAGTAAGTCATTGGGCTGAGATTTCAGGCGTAGAAGAGAAATGGACACGCCTTAAAAATACTGTTATTAGTACTGCTGACCCCATCCATAGGCAGTAGTCGTAGAGATCGGAACGACTGGTTCGATGACGAATGTAAGCGAGCGACTTAACGTAAGAATGTTGCGTACCGAGCAATGCAAAAATCGCATAGAACTCCGGGCACGCTAAGATGAATATAAAGTACTCAGAAGATATGAAAAATCAGTTAACCGGCGAAAGAAAGCAGCCTGGGAGAAGAATCTCGTCTGTGAACTAGAATAGAACAGAGAGCAAGGACCGCAGGCGCGGAAGTTCTATCAAAGAGTCCGCGGTATGACGCAATATACACCGCGTTGCTCATACTGCAAGGACAAAAGGGGTAAACTGATCACCGATCTTAAAAGCATCTTAGAGTGATGGGAAAAGCACTTTCATGAGTTGCTACATGACCATTTAACTGAAGAATTGGAGGATCCACCAATTACAAAAGAACATACAATGCTCCCGCCACCAAGCATAGACGAAGTTAGCAGAGCGATAAATCGGCTCAAAAATAATAAGGCCCCAGGATCTAATGGGATCCCAGTGGAACTGATAAAAATAGGAGGCGCCACATTACACCAAGCCATTCATGAAATAATAGTGCAAGTATGGGAGGAAGAAGAGGCATCCTGTGTCCCATACATAAGAAGGGAGATATTTCAAAATGCAGCAATTATCGTGATATAACGTTGTTGAGTACCGCGTATAAGATTTTCTACTCTATATTTCAAGACAGGATAGCCCTATATGCTAAAGTCATCATTGGTCCATACCAGTGTGGCATCATCCCAGGCAAATCAACAACTGATCAGATTTACAGCCATAGACAGGTGATGGAAAATGGCTAGAGTTTCAAAACTCACTACATTATCTTTTTAAAGACTTTAAAGCCACCTATGATAGCATAGCAAGAGTAGAACTTTATAAGGCCATGAGAGAATTCGGCATCCCAAATAAACTGACACGACCATAACCAATGTTATAAGCCAAGTAAAAATATCCGGATCACTATCAAGCCCATTCAACACCTATAACGGGCTCCGCCAAGGGGGTGGACTGGCCTTTGTCCTCTTCAACCTGGCGTTGGAGTGGAGTAATCCGATCTGACGTAACGGCGAGAGGAACAATCCTCTATAAGTCCATTCAGATACTGGCTTACGCAGACAATATTGATATCGTTGGTAGAAACCGAAGAGCTTTACAGGAAGCTTTCATCCAGCAGGCGGCACGATATCTGGGGCTGCACATAAACGAGAGCAAAGCAAAGTACATGGTGGCCACGTCTGCGAGTAGAAGATCTAACATTGGTCTCGCATTTCAAATAGTGGAGCGCGAATTAAAAGTAGTGCAGATCTTTTATTATCTCGGGTCAACTGTAGCAGCCGATAACAGCATGGAATCAGGAATACGCCCACGGTTGCTTAAAGCCAACAAAGCCTACGATAGTCTGTCAAGCCTCTTCAATTCCAGGAACTTATCCATAACATCCAAGCTGCTGATTATAAGACAATGCTCATACTAGTACTTACATATGAATCCGAGACTTGGGAGCTTAGCAAAAAGCATTCTAACCTCTTAGCCGCGTTCGATAGAAAAGTCTTACGGAGAATTGTTGGCCATACTTTCCTTAGCGGACACACCCTTCACGTGATGTAGCTTTGCCTGTAACACCCTAATGAAGCTCATTAGTCCTCGCTGGATGCTGAAGTTGATGGGACGGCTATGGCAAAAGTAAGCGCACTCTCTCTATTCATGCCCATGTGTAATGTTCAATTTAATGAATACACATCGTTGTTGCTGGATCAGTAGCCCATCTTATGCCTTTCAGCATCCGGGTTTCTCCGAGATGGATGACGCTGTATGGATCAACTATTATGGACGCGTCAGAATCAGAAGTGGCTGATTCCACGTCCTCAGTTCTGACGCTCTGCCAAGTTACAGATGGGGCCCCTATGGTGTCGATGTCGAAACTCTGGGTAGGGTTCGGCTGCTCAACAGCAGACCGAACAGTTGAGGCCAACATGGGGTAGGCCATGGTGAGCTCAACACATTCTCTAGATACAGTGTGTTGCTCAACAGCAGGACCTGAGGTTGATGCACCGATCTCATAATTATTAAAACTTGAATCAATAATGACCCACGAGTATCCGAGGAAGGAGGTCACACATGACAGAGCCCGGTATGCCATCGCAAGGCCTGTTGAAACCGAAGGTCGCCAGGTATTCAGAGTTATCAAACTATCGACTAAGCACCCTCTTAGACTTGCATCCATTGGCATATGTTGTTATACTTTGGATTAAGAACAGCTTTTACAGAGGATAGGATAAATCCGTTGCCTCAAACCGTCCTCATTTACCCAGATTTGGGACCGGCATGTTACTATCGTAGCACGGCGGAGTTTTATTTGCAAGCAAATCTATATCCGTCTTTTTGTCATGATATTGCCGTAAGTCGTCGAGGAGAAAGTAACATTATCCTACTTAGTGCCCACCACTGTCGTAATCTTTGTCTGCAGGTTCTTCAATTTGCAATGGTAGTTTTGAAATTACATTGCCTGTACTTTTCATTCCCATAATTGGTTCAAGATGGGAAGTTTCTTCAATGCATTGTCTGCACTCTTTGTTCCAACTTTTGAATCGCAGTTTGGTTAATTTTGATGCTACACTATTGGTGGGGTGATTTTAGACAACTTTGTCACTCATTGTATTGTGTCAGGATGAGTTGATTTTCATTACATTGTGTGTGGACTGAAAATGGAAAAATATTTAAATTCAATTTAAATCTGAAAGACCTGCAGAGAACATTGTCAAAGTAACAAGAGCTAAGACTAATCCCATTGAATTAATCACAATCCTTAGTCAAAATAACAAAGATTAAGTTGTCTACGTTGTCATCGGTGAATCCTTTTACCTCGAAATCCTTTTATCGAAGAATCATTTCGTCCAATAGAATGTTTTAAATGCCATACTTGAAGTGCATTCGTTTTGAACGTATAACCGACTCAAGAAGCACTTATATCCAAACGTATACGTCTGCATGTATATGTAAATACCAAGAGCTCAGAAAGTCCTCACTAACATTTTGTGGATGCGAACACCTTGCCATCAGCATCACCCTTTTCATCACATCAAAGCCGAGATAACAAATTTGACGACAGGCCCAAATGCCCATAGTTGATCTCAAAGACTCACAATGTTTGTGTGTGTGTATGTAAATATAATATAAGAAGCCAAATGTCAAATGTACATATTATCACAGAGCAGAGAACCACACCGCACTTCCTTCCGTTTTCACAGGACTATGCAAAGGACTCCTTGATGTTCTCTCACTCAAGATAGCACGATAGACAGGATGTCATTTTCAATAAATTTCCTTGACAATCAATATAAAATTCGCCATTTTACTTAACGATAGATGGATGACACAGCGTTGACTCCTGTGATCACTTAGGGGAGCGAGCGGCGTCGCTCAAGGAAAGAAAGTGCAAGCACAATGAGTGCCAATCAACAAAGTCGTCATGATCACTTGGTCCTAAATTGATGAGGACAAACGACACCCGAAGAATACGAACGAGGGTCATCCACAACTTTTATTTTATTTATTTTTTATTTGACATAAGAAGTAACTCCATTTGGCTTTTTACGATGCAATTTTAGGAGCAGCCAGCAGTAACTGAAATCGACAAAGTTGACGTCAAGTGATAAGGGGGGGGTGGTGTGCGATGTCTGGAGTGTGAAGTGATGGTCAATTTGGGTGCTGCGTTGTGGTATAAAAGAGGAATTCATTTCAATCGACCTAAAAGGCATTGTGTCGATTTATTTGGCAATTCAGCTTTTTATTTGTCAGAGTGAAAATGACCCAGAGAGAGAGCAGGCAATTTTGCAGAATACAACCGAACAGGGAGGTGTGCGGAAAGGGTGTGGCGACTTCTGCACAACATAGATAAGTAGTCGCTGGCGGCGGAAAAAGGATGCAGCTCCTATTACAAATCAATGAAGTGAACTGACATTTCGAATGAGCTTAGTAAGGATTTAAAAACAAGGATATGCTGTCGTTTTAGGTACGAGCTCAGTGGGTGTATAGAGGGAAGAAGGACTTGTTTTGGATTAAAGTGGAAGCTCAAATTTTATGTCATGTCGCTGGGTTTTTAGATAAAGGTCACTGTAACAGCAGATGATGTGCAAGAGTTTTTCGGAGGAAACCATCAAATTAAATCAACTGAGTAATTGGATTTAAAAGAAGGAAAAGGATTTCATTTATGCCACTGGAAATAATCGGAGAGTGGTCATAGTGGAGTTTTGACGATGGGTCTCTATATAGTCAGGTTTTTGATTAAGGGAATATTTCAAAAATTTTATTAAAATTTTTCACAAAAAGACAAAATGAAATCTTCAAAGTTAATTTTTTATAAAAATGTCAATCATGTTGGATGTCATGTTGGATGTTAGATGTTGAATGATGGATGTTTGATGTTTGATGTGTGATGTTTGATGTTTCATATTTGATATTTGATGTTTGATGTTTGATGTTTGATGTTTGATGTTTGATATTTGATGTTTGATGTTTGATGTTTGATGTTTGATGTTTGATGTTTGATGTTTGATGTTTGATGTTTGATGTTTGATGTTTGATGTTTGATGTTTGATGTTTGATGTTTGATGTTTGATGTTTGATGTTTGATGTTTGATGTTTGATGTTTGATGTTTGATGTTTGATGTTTGATGTTTGATGTTTGATGTTTGATGTTTGATGTTTGATGTTTGATGTTTGATGTTTGATGTTTGATGTTTGATGTTTGATGTTTGATGTTTGATGTTTGATGTTTGATGTTTGATGTTTGATGTTTGATGTTTGATGTTTGATGTTTGATGTTTGATGTTTGATGTTTGATGTTTGATGTTTGATGTTTGATGTTTGATGTTTGATGTTTGATGTTTGATGTTTGATGTTTGATGTTTGATGTTTGATGTTTGATGTTTGATGTTTGATGTTTGATGTTTGATGTTTGATATTTGATATTTGATATTTGATATTTGATATTTGATATTTGATATTTGATATTTGATATTTGATATTTGATATTTGATATTTGATATTTGATATTTGATATTTGATATTTGATATTTGATATTTGATATTTGATATTTGATATTTGATATTTGATATTTGATATTTGATATTTGATATTTGATATTTGATATTTGATATTTGATATTTGATATTTGATATTTGATATTTGATATTTGATGTTTGATGTTTGATGTTTGATGTTTGATGTTTGATGTTTGATGTTTGATGTTTGATGTTTGATGTTTGATGTTTGATGTTTGATGTTTGATGTTTGATGTTTGATGTTTGATGTTTGATGTTTGATGTTTGATGTTTGATGTTTGATGTTTGATGTTTGATGTTTGATGTTTGATGTTTGATGTTTGATGTTTGATGTTTGATGTTTGATGTTTGATGTTTGATGTTTGATGTTTGATGTTTGATGTTTGATGTTTGATGTTTGATGTTTGATGTTTGATGTTTGATGTTTGATGTTTGATGTTTGATGTTTGATGTTTGATGTTTGATGTTTGATGTTTGATGTTTGATGTTTGATGTTTGATGTTTGATGTTTGATGTTTGATGTTTGATGTTTGATGTTTGATGTTTGATGTTTGATATTTGATGTTTGATATTTGATGTTTGATATTTGATGTTTGATATTTGATATTTGATATTTGATATTTGATATTTGATATTTGATATTTGATATTTGATATTTGATATTTGATATTTGATATTTGATATTTGATATTTGATATTTGATATTTGATATTTGATATTTGATATTTGATGTTTGATGTTTGATGTTTGATGTTTGATGTTTGATGTTTGATGTTTGATGTTTGATGTTTGATGTTTGATGTTTGATGTTTGATGTTTGATGTTTGATGTTTGATGTTTGATGTTTGATGTTTGATGTTTGATGTTTGATGTTTGATGTTTGATGTTTGATGTTTGATGTTTGATGTTTGATGTTTGATGTTTGATGTTTGATGTTTGATGTTTGATGTTTGATGTTTGATGTTTGATGTTTGATGTTTGATGTTTGATGTTTGATGTTTGATGTTTGATGTTTGATGTTTGATGTTTGATGTTTGATGTTTGATGTTTGATGTTTGATGTTTGATGTTTGATGTTTGATGTTTGATGTTTTTTTTCCATTTTTCCATTTCAAAGTCGCATATGACAGCGTTTATAGATACCAGCCATACAACGGCATGTGTCTAGTTTAAGTATCGCTGCCAAATTTATGAATGGTGGCAATGGAGTTCGGTGCTAAGAGTTAGACAAATGCAGTTCTCCCGTGAATCTCATGGCTGTAGCTTCAAGACCCGACGATCATAGTTGTTCTTCAGCAAAGGTCAATATATTACATCATTAGATGAAATAAGAAGGGAATTTGATAAGTGGTATATGACACTGGTCTCTGTGCTTGACTTCTCAAAAGCTTAGTGTTAACCATGATATTCTCTGCAGAAAACTTGAACCAATTTAGTTCTACAGCGCAAAATAAGTTTTCTTAACAACATGACCCAATGAGTTGCCAACTATAACTCTCGTTCGGCGTATAAAACGGTCAAGCATGGTGTGCCTCAGGGCTCGATCTTGGAGCCATTATTATTTTAGAAATTTATTAATTGTTTTGTACTCGTTGTGTAAATCTGTATCTACCAACCTCCTCGTACAGTTGCCTGCTGAGGCTGTGGGCCAAGCTCTTTGTTTTGTTTATGCGCCCAACAGGTTTTTAAGAAGAAAAAATTATAGATTTATTTGTCTTAGGTTATTTGGGTTGCCATGTGAGCTTTTCCCCCCTATTGGAATAAAGACCACATTGACTTCTGTCCACTTCCAATATGAATGAATATTAGATGACAACACCTTATTAAAATTATCTCCAGCCAGGGGAGAATAATCTCCGAGTTGTTTTGGATTTTCGTTAAGTATTCAAAGACTCTTAAGATGTCCCTTTATTTTATAGATTTGAAGGCGTTTCTCAGATGTAGTGCCAGTAATGAAGGTTTTCGTGATTCATCTTTTTTTCCATCCATCTGTAGAATCCTTCCAATTTCGGATTTTGTCCTTTGTGTAGGAACAACTTTTAATAATTTGGCCCAAACCTTGTACCTTAGTCTGAATATTAATTACCTATTGGTAGATATTTTGCTTCGACTCTTCAAATACCTCCTAAAAACCATTAGGTAATTTCTTTTTTGTTATTAGCTGGCACTTCTAAAAGCGTGAACGTTTGGCAGCGATCTACCAGGGATGACGCCATTTTGAAACCGCAAAGCAATTTGCCTTTCTCGCACATTCTGTAATAACTGTTAAGCTGTAATAAGCACGCAGTAAAGTGAAAAAAAAAAGGAAAAACTTTTGAAAAATCTGATGGTGGCCTTGCTGTAAACCGCCGCTCTTCGTTCATGTTGTACAATAATTCCGTCATGCCGTGCTGGTGTCATCATCAACATCGTTATTATCATCATCATCAACGGCATCAACAGCCAGAAATAGGCATGAATAACAAATGGATGCATCCGAGTGCAAGGGAACACACATTACAGAAATGTGTTCCCCTCATTTCTGGTGTTAATTTTGATACGGCCTCCAACGCACACACACACACACCACCGACAGTTGAATGCATGTACGCTTGACGTTACCCTCAATTCACATATCCTTTATTTTTACTCCGGCTGAAAGCGATTCCCGCAACAACTGTGAGTATCTATTAACTGTGCACTGGAGTGCGTTCGAAAGGATCGTCATGGTCGGTGGTAGTGCGCTCTGTGGTGTGTACTCGTGATGCGATGATGATTTTATGTAAAAATTTTGTGTTCCGACTATTTTCCACATTTAATGACTTATCGAGAAGTTAGTCAGTATCCGGTCCGCCGGTCCCCAATGCCATGAATTCAATGCCATATAATGGTTTCTGACGAAGGATTTTTTAGACTATCGCGTTACTTTAGACATAACTGTAACTGTTGGTATAGTACAGTGTACCAGTTCAGTTGTTATTTTTATAAGGACATCATGACACCAGGACAATGACAACCACGACGCATTGTTCTGCTATTCCGCATCCTGAGACTTTTTGTGATATAATAATTATAACTACGATTATATCAACAATTTGTTGGATCAGGGGAATAATGGTGGAGTATACTCTCGATGGAATTCAAAGCCAACAATAGTTGGTGCGGGTCTTCCTAAGAAGCAGAGTAGCAGAGCTTATTAAAGCAGAGTAGGTAAATTGCCTAAAAGTTTCAAGTTCTACTAAAACAATGACGGTCAGCCATCAGCAGAATAGGGCGAATGACACAGAATGCTATAGAATTGCAGGTGGCCTTAACTATCGCTGACTGGTGGAAGTGCGATTAAACCTCCACGTGGTGGCCGCCGGTAATTTTCCTCCAAATACAGGGAAAGCTAAATGAGCGGGCAAGTCCCTTCAGAATAAGCGAGGCCAAAAACCTCTCCCACAAAGTTTCTAGTCAGAAAAAGAATGAAACCCACCGTTATGGGCTTTAAAGCAATAAATGAACGGCTATGCACCCTTCGCGTGCGGGACAGATTTACAAACATAAGCCTTATAAACATTTACGCACCTACAGAGGATTCCCCAGATGATGAAAAAGAAGAATTCTTCGAATCAGTCAAACGGAAACTCCATACATGTTCTCAGTATGACGTAAAAATCATTCTGGGGGATATGAACGCCAAAATAGGTAGGGAGCCAGTATTCAGGAAGTCCATTGACACCCATAGCTTACACGAGAATACTAATGACAATGGACAACGAGTCATAGAGATGGCAGCAAGCAATAATTTGGTCGTTGCAAGTGCAAGGTTTGCGCGTCAAAATATCTACAAAGCCACCTGGGTATCTCCTGATGGAGCCACTCGCAACCAGATACACTACATGTTGATAGACCGCCGCCACAACCCGAACCTGATGACGGACTGAGGAATGAGAGGCTCCACCAATGACTGAAGACCACACCGTGCCGCCGCCACCAAACATAGAAGAAGTTAGCAAAATAATAAATTAATAAAATAATAAGGTCCCGCGATCAGATGGTATCTCAGCGGAGCTGATAAGGTGGGAGGAAGTAGCGATGCAAGAAGACTAGCGAAGAGGCATCCTGTGCACCATACATAATAAAGAAGGTATCACAACATGTACCAATTATCGTGGTATAACCCTGTTGAGTACCGAGATTTTTTCCTCTATCCTTCATCTTCATCTATCCAACAGGATAGCCTTATACGCTAAAATCTCCATTGGTCCATACCAGTGTGGCATCATCCCAGGCAAATCAACAACTGATCAGATTTACAGCCATAGACAGGTGATGGAAAATGGCTAGAGTTTCAAAACTCACTACATTATCTTTTTAAAGACTTTAAAGCCACCTATGATAGCATAGCAAGAGTAGAACTTTATAACGCCATGAGAGAATTCGGCATTCCAAATAAACTGACACGACCATAACCAATGTTATAAGCCAAGTACAAGCATCACTATCAAGCCCATTCAACTTCTATAACGGGCTTCGACAAGGGGATGTTCTGGCCTGCGTTCTCTTCAACCTGACGTTGGAGAAAGTGATCTGAGAACAACGACTCTGACGTACCGGCGAGAGGAACAATCCTCTATACTCGTAAGTCCATTCAGATACTGGCTTACGCATACGACATGGTCGGTAGAAACCAAAGTGCGGTACAGAAAGCTTTCATCCAGATCGAGCGTGTAGAACGAAATCTGAGGCTGCACTTAAATGAGATCAAAACAAAGTACATGGTGGCCACGTCTGCGAGTAGAAGATCCAACATTGGTCCCTCAATTCAGATAGTGGAGCGCGAATTTCCAATCCTTTAACTATCTCGGGTCAACTGTAGCAGCCGATAACAGCATGGAACCAGAAATACGCGCTTCTTAAAACCAACAAAGCCTACTATAGTCTGTCAAGACTTTTCAAATCCAGGAATTTAACTGCTGGTGTATAAGACAAAAGTCATACCAGTACTTGCATATAGATCCGAGACTTGGGTGCTTAGCAAAAAGCATTCTGACCTCTTAACCGTGTTCGAGAGAAAAGTCTTACGGAGAATTGTTGGCCCCGAATGTTAGGTAGGACGATTCGAGGGACTCTATAATGTTGAGATCTACGAGCACAACGGCGATGTCGGCATCGTGAAGAGAATTAAGCTCGGTAGGCTCCGGTTGGTAGGACAGCTAGCTCGCATGGGCGAAGATTATCCTGCTCGGAAAGTCCTTTGCGGTAGGATATATGGTATACTATAGCGAGGCCGGTCAAGCCTACGCTTGATGGCTTAGAATTTTGAATTTTGGCGTTGGCGATTGCCACCATTTATTCGGCTTATTTCAAGCTAAACTCTTTTAGGCTAACATGAATCAAAGCTTAAGACTAACACTAAGATAAACACTTCAAAGTTCAAGCGCAGGACAGGAGGACTATATATCGGGTGTTTCAACAGGTGCGCTTCAAATTTTCTCCGATAGGGACGGCGAACGACGCCATATTTTTTATTGTTCTTTTATCATTTGAAAACTTCATTAGTATACATTTCATCATGAAACGCTATACATGTGAACAGCGATTGCAAATCGTGCAAATTTTTTATCAAAATAATCGTTCTGTTGCCGCTACTTTAAGAGCATTACGGCCATTTTACGGTCCATTTAACACTTTTGCTCACTTTTGGCTAGAAGGATTTGTCAACAAGCAAAATATGCATTACTGGGCAGAAAGCAACCCACACGTGATTCATGAGGCACCGTTGCATCCCGAAAAAGTCACTGTTTGGTGCGGATTAGATGCCGGCGGCGTTATTGGGCCAAAGATTGGGTTCAAAGATTGGACTTCGTAAAACGTGCACGCGGTGGTCATGCAAAAGAAATCGAGTTTTATACTTAAATGGATCATATGTATATGTTCAAATTCATTAATAAAAAAAAAATTAGTTCAAAAGTCGAACAGTTTGTGTTTTATTCAAAAAAAAAAACTTGAAGTGCTCTTATTGAAAAACCCTGTATAAGGTTTACCATAACCATTGGAAGAATTGTCTGTTATTTTGCCTTCAAATTGGTGTTATCATTAGATCTGAAGCGACACCATAAGTACATTATTTTCTAGGTAACTAAATTATTATACTAATTAATACTTCCGCCGTACATTATGAGTCATATGAACACAAATTTAAAATACCTACAGGAGTCTTCAATCATTCAATATTATACTTACACCTTAACACGTTGTATATACAGAAGTAGGTATCTGTGCTTCTGAACTTCTTAAATGAAAAATCAACACGAGCCTGTTTTTTCAGACATAATATGATCCAAGGATATCAGAGAATGAACGCACGCATCACATGCCGCAAAATGTAATTGTTCATTGTTTGCATTACCATTCATGTCCTGTACAATGCACTGCTCATACCACACAATTTATCAACTCATCCTCACCACTTTCTATTAAGTCCTTTTGCTCATGCAGTTAATTGGAATAAAATTTCTCGAACGAATGTGAATCTTTCGCTAAGGCAAGAAGATAGTGTTTTTCTTGAAGTTTGTAAGATGCTACATGGTCATTGTACAGAGATACACATAAATGAGGGTAGCTCACAGAATGAAGTAAGGAAGAGTCATCTGTACTCGAGTGAAAAATAGTTGCTGGAATGGCAATAATATTGCCTCGACGAGTACTTGGATAAGTAAACTAATCAACATATATACGAGTACATTTTCACCCCTTAAAGAGTCCTTTAGCTTACCAGCAGTTGCGTTACAATGCAGAACACGATGGGGGAACTTTAACCAACATCGTACTGAACAAACAAACCACTACTTTTAAGTTGTTGTAGTAATGGGCGTACAAGTCGAACTAACAAACAAACGTAAGCTCATTTAAAACACTTTAACTGTGGTCGATGGTCGGTTACTTTTCCATTTTGCAAACTAATAAGTTTTAAGAAACCAATGTGCAGAACAGATGTGTGGTGGCAGTGTCTTCCTTCATCAGTCGGTCGGTCGCAATTAAATGGACTGAAGGACTGAAGAATGCAATGAAGAAGATCAATTATTGTATTGGACAAAATGAAATGGAGGAAAAAATGAGTACTGAGTCCAATTTCAATTTTAATTTCAACTTCAATTTAAATTTAGTTAGTTAGTCCTTTAAAGTTTATGTTGTCCTTCGCAGCCATTGCATCATTCTTCTGAATTCCAAGTAACACTTTACCTTTAACTGGAACTCTTATTGCACTCTGTGTCTAAAATTGCGGAAAATTTAAAGTTCTTCGTCAACTCACTTTTCCTTCCTTTAAATCTGATCTCTTCAGAAATTTGCTACCACACATACACACTTACAATGCATTTGATAAAGATCCTTTGATATCGATGGTAAAATTGGAAAAGTTTTTAATCAAAACTACTATCCGGATATAACAGTATACCTACTAATTATAAGAAGCATAACAAAGAATCCATTGACAAGGCTGTTAGAAAAATGCAAATGCTTTTAGGAATGCCTTACTTCCTAATCCGTTATTTAGAGAAAATTTTCTATAAATTAGACAGTTGCGCTTAATGTATTATACAGTTTCTTTGAAATTATTGCAAAACACCTAACATCTGTCCTTTACCGCAACATAACTTCGGACTGAGAGGGTAAAATTAAAAAATCAATCAAAACTTCTACCAGTAAGCTGCAAGAAACGGACATTCACATATACACTCGATCCTTTCCTCTTCTTCTTCCACATGACTTTGGTGTTTATTTATTCACATTTATCATTCAGTCACAACGAAGTTGAATGCTAACAAAACCACAAACACATAAATAAAATTTCCATTTCTAAATACGCTTAGATGAGACATAGATTCAAAATAGTTTTTGTTTTTCTTGCGACAAAAGTAATAATTCATCTTCATCTCCAACTAAGAAGTAACAAAATTGCACATTATTTATAACAAATTCAATTCGGTAAACATGAGAGTAATAAGAACGGGTCCTTCGAGCCGCATACATTGGCGTTTCGTGCAGACGAAACAAATTGCTTTAAATTTGTCGCCGTCTTTGTTGTTGTCGGAAATTCGCACTTTTACACGAATATTTAATTAAACTACAGAGCTCAGCGGTGACGGAAATTGCAGCCTTAAGCGATGTGGAAACTTTTGTAACAACATTTGCCACGCTCCTCTTTTTGATGAGGATGAGGATGGATTTTAGCATAAAGCGCGTTAGTTACCAAAGGATTTGGAAGTTGGTTAAACTTTGCAGTAATCCAAGTTGTGGTTATGCCATCAGAGTTTGTCAGTTTGTAAAACTGATAGTTGCACTGTATGCGTCAATTGCTTCGTTTCTGTTTCATGTTGCATATTGCAAAAGCAGCAGATGATGAAGAATTCCCTTCAAGGAATAGATAATTGTTGTAAGTTACTTTATTTCTGTAACTCGAAAACTTACAGCAACAATCGTTGGCTTTTTACTATGTAAAGGTATTCTTAAATAGCACGACCAGCTGAATCTATTGATGGATTCGTTGGACGTATTGTAAATTTCGGAGGATATAGTATGCATACGAAAAAAAAAACACAGTTGTATGTCTTGATGATGATAAATGGGGTGTTGTAGCACTGCGACCCATATCGATCTATTGCGCTCCCCCCTGAGTTGTATGTCTTAGTAAAAACTATTGATTAGGTTTATAGCCTTGTTGTTACTTCCTTTTCACTCAATAACACAGTTTCAATACACAGAAGGATGAAAGAAATTTGTCTCCCTATTAACTTCTATTAAAATGACTGTATCCTTTTTCTCTGCTCCAGACGTACAAGAGCGAAAATACCTTTTGATCGATCAAACTTTGTTGTGAAATTTGCGAAAAACAACAATACACGAGAAAGTCTTTTGACTGCCAAAGACGTCTGCAATTGATTGACCGACGGATTGACTCATCGCCATCGATTGTTCCTTCTGTTAAAGGCAAATTGCATTTTGAGCGAAATTTCTTTGAAGTTTCCTATTTCCGCCAGTTTGCTCGTCACAGCTATGCCATGCAGCCCAGTTAGGAAGTTATTTTTAATCATTTAGGACAAGAGAATTGGTAAGTTTCACCCTCTCGATAAGGATTCGTTGAAGAAAATCAAGATATTTGAAGAGTGTTGACGCTGTTCTGCGTTTCTGATGGTGCAGCAAATGAATGAATGAGCAATTAATGAGAGATTTTGGCCACGTCTACGTGAAAGACATCAGATAATGGATATAACGTAAAAGTTAACTCGAATTTGTTTCAGCGATAAATAAATTAGTGGTTGGAGAATGAACTTAGATGAGTTACTGAACTGCTGTGATATGAGGAGCAGAAAAAGGCACCCACTTTGTCTGCCATAAGCTCGGGATATTTACCCATCTTACAGCGAGTGCTGTTGCTTTCACGTTACGGGTATAAAACCGTGTATCCGGGCAATACTTTATCATTTCTGTTTACCTTTGTTCTACACTCCACCAATCCTCCAGTAATGTGGAATGCATCAAGTGCACTTTTTTTATGCTTGGATATGCACTCTGCCTTATGCACTATCTTTTCAGTATTAAGTGAGCACATCTTGCCACGGCATGTATCGCTGCTTGGTTCTTAGCTTGAAACAATCTGCCTATTCTATGTGGCATTAAGCTCTTTTGTCCAAAATGCGTACTAATGGAGTCGATGATAAACTTCTTCACTGGTTTAGAAGCTATCATCAATTCAAGTTGTATTGGAGGGTTTCAAGACAGTTCATAACTTAAATGCTGGCGTTCCCCAGGGCTTTGGTTTGTCCCCGACACTCTTTCTCAAACCAAAAAGTCTTATCCAAGTCGATAATTCCGCTTCAATAGTATTATTATTTACCCAGGAATTTTTTTGTTCTTGAGGTGGCATCCGGAAGAGCAATGCTTGATTCTGGGCCGGTAAAAATTCCTTATACGCCATCTCTTGCACAGACATCTGCTGCATACGGTCCTTCGATGCCTGAATGGCCGGGAGATCACATTAGGTTGATTTTGGCCAGTTCCTTTAAGTGGCAGCAGTAGCTCCACGTTGTTTTGGAGTTAAAAACTGGGCCTTTTAATGCTAGCTATGTGGCCTGACTCGGTTCTTCTGTATCTTCATTTGACACATTCTATGGTGCAAGCTTCTATTGCTGTTGTTTCTGCCTGGGAAACGGTTGGGGATTTTTCTGAGGGTATTCGTATTCGTGTCTGGACCCGACAACTCCTACTCCCGTCTCTGTGTTTGTTTTAGATCCGTCTGTATAGCAGATAGATACATGATGGCGAAGGTTATTTATGATAGTTCCAACTTGATTTCATTCTGGTATTCTTATTGAGAAGTTCCTTTGAAAATTAGCTGTTTTTATCATTGAGTCTAGTTGAAGGATAATTCCGCTATCTATTTTGATTTTCGTAATGATGCTTGTAGATCCTATTAGCTTTAATTTGGTTTTTTATATTTAATGAAATGACTCTCGAGACAGCTTCGCTTTTGATGTGTAAGTGAAGTGATGGAAGTTCCAGAAGCTTTTCCAGAGCTGCCGTTGTGCAAGTCTTTATAGCACCTATTGCACTTAGACAGGGAAGTCTCTGAATTTTATTTAGTTTTCAGCGTGCCGTAGATTGCTCTGTTTTAGGGCTGTATTAGGGCTGCATATGAGAGCCTGGGTCTGTAATGCTTTGTTATAGCCATAGAGTCATTTGCGGGTTTAATCCCCACGTTTTGCTGAAGTCACTTGCTAACGCTTTATTAGTTTTGTTGTTGATGTATGACATATGGGAATTCCATGTTAGTTTTTGGTCGAACATGGCCAACAGATATTTGACTTCCGGCATTGGTTGGAGAATTTTGCCTTGGAATCTTAGTGTTGGTAGGGTTGTTCTCTTTTGTTCTCTCTTTACCATTCGTTCATAGTGAGAGCAAATTGCACGCGTTTCACTATCGTACTCTCGAATTACCACGAAACGTTAGGACTAGGTCATCTAAATAGCTGATATTTGTGATAAGATTATTCTTGAGCCTGTCGAGTAGCTGTTACATTACTAGTAGCGACAAGAGTGGTGATAGGAAGCCGAATTTTGGACAGCCTCTGTAGTAGCCGCTACTGTAATGATTTCGTCACCGAACGAGGCTCTAATTTTTCTAACTTTTAGCTAGCCGCTACTGTAATGATTTCGTCACCGAACGAGGCTCTAATTTTTCTAACTTTTAGCTAGCCGCTACTGTAATGATTTCGTCACCGAACGATGCTCTAATTTTTCTAACTTTTAGCTAGCCGCTACTGTAATGATTTCGTCACCGAACGATGCTCTAATTTTTCTAACTTTTAGCATGCTCATGACCCATCCTATGATAGAGTTGTATATTCCCCTAGTTCTAGCTTGTGTTTGAATTACTTTTAAGTTAGTGTTGTTGAAAGCGTCTTGGATGTCGATGTAGGTGCATATTAGCATTTCTTTACTTCGAAGTGTGTCTTCGTTTGTAACTGCCAGCTCATGAGGTGCTGTTTCTGTAGATTTCCCAGTCTGAGTACGTTCCCAGTCAATGGTTTTAAGTACAAATGATGTAGCCTCACATAACATTGGCATGTAAGACCTGGTATCCTCGGGAAATTTCTGGTTTTGGTCTCTCCAGCAGCTTGGTACATCTTCTAGGCTGTAGCCGGCTTTGTAGTGTCTTAGTATTAAACAATTGTGGAAATTACTTTTTACTAAGCTGTCAAGAGTTTCTTGCATTGTGGTGATCAGTTCACCGTTTGGAGTCTTGACTGAATCAAGATGATTTTTGTGGTCGAGGGAGAGAGCTTTTTGTAGTCTACATGTTGTTGGCAGTTTGTCAATGTTTTCTCCAGGTGTTTCTTTTCTTTTTTTTCTTTCCTTTACTCGCGGGGGAGCATAGGGCTTCTACAAATGCCCGCCAACGAACTCTATTGACCGCTTGAGGTTTCAAGAGATGCCACTCGGTCCCATGGGATCTGGCTTCCTCTTCTATTGTCCTTTTCCATAGCTTGCTTGGACGCCCAACTCGACGGCTTCCTTTTGCTGTTTCTTTTACTGTTTCTTAATGCAGCGCTGTATTTTGTTAGAGAAGTTCGATAGGCCGTCCAATTATTTGTTCGTTTTCTTGGCTTCGAGAGCATGTTCCCACTAGGGAACATCACTCGTGCCTCCGACGCAAGCTGTGTGATAGGTTGTGTGATAGGCATTTATGATTGCCTCGGTAAGGTCGTTGGTAGTGCTTTCCAGATCTGCAATCGAGCTGATAGAGGTACTAATACCTTTTACATTATATTGGAGTCAGTCTTGAAAGACTCCCATTTGATGTGTTTGTGGGTTCTTATGAGGAATGAACCCTATTGGGAGTTTCAACATTAAATTGATGTACATATGGTCGGAGAATGGTGCCTCTTTTATTACATCCAGTTATGGAACGCACTGGCCATACTTGTACCGGATAAAGTAAGGTCCAGCACTTCTCTCCGGATGGCCTTTATAAAGATTGCATCATTCCCCAGGTTATTTATTATAATGTTTTTTAGATAAGAAGTAGTTTAAAAGTTGCTCACTTCTTGTGTTGGTGTCGGTGCCCCCCAGACTAAGTGGTGAGAGTTTGCTTCGCATCCCATCACAAATTTTTGGTAAGGAGAGCCACATCGAAAAATTCATCCAACTGATAGTGTATCTTGAAATAGAATAAGTATGCTACATACTTTTAGTTTAAGAAATATTTCAAGCATCCGCTAATCACATCAAAGGACTCACTCGACTTTAAAATTTCCCTTAAAATATTCGCGTAACTTCAGCTGAGATACCTTTCTCGTCTTCATATAACTTTCGCATTATATGAATCCTTTAAAATAAAATCGCAGTGCTTTTCACAACAAAACGCTACGCGCTATCATACCGCCGAACTATCAACACCACCCCAACCCCATCCGTCCACCATTGTTTGTGCGCCTTTCAATAAATATGTAAGTCTATCCTTCCGCTGGGTGAAGCGCCAACAACAACATCGCCAGCCAACCAAAAGGCGATTTACTGTTATCGAAAATAAACAAATTAATTCTGGAACTGAGCATCGGAGTCCTTGCGAGTTGTCCGCGTTGTCTTGTGTGTCATGCTATGCAACGCAACAACAGCAGTCTTGTTCCCGTTTGTGTCCTTGTCAATAATTTGTACACTAAATCAGCGTTGCTCCGACCGAATAATGTACGAGCAGTGCATTTTGTTTCATGGTTGTCATCCTCCTGTTGTGTGTCGAAGTCGTTGTTGCTGGCGTTCGCACTCATTGATTGTTGTTCCGCTATACAATATACACGTACACTCTTATTCTGTCGTTCGACAAACTGCAAAACACATACGGAACATGGCGTAAGACAACAATGCGCGTAACACACAGAACGTACCGATCAACATGCCAACGAAGTAGAGCGAACTTTTGGGTTGTCACAGTTGTTGCGAGCGACCACAGCGACGTCGATGTAGCTTGTGATGTTTTTGTTTAAAGTTTCTTTGAAGGACTTTTCTTCGTTGGCTTCGTCTTAAGTTTCTGAATATGGCGCCTGATGGGAAAAAAGTCAAAGTTTTTTATCCAGAAACTCCTGTCCGATGGGGTTTTGTATACTCGATGACGTTCTCTGGCAGACTGGCAGACGAAGGAATCAACGACCGTGGATTGTGTCTGATGTTGTTGTTATTGTACGGACCATCTGTTACCATCAAAGACAACAACTACTCGAAAAATGAGAAGCTGAAGCAAAAATTCAATGTAAGACAAAACGATATCAAAGACTTTATTGAAAAGGATGCCTTCAGTTGCACTGTGGGGCGAGTAGCATAAAGTTGAGAGTAAATATTTTAGATAAAAGTCTGTAGTCACAAGACTTCCCTTAGTAATTTTGATTTCTTAAGCAACGTGTTCGGTTGATCGTTTGGAACGTTGATCGGTCGGTTGTTCAATATTATTATTCGCCAGGTCCTCATGGACCTCAATTGATCTTTCATGTCCGCAAAATCATCAAAGACTTTTTGGTGAAAAGGACTATTGTATGATTATAGGAGGTTTGGGGGTAATTATGGGATGATTACCGGATGGTTATGGAATAAATATGGGGTGATTATGGTATAATTATGGGATGATTATGGTTGATCAGATGAATATAGATTTATTAAAGGAAGGCTTAAAGATTACCGTGGAAAACTATTATAGGAATATTATAGAACATTTATGGGATGATTGAATAACGCTTTGGGAAAGATTATGAAATAAATTGATAGCGAATTGGCCATTGGAATAATTGTAAGAAGATTATAGGATGTTTATGGGACGACTACAGCTATAAAAATATCATAGGATTATTACAGAATAAGTAAATTAAGATTTTAAGCTGATTATGGAAATATTTATAGGAAGACTGGGTTATATTTATTTGATATTTATGGGATGATTTTAGTATGACAATGGAATGGTTATATGATTTTTTTTTTGATTAATACCCTAGCCCAGACACTGCGACCTAAACGATGTATTGTATCTTAGGTTGCATTTATTCTAAGAGACGTACCACCTCCCTTATGAACGGAGTAAATATTTCTTAACTCCGCCGTAGAGAGCAATTTTTCTTAGGAATAATGCGTCTCCTTAACCAAAGTAAAGATGGACATTTACAGATAATATGCTCGGGTGACTTATCATCCTCCGAACAGAAACTTCATTCTGTTGTGTCTGGCAAGTGATTGCAGTGCATCGTTACAGATTTTGACTGTTTGGTCAATCCCAGCGCAGATCTCAATGTCATGGTGTTCCGTCTGGAAAACCGTAGCACTTTTACCCATTGGTATCGAGACTTTGGTGTTGGATCCAAAGACACCAGCTGCAACTCCAGTCTCCATATTCGATCCATCTGTCCGCCAGAGCAGACCTCTAGCATCCAGAGCAGGAACACCATTTTCAGCAGCTTACTGGGTCCAATATATCTACCTCAAATTTCCTTGCGAAGCAATGCTCCTTGACAATAATTTAAGGGATTGTACAGATCATGTCCCTCTCAGCAATTGAGTCAAGAATTTTCAGGTGACCCACATAGTCACACGGTTTGTACCCGTATGCTTGTTGCAGGTTAATAGCGCATCTAGCAGCCTACTGTCGTAGTGCAGGAGCGCATGTCACACATTATACCTAGGCAGGTAATTCATTGTAGCTTCCGAAGCTTAGTTGATATTGTCCGCTCAAGAACTTTAGGCCACCAAAATGACACTAGTGATAGTCGTGCAGTTCTTACCACTAATAAAAATCGCCGAATCGCAAAATCGTCCGCATAATTAATGGCGATGTAGCCTTATCTATGAAGATCGACTAGAAGATTGTCAATTACTAGTGACCATAGAAAGGGAGAAAGCACTGCTTCTTGGGAACAGCTCTTAACTGCGGTCACAGACACAGATAATCCTCGCGATGAGGAAATAATGTCTCGATTCCTCTCATACTGATTAACCTTGCAATGGAGTCATGGGCAATGTTATCGAAAGCGCCCTGAATGTCGAGGAAGGCACACACGGCCATTTCCTTGGAACGAAAAGTTTTCCCTCTTTACAAGAAAGTGTGCTTTTGTCTTTCCCGTCCGCAAACTGACTTGAGTGCAGAAGGTATACCCAATTCTAACCGGCCTCTAATATGAACATCGATGAGTCTCTCAATGGTTTTGAGGATGAATGATGTTAGTCTTATAGGTCTGTATGATTTAAAGAGCTCACGAAAGCCTATTGCCTGGTTTGGGGATAAATATCACATATACTTGTCTCCAGATAATATGAATGTACCTCCAGTTGTAACTGGCTCTAAATAAAGCAATCATACCCGGTAGAATGAGATCTATTGCCTTCTGTTGAAGCGTTGAAAATATCCCATCACAGCCAGGAGCTCTGAAGGGCTTAAAAGAGCGATTATGGACTAAATATAGGATGATTATTGCGAGCTCGAAGGGCGAAGCTAAAAATCAGAGGACAAGAAAATTTTTCTAGCGTACGTGTGTCGGTTTGTGGGTATGTGGGTTTGTGGGTGTGTCCCGATTGTATATCGCGACTTTTACAAGTCAGAATTTGATGGGACTTCTTTTAAAATAATCGGTAAGCGCTTGGCTTGCGATGACGTGACGCGTGTCGCGTGTGGCGCGTGTTTTTTTAATTTTAAATTACTTGTTTTAAAACTTGGCTTGCGATGACGTGACGCGTGACACGTGTCGCTCGTCGCGTGTGGCGCGTGCAATTTTTTTTTTAAAATACTTCTTTTCAAACTTGGCTTGCGATGACGTGCCGCGTGTCACGTGTCGCGCGTCGAGTGTGGCGCGTGTAAATTTTTTTTTAAAAAAGGTACTTGTTTTAAAACTTGACTTGCGATGACGTGACGCGTTTCACGTGTCGCGCGTCGAGTGTGGCGCGTGTAAATTTTGTTTAAAAAGAAGGTGCTTGTTTTAAAACTTGACTTGCGATGACTCGACTCGTGTCACGTGTTGCGTGTGGCGCGTGTAAATTACTTTTTTTAAATACTTTTTTTAAGACTTGGCTTGCTATGACGTGTCGCGCGTCGCGCGTCGCGTGTGGCGCGTGTATTTTTTTTAAATACTTGGTTTAAAACTTGGCTTGCGGTGACATGACGCGTGTCACGTGTCGTCCGTCGCGTGTGTCGCGTGTTAAGCGCTCAGCTTGCGATGGTGTAATTTTGAGTTTTTTTTTATTCATAGGGGTTAGGAGAAAAAAATGTTTATTTTAAAGTAAAATCCCGTTAAGATAATTCAGTCTTTAAATTGAATAACAAATATCCATATGGTGAGCTGAAAAACTCCGCTTTGCTATCTTACTTATAAGTTAGTTACTGAGTAATTATGAAATATTGAAGGTACAATTATAGGAAGATAATAGCATATATATAAGATGATCATAGGATGATTGCGGGTTTGTTACGAACATTACAGGCGAACACCAGGAAATTTTACCTAAGCCAGTTCTGTAAAAATCAACTTTTCATAGATATAATTTCGTAATAGAAGTCACTTGGTACTTCCTCTAGCTGGCAGTATTTCCAAAATGATGATGTTGCATGTCATGGTTTAGTACGATGACATAGTAGTTTAAGATGTTGAATCAAACCTTCTGCTACGCCTTCAACCACTGTGCTAACTCTTCTAAATTAAATTACTTTCACTTACAGCAATAACTGTCACGTACTTGTGTATCACTTGGTACACAAAACACAATATTACCCTATTTGCTCCACTGTCCTTCCATTCCGTTGTAAGCACATTCTGTGAAAAGTTTATTTAACTCTTAACGTTCGTTCATTTCATGATAAAGTCCTGCTGCCCTGTCAATGGCCATCGTCTGAGAGATGCTCTGAAGTCTTTGGACAACAACACCCTGTGCACGACATACCAGAAGAGTCAAGCAGAACAATTCTTGGTTAAATGATATTTATTTTATGCTCCCTTTAAGCTCGTTCAACGCTATTCGAAGACGAAACACCAAAAACAACAAACAAACTGCCATTGACCGATGACAACGACATCTTGAGAGCGTTTCGTTTTTAAATGTGCCACCGGCAGGACATCGAGGAGGCGGCATGTCCAGCTGTTACCACGTTATTGATACTTGTAATTTTTTGTGTACCGCCTAACTCCTTGACAGTGGTGATCTGCTTCCTTTTCATGATTTGCTGTTTTTTTTGCTGCTGCTGCTTGTGTTTTTCGTGAATGTCCTGAACACAACACAGAACCTGCAACTAAGAAGACAGCTTATTTCGGCCGGAAAATTTGCTTGTCCTAAAAATTACTTCCTGTCGGATTTTTCCAAAGAAATAAAAATGTAATTGGAGTGGTCATGAGGAGGAGAGGAGGAGGAAAATAATGTGCATTGTTGTGTCTGTGCGGTTCTTGTTGCTGCAGTGTCCTGTCTGGGTTTGTGTTGATACCATTCCGCAGGCATAAGGATCTATGTTGCCTGGTGGTCGATGTAGATTTTCCTGTCTTAGTTTTTTCGTTTTTTAATTCTGCTGCCATCCGCAATGTTGCCGTCTTGTCGTTGTCCTCTTCTTAAAGGATTCTTTTGCCATCGGGAAGTGCATTTTTCGATCATCTTGTTTATTATTCACTTGAGATGCTGTTGGAGTCATTGGCCATTCGGATGAAATTGCACTTGGCAGCTCGAGTACATTTTTAGGGTACATTTCAATTATATGTCGCTTTAACTCCTTCAGGGCTAATTAGGTATAAGAAATCGTTTCGCACTCACCCAACAGAGATGCAGCAAAATATTCACTCTACTCTGATAACTCTGAAGAACTGGAATTTTGTCCGCAACTACTTAGAAATGCCGCTCGCATAACTTACTCCGGCTATTTCTTCTTTCTAATACAGGATATATTTAGCACGAAAATATTTGTAGTACTCGTCATTGGAATCCCTCTCGATATCACTGCACGAAAAGGAAAATGGAAATTAAAAAATGCCATTGTTTTGTTGTTGACCACCCTGTAGCTGGAGTTGAAGAATGCCATCGTACCAAACCAAAGCAAACGAACAAAGAATTCTGTTTTCTTGGTTGCATTCCTTATCCGCAATTGTTCCCATGATATGCAAAGGCTGGACTACTCGAGCGGTGCTTTTTTTTTTCTCTTTTTTGTTCGGCCGATTGCGGTTGAATCTAAAAAAGGATGCCACTCTCGATTTCATTTCTTTTCACAAAGTTGCAGCAAAATGTAATGAGTTTCCTTTTGTTGTAGCATTTCCTGTTGGTCGTTGGACATCACTGGCAATATGCGTTACCATGTTAAGGACATTTGTGGTGACGATAGTTTGCTCCATCAATCTTACCTACATTTCCATATATATTTCCTGCCGAGTGCAAATATCTTGTGAATGTGTGTGTGTGTGTGTGTTGATGGTAGTGTTGTTAGCATTGGCATTACCATCAAGTAATAAATACCGGATTGCATGCAATGTAACGAAGAATGCAATTAGAGTAGAAGATGTGATTCTTCTCTTTGGTAGATACTCAGAGATATCGAATTCGCTTATTTCATTTACAGGACATCAGAAAATGATGGAAAAAACTTTCATAAGCTTGAAAGGCAAACGTATACGCTAATATTTTGTAAAACATGATGCCCGAACATTCATTTTTCTGAAAAATTGTTAACGAATGAGGTTTTGACGGTTTTGATAGTCAGAAGAATCATTTGTGAGAAGACTTTCCTCTCGAACGTGACTAAGGAGTCATGTCAGTCAGTCTAGTGTCATGCAAGGTGCTTTACTAGACGTTTATAACAATGCAGCAGAGAGAAGGACTATCTATCAACCCTTGCAAAAAGAAGACAGGCCAATCTAGAAACTGTCATCATCAAAGGCACCACTTTTCTTTATACCTCTCTCTCTCTCTCTGGCTATCACATCCCATGTAGGGATTTTGCCGCCCGCACTAAGGTCCTCCATCCGTCTCGGTCCAACGCTCTCGTCCTCCAGTTTCGACATCCTAATGCATGTAGATCTTGTTCGACGTCGTCACGCCAGCGCAGTCGGGGTCTTCCTCTACGACGCACACCGGCTGGTTGTTGATGGAACACTTTACTTTATTGGTCAGTCGTTGTTGTGGGGACCGTGTGACGTGGCCGAGCCATCTAACTCGATTGGATTTAATGAATCCGATAATATCACATCCTCCAAGAAGCTGCCTGATCTCATGGTTCATACGAATCCGGTATTCGTTGTCCGCGACTTTAATTGGACCAAAGATTGAGCGAATGCTTACTTTATACCAGTGAGGTTAATATTCTCGAAGTCATCCTTGACAAACGGCTTAGCTGGAAACTCGCATATCAAGTCCGCCATCGAATGGACTTAATATAAGACTTTAGGTCTGAATCCAAATATGATACAATGAAGGTATATTATGATGGTGAAGCTCATTATCACGTCCAGCTGAGCTGCATAGGACTTCGGATATTATCCTTTTTCTAATGGAAACAATACTAAAGACTTGTCTCGATCTGGTCCATATTCGAGTTTTATGGAGAGAAGTAAACGTGGTTTTTATATCCAAAGCCGGGAAATGCCCGCACGTTAGTCCAAAGGATCTCAGACCAATCAGTCTTTCATCATTCCTGTGAAAGGCACTGGAAAGACAAATCGATATCTACATACGAACACGCATTGACAAAAGACTCCTGTTTACAGACCAGCACGCGCATTGTGAAGGCGAGTCTGTAGAAAGAGCTCTGCACACACTGGTACGTTCTATTGAACATTCCCTTCACCACAAGTAGTACACAACGGTGGTATTCCTAGACAATGAAGGCGCTTTTAAGAACGTCAACACATCTGCGATTACGGATGCGCTGTCGACTTTGAGGGTGGATGACTCGCTTGGCGAATTGATTAATCCTCTCCTCATAAGTAGGATTATTAATTGAAAGCTGGGCGTATCGTCTGCCAGAAGATCTGTCTGCAGAGAAACCCCACAAGGTAGAGTCATGTCCCCACTTATATGGAACAACTTAGCGTTGAATTAACTGCTGGTATGCCTAAGAGGTGAGGGCTGCAGAGTAATCGTTTATGCGAATGACGTTGCTATTGCCGTCTCAGGAAAATACCCGAATACATGAAAGGAACTCCTCCAAAACACTCTCAAAAAGCTAACTTGATGGCCGGTTCGCTGAGGGTTAGGGGTAAATCCTCACAAAACTAAGCGTGTCCTATTCACTAGGAGATATAAAGTTCCATTTATTAACCCTCCTGCTATAAAAGGTACAAGCTTAACATTCGCTGATAGAGCCAAGTATTTGTGTCTTATTTTGGACAGAAAGCTGAGCTGGAAACCTAACATAAAAGAAAGAGTTCGTAAACACTCTGCTCATGTAAAAAAGCCATTGGTAGCAGATGGGGTCTTCAACCACATTGGCTATATACAGCGGTAGTAAGACCTACTCTTTTGTACCGTGTGACTGTATGGTGGACTGCCTAAAATAAGAAAGTAAACCTTGACAAATTAAGCTAAGTCCAAAGATCAGCTAGTCTATGTATGAGCGGAACACTTCGAACAACCCCCTCCGCCTCATTAGACATTCTGTTCGACCTTACACCACTCGACATTTGCAGCAGGCAAGTAGCTGTTAGTTCAGTTATTCGCCTTAATACTTTCTCCCAGTGGACTAGAAATGAAATCGGTCACTCCTCTATCCTGAATTTAGTCAGGATCCCAGACAACATAGACTACACCATTTCGCAACACATTTTTAACAAAAACTTCCAGGCCACCTTCCCCTCCAGATCATTCTGGGACAAAGATGCTTACTTGGAAGATGAACACATTCATTTATAAACAGACGGATCAAAAACTGATGACAGAGCCGGCGGAGGTGTTTTCCCAAAAAAGCTAAATCTTAGTCTTTCTTTTTCGTCTTCCAAATCACTGTAGTGCTTTCGAGGCTGAAATAATAGCGATCAGTGAAGCCTTTTATTGGCTGAAGAGAAATGTCATATCTGCTAAGGATATTCCGTATATTCTCGGATAGCCAAGCTGCACTGAAATCCCTGGAATCAGTCTCCACAAATTCAATTCTAGCCCTTAACTGCCGATCATCTCTCGTGGAGATGGCGGAGCAGTTCAATATCCACCTGTGTTGGCTGCCAGGGTACAGAGACATTCCGGGTAACTGTATGACTGACGATCTCGCCAAGCAAGGAATTACACTATCCTTCTTACCTGAAGAAGAGGTTCAATAGGCATACCAATCGCTACATGTAATCTCTTGTTAAAGCGGGCTAATGTAGAAAATAACTGTCGCGCCTTTTTCTCATTTTTGAGGTATTTTTTTAAACACCTCTCGCACGACCTTGTAAGCGACTCAAAGTCAGTCAATTTTTTAATTTTCACTTCATATCGATGTAGCGACACTTGCACTCTACATAAAAAAAAATTCAAAAGTTAGCCATTTATTACAAACTACTACTCTACCTTGGCACCGAATTCTATTAACTTGGCATCTTCAATCTTTATAAATGTCCATCGAAGTTCGAAGGATATAGGAAATCGCTTAAAAACACAATGTACCTACAATGTGTGTAATATGCAATCGAAGAAAAGTCCAAATACGATTCCTTCAAATCCAATGTTGGTAGGATTTCCAAATGCAGTTTACATATTGTGTACGAAAAAGGATCTGCTTTGCAAATTCCATGCAATTACTTCACCGTCTTCGTCTCTCTCTCAATATTTTTCGCAAATCAAACGGCCACTTATCGATGTGGATAGGATTCCTGCTGTGTTTATATTTCCCATCAAGGATTCATTGGGATTCCCATGAGCAGAAGAATGCTCCCCAAAGGTTTCGATAGCTAAAAAAATCCATTTGATCTATATAAGTAGCTTCAGCGTCAGCAGGAGCAGGAGCAGAAGAATGCTCCCAAAGGTTTCGATAGCTAAACAAATCCATTTGATCTATATAAGTAGCTTCAGCGTCAGCAGGAGCAGGAGCAGGAGTGGCACAGTAAGACACGGCATGGCATGACACGGCACGGATGGGATAACAATCTGCATAACGATATCAGGCAAAGAAACTTGCTACTCATATGCTAGGCCATCTCACATTTTTCAAGGAACACCTATCGCGTATAAGGATAAGGAGACGTGCTAGTTCAGCGCGAGTATAATATACGATTGTAGGAAAAGTTCCTCGAAGAAACCATCTGTGCTGCGAGCGTTCACACACACACTTATTTATATATACACACAGGGGATAGCTTAACAAATAGTCTTGCGAGGACGTTGATACACGATTTCAAAGTTGGAAGGATTTATTTTTCAAGTTTTTCCTCCTTTCTTTTTTGCAAACATTTGCTCTCTGAATGCATCATTGTCGAGAAAGGATATTCAAGAGAATTTCCCAACGGTAATGGTGATCAATTTTCTATAAATATTTGAAAAATATTTGAGAAATCCCTGAAGGTTTCTAAGATTCAGGTGGAATTTTGGACTCCATTGGGAGACATTGTTTCAGGATTTTAAAATTAGTGACTTTGTAAATGGCTTATAGAAGCCACCTGATGGTGTCAGTTAGATCATTGATGATAATTATATTTCTGTGCCAATCTACACATTACCACATCAAACTGGTGATCTTAAAATTTCATTTCCTGCTAGGAGATGTTCCATTGTTTGCCCTTCTTGATTTCAGTACCTGCAGTTCACTTCATTACTGATTTCTAGTTGGTACAGATGGTAGTTGCAAGTAATGGGTGATCATTTTAGAGGTATCGGATCTTAAATTGAAATAAAATAACAAAAATTCAAATTGATTGGGCAATCTTATTATTTATGTTAAGAACCGTTCATGACATTTAATTTTTGAAGATAATCCCTTTCAAATGTTGGCCGCAACTGCGCCGTAATTCGTCCAGCCGTAAACACCAATTTTGAATAACTCGCTCGAGGACTTCGGTCGGTATCTCGCGAATAACTTTAGTAATGTTGGCTTTCAATGCCTCAATCGTAGCTGGTATATCCACAAAATATTTAGACTTTACATGCGCCCACAAAAAAAAGTCCAAAGGTGTGATGTCACATGATCTTGGTGGCTAATCCACCGGTTCGAAACGTGAGATTCAATTGCTCACCGAAACGAGGACGCAGTAAATCCATTGTATCACGGGCTGTACGGGATGAAGTGCCATCTTGTTGGAACTAAATGTCGTGGAGATCAAGGGCTTCAATTTCCGGCATCAAAAAGTCGTTTATCATGGCGCGATAGCGTTCGCCATTCACTGTTACATTTCGTCTTTGAAGAAATATGGACCAGCCCATAGGCCGCACCAAACGCTAATTTTCAGTTGATAACGGGTGTTTTTTTAAGAGGTTGCCGATTTTTTTTTTGAATAAAACACATATAAAATTATGAAATGACCAAAATTTTTTTTTATTTGGTAGATAATTTTTTGGCATTTAACATTTAAACACAATTTCTGGCATATGGCTACCACGACTATTTTTCACAAATGTCATTCTGGAGGTCCAATTTTCCAGCACTTTTTCAAGCATTTGAGGGCGTATGTCAGCAATGACACGTTGAATATTGGTTTCCAAAGCGTCAATCGATTGAGGTTTATCCACATAAACCAATGACTTCACGTATCCCCACAAAAAGTAATCGAGTGGCGTCAAATCGCACGAACGCGGAGGCCAATTCACCGGACCATTTCTCGAAATAATGTTGTCGTTGAAAGTTTCTTTCAATAAGTCGATTGTTTCACGTGCTGTATGGCAAGTGGCACCATCTTGTTGAAACCACATTTCATCCATATCCATATCTTCAAGATTTGACAACAAAAACTCATTTAACATGGTTCTGTATCGATTTCCATTCACGGTAACGCGTCGTCCTTCCTCATTTTTAAAGAAATATGGACCGATGATCCCACCAGCCCATAGACCGCACCAAACAGTACATTTATCAGGATGCATTGGTAATTCTTGAACGGCGTGTGGATTATCTTTGCTCCAAATGCGACAATTTTGTTTGTTGACGTATCCATTTAACAAAAAATGCGCCTCATCACTGAAGAGAATTTTACGGTAAAAAAATGGATCTTCGTTCAATTGATTTAACGACCAATCACTGAATTCACGGCGCAAACGATGGTCGTGTGGCTTTAATTCTTGCACCAATTGAATTTTGTATGGCACCAAACCCAAATCTTTACGTAAAATTTTCCATAAAGTCGATGGACAAAGTCCAATTTGCTGAGCACGACGACGAATCGATAAATTGTCGTTTTCTTCGACACTGGCCTCAACGACAGCAATATTTTCTTCTGTACGAACTCTTCTCATTCTTGTCGGTGGCTTGGCATCCAAAAGAGTGAATGTAGACCGAAATTTGGTAATTACGTTCTTTATGGTGGTCTCTGACGGACGATTATGTGCACCATAAAATTCACGAAGTGCTCTATAAACATTTTTAATTGAACACTGATTTTGAAAATAAATTTCCACAATTTGAAAACGTTGTTCTGGAGTTAACCTATTCATAATGATTTGCCAAACAATACTGAGTAGAAATGCCACTTTGAGCTGTCAAAACAACTGTCATAAAATAAAACGACATCTATCGGAAAAACAAACCTCCTTAAAAAACACCCTTTATAATGGCAGTTCGTGAATGGCTTCGGATTGCTCTTCAGCCCAAATACGGCAATTTTGCTTATTGACGAAGCCATTTAGCCAAAAATGGGCCTCATCGCTGAACAAAATTCGGATCCCAAAATACGGATCTTCTGCCAGTTTTTCAAGAGCCCAACGACTGAAGCATGCTGCCACAGAGCTCGAGTCGTGGCGAACTGATTGCTACTTTGGTTTTAGTGGCGGGGAGCGAGATTTTGACGGACTTCAGGTTTGTGCAATATCTTGACCAGCGATGACCAATCGATTGTGGCACTGGCTCGTTCCAAAACAGTCTAAGGAACCACAATTCTTGAAAAATTATCGACCTGATCGAAGATTTTCGAGGCGTCTGATTAGATGGTTCGCTTGGTGGTAATCAGTGATACTGATTTCTTGATTTTTAAGCAGAAATAGTGTGCCGATGGTGCCTTGTGTAGTTAAAAAGCCTTCGTCACAGCTTAGTTCGAGTAGTGAACGATACTCGTGATGGTCTCTCTACATCTGGTGCTTAGTGTAAACAAAGAGCCTTCGTCACAGCTTAGTTCGATTAGTGAACGATACTCGTGATGGTCTCTTGACATCTGGTGCTTAGTGTAGTCAAAGAGCCTCCGTCACAGCTTAGTTCGAGTAGTGAACGATACTCGTGATGGTCTCTCTACATCTGGTGCTTAGTGTAAACAAAGAGCCTTCGTCACAGCTTAGTTCGATTAGTGAACGATACTCGTGATGGTCTCTTGACATCTGGTGCTTAGTGTAGTCAAAGAGCCTCCGTCACAGCTTAGTTCGAGTAGTGAACGATATTCGTGACATCTGGTGCTTAGTGTAGTCAAAGAGCCTCCGTCACAGCTTAGTTCGAGTAGTGAACGATACTCGTGATGGTCTCTTGACATCTGATCGTTCAACGAACAATCCCGAAGTTCAAAAACGCCACGTTCGTTTAGTCCAACCATTTGGTTTTGCAGGTCTGTCAGATCATGGATGTGCTCAGAACCAGTCATATTATATCGTAAAAATCGCAAACGGCGACCTTTGCGGCCGCTGGTCATTGTGCGCGCCAGTTGGTACTAGTTGGTGTGCGTATTGCTAGGTACGGGGCACAAGCGGTACCGTATGTGACCGTGCGCAGACAGAATTAAGAGTTTCTCCAAACGATTATTTGAAAGTTTCTGTGCTCATTGGTGATGGGGTTCTGACGATACATCTGTCTGACATCTGCTACGAAAACGTATCTATGTTTTCGGAAACGACATATAATCGTGAGAGAGATTTACTGCTTTAACAGTTGAGTTAACCCCCACTAAGTTTGCTGTTAACGATCTTTGTTCAAGCATGGTTTTTTATTCATTTCGTCGGATTTGCTCCAATTCTATTTAGTGCCCATTTCCATTGAGTCATATACTGCTGTATCTAAATAATAATATTTGGCGCGACAGACCATTGCGGTCCAAGGCCTAGGTAGCTTTCTCGCGACCATTTGTGTTCGCATGTGAATTTTTGGACACAAATGGAAGGGACCTACAATTAATGGCCGGATCCGAACGGCGATTTGAGAAGCTTTCCGTGACAAGGTATTAATTACTCTCGGAACGTTTGTCACCCATTCGCCAGAGGTGGAACACCGTGAAAAATACTTTTGGTGTTGCTGGGATTCGAATCTGAACCTCCTGTGCAGCAGCCATGTGCACTACCACTGAGCCACGGCGACCACGCTGTATCGAAAGCCGCACCTATATACATTAAGCCACATAGGGGTATCTCTTTCGATTCTAATACTTATACTTCGTTAGCCACTTGTTTATTGCCATTTTGGTGGATTTTTCCTTGTTGTATACAAATTGCAGTTCATGTATTGGTTCTGCAGTACTGCAGATTTTAATTCATGTACAGTCCAGTCGAACTCCTCTGTATACCCATCCAAAGTGCCCTATCATATTATTCTGTGCCTAGGCGTTCTTTGTACCTTTTCCCATTTATTTATTTAGGCGATCTAAAGACTTGTTGGATTTTATTGTTTTATTGTTACTTCAAATAGAATATGTTTCTGACCCATAAAGGAGTCTTCAATTCTGGATCACATCAATTGTCCTATTTGTTACTAGAGTTAGGTCTAACACCTCTTGTCTTATGGCGTTTACGAAAGTGGGGCTTTTCCCTTTATTAGCTATTGCTAACTAACTGGTTACTAAAAATTCTAGTAAAGACCTACCTCTTCTATTCGTGTCGCTGCTTCCCCAAACTATCTTGTGGACATTTGCATCGCAGCCTATATTCTTGTGCAGTACTCCTCCAGTTTTTGAACCATCGTAAATGGGGCTTTCTGCTCTTCCCCTGTGAAATATGCTGAGGCTGAGCGTATGTGTATCTCCGATGACAAACATTTCTATAAAATTTTGGTATTGTTCGGGCCTCATGACGGAGCAGCTCCCATAAAATTTTATTCTTTAAACTTTGCACAAATGTGCTATTCTTTCCGTACAATTTTGGAAATGATCGGGCCTCAGTACCGAGGGAGGGAGGATATAAATAAACTTAGCACACATGTGTATCACCGAAAAGAGAATTTAATTTTTATTGGTTGGTTTTTTACATTCCTGCAAATGGCTCTGCAAATTCAAGCAGTTGTCGAGTGCTACTCTATAAAATACAAATTTTTAAAAACATCTCTCAGAAATAAACTTTTCCCATTCCCCGTCCAATTCCCATCATCCTTGTTGTTATGACAGGCAGCCCTGACTTATGTTATATTTTGTTTATTCTTCGCTTTTCTATACTCTGCTTTCATTGTATGTGTAGATGTGCTTATATGTGTAATAAACTCATTCGCTATTTGAAAATGCAACTCAAAAACTTCTGTTATATACTCGTACTCAAAACGACAATTCAGTTGAATGACTTTTTTGCTACAAGTTTGTCTCGTTTTGTGTACAAATTCAGAAAATTTGATAATATCGCAGTTTGGGATTTCAAAAACACACAGCACAAACACATATGTGTGTATGCAACAATAAGGGACCTTTTCAAATAAGCAAGTAAATTCCCTTAATAAACTCGAACTGCATTATTAGTAGCTACATCCAGAGTTGGTGTTGGTGTGGCGTGGTTGGTGGTCAATGGGCAATGTTCAACATAGTCGTCGTCGTCATCGTCGTCGTCGTCGTCGTCGTCGTCGTCTTCCTGTCTGTTTCTGGTAGTAGATTGGGAAAAAAAAAATTTTTGTGAATATTTCCGGTCATTGGTTTCTCCTGACTGGAAATCGAAACATTTTCATGTATTGTGTATACGAGAATAGCTGAGATGAAAGTTGCTACCAGAGAAATAAGGACGAAAAGTAACTCATGCAAACGTGGATTTGTACTTTGTCTTATAGTATGGCATCAGCAGAATGTATGCATATGGCAACTGGCAAGTATGTAAGAACGGAAACTATATGGCACTTTCGTAGATTTCAAAACAAATGTATAAATGGAAGAAATTCTTGGGGAATTAATTGGATCGGTGAAGCATTCCTTGTGTTAGAAGCGAGCGGAAATGTATGACTGTGTTTCAGTGGCAATGGCTGAAATTCTGACAGAAGTAACCAGATGCATAAGTACCATCCTTATTCCAAAAAAAGGTAAAAATCTAAAAAAACATTTGAAGAATATTAAAGCACTAGCGGAAATACCCAGCGTTTCCCGGCTGCCCCATCCAACTCTCTTCCCGCCCACTGATCCCAGCAACCAATTGACTACTCCAGCCACCCGGAAAACTACAGAATCGATACTTTTATCGGCATAAGCCATATACCTGTTGGAATCAAGAGTAATGGGTGTGAGTTCATACAAATGGAAAAATATCATTCAGGTTTTTCCGAATTTTCCAATTTCCGGGCTTACATTTCTTTGCTTATGAGTCTTACTCAGACTATGTCGAACATTCTAAAATAAAAACGAGCCGAATCGGTCAAGTCATTCTCAAGTGAAGCGGGTACCAACGAACCGCAATTAATTTTTATTTATATAGGAGAGACAGAAGAATAAGACTTGAAGCCGTTTGTGCACAAAATATTATAGTATTGAGCTTTAAGTTTAGTAAAAGTGGCTTCGCAAAAGACCGTGCTGCAATTAATAACGGATCATAAATCGAAAAGACAAAAAATGGGGGACACATTAATAATTACCTGACAGAGTGCCAAAAGAGTTGCAATGTAAAAAATAATCGCAAAGCGAATAGAAAACTGATTGGAATCGGGTAGCAAACAAAATTCCAGAATCGCAAAACGAAAAGGAAAACCGATTGGAATCGGGTAACACAACTTTTCCAGAATGCAAAGAAAGAAGAGTTGCATTGTGGGCATAATCCTTAAACAGAAACGAAAACCGATTGGAATCGGGTAACACAACTTTTCCAGAATGCAAAGAAAGAAGAGTTGCATTGTGGGCATAATCCTTAAACAGAAACGAAAACCGATTGGAATCGGGTAACACAACTTTTCCAGAATGCAAGGAAAGAGTTGCAATGTAGGATTAATCGCAAAACGGAAACGAAATCCGATTGGAATCGGGTAACAAACCTTTATCCAAAATACAAAGAATGAGTTGCAATATAGCAATAATCGCAAAACAGAATGGAAAACCGATTTGAATCGGGTAACAAGGCTTTTTTTCAGAATATAAAGAAGAGTTGGTATGGGCGCCGTGGCTCAGTGGAAATGCACACGGCTACTGAGGTTAGTGGTTCGAATCCCAGTAACACCAAAAAGTATTTTTCACGGTGTCCCACCTCTCGCGAATTGGTGATAACTTGTCACGGAAAGCTTCTCAAATCGCCATTCGGATCCGGCCATTAATTGTAGGTCCCTTCCATTTGTGTCCAAAAATTCACATGCGAACACAAATGGTCGCGAGAAAGCTACCTAGGCCTTGGACCGCAATGGTCTGTCGCGCCGAATATTATTATAAAGAGAGAGTTGCAATGTAAGTATGATCGCAAAATGGAAAGTTAATCCGAATGGAAACGGGTAACAAACCTTTTTTTGCAAAGAAAGAGTTGTACTGTAGGAATAAGCGCAAAGCGAAAACGAAAAGCGATTGGCATGGGTTAGGCCGGGCGTGGATATTGAATGAGCCCAGCTTTTGCGGGACCTGAATGATACGTGAGCTTGACGAGCGTAATACGGCGTGAGCCTAGATTTTTGCGGGGCTTGAATAATACGTATGCTTGGCATTGCCTGATCTAGACCTATCTGTGAGCGTAACAGTGCGAGCGTTAGCTTAACAGTGCATTAGCTAACTAGACTCTAGATGTGTGAGCATGGCAGTGCGATACGTGAGCTTGACGGTGTTTGAACGTGACACTCCTTAACACAAGAAAAGCGATGATGACAGAACAAAATTGGCAGCGCAAAGCTGACCTGGACACGAGTAGTGGTAAATTCATCATCATCATCATATTTGGCTCTACAACCGGGGTCCGGTCCTGGCCTCCCGCAAAAAGTCTCTCCACCGGTCCCGATTTCGAGCCGATGTCATCCAGTTTGGCATCCCTAAACTCTGGGCGTCCTGGTCTACGCCATCCTTCCAGCGTAGGCTTGGCCGGCCTCGCTGTCGTGTTCCTTAAATCCTACCGCATTGATTGCTTCAGCGTTGATTGAATCCTGCAGAGTGACCTTCTATCACCTCTGATTCTGCATTTTTCATCACCTTCGATGGCCTATAGCAAGACGCGACATATAACACTAAGGAACAAAAGATGCAAAGAAACTTTTAAATAAATGATCACAAAGTATTGCAATGTTAGCAACCTACATGTCCTTAATTTTATCCTATTCGATTGTTTAACATGTGCCGTACTTTGCGTCCAACCATTCCTGTATCATATTTTATAGACAAGCTTCCATCTCTCTTGGTAGTAAACAGACACAAAAAAAAATCACAGAACACAAACACAAAACACCCTTACAAATTGTAGTCATGTCCTGCAGTAGATTTCTGAAATACGCCAGTTATTTGCTTTTGCAATATTAAACAATATCCACCTGGAATAGGATGTGCATGTACACGTCCCACAGGCATCCTATGTACGACAACTGGTCTCAGACATTGAGTTTTATTCTGTGATTTTGTCATGCATACGTCCCATGCACCCGAATTACATTTTACAAGTTGTACACAACTTGGACGCAACTGGCCAGCACTGGACAGAATAAGTAAACATTCCATGCATGGTGGTCTCTGCATTACAATTTACTTTTTAATTTTTTATTTTTATTTTTATTCAGTTTTTTCCTTCTTTCTTGACATTTCGATCGGCATTGTCTGTCTGTCTGTCCATCTAGTCCGGCCATCCACCCACCCGTTCGTCTGTCTGTCGTCAGTCGCATGCTTTCGATTAGGTGCATTATTAGTTGCCCCTTGTCTGTTTGCAATTGAAATTGCATCTGAGTTGAATGGACGGACAAATCGATTCAACTGTAATACAAGGGATAATGGAAAAATGCAATGCAATACTACTTGTGCGACGGCGGACAATATATGGCAATTTAAACGGTACGTGAATGATGGCAATGAGACCGATTTGCAGAATAAAGGATTCAAAAAAAGGAAATTCAGATGGAGATGACGATGACGATGGCAGTGAATGGAATTTTTCTAATTTTTTCATCTTTTCCAGCTTGTTTGGATTTATGGGGATAAGATGGAGATGTCAAAGTTTTGTAAGAGAATATTTTGATATACAATTTGAATCCAAGGCTTTGGTTGGGAATTAGTTGTTCTGTTTGAACTCGTTTCCATATATAAGAAATGCTGATTATAACAACTTGACTGAGATATCTCCAATGAAAACGGGTTCTGCTCGAAATTCCCAAAATAGATTTCGAATCTCTTAAGAAAAGCATCTCTTAACTGTTGATTAAGTGGAAACTATAGGCTGAGAATCATTGTAGCCTTGATTGCAGAACTTATGATATTCCTTCGAAAACATGAAATCCAGTATGAGTAGCTGACTATTGGATATTTCCGACCTTAACAGATTTCTCGCCCCATTTGCAACTTTTCTCTCTGCCGAAATTAGCTGTCTTCGAGCAGGCAGCAGAAGACTGAAATATGAAATATGAAAGAAAGCCGAAACCGATGTAGATGTTCTGAATCCTCGTTATACCGGGAAAGACGGCTTACTAAGTAGGCTAATGGAAGATAAAAGACAAGCGCTCCTTAATAACAGAGCGAAGGCTGTGGGATTTGGAAGGAGTAATTCAGCATATGACTTCTACAGACGCCCGCCAACGAACTCGATGTATCGCCTGAGGTTTCAAGAGACGCCACTCTGTCCCCTGGGATATTGCTTTCTCTTCTATTGTCCTTTTCCATGTCTTGCTAGGACGTCCAACTCGGCAGCTTCCTTGTGGATTCCAGTCGAGCGCTAGTTTTGTAATATCTCAATTTGTGGCTAATCCAGCTCCATTTTCGTCGTCTGATGGTGATCGCGATTACTTCCTGCTGCGTTACTCTCAACAAGTCTAGATTGGTGATAATGTCCGGCCATCTTATTCTCAGCATCCGCATTAAGCACTTGTTCATGAAGACCTGGAGGCGCCTCGCAATTGACTCTGTGACTTTCCATGTTTCGCAGCCATATAAGAGTACTGAGAAAACTTTAGATCTGAAGATCGTTAGCTTCATATTCCGGGAGATTTGCGAGGAGTTATTATTTAGCATACTATAGAAGTGTTGCGCCTTGTTTACACGAGAACACACATCCGAGTCAGCACCACCATTTGTTGACATCCAGCGGCCCAAGTAACAAAACTTTTTTTTGAGACGTTAAACCCACTTTGTTAGCATGTGAGTTCACTAGTGAGTTTAATTTTCGCTCCATATCACCTAGCGGTTGTGATAGGAGACCGATATCATCGGCATAGTCCAGGTCTTCTAGGCGGTGAAAAACATTTCACGGCAAACCCGATGGAGTACGGGTTACTATTTTCATCACCCAGTCGATGACAATTGTGAAAAGCAATGGTGAGAGAGTGCAACCGTGCTTGACTCCGAGTAGATGTTGAAAGGTGAGCCATGATGACTCTTATGAATGACGCGGCATGTTGATAATATTGATTGAGTTTTTCCGGAACACCATAGCTAGACAAAATCTGTCACATCATGTTTCGGCCTACGCTATCAAAAGCGCGCTTAAAATCTACAAAAACCATAAACATAGGAGAGCGATACTCAACTGACTGTTCAATGATTATACGCAGGGTGTTAATTTGATGAGTACAAGAACGGTTTGGGCGAAATCCTGCTTGTTCATTTCTCAAAATTAGCTCTAACGCATTCCGTAAGCGACTCGCTATTATAGAGGAGATCACTTTGTTTATAGTTTGACTGCTAAGCCTTCTTTAAACGACGATGGAATGGTTTCAGATTCCCAGATACCTTGATATATCGCATGGAATGTTCGCGTAGTTAACTCGACGTCGGCTTGAAGGAGTTCTGCGTAGATGTTGTCATTGCCTGCTGCTTTACCTGATTGCAGTGAACGAATTTTTGTCCTTAACTCATCCAACGAAGGAGTAGCGACGCTGATATTAAGTAGCTTGTTGTGCCATAAAACTTGCCTATACTTCCGTGCTAATGTGCTTCGCACGCCACCCGAGGCCGCGTTTAACTCTACTTTGATGGATTGGCGTTCACGAATCTGATATACATTCTTTTCTAGTTTTGTCGGGATAACCTAAAATGGTTGAGGCTGCTTCCGTATACGGTATATCTGAGGCAGTACCTCAGAGAGAGACTATTGTATGCGGGAGTTTGTTTGTTTGTACCGTGGGTGTTCTGAAAAAGAATATAATTATTTTTATTATATTATTCAAGAATTTATTTAGGGTCGGTCTTATCAGAAAATTAATAGAACAATCATTAATTTACCGTAACTAAAAGAGGTTTGCTTTCTATAGTTGCATCGCTTTTTCGGTTACGGATCCAAAAGTTGTGGCTACTTAAGTCGACTGGGACTGTTAGATGATAAAATCTGGCTCGAAGGACCACTAATTGTAGAAATTGCTCCTTGCACTTAAAGTACCAAAAAACCTACAACCTTAACAAAGGATGTTACAAGTTAATGTTAAAAAACTTCGGTTTTCGGGTACAAACTTTGAAACACACCACACAATCGTTTATTATTTGGTAATAATCGCCAAATTATTTGTTTTTGAAGTCGGAGCTATTTCAAAGAATTTTCTTTTTTCCACACACCACACGTGATTCGCGACACGCGTCAAAAGCGAAATATCAAAATGCGCCTCTAACATTGAGCCGATCTTAAAATTTCAGCCCTCTAGGTCGTGCGAAAGGTGTTTAAAAAAGACCTAAAAAAAGGGAAAATAGCTCGATTTCAAAACATCACACGCGTTGAATATAAAAAATGCTATTGTGGACTTAGATACTCACAAAATTTCAATTCTCTAGGTCGTGTGGAAGGTGGTTAAAAAGGACCTCAAATAAGTCGAAAAAAAAAAGTTTTCAACTCATCACACGTGCTACACGCGACACGCGACACACATCATACTCTGGATATAAAAAATGCTATTTTGGACTAAGATACTCACAAAATTTCAGCGCTCTAATTCGTGCTTGCTCCAATTTATTGTTAATCGCTTAGGGGTTGATATTGACTCGACGACTGTGTCGTTGGTTGATATAACTCGTGTGACACGTATCGCGAATCGCGTGTGGCATATGTGCTGTATGTAGAATATGGGTTAATCTTTGGAAAGCATTAAAAAATAAAATAAAAGCACTGAAGCATGTGGCGATGTATACATAAAAGATAAAAACTTCGGTTTTCGGGTACGCTTACTGGTTTCTTTTTTTTTGTTGATACTCTACTCAATTTAGGTTCAGTATAATTAGGGAATGACTCGGAGCGAACCTTTGGCGTTCTTCTACTTCTACTAGTTTCTTGAAATGTTCTTTGTTATGAAGATGCCGACTATTATTTTAATACCACAAAGGCTTCACTGCAACAGCTATGTTGTAAAGTGTTATTCCGAAGATAAAACTTATAAATAGAATAGCTTTTAAGTCTATTAATAAATGGAGGCAAGAAATTACATTACTTTTAACGAAAAGATACCTTTTCTACCTTTCATATCTTTAAGATATGTTTTCATATAAGGGCATTAAGAAAAGAAAAAAAGGCTTACCTTCATTAATTTTTTTATCTTTTTTCACTCAAATGACAATCAGGTATCAAGCTAACCACATTTCTCTATCTTTTCGTTGCAGGTGCGTCAGTCAAATGAGATTATCCATTCTACTAACCAACAAAGCAAGTATTTGTTCATGTGACAACGTAGACCAACTGACCAGCTGACCAGCCCAAGGAGAAAGTCAAACATCGCCAGATGCATACACACGGCTAAGTACAAGCCACAATCTGTTGTCGCGGTTTGAGTGCACCGGCGATTCGGAAACCTCTAAGTTGTTGACGAAAACCACGCATTGTGTCCTTCGACTTAAATTAGTACCTCAGTACTGTAGTCGGTGAAGCTTCAATATGTAACACACAGAAAGGATTGAAAGTGCACGCTAATGCCGTGAAGAATCAAGCATCATGAACATCGCATTATTATCCGGAAAATGCAGTGATCCTTTGCGTTGTTTCAGGGGCCGGGCAACATCAGTTTTCAAATCAGGATAGCCAGGCACACACACACACAAAGGAATAGACTTATTCATGTGCAAAAATGCAATCAATTATAATCCTGCTAAAGTGAAGGACCAAACAGTCTGAAAGTACTGATAGATCTTTACTCTTTGGAAGGCAAAGCAAAGCAAAGTTGACTGCATGCATCTGGAATAATAGGATGTAGTAAGGACACTTGACTTGACATTAGAATTTTGATATTTTCACCGATTTGGCAAGTGAGTGATTTTGAAAAATGAGTCGGTTGTCTATAAAAGGATTACTTCAACGTTATTGTGACGGTGCTGATGGAAAGACAAATTTGAAATATTGCACTTTAAAGGAGACTTCAGTATTGTTATTGTGCATTGATGTCTCCGTCTCTAGTTTGTCGATAGTTCACTGGAACATTGAGATAAGTTTTCTTGAAACATTGCCATGTAGAGCTAATCAAATAGGCTAGGTTTGGTAAGGTTGCGGTGGCAGCTAATGCTCACTTAGACCATCCGCGGTCTTATCAAATTTGCTTATCAAATAAGTCACTTCCATGTCAATGTTCCATTAAATCATTGACGAATAAAAATCCTCAATATGTCATGGAAAATTTATTGAAAAGGAAAAATCTTTAAGGCGTTTAATAGCATGGTATTCTTCTGCCTTTATCATCACTACAACAGCGGTCTGTTCCAAATGTGTCACCACCTAACTACCAGCCGTGTCACCCAGTTTCGAATCATTAAACTGTGGGCGTACTGGTCTAAGCGACTTTTCCAGCGTACGTTTGTCCATTTAATTCATCCGCAGAAGTCTTCCTTCGCTCATGTAAGCTAAATGTCGTGCCCACCAGAGCCTAGCGAGTTTGATTCTCTTCGCGATATCAATATCGCGATAACGCTCGTTTATCTCGTTATTCTATAGTCTCCGGAATCGTCCTTTCTCGTAATACTTTGCTACCAACGAGGCTGAAAAGGTCAGAGTACTTTTTGCTAAGCACCCAAGTATCGGATCCATATGTAAGTACTGGTGTGGCCATTGACTTATATACTATAGAAGCTTGGATTTTATGCAAAAATTTCTGGACTTGAAGAGTCTTGACCGACTGAATTGGGCTTTGTTGGCTTTAAGAAACCGGCGCGGATTTCTGGTTTTGTGCAGTAATCAGCTTCTACAATTGATTCAAAACCGTTAAAGGATTGCACTTCTAGAATACGCGCTCTGAAATCTTTATTGGGTGATGTTGTGCCCTTAGACGTAGCCAACATATACTTAGTTTTATGTGGAAACTGCTCAATAACCGTCTTATATAGCTGTAGGGCTTCTACCAATGATGTCAGTATCGTCTGTGTAAGTCAGTACATGGAGGAACTTGTATAGAGGATTGTTTTTCTCGCTTTTACATCAGGATAACTTTTATCCAAAAACGCCTGGTTGAAGAGCCTGAACGGTCCGGATATATTTACTTGATGCCTTGATATTTGATAAAAATTGTCAACATACATCGTCATCAACATGTTTGGCTCTACAACGGGGGTTCGGTCCTGGCCTCCGGCTAAAAGTCTCTCTCCACCGGTCCCATTTTCGAGCCGATGTTATCCAGTTTTGCATCCCTAAACAATGGGCGTTCTGATCTTCTCTGTAAGACTTTTCTCTCGAACGTGCCTAAGAGGTCAGAATGCTTTTTGCTAAGCAACCATATGTAAGTACTGGTATGACCATTGTCTTATACACCAGCAGCTTGGATGTTATGGTCAAGTTCCTGGATTTGAAGAGGCTTCATAGACTATAGTTGGCTTTAAGCAACCGTGCGTATATTTCTGGTTCCATGCTATTATCGGCTGCTACAGTTGAACCGAGATAGTTGAAGGATTGAAGGATTGTTGAATGGGCTTGATAGTGATCCGGATATTTTTACTTGGCTTAACATTGGTCATGGTCAACCTACATAGTCGTGCCAGTTTATTTGGGAGGGCGAATTATCTTATGGCTTTAAATTGCGGCTTTAAAATCTATAACATTGCTGTATCCTCTACTTTTTCACTTATCCGGCAATTTAACAAATCAAGAAACTGGCCTGGCCTGGCCTTTATATCGCTCCAAGATGTTTGAGATTGCCAGTCAAATTCCGTGTTGACTCGAAATTTAAACAATATAGTGGTTCTTGTCGACGGTTGCGAGTTGTCTATCTGGTTGCGAGTTGATATACCAGGACATTCAGAAGATACCCAGATAGTTTATTGGATATTCTTACGCACAAAGCCTGTGCTCGCAATGACAAAATTTTTGCTTGCGGGCATCTCTATGACTCGTAGTCTATTGTCATTTGTGTTATCGTCTAAGCTATGGGTGCCAATGCACCACCTGGATACTGACCTATCTCCTATTTTTTCTTTCATATCCCACAGAGTGATTTTCACATCATACTGAGGTCAGGCATAGAATTCCCGGTTAATTTTTCATCGTCTGGCTAATGGTCTGTAGGTGCGCGAATGTTTGTGGGGCTGATGGTCTTAAATTTACCACGTACTCGAAAAATGCATAGTCGTTCACTTAATGCTTTAAAGCTACATGTATGAAAAGTATGTGCTCTGATGTCTCCTTTGCCTCGTTACAAAATCGGTAGCGATTCGATTGGGATTTAACTATTTTCAAAAGATGGCCATGGAATGAGCCGTGTCCCGCCAAGTACCAGACTAGTGTTCTAAGTATATGGCGGTCCAATTTGATGGTCATATGACTTAATGACTTATGTTGTACTTGAGAAGCTTTTTGGCCTGCCTCATCGCAGTCGATGATACCCATTCCGCTTCGATGGCAGTGTTTTCCCACCCTTTTTTTTGTGGCTTTTGGAATAGGCAATGCTGGTCTTGAGGCCAGTGAATGCTACTTATGCTCCTTCTCTTGCACAGAGATCAGCTGCCTCGTTTCCTGATATCCGGGAGACCACATAAGAGTGATTTTGTTGGTTTTGGGCAGTTCTTTTAAGTGGCAGCTCCTCTTTATTTAATAATTAAAGACTGGACCTTTTAGTGCTAGCAGCGCTGCCAGACTGTCTCTGATCACACAGATCTCAGTTTTACTGTACCTTCTTTTGATACAATCTGCATGCTACTATTGTTATAGTTTCTGCCTGAAATACTGTTGAAGATCTACCTAGGGGTATTCGCAGTTTGGTTCTGCTGCTCCTGTATGTATTTGTTGTTGATCCGTCTGTGTACCAGTTGGATGCATCATGGTGTGGAAGGGTACTGATAATATTTTCAACTTGATTTCGTTCGTGTTTCGTTCTAATAGAAAAACTCCTTTAGTTTTAAGTCCGAGGGTTGGATAGTTTCATGTTCCAATTTTATATTGGTCATGATGCTGTTATGTCCTGGTCTGTTTGTTTTTATTTGAGTGAGTTTCTAGTTTGATGGCTCTTGATCCAGCTTCACTTTTGACATGTATATGCAGGGGTGGAAGCCCCAGAAGTTTTTCCAGAGCTGTCGTTGGCCAGGTCTTTACGGCACCCGTTGCACTTAGACAAATTAGTCTTCGGATTTTGTTCAGCTTTGAGCGTGTGGTTTGGTTGCACTGTTTTTGGTCAACAAATCAAGGGCGCATATGTTCATTCATTGGTCTAATAATACTTTGGTATAGCCGTAAGGAAATTTGCGGGTTTATTGGCAACGTTTTGCTAAACGTACATTGGCAGGTAACAGAAGCTTTATTAGTTTTGTTAGAAATATATAATAATTGGGGGTTCTATGTCAGTTTTTTATCAAACACGACCACTAGATTTGACTTCTGGCATTAATTGAAGGATTTTTTCTTGTAACTGTAGTACAGGGAGCATTATTTTTACATTTTCGTGAAAAGTGTGCAAACTATCTTTTCTGGATTGACGCTTAGGCCAACCTCTTTGCACCAGTCTTTCACTAGTTTGAGAGCAAATTGTAAATGTTCTGTTACCTCTCTCTCGAATTTACCACGAACTATAAGGACTAGGTCATATGCATAGCTAATGTTTGCTTAGCCGTTATTCTTTAGCCTGTCAAGAAGCTGGTCCAATCATACTACCCACAGAAGAGGCGATATGACACCACCTTGTCGGCAGCCTCTGGTTGCCGCTATTTTGATGGTTTCGTCACCGAACGAGGCCTGCATTTCCCGGCTTTTTAGCATTCTTCTACCCCTTCCCTCGAAGCTGGTGTTGTCAGAAGCGCCTTGTATGTCAGTGAAGACATTTCTTTAGCATTAGTTCACAAAAACAAATCAAAGCAAGCCCAGCCAGAGTACGTTGCACTGCGTGGCTTGGTCGTCTAATCATCTGGTGTCTGCGTATAGTTCGTCTTGTATTTTATGTTATTGTTGGTACTTTACTCGGCCGTCTAGTAATGCTGCGTGTCGTTCTTTACTGAGGAGTAAGGTTTTCATCTATACATCTCAGTCTCTTTCTCTATGGATTCAACATCATTCGAAGGTGGGTCACATTTAGATGATTCAACCGAAACTTTAATTTAAAACCACAAACAGAATGCACCACAGCAGTGTATGTTTTTCAATATAGCGTTTAATTGTTGTATATAAACTACGACAATTATTGAAAACTATTATTATTATTATTATTATTATTAAATTGAAATCTACACACAATTAAGCTTTAATTTCCATTTGTTTCTCTTTTTAGAGCAAAGACATCGCCCAACAAACAGCACAAAATGATGGTCATTTTGTGCGCCAACTCGGTCGGTGAGGAATTCACGAATAGGAAAATTCGAAAAATCGTTAGTGAAAGGCATTTTTTGCTTGCTCTTTAAAGGTCAAGATAGCGGGAATTTACGGGAATATCGAATATCAGATAACGGATTAAAGACACCCGAATGTGTAGTTATCTGTCGGTTGGGTTTTTCCTGAAATTGTAACAGGTAATAATGGTGTGTGAGATGTGAAAGGAGTCGCCGCTTGTGAAAAAAAAGGAAAAAAACATAAAATCAAAAAAAAAAAGGTGCAAACTTCGTTTGTTTGTTTGTGTTGGTTCGGTATTCGGTCGCACCGAAAGAAGAAGAGAAAGGACTCTAGAAGCGTACAAGCGATAGAGATCGTCAACTGCGATTGCAAAATATAGCACTGGAACGCCTCAGTGCCACTGCACAAAACCGAAGGACAGCAACTCTAACTCTAGCGCAAGCAACTGAAGCACACAAACAGACTTGCAGAAAATCTGGATAAAATGTGGCACACAAGGGTGCACTATTTACGATCAGCAATTCTTTGCCTGCTGATAGTTGCAATCCCAGGTGAGTGCATATAAGGAAATTTATTTATCCTCCTCCTTCTCTAGCTATAGCGTGTCTAGCGTCATTCCGCCCAGCTGGTATGAGGGCGGAGTAGACAATGCTATTTTGTTCTATTTCGTAGAAAACGATACCTTGGAGGTTGGTTGGTGTGAATTTTTTGAATTTTTATTTTTACTCGACTTGACTATGGACTATGGAATATGGAGATAACCCACACATACGAGCACACTCCTCAAAGATAAGGATTTTTGATAACTCTATTCCTTGAATTCTCTGCTATTCTTTGCTGACACTCAGCTTTGCTTGGCTCGGCCATTTAGGATCTGTATAGGCAGACTATGCCTTATGAATACTCGACTACTTCCGCGCTGCTATCTGGATTTGCTAAATTTGAAACTGAAGCTGTTCGCGGGAGAATGTACCATTTGGAAAACCGAGAGAAAAAAAAACAAAATTTTTATAAAAATTTATTCCAAGCAGTTTTTTCTTAAAGCGGAATTTTACTCCGTTACTTTACTGAAGGGGTTTTGTAGTCGTTCGTATTGAAGTGAGTTGAGGGAATAGAAGTTGAAACATTTAATCGCCAATTAATACATTAATGTGAGCTTTTGTAATATAACAAAAATATAATAAGAATGCTAATCATCTTTCTTATTTATTATCTATCAATAAGTGACTCATGTGTTATACAGATGACTGAGGGTCAGATAGATGTTCACAAGTAAAAGCTAAGAAAATAGCATTTGGTTCCAATATCGTTTCATTCTGTCCTTTTTTTGACGTGACAACGTCTCACTACGAGGTTCAAGGAGTGCATGTTCAAAAAGTTGAATGTTAAATATCACACTGTTATGATCCATGTTAGGTGAGATACTGTTATGTCACATGTTTAGTGAGACACTGTTATGAGATACTGGTATGTCCAATGTTAAGTCATTTTATGCTTCGTTTCCTATAGTTATATTATATATGTATATAACTATGTATATATATTATTTTTTATACATATCAAGTCTGGGATATGGCCAATAGGGTCTTGATTTTGGGAACTAAACAATTTCTCAAGCGATTCGTATGAAATTCGGTATGTAGGACTAACATGCGACTTAAAGACTTGTTCCTTTGACAATTCTGGAATATGATCATTATGGTATCATTATGGATTTTTGGAAGCTATGCAGTTTTGAGATTTTGATATGTCCGTTAGTGTATCCGTCCGCCAACACCAACACAACACACCATTTTTTATTTACTTAATTGGCGCTGCAATTTGGACAGCACTGCTTAACCATTCTCCTTACTCACCAGATCTACTACAAGCGACTTTTTTCTGTTCCCTGAGCTAAAATTTGCACTCGGGTGACAGAGATTTTCGTCAAATGAGACGGCCATCACCTTCGTAAACATTTATTTTGCAAAGAAAAAATGCCAAGTACTACTTGGACTTGGTTAAAGAGATAGGAGCATCGCTAGGAGGAGTGTATAGACTTACAAGGAGACTATATAGAAAAATCAAAATAATATTTGAAGAAAAATCTTCGTTGGGTCGCAAACTTTTCACACCACCCTCTTTGAATCGTTGCCCAATGTCATTAGTGTTCTCGTGAAAACTGTGGGTGTCAAGCCCACCAAAAGCAAATGATGTCTTGCATGACAGCTCAAGTATATGTCATATATTCTGATTATCGTAAGACTCCACGTCCCCGTCCACACCCTTCATTAGGATTGCTGTTATGTGAGCTTTATACTTAGGACTTAGAAGAAATACTAGCCCTTGTAGCTGCGTGTAAATAAAGTTGATATCTTACTTGAGTCTAAATATCTCCAACTTCAATGCCTGTTCTGTGTTTTTGAAGTTGAGGTAAATTTTCTCCAGAAAATGCGTGATAAACATAACGTTTTGCGATTTTTCTCTTATCCACATAATAATAATAAAAATAAAAATCACCAACAAGTTTGCGGAAAACCCCATCGATTATGATTATTTGGTATTACGAGTAATGGCCAAAATATCTGTTTTAGAGTTCGGGGCTATTTCAAAGAATTGTATTTTTTCCACGCTTCACACGCGCCACACGCGACTCGCGACACGCGTCAAAAGCGATATAAAAAGGATCTCAAAGAAGTCAAAACTAAATTCAACCCATCACACGTGCCACACGCGACACGCGACCAGCATCATACTCGGAATATAAAAAATGCTATTTTAGACTTAGATATTCACAAAATTTCAGCTCTCTACGTCGTGCTGAAGTTGTTTAAAAAGGACGTCAAAGAAGTCGAAAAAAAATCAGCCCAACACATGCGCCAGACGCGTCACACGTGACACGCGTCATACTCGGAATATAAAAATGCTGTTTTGAACTTAGACACTCACAAAATTTCAGCACTCTAGGTCGTTCTCTAAAAACCTTACTATGGGTTATTACGAAAATTTAAAAAAAAAAAAAATGAGCCGTTCTCAAGTGATGCGCCTACCAACGAACTTATTACGAAAGCGCGAGCGTTAGGAAAGTGCGACATGATGATTTCATTTTTCCACTAACCGCTAAGCAGTGCTGATAAACCAAATATCCAGTACACAAACCACTAAACGCTTTACAATACCTTGGTTGTACCTTGAGGTCTTTTGATGGGCTTTTGATGGTTTGGAAGTGTCTTGTGGGTGATACTTTGGTGGTACTTTGGGGGTCTTTAGAGGGCCTTTTTGGGATATTTTGAAAGGTTATTTGGGGCGTCTTTTGGCGTCTTTTGAGAGTAGTTTGGAAGTGTTTTGGGAGTATTTTGGTGGTCTTTTGGAGTATTTGGGGATCTTTTTGGGGCCTTTTGGTGGTATATGGTAAGTCTTTTGGGGGTTTTTTAGGAGTCTTTTGGGATTCTTTAAACGGTCTTTTGCGATTGTTTTGGGACTATTTTAGGGGGTCTTTAGAGGGTCTATGTGGGCTGTTTTGAAAGGTTATTTGGGGGGTCTTTTGGCGTCTTTTGAGAGTCTTTTGTAATAATGGTAGTGTTTTGGGAGTATTTTGGTGGTCTTTTGGGAGTATTTGGGGATCTTTTTGGGGCCTTTTGGTGGTATATGGTAGATCTGTTGGGGGTTTTTTAGGAGTCTTTTGGGATTCTTTTAACGGTCTTTTGCGAATGTTTTGGGACTATTTTAGGGGGTCTTTAGAGGGTCTATTTGGGCTATTTTCAAAGGTTTTTTTGGGGGTCTTTTGGCGTCATTTGAGAGTCTTTGGTAATAATGGTAGTGTTTTGGGAGTATTTTGGTGGTCTTTTGGGAGTATTTTGGAGGTCTTTTTTGGGAGTATTTTCGGAGGTATTTTGGAAGTGTTTTGGAAGTGTTTTGGGGGCCTTTTGGTGGTATATGGTAGGTCTGTTGGGAGTGTTTTTTCAGGAGTCTTTTGGGATTCTTTTAACGGTCTTTTGCGAATGTTTTGGGACTATTTTAGGGGGTCTTTAGAGGGTCTATTTAGGCTATTTTCAAAGGTTTTTTTGGGGGTCTTTTGGCGTCTTTTGAGAGTCTTTGGTAATAATGGTAGTGTTTTGGGAGTATTTTGGTGGTCTTTTGGGAGTATTTTCGGAGGTCTTTTTGGGGCCTTTTGGGAGTATTTTCGGAGGTATTTTGGAAGTGTTTTGGAAGTGTGTTGGGGGCCTTTTGGTGGTATATGGTAGGTCTGTTGGGAGTGTTTTTTCAGGAGTCTTTTGGGATTCTTTTAATGGTCTTTTGCGAATGTTTTGGGACTATTTTAGGGGGTCTTTTTGGAGACTATTTGGAGTGCTTTGGGGGATTTTAGGAGGTTTTTTTGGGATATCTTTAGAGGTCTTTTTGAAAGGTCTTTTGGAACTCTGTAATTTTTTTTGGCGGTATTCGGTGTTCTTTTGAAAATGTTTTGATGGTCTTTTGGGAGGCAAAAGCATAATAAATGGTATATTTTTAGAATCGGACCTATGTTTCTTTTGTTGTCGCTGATAGTGTCATTGATTTGTCTTCGTCGGTTGATGGCGATTGATAAATTGTTACCTTTTATTCAACAACGAAGTATTTTCGAAATTTTCGTTTAACTAAAAATGGTCATTCCTATGGTGGTGTCAATCCTGTATACTCGAACAAATACATAGTCGCAGTCCGTTAAATGTCTTTTGGAATGTAGGCATTGTCTTGTGGGCTATTCTGTGTGTCTTTTGGTACGAAGTTACGCATTGACTATCGCAATTGTTCGACCAGTGAATATATATCGGTCGATATTGTTGGGTTGGTTGGCATAACGAGTCCTCATGAGACCTTAAGCGTTTGTCCGTAGACAAGATCAGCAGGAGTGCATCCGAAATCAGCTTTGATCGATATTTTTATTCCAAGAAGGATGAATGGAAGATCTTCGCTTCAGTTTCGTGTCTTAGATCGAGCATATATGGACGCTTTCAAGTGGCGATACAAACGTTCTACCATACCATTTGCCTGAGGGTGATATGTCGTTGGCCGTATTTTATGGGAACCTAGTACTTGTGTCGGGAGGCCAGGACCGGACCCCGGTTGCAGAGCTAAATGTGATGATGAATACTTTTGTAAGCTCTTTAAAAATACTGCTCCCGAACTGACTGCCTTGTCAAATCTCGAAATGTACTGGTCAACGAAATATCTAATTACAGTGGTGGCTCTCAAACCAATTAGAGGTATTGCTTCCGGCCAGCGTGTAAATCAGTTAATAATCGTAAGGATGTTAATGTTTCTGTTTGATGGGGGTAATAGTCCGACTAGATCTAAGTGGATATGTTCGAATCCGCCAGAAGGAAGGAGAAGAATTGAAATGACCATATTCTTAATGAGTGTGACGATTAACCATCGAATTATGACAGGGAATGCACGTCTTGGACCAGTAGCCGGTATCTACATTCATACTTGGCCAGAAATATTTGGCTGCAATTATTTTACGTGTTGCTTGAACACCTGGATGAGAAAGACCATGAAGCATTTCGAAAACGCTTCGGCGCATTTCGTTAGGAATGTAAGGACGTCTACCTTAGTTGACGTTTCGCACCAGATATCAAGGACTGAACCAACATCTGGTAAGATCTCTATTTGGCGTTTTGCTTTGTTCAAGTTTTTACTATTTTCTATAAGTAACTTGAGCTCCTCGTCTGATTTTTGAAGTGAGACTAGTTTGCCTAGATCAAGTGCAGTATGAAAAAGGGCGGAAATATGGGTCATGATGTGATCATGATAAAGTCTCAGCCATGACGTTGCTGTCACCTTTAAAATATCTTATGTCGGTTGTGAAATGGAAGATTTAGTCACGTGGACGACTCTGGCGAGGAGTACGCTCCACTTTATAGATAAGACTGCGGTAGTCAGTGGTTTATAGTTGGTACTGATAAAAAGTAGTCTACCCTCTACAAAACATCGGAAGTGCTTGATATATAGCCAGTAGCTCTCTGTCTAAGGCAGAATATTGCTGTATAGGGTGTGAAAGCGTTGCGCGATGCCGATGATTCAGACGATCGGTGCTCCGTAATAGTTGGGTGCTCCATAATGTTGGGGTGCTCGACTTCAGCGCTGCCTAAAAGGAAGAGCTTTACAGTCAGTAAGATTCAAATTTTAACCCACTTCCCAAAGTCCGAGTTTTTTTTCTTTCTTGCCAGTCCTTTGAAAATCTTTAATGGCTGGAAAACCAATTCTCACTCTCGAACACTAACTAACAGCTCCTAATTGAAGTTTATGCGCTAAATTGCCATTAAAATTTAGTTAATTACAAAATTACAATTCTCTCCCGACGGGCGTTGCAATTCAACTACATCCTACCCAATCATGCGTTAATATTCCCCACACACCCACATAATTTGTGGAATTTTCCGATTTTCTCACGCATTTTATCCGATTATCTTCCTGTTTGTCATCGTCATCGACAAACACAAAAATCTATGCAACTCACTTCAGCGACACTGGCACTATTTGTTGAATTCGATTTTCCACTCTGCTGAGTGGAATGTCGTCAACGGCAAATGGATGTACTCGATGCTGGATTATGCGTGAGCGCTCGGGAAATCCAATAATTTATGGAAAATTGCCATAAACAAACAATCAGGTTGAACACCATCAGCGGCGGTGCAATGTCGTGTTGTTGCAAGCGCAAGGATCTGTATGCTGAATGCTCCACTCGCCTGGAAATTAGGCGGTTCAACGCGAAACTATCGCTCCAGAGCTCCAAATAATCGACTGATATGACAACACTCATATATTCGGTAAGCGCAAAGCTTATGCTAAATATCGAGCGTTTAATTAAAATTTGCTGACGGTGTGGAGGGATGGACAACTAACGCTGTAGCTTAGGCAGCGATACTTTGCGGTGACCTTTTGGAATATTTTCGAAACACACACATACTTACAATGCAGTCAACTAGAAAGAGGATTAGCGCAAGCGGAATTCTGATTCTGATTCGCAGTTCATTTAATCCGAGCTTTCTGGACAGTTTTCGCTCCACTTTGGAACATTGCACTTTTTTTTCTAAGGAGAATAAACTGAAATGCGGGTGCACTATCACGCACCCTACACAACAACACGATGAAGTGAATTTACTGGCTACGCGAATTATCAATCCCTATGACCTACCGGTCGGCCAGTGTCCATCCAACCTCAAATCGGCTTTCCCATTTATCCATACGCGGCGACACGCAGTGCTCCCGTTTCCATTCATTGATATTCCTGTTCATCTGCCTGAGTTAGCTCCCACGAACGCAACGTTGTTAAATTCTCCGGCGTAATCACGATCTATCTGTCAACAGAATACTAATTAGAATTTTATTTCCATTGCCATCCATACAATGATGGTGTAGTGTAGCAGAGGAATATTCCATCCATTCTGCATGTCGTTGCTGACGACGCTTATCAGAAGCTGACTGGTCGATGCCACATATGCAAATTGGGTCGAGGTTGTTACTACAGCAAGCACCTCGACAGCTCGACAGAGTTGTGCGGCGTGGCAGAATGCCTTTTAGTCCCTGGCTTTCTTTCTCTATGTGCCTACTGAAACGTGATGTGGCACCCGGTAGTTGGTAGCCGAATACGAGCGCGTTGAATGGCTCTATTGTCACGATCTGGATTGGCGAAGCGGTAGCTGATTGAATGTCCCTACAGGCGAGATTACTTGCAGTGTGCGAATTCATTCGTTCCGTCAGCTCATTCACGATGACCCGTAGCTTTGAAAATGTCAGATGAGTGATTCACTTTTTTTTCACTTCGACACCACCGTTGATGTTGTAGTTGTCTTTTTAGCGATGTTACCGATACTTTAATTGCGATAGCCTTGTCATTTCCAAAATATATGAGAATCTGTTCAGCATCGCTAAATGGCTAACGCCTGACAGACTCGGTGTGGTACTTGTTAAGGCAGCTCTAATCCGTTATTTGTAAATGTATTCGATTCTAAACATCACAATAGTTCGACCGACTCTAATGCTTCAAATGATTTATCATCATCATCATCACCATCATCATCAAATTTAGATCTGCAACCGGGGTCCGGGTCTGGCCTCCCGCAAAAAGTCTCTCTACCGGTCCCAATTTTGAGCCGATGTCATCCAGTTTTACATACCTTAACTCTAGGCGTCCGTGTCTACGCCATCCTTTCAGCGTAGGGTTGGCCGGCCTCGCTGTCGTATTCAATAAAAGACTTTCCGAGCAGGAAGCTCATGCGGGCCAACAATTATCCGTAAGACTTTTCTCTCGAAGGCTGCTAAGAAGGCAGAATGCTTTTTGGTAAACACCCAAGTCTCACATCTATATGTAAGTACAATACCTCAAAGCTCATACAGTTCTATGGCAGAATGCCAGACCTATCGACTTGGCAGATATATTGGCATTCATAAGAGGATTAAATCACCACATAATGTGGTAGACATCTGGGACACACAATAGACTTTAAGGTCGCAGTGCACAAGGCTCTGCAGCTCACCAACAATAACATAACATAACATAACATATGTAAGTACTGGTACGACCATTGTCTTATATACCATCAGCTTGGATGTTATGGTTAAGTTCCTGGACTTGAAAAGACTTGATAGACTAAAATAGGCATTGTGGGCTTTGAGAAACCGTGCCCGTAATTCTGGTTACATGCTGAAATCGGCTGTTACAGTTGACCTGTGATAGTTAATGGATTGCATACTTCAAATTCTCGCTCCACCTTTTTTAATTGCGGAACCAATGTTGGATCTTCTGCTCGCAGACGTGGCCACCATGTACTTTGTTTGCTCTCATTTATGTGCAGCTGCAGATTTCGTGCCGCCCACTCGATCTGGATGAAAGCTTCCTGTACAGGCCTTTGGTTTCTACCAACGATGTCCATATCGTCTGCGTAAGTCAGTATCTAAATGGACTTATAGAGGATTGTTCTTCTCGCCGTTACGTCAGAGTCTTTGATCACTCTCTCCAAATTAATTGAAGAGGACGCAGGCCAGTTCATCGCATTGTTGGAGCCCGTCATAACATTGGTCATGGTCAACCTACATAGTCGTGTCCGGTTATTTGGATGCCGAATTATCTCATGGCTTTTTAAAGTTCTACTCTGGCTATGCTATTATAGGCGGCCTTCAAGTCTATAAAAAGATGGTGTAGTGATTTTTGAAACTCTAGATATTTTTCCATCACTTGCCTAAGGGTGTAAATCTGATTAGTTGTTGATTTTAGTGTATGGGGCTATCCTGTCTTGAAGGATAGAGTAGAAAATCTTATAATTCTTCTTCCTCTCTTACTTGCACTTTAAGTTCATGAATTACCTGTGGTATTGCAGACCCTCCTGACTTAATCAACTCCGCTGGGATAGCATCTGATACCAGGGCCTTATTATTTTATTATTTTTCAGCCGAATTATCGCTCTGATAACTTCGTCTGTGCTTGGTGGTAGCAGCATTGTATGGTCTTCGGTTATTGGTGGAGCCTCCAATTGCTCAGTTAACTGAGGCCATTTAGCAACTCATGAAAATGCTCTTCACATCGCTCTAAGATGCCTTTGAGAGCAGCGATCAGATTACCCTCTTAGTCTTTACGGTATGTGCAACGCGGTGTATATTGCGTCAAACGGGTGGCTCCCTCAAGAGATACACATCAGGTGGCTTTGTGGAAATTCTTACGCATCTCCATCTTCACCTCTATGACTCGTAGTTAATTGTCATTAGGGTTCTCTTGTAAGCTATGGGTGCCAATGTACTGCCTGAATACTGGCTCCCTACCTATTTTTGCATTCATATTCAGATATGGAGTTCCCGTTCGACTGACTCAAAGAATGCTTCTTTTTCATCATCAGGGGAATTCCTTTGTGGGTGCGTGTACGTTTATGAGGCTTATGTTTTTAAATCTGCCCTGCACGCGAAGGAAAGGTGCAGAGCCATTCATTTATTGCTTTAAAGCCGATAACGGTGGGTTTCATTCTTTTGCTGACTAGAAACCTCACCCCGAGCATATGATATCTTTCATGGCATATTCTGATTTTTGTAAGACACCATATTCCCCGTCCACCGTTATGTCAGGTTTTTATTTAGACAGGGTATCGGCCAGCTTCTGTGCAGTTCGAGCTCTATACAGTGAGCGTACGTTCTCTGACAAAATCGTTTTATCTTTTTATCGTTTAATTCGAATAACTTCATATTGACACTATCGACTTTTTGATCACATTTTTTATGACTATTCTATTTCGACATTTGACTGCTTTCAATATCCTTAATTTAGCCGATTTTCAATTTGCCTGACTCTAAAGTTGTCTTTCTATCACTGCACTGCGAAATCCTCCACCACCACCATTCTTCTCTAAATCACTAAACACTAAAACGGTTCGCGTGAGATGAAAAACATATTTTGTTCTTGAGAATAAAATTCGTGTCAAACTGACAACATTGTGACTGGTTGTCATTTTTTACGCAACGTTCCACACACTCTTAGTTATTGCAGAATGCGTCGCACACCAACGACAAGGACTATGACTTTTCGCTGAATTCAGGACATGCGATCATATAATTGCGATGATGCTGTTGCCGCTGTTCTTCACACGAGTACCGAGTATGTCAAGGAGATGTCGTCTGATGCCCGTGATGAGTGAAAGATGATTGCTCGCTCCCATGTCGCACAGCACCGAGACGTAAGTAAACGAATGGAGATTATTTCAAAGGATACCAAGCGTGGTACAGTGGACAAAAGCAAACCGTAATGAATTACAAAATGGTGCACCGTTTAATTTTCAGCCACATCTTTGCAAGAAAACCGGTCAGGTTCGACGCCATCATCAACCAACAACTTCCATTTAGGTGACTATAAGTCAAGGTGTCAACCGATGCTTCATGCTTCAAGTCAAGTCGAAATTCTGAAGTTCTAATCTTGTGATTGGTAATTTGCCTGATGGAAGCGGGAGATGGAAAGCGGGAGAGACCGCAAATCGTGATAATTTGTTCATCACGTTGGCGAAAGGCGGTTTACCTGATGACGGTGAAACTAAAGTTTGCTTCTTGCTTTGCTAATGACGCCTGCCAGCGATTACGGGAAACGTTAATTTGTCGGTTTCTGATATGTGTTGCCATAAGCTCATTTGCGTGCGTGTACACCTCATACTAACACATGGGAAAAACTCAATTTTCTGGTTTACCTGACGATAACAGACGATGTCTGGGATATGAGAACCTCACAGCTGTGCATACGTGATGTAATTTTGTTGTTGTTTTGTTCTCTGGCTGAAATCAAATGAAAAACAACCTCAAGCTCGGCAGCAAATGATCCTTGAAATGATTAAAAACGGAAACACGTGACATTTGTGTATATATTGAGGAGTATTTAGGAGTTGTCCTGCAGGCGAAATCAGGGATCAGCATCGCATCGTCAATATCCCTATTGATTTTTGTTGTATTTCTTTTCTATGAGTGTGTCGGTGTGCGTATATCACAAACACGGTTTTCATTAATAAACGGTTTGACATAATACTATGGCACATTCAGGCAGTTCGTGGATATTGAAAGGACTTTGTTGTGTTGTAAACGGTGGCAGGTCCTTCTGGGGTGTAACAAAATATTGTGACATTACCAGGCAGTTTGTTGATAATGAAAGAGACCTATTTTTCTTGTAAACGATGGCAGGTCCTTAAATAACAACTTGAAGTACATGAAATGCCCTAATATTCTTAGCAAGCATGTGTGTGTTTACAGAGTTCTGCCAAGTGTGGGAAAATTAAAAACAAGCACCCTCCTTATGTGTGGGAGGTAATGTTTGGCGACTACACGGGATATGAGAGGGTCAATTTTTGTGACATAGTTGCCCACTTTGCACGAGCAAAGTGATGTCGCCAAGGTCGTCGTTTGTACTTGGTCCTGCCGGTAGGATTCCACTTAGCACCACCGTCCGCCAAAATGTTTTCACGTAGGTACACAGAACAAAGTGGTTGCACGTAATAAGCGTGCTCCTTTTGCTGCCAGATGTTGGTTAAGACGTTAAGTGGAATGTTGGTAATTAGTCTCGCTCGTTAACAACTGTGGGTGTCCTTTTGAAAATAATAAGAAGGTTATGGGTTGAGCAAATAAAGACCACGACAACAACACAATAACCTACCGGAATTTGGTTCATAGTGAAACTTCTTTAGGCCGCCTTAAAAGTAAATTTTTATGGTCAACTTGGTATGCAACGTTGTTTTGGTTAATGTTAGAATTCGTTGCAGCGTTTTGCTTTGTAATCCTGGAACGAAACAGCGTTTTGCCAGTTAGTGTTGGAATGCAATATGCAACATTTTTCTTAGTAATCTTGGAATCCGTAATCGTTGTGTTTTTACTTATAATTGTTAATAAGAACTCATTGTTACTCTTTAAAAGCAAAATAAGGAGCGTATATTTTGATATCATTCAGAAAAGTTAAAAGTAAAAGTAAGTCCAGGTTGTATTGAATTCCATACTATAATAAGCAAGAAATTTTTTAATCAAGGTTCTTCTTCTTCTTCTTCTTCTTCTTATGTCCTGTATCCCCTTGTGGGTCCTAGGGCCTCTACTACGCCTACGCGCCATCGCATGCGGTTCTTGGCAATGAGCTTCAGCTCTCTCCAACTCTTCCCCATTTGCCGCGACTCCTCCTCAACTATTCTGCGCTGAACTGTTTCTCGGAAAACCCGTTCTTCTACCATCCTGAGATAACGGGTTCCATTGCATTGCGTAGTTTGCTATGGAACTGTCACCTTTTCGGAGTTTATGACCAATCCACTGCCACTTCCGTCGTTGGCTGGTTGTGCCTATTGGTTCCTGACCCGTTATCTGATAAAGATGTTCGTTAAAGATACGGTTATGCCAGAAAACCCTTAAGATGATCCGTAGGCACCTAACTACGAACGTTTGTAATCTTTTTGTGATAGTAGCGATCACCTTCCAAGTGCTGTACCTCAACCAACAAAAGCACAAATTCAACATTTGAACGGAACAATCACAGCTGGGTGTTTAAGCTGATCGCATTGCTTCGCCATATCATGGACATCATTCCAAACACCGATTTTGCTTTGCCGATTCGGTTGACAATGTCCTGTTCGGTTCCACCTTCGGTCGAGACAATACGCCCAAGATATTGGAAGCTCTCTACTCTCTCTACCGGCTGTCCAGCAATGTTAACTTGAGTTACTGACTTAGTGCCGAGGTTGATGATTTTGGTTTTGGCAGTATTACTCCTCAAACCCGCAACATTTTACTTCCCTTCCACATTTGTTGTCATTTGGTGCAGCTCCATAATCCTGTGTGAGAGTAAACAAACGTCATCAGCGTAGTCCAGATGTTTGAGTTGAGATGTAAGAGTCGAAAGAATTCCTCCATTTCCAGTTGATAAAGCTGCGCGAAGTAGGTACATCGCTAATCACCAACAAAAAAAGTATCGGCGATAGAATGCAACCTTGTCGTACCCCACTTAGGCTATTGAATACCTCTGACCGGAATTCAACGCACTGTTCAATGATCCGCATGGTGTTGATGTGGTCTACACAGGAGGATCCAGTGCGGATACCTGCTTGTTCGGCATCGAGTGTATCTTCCAGATGTTCCTTAATTCATTCAAGTACTACTTTGTCTATTACCTTTGCAACTGCAGGAAGAACGCAAATGCCTCTCCAGTTTTCGCACTCCATAAGATTACCTTGTTTAGGGAGCTTGACAATCATTCCCTTCTTCCACTCATCGGGGAAACTTTCTGCCTCCCAAGCTCTCTCTACAAGAGGATATAAAAGCTCTGCTGATGTCGTTGGAGCTGCACGCAGACTTGTTGTTCTTTAGTGCGTTGATCGCGGTAGCGATCTCATCTTTACTGGGAGTTGAGGTGCGAATTCGGGAAATTGTTACTTCCGGCAGCTCCGTTTGATTTGGGTGCATATCGTTGACAAATACACGGTTAAGTACCGTAGAGAAATGCTCCATCCATCGCTTGAGCTTATCCTCATCTGAAACGAGTGCGGCACCATCTAGGCCTTTCACCGGAAGTTTGGCTAGTGCGGTGACCACCTGTTAGCTCTTTGGTGATTCTATAAACGGTTCTGCTATCGCACCTGCTCGATGCTTCCTCTGCTTCTGAGGCTAGGTTGTTAATATTGTTACGCTTGTCACGTCTTACACTACGCTGGTTCGTTCGTGCCAATCTTTCTTCTTTACGACGGGCTTAGACTGGTCCCTTTTTCGGCTGTCCACAGTTATGATAAGTAATGTTGGAATGCAATGCAGCGTTTTGCATAGTTATCCAACATTACTTAGCAAAACGCTGCATTACATTCAAACATTAAGCTAAATGCTGCATTACTTAGCAAAACGCTGTTTAATTCCAATATTATATATAGGTTAGTTTAGGTTGGGGTAGCTGTCGGCAGGAAACCGACCCACTTGGACCAATAGATGGTATATTATTGTAATGCCACACGGATCGAGAGGATTTCCCGCCCGATTACTCGTTAAGCCAATTGGAGCTTCAATCTGTTTAGAGAGATCAAACACTTGGAGCGTTTCGGATCAAGCCAGATCTGTTTTGTCGTTACACAAGTTGACCACCTAAAGGTTGATTTTATCAGTAGCATCCTGCTTTAATATGAGCAATCGGTATGCCTAAGGAACCATTCTCAGGTAGAAGGGGCAGCGTAGTACCATTTTTGGCGACTTCATCAGCCCTGCAATTCCCCTATCCCCTAATATCCCTATGCTCCGGCACCCAGGTGAATGCTGAACTGCTCCGCCATCTCCATGAGAGATGATCGGCAGTCTAGGGCTACAATAGAGTTCGTAGAGACTGACACTAGGTATGCCAAAATTGCTTGACTATCCGGGAAGATGCGGATATACTTAGTGGATATAAAATTTCTCTTCAGTCAAGACAGGACTTCTTTAATCGCCATGATTTCAGCTTGAAAGGCACTGCAGTGATTGGGAAGACGGAAAGAGATACTAATATTTTGCCTTTTTTGAGGAAATGCCTCCGCCTACCCCGGCATCAGTTTTTGACTCGTCAGTATCAAAAATGATTGATTGATCTGCCGAGATAGCACCTTCCTCCCATAGTGATCTGGATGGGATATTATCCCCTGGAAGTTGTTATTGAAATGTAGTTGCGGGATGGTGTAGTCCTTACCTCCTTGTGCAACCCTGAATAAATTCAGAATAGAGGAGTGCCCGAATTCATTTCTTATTCACTTGGAGGTTGCGTTGAGGCGAATAGCCGCGCTAGCAGCAACTTGTCTGCTCAAGATGTCGAGTGGTTTTAGGTTAAACAGTATGTCTGCTGCGAAGGGGGTGGTGCGGAGAGCTCCGCTCATACACAGACAAGCCGACCGTTGGACTTTTCTTAGTTTGTCGCGATTTATTGCTTTGTCTAAGGCAGTCCAGGCAGTGCTTGGTGGCGGCAGTCTTCGGTCATATGTGGAGCTTCCAATTCCCCAGTTAGCTGGTTATATAGCAACTCATAAAAGTGCTCTTAAGATCGCTCTTAGATGCCTTTAAGATCGACAATCAGATTACCCTCTTTGTCTTTGCGGTGTATATTGCGTCTTTCTCCAAAATATACGTGATCTTATTCAAATTAAGTACACATCATGTGCATGTATCTTTAATTAAAAAATTTACATAAAAACTTTTAATATTTATGGGTGGGTTTCGTTTCTTCCTCCCATCCTACTGCCTAAGACGGAATTAGCCGTTCTAATGAGAGTATATTTAAGGTTGGTCCATTTCTCTTTGACATCCATCGTATTATCACAAGAACTTACGCACACTTCATTAAGGGCGAGTCCTACTGCATGATAGGTTTCCGGTTTTTTTGTTGCCGATTCTTGACTGATTCTGACTGAAGCTGAATCGCGGTTACAGTCTTTTTTATTGATGCAATCCGCCCTCGGATAGCAACAAGTTAGTGGTCTTAGTAGAATTAAGCTACTCATGATTGCATTTCAGATTTTGGCGGTGATCTGCCTTGTTGCGGATGACTCCGACAGGAGATAAGAAATGAAGATGGTTCATACATTAAATGTGAAGCCAGCAGTAAACGGAAACTGTATATCACATGTACAGCATCGTATCATGTGCACTTTGCAATCTAGATGATCAACGCGCTGAGAAAAATTCATGGTTCTTTTGCAGGCCTCTTGAATCGAACCCGGTGTGCTCCGAGTGAGAGCCAATGGTTCCAACCAATCCACCACCGACACAAACAAGAAAAACACAGACAAGATACCATTACTCCTTCTGAATTGCTGTTATCTCAGACATATATACTTCAACAGGGAATCAACTAACTCTATTCAGCTCTAAAAACTGCTGCTTTTCGTTGCTGTCCTCGTCGTTGTAGATCAGTTACAGTTTCGAGGCTATTTGCTTGTAATATAATGAGGATTATTGAGTGTATGCACCTCCAGGGCTAACATAAAAGATACAAGGCAATGTACTGACCGATTCAAAACTCAAAAACAGTAACGAAAAGTAAAGTATCCTACCGAAAATTTCCGATCGACTTGCGTACATATCTTAAGCCAACTGTGATATGCAGAATTCTTGTTCATAAATCAATAAATCTGTTTCGTAATGACAAATTGGAAGCAAAAGCAGGAAAAGGTAGCTATCAAAAAATGTGTCTAAAAAATCCACCCTTCAAACAAAAAATGACAGCGACATTGCTCCCACAGCTAATTTTCGCCGATATGACAGAGATTAGGTTATCTTCTTAGTTTGCTATCAACCTAACGCAAGTATAGTACCTGAGTTAAATGTAAACAAAAGCTATCCATTCAGATGGATAATAAAATTCTGATGCTAAGAGCCAATAAAATGGTTTACTAGGACGATAACAAAACAACTAAATCACTTTGCTAATGATCGGTAGTCGTCGGAAGCAAACAAGACATACACCAAAACAGGACAAAGGAGAGATAACTCGATGACTTCCGTCGTCAGCAATAACATCATCTTTATGTATCAAGAAGATGCTACAAAAACAACAAACAATGAATGGGGGTGGGGTAGGAAAAAAAGCCGAAAAAGTCGTTGACCGAACAACTGAACCTGCAACTGAACTGAAGTATTGATACAGCGACTATTATAAATGGAGGAATAACGCTAGAGTCCTTATAGTTATAGAATAAGAAAGAATACCAAAATACCCAGGATATCACCCAGCACTCCTCCACCAGCAAAAGAACACTCGAACAACTGAATCCACAATAGGATTTGCCATTTCCTCTCAATATCTCTCTCGTTGGTTAGCAGAGACGACAAAGATGTTGTTCATGACGATGACGATGATGAATTATTATTCTTTTCCAAGATGCCAGGGATTATAGTTTTCATCATCGTCATCATGCGAGAGATCCGAGAATATTTCCTCAGCATCATATCTATTCTTTGCTTGCTTCCTCTTTCACGGAACACAAATGAACATTCAATTGGGATTGATGTCGTCAGCTGCAGACATATCCGTCCGCCCGTCTAACTGGAGTGGCGATTTCTCATACACAAGAAGTAGTCATCGATAATTATTATTATTCCTTTCAATTCTAAGGAATACACATAGAGACACACACTCGCATACACTGAAGAGCTGGATTCTCAATTGCTGACGAGCACTTTTGCCATCATCAGGATTTATTCCATGTGAACCCTGAAATGTGTGTGCATCTAATGTATGAGTGTTCGTGCCAAAACTATACGCTTGCCATTTAGTGCAAATTCATCATTTATCCATTTCCACACTCAGTTCCGAGTTCCATTCTCAGTTCCATTTGAGCAGGAAAATGTTCTTTGTGTCTCTGTGCGCAGTGCCCAAAGGGATTTCTTTGCGGTTTGGCTGATGGGCTGGCTGATTTCGCTTTTCCACATTTTCGCTGGGAGCTCGATTCGATTTGATAATTGCTTTCCTTGTCGACTCAATGGGATAATGAAGAGGGGAAGTTAGGGGTTAGGTTTGAGGTGCTCGCATTTCTGATAATTTATCGCAACAAAAAGGATTCAAGGTTTTGCGAATAAATCTTGTAATTCTGATGATCAATGTGCTTTGAGGTTTTCCTGCAATCAAATTACGTTTAGTTCTAAATCCATACTGTTACTTCATCAGCATCATATTTGGATCTACTGCCGCGGTGCTGTCTTGGCATAGTGCTTGCCGTTATTAAAAATTGCAAGCCTGAAGGGCGAAGATAATTGCGAGACCGAAGGGCGAAGCTAATAATCAGAGGACAAGAAAATTTTTCTAGCGTACGTGTGTAGGTTTGTGGGTTCTCCGATTATATATCGCGACTTCTACAAGTCAGAATTTGATGGGACTTGTTTTAAAATAATCGGTAAGCGTTTGGCTTGCGATGACGTGAGGCGCGTCACGTGTCACGTGTCGCGCATCGCGTGTGGCGCGTGCAATTTTTTTTAAAAATACTTCTTTTAAAACTTGACTTGCGATGACGTGACGCGTGTCACGTGTCGCGCGTCGCGCGTCGCGTGTGGCGCGTTCAATTTTTCTTTTAATTTTAAAATACTTCTTTTAAAACTTGGCTTGCGATGACGTGACGCGTGTCACGTGTCGCGCGTCGAGTGTGACGCGTGTATTTTTTTTAAATACTTGTTTTAAAACTTGGCTTGCGGTGACATGACGCGTGTCACGTGTCGTGCGTCGCGTGTGTCGCGTGTAATTTTTGTTAAATACTTGTTTTAAAACAATTGTTAAGCGCCCAGCTTGCGATGGTGTAATTTTGAGTTTTTTTTTTATTCATAGGGGTTAGGAGAAAAAAATGTTTATTTTAAAGTAAAATCCCGTTAAGATAATTGAGTCTTTAGGCTGAATTACAACTAACCATATGGCGAGCTGAGAAGCTCGCTTTACTATCTTAATCAGGGTAATCAGGGTGTTTTTGTAGCTTGCGTTTGTCTGTTTGTCCACTCATATATCTCGACTTCTAATCGTCAGAATTTGATGAGACTTATTTTAAATAATTGTTTAGAGCTCGGCTTGCGATGGCGATTTTTTTTTATTCATAGGGGTAGTTTTAGGAGGAAAAATAATAAAATTTGCCGTGTTGATCGTGGGTTGATCGTAGCAATTATAAATTCCTGGTAAAACATGAAACTAAAGTCTTTTAAGCTAATTTAGTTTTAAGATAGAATTACAACTGTTCATATGGCGAGCGCATGAGCTGTGGGTGTTGTGGCTCAGTCGAAAGTGCATTGACTTTTGAGCAGGAAGTTCAATGCTCGAATCCCAGAAAACACCAAAAGTATTTTGCACGTTCCCACCTCTCGCGAATGTCTTACAAAGATCCGAGAGTAATAACTTGCCACAGCATTAAATTGTAGTTCCCGTCGATTTGTGTGCAAAAAATTTACGTGCACAATACAAATGGTCGCGACAAGCCTAAGCCTTGGACTGCAATGGTTTGTCACGTCAAAATATTATTGCCATAGGCTAATAGAATTGCGGGAGCCGTGGTTCTTACCTTGAACTACTGAGCGGGAGATTCGAAGATCGAATATCAGAAAAGCACTTTTTGGTCCTTTCAAACCTGATGTGTTGATGGTCTGGCAGCGTAAACCTGAGGTGTCGATGGTCTGGCAGCGTAGCATCAACGGACACATGCCAGTTTTCAGCAAAGTTGGGGATAAATGGACTGGCGAGAGTGAGGTCAAGAACCTCTTCGCGAATCGCATTTATGAAGGTAGGTTTGGATCCTTATTACTTCTAATAAGATATTCTGTTCATTTGCATCGCATCCAATGAGGTCCTGATGTTTCTGTTTCGGCAGTGCTCTATAAGCTCCTAGAGCTCTAATGGCGGAATTTTGTCGTCGACGCCGTGGAAATGTGCTGAAGCACACACGATGTTCTGTGTTCGCCTCTCGGTTGGAACTTCAATCAGCAGGGCCACCAGGTCTGTCGTTACGAATTTTGGAATAGGAAAAAAGTTGATATTCGTGCCGATCAAGCAGGCCACCGTTGGTACTGGCTCCTCGCGTTTACAGATCAACTTACTTCTCCCGTTCCGTAGACCTTTTATCTGTCCGCTAAGAGGCTGAGAACAAGGGCTATATTTTCTCGGCTTACTGCTTGCTGAGGGTAGCGAACGCACCCTCGCCTTATTTATAACGAGTTCAATTTTATGCCTCCTACTCGGTGCTGTTGGATCAGTAATCCATCTAATGCCTTCTCAATAGAAAATGATCCGGCTTTCTCCGAGATGATGCTACATGCATTAACGAGTGTGGATGCGTCAAAATCAAGGGTGGCTGATTCCACGTCCTCAGTTCTGACGTTGAGTTACAGATGGGGCCTGTATGGCTACGCCGTTTGAACACTGGGTAGCGTTCGGCTGCACAGCAGCAGACCAAGCAGTTGTGGCCAACATGTGGTAGGTCATCGAGAGCTTAACAGCTTCTCTAGATACAGCAGTTTGCTCAACGGCAGGACCAGACCAGTTGATGCGCTTTGAAATGCATCGATCTCATAAATATTAAAACTTGAATCAGTAATGACCCATGATTATCCGGTAAAGGAGGTCACCCATGACAGAGCCCGGTATGCCATTGGGAAACCGAAGGTCGCCAGGTATTAAGAGTATGCATACTATCGACTAAGCACCCTCTTAACCATCCATCGCCTTATGCTGTTCCACATTGGTTTAGGAGTAACTTTTGCTGAGAATAGGACAAATCCCAAACCATCCTCCTTTGCCCGGGCTTGGGACCGGCATGTTACCATGGCGTAGTTATTTGGGGAGTAACTAATTGTTGGTTTCGATCTTATTTAGAAAATGGTTGTCAAGTAATTAACATCACATTTCGCAAGATCACAAGAGTCCCAATATAAAATTTAAAGTAAAAGCTCATTGAAGGATAGACAACGGCAGCAAAGGATGCAACAAAAAGGATGTCAAAAATGAAGATAAAGAATAGATTATTTGCCTCGCGACAATCTTACTTAGAAGGGACCGGCAAGATACTTCAGCTTTTCCTTTTGAAAGGAAGATATGTCATCATCACTACACTAATTGGCCATATCACTGCCTCCACTCAATCACGCACAATGTCATTCTATAACTGTAATGATATATCATCAATATATAGTACTGCAGTGCTACACAAACATTTCAGAAAGACCTAATCCATAATGGCCGGAACCCTTTCAGTATTTCTCAATCTTTTCTTTCTTTCAGTGATTTTCAAAACTTTTAATCAAAATTAAGGAAGACAATTGACATTTAATTGGGATATTGGGATACAAACTTTGAGCGTCTATTCGTATAAAGCGCTACGGCCACACTCGAGCTACGTTAAAGTTTATTTAAACAAAAAGGAATTCATTTTGCTATAATTTATTATTACTACCTAATAGCAGTCTTTAATATAATACTTGTTAGTGTTATTTTTGTTGTTGTTAAAAAAAATCAATTGACGATCAATTGCCAAATGAAAGGAGGTCGCACATTTATTCACGGACTGAAGCCACAACGAGTAGGAAATGTCCTACATTTTTATCCCATCATATGAAATGGGGTGCTCCAATTCTTTTATAAAAGAAAAAAGTCAAAAAGCTGAGTGAAGTTGTAAGTGCAAATAAAAAAGAAGCCTATGAATGGGATATTTCTTTGCTTTAATTGGCTGTGGTAAGGAGAATAATCTCTCACTGAAAGCGTAAAATCGAAATGTGGGTTACACGCTCGCTGTTGCGAAAGAGTTGGAAAGAGAATAAAAAAAAATCGAATTCCTATTTTTTTTGCTTCACAATTCACGCATCCGTTTGCTTTTATGCCACACTGAAATGTCCTTAGGATATTACATCGCACAACGTTCATCACACTCGCAACTCACTTCTAACAGTAATATGTATTCACTTAACGGTGATTGATGAATGTTGCAAGATCTTGTGACATTGGTTGGAGTTTTGTATTCGAATGAACGGGAGCGCCGCGCTCTAAATTAAATTCTTTGCTGTGCTCGTCCTTTCATTCTATTGCGCCCGTCATTATTCAGTAGCAGTAGTTCTGCCTCATCTAGCATTGGAGCAATAATTGTGGCATCACATCGGTATGGATTTCGTCTTGGAAATAGTTGTAACGCTTTGTCGTATACTCTGAAGGGTACTTATGTTGCAAATGGGAATGCAATGAAATTACAAGTGGGTCGATGGGTAAATAGAAGGATGAGTGAAAATGTGTGGTGTCGCTCGCAATGTTTACCACAGGGTGTTTTTGTTATAAAGATGCTCTTGTTAGTCAAATGTCTCTATCAAGTGGACTGAAATTGTTGGATTATGTATGGAAATTCCACAGATTAAGATATTGATAACATTGGCAATGGGGCAACAGGCAGAGGAACGAAGTCATTGACCAAACCCTATGACAATTTGATCAATATAAGTATGGAACACGTATGTGGAATGCTTTGCCAAGCTTTGTTTTTCCTCATAAAAACAAAACGCAGGCATCGAAGCACAAGCACACAAAAATCTCCTCCTATCCTCTTCCTAAATCTTAACACCCACGCTGTATTAAGCGTAGTGCTATAAGGGTGCAAGACTTAAAAGATATCTCATTTCCTGGTCATCCATCTATCGGATTTCAGTTAAGCGACGAATTTAACTGGAATCTGAACAGACCTTACTGGACGAATCGCTAGCGACTAAAACTATAGTCCTTGGAGATGCAAAAGAAAGATCACAAGCGAGGCTTAAATTGATGAAAAAATAATTTTTTTTTTGTTTTAATCCTTGATGGAGTGTCCCGTAACTACCTACAACCGTTCGTAACTCTCGTCTTTGCAGAGAAATTGGCGAAAGTTAGCTTCCAATTCCCGTTTTGAGGAAACTTTTTATAATTTATGCTGCTTGTGGCGTTGTTCTTCCATCTTTCATATCCATCATTTTTCAGGGCTTCTGTTTCTTTTCGAAGCGCAAGTTTCAGTGTCTTATTAGGCCTCCCCATATTTTCCTTTCCGCTTGTAACTGAGTACGGATTCCACACATACTGAACGCCTATGGTCAAGAAACGACAATACGGCGAGAGGGTAAACTGAAGGTCTCCGGTAAGGCACGACAGTGGGTAGGTAGGAAAACAGAAGGCCTATGGTCACTACACAACAGTGAGGAGGGAGATGGAAAGCCTATGGTCTAGATCACGCAACAGTGAGGACTGGGATGGATGCGATTTTGAGACGGTCGTCCGGTCTTTTAAATAATTGTTGTTGCTATTTACAGTACGAGCTAAAAATGTAATAGATCTGGTTTGGGCAAAATATGACCACCGGTCCATAGAATTCAACCCCTTGGTCTTTCTCATAAGAAAGTCGACGGTTGTGTGTTCATTTTTGGGTTTTCTGTTTGTACTCTGGTCCAGGCAAGCACATCAACCCAATGCGCTGGCTCAATTCTGGGAACGGACAGATCGGTATATTTATACATGTGGTGTGTAAAGATGTGGTACTTCGTTACATTGCTTAAATGAAGTCATGACGTCCTCAATCGCTATCACCTTAGTTTGGTATACGCTGCCGTAACCAGGAAGACACATGAAGGTGTTTACTTTCAGTCTATCATAGAAGTCTCCCAGCTCTGCGCTAATAATCCTGCTTGAGAGCACATGTTTGAATATTCTGCTTAGGGCTATCTACCTTTAGCAGTGATAACCCTTCATTGATGGTCTTCGTTTTCACATTACGAGTATTAAGAGTACCATCAATATCGAGCAATATACTTGCGCGTCTTGAGAGCGTATTAAAGGGGTCTTGAGTAAGGCCCTGAGGGGATCTTGATAGGATCTTGATAAGGTCTTAAGATGGTCCTAATGTGGTGTTGAGAGGCGTTTGAAGACGTCTTAGGGAAGTTTTAAGAGAGTTCCTAGTTGAGCTCTGAGAAGATTTTGACGGGGTATTCAAAGGAGTTTTGGGAAGGTAGAAGAAGAGCAGAGTAGGTTTTGAGGGGAGTCTTGAGGAGGATATTGAGAGAGTTTTGATGGGGTCCTAAAGGTGTCTTGAGATGGTCTAGAGAATGTCTTTTAGGGGTCTTTGGGGAGATCTTGAGGGTATTCAAAGAAGTTTTGGGAAGGTAGAAGAAGAGAAGAGTAGGTTTTGAGGGGAGTTTCGAGGGGAGTCTTGAGGAGGATATTGAGAGAGTTTTGATGGGGTCCTAAAGGTGTCTTGAGATGGTCTAGAGAATGTCTTTTAGGGGTCTTTGGGGAGATCTTGAGGGTATTCAAAGAAGTTTTGGGAAGGTAGAAGAAGAGAAGAGTAGGTTTTGAGGGGAGTTTCGAGGGGAGTCTTGAGGAGGATTTTGAGAGAGTTTTGATGGGGTCCTAAAGGCGTCTTGAGATGGTCTAGAGAATGTCTTTTTGGTGTATTTGGGGAGATCTTGAGGGGGGGGGTCTTAATGAGATCTTGAGAGGTGTCTTGAGGAGGTCTATAGATGTTCTATCAGAGGGTCTTTGAAACAAGATTAAAATAATATCAGATGCTTAGCATGGTTCATGGCTCTTTTAATCTATATGATTTTTTTTGATGGTGCTGTCTTTTAATTTAATGCAGTTTAGTGAGTACTTTTGGACAGTACCTACGGTTGTTCTATTGCGGAGCGTACTATTTGTTATGCGGTGATCGACGCTTGAACAAGAACATTGTGCTTTTGTGTTCTAGATGGTACAGTCATCTATGGAGCTTACTTCGCAGATTTCTACTAACAACTTTTCAGTTCTATCAGCTCTAGATCTACCACTTATTTTATTTTCTATCTTTTAGGGGGCTAGTTATGCTAAATAATTTTTTTTTAAGAGATTTTTCGTTTACCCGAGAGCAACTTTGTCTTCTGACTCAGTGGATTCGATAAGATTTGTCGATAACTCAGTAAGCCTTATAGTCCTGTAACACTGCGCTATAGACACCCAACAGTATGGCAAACCAAAAAGGCAGCGTAACACAAAAGTCCTTGCACGAAATGTGTGTATCATTTTCATGTTTGTCAAATAATTCTTACCCTACATTTTGACATAAATCGTATATCCTTTTGTTAACTCTGTAGAATACACACACTACGTTGGAGTAGTGCATCGTAGCTGTGTGGATGGTGGTGCAACTATTAGTGCGATTCAATTCCGGGTTTGGATCCCTTTGAAATGAGCACGAGAAGTATGCGCAGGGTTTTTTTCCACCTCCCCCATCACACCCTCAACAGAGCGATGCCATTCTACGCTCTTTGTTTTGTTCGATTGCAACTTTTTCCTGTTCGCAACACTCGTGATGGAAATTTTATTGCTTTTTATGTACGCGATTGTTCCAGAAAGAAGGACAAAGTTCTTTCTCGTCCTTTCAGTGTTTCATGCCATGCTGTCGCGCCACAAAAAATAAGTCAAATTCCGCCTCTTCAGCTTTGTGAGGCACCGGTAAAAGTCTTCAATCGAAGGACTGACTTTGGAAAGCGAAGAATTCCCTCTTTTTTTTTTATTGTATCCGAGATTTAGGATTTTTTGCTCCTTGTTGTTCCTTTCATTCATTTGCAGTGGAATAACAGTCGGAAGGAAGAAGAGTTAGGAAGCAGTTTGTTTCCTCAATTTTCCATAACTCACCCATGCGTGGCTTTAAGCTGCGACCAATACACCACGAGCGAAGGACATTGATTTTCTTCCCCTTCCCCTTTCAATTTGGAATTTGCTTCTGTATTTGCTTTGGCCTGGAGCAGTTTGGCGGATTATGAAGGCGCGAGCTATTAGAAGAATGCAGAATGGACCGGAGGGAGACTGCAGTCAACCCGCACTTATGGACTGAGTGGAGAGTGAGTGTTACTCTTCCATCATTCACATGAACAACAAATCGACTCAACTTTGTGCATTGGAGGTGAAATTATTTGCGGTCAGCAAATATGGTCGATCGATTGACGATTGGTGGACCAACCGCACAATTTTGAAACGGAACCGATAAACACGTAAGGGTCGCATTTTGTGTTCACCCCGGCCCCGGTGGATGTGTGTGTGTGCGGTTAGAGAAAATCGATTTGTCTGTGATTGTGTTTTGCTGATTGCTGGTTCTCTGTTTGTTTTCCTGGAATGGTTTGGTTGAAGGGAGGGGATGCTAGAAATGGGTAAGCAAAAGGATATTAAAATCGCTGTTCGCTTTTCGTCATTGATTGTCAGCGGTTTATTTATTCCCATCAGCAGCACCGCACTTAACGCAAAACCTAATAATAAACTCGTGGTGGATAATAAAATTGCTTTGCAAATATCATCTCTATTGACGATTAGGGGAGAATTTAATTTTCTCAAATTGTGTAATGTGGTTGGGTTTGCTTGCAGATAGGTTTTGGTTGTGTGCCTAAATGTTTTTGCATGTGCGGAGCCGATTGATTTTATTGCCGAGATTATCGCTGGTAGATGGGTATAAGGTATAATAAAAAATTGGGCTTATTTGTGACGATTTAACCGACTTTCAATTGTCTATTGTTGTGCTGACGAAGCAAATATTTATTTGAGTTAAGCTTTGCTGTCTTCTAAGGTTTCAATTATCAGTTTATCTTAATTATCGCTTGATTGACCTTTAATTCGGTTAATGGCATCGTAAAGCCTTTATTATATGGTTTACCATTGCATCAGAGTCTGGAATCACTTCCTCCAAAGTCGCGTCGGCCGGTCGAAGAGTTGATAGTTGATATCAATCCCTACTTGGCATATATCTTTGTTCATGGTCGACCTAGACAGTCGTGCCAGTTTTTTTGGTATGCAGACTAAACGGTGTATCTGTTTTCGTGAAAAATACTTTAAGTGATGATTCATTAGTTAATTACGAGAAAAAAATCATATCTGGAGGACCATTTTCAATCACTGCAATGTACGTAGCGTTTAAATGCGAAGAAACGTACTTTAGATCTTACATCGGTAGCCTTCTAGCTACATGGCCACTGTTGGTATTTTTTAAAAGAAACAGAAATCTGTAAGATCAAGAAATAAATATCATTTCATTTAATTTCATTCTTTTCCATAAATTAATAGCATACAGTAATTTATTTCAATATTTTATAACCAATCTACAAATATAGGAAGAGAATAATAGAGCTGTTTTGGTAGAGTCAAATGATACAGCAAAACTGATCTATAAGTAAGTTTTTCTTATTGAATCAAGAAGGGGCTTTAAGAACGTAGAGGTGTCTTAAAGGAAGGATTCTTAAGTTAAGAAACAATAACCAACTAGGAGCGTAACGATCTTTACCAGAGATAATACGAACTAAGTATTTCTGCGCTATCAGTAGGGGTCTTGAAGTATTAAAATATCATCCACCCCAACTAGTAATTCGGTATTGAAATTTGGAATGTTCAATGCATAGGCGCTATAGCTATCAGCAGAGTAGAAATGCATGTGGCCGCAACTATCTCTGACTGGCGGAAGTGCGATCAAACCTCCACGTGGTGGCCGCTGGAAAATTTCCTCCAGTACAGGAAAAGCGAAATGATCGGACTAGTCTCTGAAAAGTGAGGTTGACGCGAGGCCATTAACCTCGCCCATAAGAAAACCATATTACGAGACCCCAAATCAAGGTTGACGCGAGGCCATTAACCTCGCCCATAAGAAAACCATATTACGAAACCGCAAGTCAACCTCGCATACACTGATGAACGACGACGACCGCGGCAACGAAAACGGCTAAGCGATTGAAGAATTTTCCACACGCCCATAGACGAAAGTGACTGTTTCGTACGCTATAAGCTAGCCTCGAAAGTAGCCCATAACAACACTAGTTATGTTATGATATAAACAACGTCTTTTGTTATTTACTACAACCTCAACGAACACATTGCGCATGAGCAAGAATTCTCTTTTGTTTGTCGTTTGTGATTTCTGCTTCTCTCTCGATTTAGCAAAAAAAAAAACCAGTTTGGACGCGTGAAAAATAGCGTACACGACTCGCAGAAAAGTGCTCATCGTGCTCGTTGGATTGCCGTTACGGGGAATGGTATCCTACAATAAACAGAAAATGACATAAATTACAGCTGTCATGCAAGACATCCTGTGCTCTGGTTTGGGTTTCTAGTCAGCAAAAGAATGAAACCCACTGTTATCTCGGCTTTAAAGCAATAAACGAACGGCTGTGCACCCTTCGTTTGCGGAGCTGATCCTCATAAACGTTCACGCACCTACAGACGATTCCCCAGATGATGAAAAAGAAGAATTCTCTGAATCAGTCGAACGGGAAATCCATGCCTGCCTTCATTCTTCATTCTGGGGGATATGAATGCCAAAATAGGTAGGGAGCCAGTATTCAGGAAATTGACATTGACACCCATAGCTTACACGAGTACACTAATGACAATGGACAACGAGTCATAGAGATGGCAGCAAGCAATAATATGATCGTTGCGAGTACAAGGTTTGCGCGTAAAAATATCCACAAAACCACCTGGGTATCTCCCGATGGAGCCACTCGCAACCAGATAGACCACGTCTTGATAGACCGCCGCCACAACCCGAACCTGATGACGGTACGAACATACCTTGGTGCCAACGTCAACTCAGACCACTATCTTGTTTGTATGGTGCTCCGAGGGCGGATAGCACAATCACGAAAGACTGCATCTGCGAATGAGAAAATTGCGGTATGACGCAATATACACTGCGTTGCACATACCTTAAAAGACAAAGAGGGTAATCTGTCGACGATCTCAGAGGCATTTTAGATCGATGGGAAGAGCTCTAAATGGCCAGCTAACTGAGGAATTGGAGACTCCACCAATGATGGAAGAACAACACTATGCCGCCGACGAAATTAGCAGAGCGATAAATATGCTCAAAAACAATAAGGCATAAGGCCCTGGGATCAGATGGTATCCCAGCGGAGTTATTAAATCACGAGCTCCCGCAATACACCAAGCAGTTCATGAACTAATAGTGCTAGTATCGGAGGAAGAAGCGATGCCAGAATACTGGCGAAAAGGCTTTCTGTGCTCCATACATAAGAAAGGAGATATCACAACTTGCAGCAATTTCCGTGGTATAACGTTGTTGAGTACAGCGTGTTAGATTTTCTCCTTTATTCTTCAAGACAGGATAGCCCCAGACGCTAAAGTCATCATTGGTCCATTCCAGTGTGGATTCATCCAACTGATATCATTTACACAATTGCACAGTTGGGCAGGTGATGGAAAAATGTCTAGAGTTTCAAAATTCACTACACCATCTTTTTGAAGACTTTTAAGCCGCCTATGAAAGCATAGCCAGAGTAGAATTTAATAAAGCCATGAGAGAATTCGGCACCCAAATAACCGGACACGACTATGTAGGTTGACCGCGACCAATGTTATAGGCCAAGTAAGAATATCCGGATTACTATCAAGCCCATTCAACCACTATAACAGGCTCCGCCAAGGGGATGGACTGGCCTGCTTCCTCTTCAACCTGACGTTGGAGAAAGTGATCTGAGACTCTGACGTAACGGCGAGAGGAACAATCCTCTATAAGTCCATTCGGATACTGGTTTACGCAGATGACATTAACATCATTGGTATTAATCAGAGATGATGGTGGGCGCCTTGGCTCAGTGGATAAGGGCATGGACTTCTGAGCAGGGAGTTCGTGGTTCGAATCCCGCAGTAACACCAAATGATTAAATAAATAAATTCTTGTATCTACCAAGTCCATTCCATCATCAGATCATATAATTGAATTGTTTTCTTGCAAAATTTCACTTCATCAAAATTGACTTGCAACGATTGACACAGACAAATTTGTGAAGTCCATTATCGGAACAATTCATTGGTACAATAACAATTGTCATCGGAACTATGATGTTGTAACTATAACTACACAGGTGGGTGAAATTTCAATTCGATTTGATAACGACACGTATGTCATATATTGCAATCCGAAATATCGGCCATATCGAAACAGTAACAGGTAGCATAACATTGCATTGTCACCAGGATTACATGTTTGTGCAAAATTTCAACTAAATTGGACAACGAGAAGTTGATGGAAATTGAGTTGCAAAATTTGCAGCTAACAAACTCGTCCGAGCTCTTCATTGGACATCCTAAGTGGAATGGAATGTCGAACCAATGTTAATTTTACAACTCAGCTACAATTCGGTAGAGTAAAGAGGGAAAATATCATATTTGTTTGTACTGGAATCTTTGAAATGGATATGGATATGGATGGAATATAGGATATCAAACATCAAAAAATCGCCCATACTGGACGTTACCATTTTCTAAGAACTGCGCATGTTTATATGCTGTCCATCGCATCTCCTCAAAGGAGTAGTTCACCATTGTATTCTTTGTGATACACTCCTCGCTGGATAACAATCTCCGACTTATTTGGGGCAATGCGCCGCCAGGTGCTTTAACGCTTACCAGTTTCACAATATCCACTGCGTTCTTCCACATTTTCAAATTACGTTAACAAAACTTTATCTGACCGCACGAAAGGATATTCGTAGTACTCATTAAATTGGCGAAATTCCGCATAACATAAAACTGAAATTCTCGCTTCATTGTGCTTTTTAATGGCTGATATATTTATATCTTTTTTTTTTTGTATAAAAACGAAACACAAAATTATATGAATACAAGGCGAATGAATATAACGAAGTTTAATTGTAAAAAAATAAACTGCGCACACTGGCAGCCTTTGGCCGCTGGCTAAAGGGATGTAGATACGAAACGAGTTGTTAACATGGCCAGCACACTTATGCACAACCTTTCTTTTGCTGTTCTTTTTTTCTGCACCACTGCACAGCACGACTACTTTCTATTCTTATCCCATATATAGGGTTTTTCAATAAGAGCACTTCAACTTTTTTTTTGAATAAAACACAAACTGTTCGACTTTTGAACTAACGTTTTTTTTATTAACGAATTTGAACATATACATATGACACACTTAAGTATGAAATTCGATTTCTTTTGCATGACCACCGCGTGCACGTTTTACGAAGTGAGCCTCATCGCTGAAGATGATTTTTCGGTGAAAATCTGCATCATTTTCGATTTGCTCTTGAGCCCAATTCACGAATCGGCGTCGCTTCAAATGGTCAAACGGCTTTAGTTGTTGTGTCAGCTTGATCTTATACGGATGTAGGCCAAGATCTTTACGTAAAATCGATTGTCGAACGGGCTGGCTTGTTAAATGGACCGTAAAATGGCCGTAACGCTCTTAAAGTAGCGGCAACAGAACGATTATTTTGATAAAAAAGTTGCACGATTTGCAATCGCTGTTCACATGTGTAGCGTTCCATGATGAAATGCATACTAATGAAGTTTCCAAATGACAAAAGAACAATAAAAAATATGGCGTCGTTCGCCGTCCCTATCGGAGAAAAGTTGAAGCGCACCTATTGAAACACCCTATACAAAAAAAAAAAAACGAAAATGAAATGAATCCTGCACTCATGCAGCAGGATATTATTAAAATTCATCAACTTTTCATTATGCAGCGAAAATAATGAAATAATTATCTTTCGTTTTCATTTTCATTAAATTTTCTTCTTTGCTGTTTGTGTCTGGGCATAGAATCTGAGAAAAAAGACAAAAAAAAAAAGCAATGAACGCTCCCGTTTGCATATTCGAAGCATAAATCTCACTAATGGGGAAAATATCAAATTAATTATTTGTTCGCAGGATCGCAAACGAGGAGCAGCTTGTGAGCTGGATGTAAGGATGTAGAAAAAACCTTAAATCTTTTAGGATCTCCTATACGTTTGTTAACTTATTCTAAGCAAATACTGCGGAAGGTCACGTTGCTCAGCTATATTGACCGAAAACTACATAATATCTCATTGCATCCCTTTGGCCATCTGCCTTTGGGATCTGCATTGCGATTGATCGGAAAACTACTGTCACTGCTCAAAACTTGGTTTGAGCCAGTAGCGCAACAATCAAGTTCGTGATGTAGTGCTTGGTCTACCTCCTAGTGGTGGTCCCCGGGCAACTATGTGTATAAATCCTTATATACCGGCTAGGGTCTATTGTACCCAGACTAAGATTGGTTTGTGGAATGTGAGGACGCTCCTTGGCTCAGAAATGGCAGATTTATTCAACTGGAACGTGAGTTTCTTCGATATAATTTGGAGATACTGGGAGTGAGTGAATTAAGATGGTTCGACGTGAGAGAGTACCAGTCCCCAACGTGTAACACTGTGCTACTCTACTCCGGTAGTCCCCGTGAATCTGGAGTGGGTCTGCTGCTAACGCCAACAGCATTCAGAGGCCTGATTTCCTGGCACCCACATGGTGATAGGATCTTATCGGCCAGGTTTCAAAATAGAGTACGGCGCGTCACGATCAGACAGTGTTACGACCCAATGAATCATTCAACTGACGATGAAAAGGACAACTTCTACAATCAGCTAAGTGTTGCTGTATTCAACGCAACGCCGAACGGAGATATCGTCATCGTGATGAGGGACTTGCATCCTAAGGTAGGCAACGACAACGAAGGACTGAGACATGTGAAGCACGGGCTCGGCGAACGAAATGACCATGGGAAAGATTTGTTTATTTCTGCAACACCAACCACCTTGCCACAGGAGGCACCATGTTTGAGCATAAGACCTGCCACAAAGTCAACTGGGTGTCAACTGACAGGCATTCATCATCCAACAAAATCGACCATGTGACGATCAGCCGATGTTTTAGGAGCTGTCTTTTAGACGTCCGAAACAGACGGGGAGCCGACAAGGAGTGGAAGCAATCCGCAGCGCACTGCCGACAACCATCCAAGAACATTGGAAGTTTGTGAAAAATGTTTTCACATCTAGAGCGGAAAGTATTGTTGATAGAAGCCAGGCAAGGCACAACACGTGGCTTACCGAGGACACCTGGAGGCGGATTGAAAAACGTAAGCTACTTAAAGCTCGTATTGTAGGTACTGGATTCTTGACGCGACCGTTTAGGGTCGGCATATAGAGCCAGAGATCTGGTCAGAGCACGGACTCATTGGCATGATTCGTATAAGATGTATAAGATGTGCGTTTGAGACATGGAGCTCACGTGCTCCGGCAGCAGTGGATTATATATTTTTTCAGTCCTTCATTTGCTGCCCTTCTTCTCTATATTAACTTCACCTGCCCGTGTGTTTGTGGATTTGTGGGTTTGTGGATTTGTGGGTCATGGAATCTTGCGATCAATTTTTGACCCACTTCCCAAAGTCCTATTTTATTGAAATTTTGCACACAGGTATATCTCCGATGACAACACTTTCTATTAAAATTTGACGACCCTCGGGCCACTGGGTCGGTGGGCTCCCCTACAAATATTTTACAAAATTTTACTCGATTTTCTTACAACAACATACAACACTTTTTGTAAAAATTTTGGAGACCCCGGGCCCGGGTTCATGGGACCCCATAACTTTTTTTTAAAAAAATTATCCCAATTTTCTTCAAATTTAATACACATGTGTATCTCCGATAGACAACACTTTTTGTAAAACATTTGGAGACCCCGGGCCCGGGTTCGTGGGGCCCCATAACTTTTTTTAAAAAAAATTAACCCGATTTTCGTCAAATTTAATACACATGTGTATCTCCGATACACAACACTTTTTGTAAAAAATTTGGAGACCCTGGTTCCCGGGGTCGTGGGGCCCCAAAATTAAAAAAAAATTAACCCGATTTTCTTTAAATTTTATATACGTGTGTATCTCCGATGGGCAGCACAAAAATTTTTGAGACAGGGTTTGGAGGGTCATGGGGCCCCAACAAATTTTTTAAAAAACTTAACCCGATTTTTTTTAAATTTTATATACGGGTGTATCTCCGATGGACAAAATTTTTTGTAAAGTTTTTGGTGTGAGGCCCTGAGGTCCGAGTGGTGCCCATATAAATTTTTTAAAAATTAGCTCGATTTTCTTCAAATTTTAACACATACCAATCTCCTTTTAGAGAATTTACATGAAAATTGTATTTTTATGGGTTGTTTTTTTATTAAGTGGCTTAACTCATGGATGCTTCCAGATTTGGTTTCATCATACCTCTATTCAATAGCGCATCATTAGTGAAGGTGAACGTTTTACTTGTCTGTGTTTAGAATGAATTCAGAGCTTCCCAACTCTTCTAAAATGGGCATCTCTATAACGATCTCTGAAGTCGTTTGATGTTTTATAAGGCTAGGTCAGTACATTGCGTCAAAAGCACTTCGAAAGTTGACAAATAGCGACAGGAGACTTTGGAATTGTTTTCAGCCGATCGCAGGGTATTGAGGCATACGCATTCCGAATTGCATAAAATGCAAGCAACAATTGTACCTTCTTTAAAGCTTAAAATCAAGAAAAGCTAATGGAAAAAATTCCAACTAAAGTTTAAATCACAAAATCTGGTGAAAGTAGTAATTGCGTTAAAAAAATAGGCTCGTATGGAAACGAAAAAGGACGAGAACAAAATGGAAAACCTAAAACCAGAAAACCGTAACGCATGCTAAGTTTTCCTTTTTAATAAAAAAATAAACAAAAAAAAATTTGTTTGTCACGAATACAAAAAAAAAATTCATTATTTTGGTTTTTTATTCCGGTCTCTTTTCGATTCGGTTCGTTTGGTTTCAGGGTTCAGGCGGCACTCTTCACGAATAATAATAACAACTGAAACAGGAAGAAGGACGAGGACGAGGACGAGGACGAAAGAACAAGAAACAAAACTCATTGCTCCTACTTGGTCCTCTGGACGACGACGTTTGTAAATTTTTTGTTGCGTTCCTGACCGAGTCGCCTTTTATGTTGAGCGAGTTTTCCTGTGTGTGTGTGTGTGTGTGTGTTATTATTTAACACGAAACGGAAGGTCACAAGAAATTGCATTATTTTTGCATAAATTGAGAATTTTTTTTCTTTTGGCCATCTCCTCCACACACTAATGAGAGGAGCTGCTTTAGTTTTTCTCGTATTCTGCTGAATGTGAAAAAATGAAAAGTTGATTTCTTGAAAGTTTTCTACTTGACAGCTTTGCAAACGTTGTTGCAAGGGCATGCATAAGGACAACAACCGGTCGGAGTGCTTGCGATATGCGAGTGGACTACAAAGACAAGAGACCAGTAGAAAGAGTACTCGCGTTATTGGGAAAAAGTCCAATTATGATGAAATAAAAAGCAGAGCCAGTAGAGAGTTGGTCGTGGCGTTGCACCCTTAGAGTAGGATTTTTACTTTTGCTTGCCAGCAGCACACTTTGTGTCTGGTGTTTTTTGAATTTTTTCAGCAACCTTCTAATGACGCCTTTTTAATTTACATCCCATTTCTAGTTCTTGGTGTCACTACAGAGCCCTGTGACGGTCCAAAATCGTTACCGTACCTACAAAATAGTCTAAATAGACTAAATAGTCGAAGAACCGACACCAGCGCCAATTGCAGTAGGGCTGGAACATAAAGACCACAGAAAAATTTGCAACAAAAAGACGCAGACTGCCGGAATCAGAGATGGAATAATGAAATGTTGGATAGAAAATGATTTAAGAGGTAGAATATAGAAAAGAACATAAAAACGACCTACAGTGCTAGAAAAACAATAAACTATGGAGTTCCACAAGAATCAAAGGTTGACCCATTACTTTTCACTATTTACACCAACGAACTGCTATTAATAATGTGGTCGTGCTTGCGATTGTGATAACTAATTCGTAGTGTTTTTGGGCAGAATGCCTTTTCGCCAGTCTTCTGGCATCGCTTCTTCCTCATATACTTGCACTATTAGTTCATGAATTGCTTGGTATACTTCGGGGCATCCTGATTTAATCAGCTCCGCTGTGATACAATCTAGGTGATACCCTAGTACTTAGTCTCTCTACATTAAGGGCGAGTGCAGTCTTTCGTGATGATGCAATACGCGCTCGCAGCACCATACTAACAAGATGGTGGTCCGACATTGGCACCTCGGTACGTTCGTACCGTCATCAGGTTCGGGTTGTGGCGGTGGTCTATCAACACGTGGTTTATCTGGTTGCGAGTGGCTCCATCAGGAGATACCCAGGTGGCTTTGTGGACATTTTTACACGCAACGACAAAATTATTGCTTGCTCTATGACTCGTTGTCTATTATCATTAGGGTGTTCTCGTGTAAGCTATAGGTGCTCGGCTATATGCTTGGCACTACGTGGGTGTTAAGTAATAGGTGGAGAAAGGAGGATATGTCTACGAGCTTGTGCCTTGAATGCCTGTGGTTCATAGAGATGTGGAAATACAGAGCTTGGCCGAGCATTCCACATACGTGATGAATCTCTGAACTTTATCTACTATTCGTCCGAAGATGTTCTTAAGGGTAAACTGATGAGCATTCAAAGCGCCATGAGTATTGCGGTTGAATTTACTTACTTACCGGTGGCCACCACATGGAAGTTTGACCGTACTTCCACCAGTCAGAGGCAGTTACAGCCACTTGCAATTCTGATGCATTCTGTGTTTTTCCTCCTATTCTTCTGACCTGTCTATCTGTCTATCTCTCTATCTGTCTATCTGTCTATCTACCTATCTGTCTATCTGTCTATCTGTCTATCTGTCTATCTATCTGTCTATCTGTCTATCTGTCTATCTGTCTATCTGTCTATCTGTCTATCTGTCTATCTGTCTATCTGTCTATCTGTCTATCTGTCTATCTGTCTATCTGTCTATCTGTCTATCTGTCTATCTGTCTATCTGTCTATCTGTCTATCTGTCTATCTGTCTATCTGTCTATCTGTCTATCTGTCTATCTGTCTATCTGTCTATCTGTCTATCTGTCTATCTGTCTATCTGTCTATCTGTCTATCTGTCTATCTGTCTATCTGTCTATCTGTCTATCTGTCTATCTGTCTATCTGTCTATCTGTCTATCTGTCTATCTGTCTATCAAACATAGGCACCGTTTCAAAATCCCATTTGCATCCAGAGCTAATTATTTTCTTCCTGAAATCACTCGATTTAATGTTCTTTCTAATAGCCGTGAAACAACCCCATACCAAACTCTGACACCTACGTACGTGATGACAAAAAAGACACCAACATGAACTTTGTATGAAATGTGAATTAAATTTCAATTTAAGGAGATAGATTGTTGCAAGCACATACACACAAAGACATAACAACAACAACACAAGTCGCACACAGGCTACTCGAATCCTTAACGATCTGAAATAAATCAAATGCAGCCAAAACCACTCTCAGCCTGATATCAATTATTTTGTCCCTCGCAGTCATTCACTCACTCACGTGTCTGGCTGCTGGCCGCCGTGGCAAAGCCACTGCTCACTGCTAGTCTCCTCGTACATAATGCACGCTCGACGAACACGCTAATTGAAACAAAACAGCCACGAAATAGTTTTAATCATCCATTAACACGCCCCTCTGGCTGTGTGTCGGCGGCCGACAAAGTGGCCTTACATGGTGCTCCACCCAATCCTGAACATGGATTGCGTTGCAATGAGTTGATGTTGTAATGAAACGCTCATGTAACATCGGACTGAGTGAGAGCTAACAGGGGGTGGGGGTGTGTCGGCTGATTCGAAGTCGCGTGCTTGAAATTGTCTGTCCACTTAGTGCATGACAAACCAAAAACTCGTACGTCTGGCCGGGACGGGAATACCGCTTGCACTTGCAATTCCAATATTCGATTGAATTTAATTATTTTCCACCATCTGGATGACAATTTGCTTCGAGGGTCTGCGCTCTCCAACAACAACAGATCACATAAGGTTGCAATGGCGGTACAAGGCATCAGACACACCCACTCGGGCTCGTAGATAAAAACTCAAAAGCAAAAAAAAAAAGGAGAAAATAATTAACCAACGATGCTGAACGACCAAAGCCACCCCCACTCCCCAATGATGGAGCGTATGAAAGAAAGTTCTTCCCATCTTCTCTCCTTCTCTCGACAATGGTCGCTGTGTAGGACTTTTAATTAGCAAATTGTATCAAATTTGCATAAAAATAATTCCAGGATACAGTCGTCGTAGTTGTGTGTGCTACGTCACTGCCAAACGATGTTTTCTGTTTTATCTATAGGGCTGCAGGGTGTATAGCCAGTCGCTCGCTTGGACGGCCGGTCGTTCGGTGACTAATGGACGGTTGGATAGCAGGTGAATCCTTAAGGGGATGCATTCAGTGCAGTTTCTCTGTGTATTTACGATCTGCTTTGTTTTGCTAATCTCACTGTCATTGCACTGCGTGCGATGAACTTTTTATTCTCCATAAATTCCTCCTGTCGCTTGGAAGTTTTGTTGTTGTTGTTTTTGTTTCTGTTGGTTCCATGGCTTTGTTTTTGTTCTTTCAGTTTTGAGTTCGTTTTTTTTCTTCGTCCGCGGGCGATGGATGCGATTTTGTATTTAATGAGAAATAAATTTGGTGCCAGATATTAAAGGATATACAAAATTGTCCTCTCCGAAGGGAAAGCTTAAGCTCAAGGGATACTCCAGCACTTTGTAATTTTCACTTTAATCGGGCTTTAATGTAGCTATTCCAATAAAAAACCCTCACCCAACTTCTGGTTGGATGTAACAAAGATCTCAGTTATTCTGGTACAAAAAAAAAATACATATCGGTCCTGTGCTACCGTCTGTCTGCTTATCAGCGCATTCGTCTCCCCAAACCGTTCTTCGTTTATTTTATGCGGAATATATCGGGTGTTTCAACAGATGCGCTTCAACTTTTCTCCGATAGGGACGGCGATTGCGCCATATTTTTTATTGTTCTTTTGTTATTTGGAAACTTCATTAGTATACATTTCATCATGGAATGCTACACATGTGAACAGCGATTGCAAATCGTGCAAATTTTTTATCAAAATAATCGTTCTGTTGCCGCTACTTTAAGAGCAGATTTTCACAGAAAAATCATCTTCAGCGATGAGGCTCACTTTTGGCTAGAAGGATTTGTCAACAAGCAAAATATGCGTTACTGGGCAGAAAGCAACCCACACGTGATTCATGAGGCACCGTTGCATCCCGAAAAAGTCACTGTTTGGTGCGGATTACATGCCGGCGGCGTCATTGGGCCATATTTTTTCATCGACGATAACGATCGCCACGTTACTGTTAATGGAAATCGGTACCGCGATATGATGAACGATTTTTTTTGGCCGCAATTGAATGGAATTGATTTGGACGACATGTGGTTTCAGCAGGACGAGGCCACATGCCACACAGCACACGATACAATCGCGTTATTGAAGACTAAGTTCGATGAGCGTGTTATTTTGCGAAATGTGGCCGCCGCGCTCGTGTAATTTGACACCTCTAGATTATTTTCTTTGGGGTTATGTGAAGTCATTGGTCTATGCCAATAAGCCGCGGCGACGTTGCAAGAGCTCAGAGCCAATATTGAACGTGAAATTGCTGGAATTTCGGCCGATTTATGCGAAAGAGTGGTCGAAAATTGGGTTCAAAGATTGGACTTCGTAAAACGTGCACGCGGTGGTCATGCAAAAGAAATCGAGTTTCATACTTAAATGTATCATATGTATGTGTTCAAATTCGTTAATAAAAAAAACAACCCATAAAAATACAATTTTTCATGTAAATTCTCTAATAGGAGATGGGTATGTATAAAAATTTGAATAAAATTACGCTAATTTTTAAAAAAAATTACATGGACACCACACGGGGTCAGGGCCCGATCACTCCAACAAACTTACAAAAAGTTTTGTTCATCAGTGATACACATGTGTTTAAAATTTGAAGAAAATCGAGCTAATTTTTAAAAAATTTATATGGGCACCCCTCGGGCCTCAGGGCCTCACTCCAAAAACTTTAAAAAAATTTTGTCCATCGGAGATACACATGTAGATACATAAAATTTGACAAAAAATCGGGTTAATTTTTTTTGAAAAATTTTTATGGGCCCACGACCCCGGCCACCAAAATTTTTGCAAAAAGTGTTGTCTATTGAAGATACACACGTATATAAAATTTGAAAAAAATCGGGTTAAGTTTTTTAAAAAAATTGTTGGGGCCTGTCTCCAAAATTTTTGCAAAAAGTGTTGCTTATCGGAGATACACACGTATGTAAAATTTAAAAAAATCGGGTTAATTTTAAAAAAAAAAATTGGGGACCAATGACCCTGGGGCCCGGGTTCTCCAAAATTTTTACAAAAAGTGTTTTTCATCGAAGATACATACGTATAGAAAATTTGAAGAAAATCGGGTTAATTTTTTTAAAAAAAGTTATGGGGCTCCACGAACCCGGGCCCGGGTTCCCAAAATTTTTTACAAAAATTGTTGTCTATCGAAGATACACATGTGTATAAAATTTGAAGAAAATCGGGTTAATTTTTTTAAAAAAAGTTTTGGGGCCCCACAAACCCGGGCCCGGGGTCTCCAAAATTTTTACAAAAAGTGTTGTATATCATAGATACACATGTGTATAGAATTTGAAGAAAATCGAGTAAAATTTTGTAAAATATTTGTAGGGGAGCCCCCAGACCCCGTGGCCCGAGGGGCCTCAAATTTTAATAGAAAGTGTTGTCTCCGGAAATACACATGTGTGCAGAATTTCAATAAAATCGGGCTTTGAGAAGTGGGTTAAAAATTTATCGCAAGATTCCACGACAGACGTCTGACAGACGTCCGACAGCCGACCGATTTTCGACCGATTTCCGACCGACATCCGTGCCACGGGAAAGTGAAGTTAATATAGAGAATTTAAAAAAAAATTAGTTCAAAAGTCGAACAGTTTATGTTTTATTCAAAAAAAAAGTTGAAGTGCTCTTATTGAAAAACCCTTTACATAACTGACATTAAATAATAAATAACGGGTGTTTTTTTAAGAGGTTGCCGATTTTTTTTTTGAATAAAACACATATAAAATTATAAAATGACCAAAATTTTTTTTTATTTGGTAGATAATTTTTTGGCATTTAACATTTAAACACAATTTCTGGCATATGGCTACCACGACTATTTTTCACAAATGTCATTCTGGAGGTCCAATTTTCCAGCACTTTTTCAAGCATTTGAGGGCGTATGTCAGCAATGACACGTTGAATATTGGTTTCCAAAGCGTCAATCGATTGAGGTTTATCCACATAAACCAATGACTTCACGTATCCCCACAAAAAGTAATCGAGTGGCGTCAAATCGCACGAACGCGGAGGCCAATTCACCGGACCATTTCTCGAAATAATGTTGTCGTTGAAAGTTTCTTTCAATAAGTCGATTGTTTCACGTGCTGTATGGCAAGTGGCACCATCTTGTTGAAACCACATTTCATCCATATCCATATCTTCAAGATTTGACAACAAAAACTCATTTAACATGGTTCTGTATCGATTTCCATTCACGGTAACGCGTCGTCCTTCCTCATTTTTAAAGAAATATGGACCGATGATCCCACCAGCCCATAGACCGCACCAAACAGTACATTTATCAGGATGCATTGGTAATTCTTGAACGGCGTGTGGATTATCTTTGCTCCAAATGCGACAATTTTGTTTGTTGACGTATCCATTTAACAAAAAATGCGCCTCATCACTGAAGAGAATTTTACGGTAAAAAAATGGATCTTCGTTCAATTGATTTAACGACCAATCACTGAATTCACGGCGCAAACGATGGTCGTGTGGCTTTAATTCTTGCACCAATTGAATTTTGTATGGCACCAAACCCAAATCTTTACGTAAAATTTTCCATAAAGTCGATGGACAAAGTCCAATTTGCTGAGCACGACGACGAATCGATAAATTGTCGTTTTCTTCGACACTGGCCTCAACGACAGCAATATTTTCTTCTGTACGAACTCTTCTCATTCTTGTCGGTGGCTTGGCATCCAAAAGAGTGAATGTAGACCGAAATTTGGTAATTACGTTCTTTATGGTGTTCTCTGACGGACGATTATGTGCACCATAAAATTCACGAAGTGCTCTATAAACATTTTTAATTGAACACTGATTTTGAAAATAAATTTCCACGATTTGAAAACGTTGTTCTGGAGTTAACCTATTCATAATGATTTGCCAAACAATACTGAGTAGAAATGCCACTTTGAGCTGTCAAAACAACTGTCATAAAATAAAACGACATCTATCGGAAAAACAAACCTCCTAAAAAAACACCCTTTACAAGCAATGGGCCCGCTTATTCGTATAACGGGTTATGTGCACGCTTGTATTCATCATAGTCATAGGACAAAAGTTTTGCCACGAGACCCGATTTTCTGACGATTTTAAAGAATTCTAAGCGAATTCTTGTACGCTATACTTTCAAGCGTAGGATTTGCTTGCCGAATTGTTGTATCTCTGCCTGGTGGAAGTGCGATCAAATCTCTGTGGTGTCCGCTGGTAATTTTCCTCCACTACAAGAAGAGCGAAGGGCAAGTCCCTTCAAAGTAAGGTTGGCGCGAGGCCAATAACCTCGCCCGTAAAAAAAACCTCGAACTAGAACAATACAGAGAGCAAGGGCCGCACTTGGCGCGAAAGTTCTACCAAAGAGTCCGCGGTATGGCGCAATATACACCGCGTTACACATACTGCAAGGACAAACACAGTAATCTGATCACCGATCTCAAAGGCATCTTAGAGCGATAGGAAGAGCACTTTCATAAGTTACTAAATGGCCAGCTAACTTAGGAATTGGAATCTCCAACAATGACCGAAGACCATACTATGCTGCCACCACCGAGCACAGACGAATTTAGCAGAGCGATAAAGCGGCTCAAAAATAATAAGGTCCCGGGATCTGATGGTATCACAGCGGAGCTGATTAAAACAGGAGGCCGCCGCGCAATATGCCAAGCAATTCATGAACTAATAGTGCAAGTATGGGTGGAAGAAGCGATGCCAGACCACTTGCGAAGAGACATCATGTGCCCCATAAATAAGAAAGGAGTTATCACTACCTGCAGCAATTATCGTAGTATAACGTGGTTGAGTACCGTGTATAAGATTTTCTTCTCTATCCTTCAAGACAGGATATCCCCATACGCTAAAGTCATCACCCCACCCCGAATAACTGACAAGACTATGTAGGTTAACCATGACCTATGTTATAAGCCAAGTAAAAATATCCAGATCACTATCAAGCCCAAACGACATCTATAACGGGCTCCGACAAGGGGGTGGACTGGCCTGCGTCTTCTTCAACCTGACGTTCGAGAAAGTGATCCGAGACTCTGACGTAACGGCCAGAGGAACAATCCCCTATAAGTCCATTCAGATACTCGCTTACGCAGACGATATTGACATCGTTGGTAGAAGCCCAAGAGCTGTACAGAAAGCTTTCATCCAGAACGAAATCTGGGGCAGCACATAAATGAGAGCAAAACAAGTTGTACATGTTGGCCAAGTCTGCGAGTAGAAGATTCAACTTTGGTCCTACAATTAAAATAGAGGAGCGCGAATTTGAAGAAGTGCAATCCGATAGTCTATCAAGACTCTTCAAATCCAAGAACTTAACCATAAGATCCAATCTACTGGTATAGAAGATAAAAAGCTTTCTGACTTCTTAGCCGTTCGAAAGAAAACTCTTACGGAGAGTTGATTGCCCCGTATGAGTGAGGAAGGAAGATTCCGGAGACGCTATAATGATGAGTTACCACGATGTAGACATCTTGAAGAGAATTAGGCTCGCTAGGCTCCGTTGGGTAGGATACCTAGCTCGCAAGAGCGAAGAGGATCTCACTCGAAAAGTCCTTTCCGATAGGATTTATGGAACACGATAGCCGGCCAAGCCTACGCTGGAAGGATGGCGTAGACCAGGACGCCCAGAGTTTAGGGTTGTCATCGGCTCGAAATCGGAATCGGTGTATATATTATTTGCGGAAGGCCAGGACCGGACACCGATTGTAGAGCCAACAAATTTAATTTTATCAAAATACTCTATTCCTTCAAAAGATCAATACATGTCATTATTACTTAAAAATATTTTCAGGCGTATGGCCACCGTGGCTGTTCTTGACGAAACGAACTTTGGACGCTTGTTGTACCCTTCGTTAGGTTCTATCTTAGCAAAACAAATCATTATAAGATGAACAAGCGTAGTGGTAAGGGTTTGTCTCTCGAAGTTACCGTTGGAAAGGTTTTCCTGTTCAGTTCCCATGGTCCGATCGTAATCCAGATACAGCTTTGTTGTCTGTTATTTCATCCACACGCTCGATTCTAACAGCCATTGTAAGGCGCTTCTTCGCTTCTTTGCAATCCTAGATTTGGAAAGGCATTGTCTACATTCTCCATTCCGATGCTTTGTTCGAGATCTTCAGTTCTTTCAACGCATAGTCTGCACAATTCATGGCCAACTTGAGGGAAAGTTATTTTCATTTAGTTCCGTGGGTGGGTTGTGCTGCGAGATTTAGTATTGCGGCTATTTCTTTAATGCACAGGGTGCACTAAAAATTAGAAAGAAAATAGAAAATATTTTAAGTTAGAACGGAGTTAAAATTTTAGACGTCCATTAAAAAATCACCGAAACATTTCACTTTCTTTCCTTTACCTTTTTTGGGTCAAAAGAATCCTTTCCATTATTTACCCACTTTCTTCAGTTTCCAATTTATCCCTTCATTTCCTGAATGGTTCTTTTACAAAAAAAAAAAAACTCCGACTGCAAAGGAATTTCAATTAAACGAATACCGCGTATGCTATGCACAATCAAAGTGGAAAAAAGAAACCTCCAAGAAGTTCTCAAGCAAACGAAAGTATCTGTAAGTATAAAAAGGATACCCGGCTCTGTTGTACCTAAAGGAGAATTCTTCATTCTGTAATACATTATATAGTTTATGTAATGACAAGGTTCTTTCTCATTTCATCGTCAAGATGATGTCGTTTCATTGTCTTCTCTAGTTGTGTGTCTGTCTAAAGAAGATTCTTTCAGAAAAGTCTTCTTAAGAACAAGTAAGACAACGAAAAGAAGTATTATTCCATAAAAAGCTAAGACAACACACTGATCCTGTGAACTTATTTTGTTGGTAAGTGTGGCCGATCGATGATGTAACAGGAGAGCGTAGCGCGAATAAGTGGGCTATACCAGTAGCAAGGCAATCAAGGATAGAAAATAAAACATCGGAAATTCCTCGTCCTTATTTATGTGTTAATAAAATTGGCATTTGTGTTACAGTAATTGGGTTCCAGAAGAAGGAAAAAGGAGTGAGTGGTGGTTGGGTAAAAAGGAAAAATGGGCAAAGTAACTCCGCCCATCCATTGAATTCCGCTTAAAATTACAAAGCAATTAAATGGAACACATTTATTTATTGGCTGTGCTTCAATGCTGAGCGATAAAAGGATGTCTGTTCCTATGTATACTCCTACGATGCTATTACGTTATTTTGGCACCATGCTGCGTGTCACAGTGCCAATCCAATAATATTCGCGGCAAGGGGCGGAATGTGTTGTTCTGCTTTCCAATCAACTTAATTTGTTGGGTGGGTTTCTGTTTCGGTTTCGGGCTCGTGCACTTGAAAGAGATCACAATGGGTATTTTAATTTTCGCTGGATTATTTGCTAGAAATTTACTGGCATTTTAGGTAAATTAATTCTGACATTCGAGATGTGCGCCATTTTAGGGTGAGGACTTTCAATGATTTATTTGACTGATTAAGCGTTGGTCGGGTTGTCAACTTTCTCAGCGGTACAACAGAATTTCATCTCTTTGTAATCTTTCCGGCCTTGAGACTTGCCTTATCGCAGTATACAGCATACGAATACTACATAGTACGACCACCAAATTATCTAGAGTTCAATCAAAATATAACGAATGCACCTAATGCCAACACAAATATGGTAATCTAAGGCCAAATTACCGCATTAGTTAACGAACAATATGTCACTGCAAAATATGTATTTGGTATAAACGCGTATGTGATCGAGTAGTCAGGACACTCACGTGTTGATTTAACAACAAATAACTCCATATCATGTAAGAAATAAGTAGTTTTTTGGTTACATCATGTTTGGGACTACAACCGGTGTCCGGTCCTGGCCTCCCGCAGAAAATCTCTCCACCGGTGCCGATTTCGAGCCGATGTCAACTCTGGGCGTCCTGGTCTATGCCATCCTTTCAGCGTTGACTTGGCAGGCCTCGCTGTCGTGTTACATAAATCCTACCGCAAAGGACTTACCGAACAAGAGCGTGCTAGGTAGGTGTCCTGCCCACCGGAGCCTACCGAGCTTAATTCTCTTCACGATGTCGAAATTGCGGTAACGCTCGTAGATCTCATCACTATAGAGTCTCCGGAATCGTCCTTCTCACATACGGGAACAACAATTCTCCCAAAGACTATTCCCTCGAACGCGCGGCTAAGAGGTCAGAATGCGTTTTGCTAAGCACCCAAGACTCGGAAGTACTGGTCTGACCATTGTCTTATACACCAGCAGCTTGGATGTTATGGTTAAGTTCCTGGATTTGAAGAGTCTTGATAGACTATCGTAGGCTTTGTTGGCTTTAAGCAACCGTGCGCGTATTTCTGGTTCCAAGCTGCTATCGTCTGCTACAGTTGACCAGAGATAGTTAAAGGAATGCACTACTTCAAATTTAAGCTCCACTATTTTAATTGCGGACCAATGTTGGATCTTCTAGTCGCAGACGTGGCCATTATGGTCTTTGTTTTGCTCTCATTTATGTACAGCCCCAGATTTCGTGCCGCCCGCTCGATCTGGATGACAACTGTTTGGTTTCTACAGACGATGTCGATGTCCTCTGCGTAAGGCAGTATCTGAGTTGACTTATAGAGGATTGTTTCTCTCGCCGTTACGTCAGAATCTCGGACAGTCCATCCTGTATTCGCAGCCCTATATAGATGTTGAATGAGCTTGTTGGTGCTCCGGATATTTTTGCTTGGCTTATAACATTGGTCATGGTCAACCAACCTACATTGTGGTGTCAGTTTTTTTTGAGATGCCGAATTCTCTTATGGCTTTATAAAGTTCTACACTGGCTATGCTATCATAGGCGGCTTTAAATTCTATAAAAATATGGTGCAGTAAGATGGTGAACCTGATTCGCGGATGCAGTCTTTCGTGATTAAGCTATCCGCCCTCGGAGCACCATACAAACAAGATAGTGATTCGAGTCGACGTTGGCACCTAGGTACGTTCGTAGCGTTATCAGGTTTGGGGTGTGGCGGCGGTCTACCAACACCTGTTCCATCTGGTTGCGAGTGGCTCCATCAGGAGATACCCAGGTGGCTTTCTGGATATTTTTACGCGCAAACCTTGTACTCGCAACAACCTTATTACGAGTATTGACTGCTGCCATCTCTATGACTGGTTGTCCATAGTCATAAGTGTTCTCGTGTAAGCTATGGGTGCAATTTACTGCCTGAATACTGGCTCCTTTCCTATTAAGGCATTTATATCCCCCAGAAGGATTTTTACATCATAGTGAGGACAGGCATGGAGTTCCCGTTCGAATGGTTCAAAGAATTCTTCATTTTCATCATCTGGGGAATCCTCTGTAGGTGTATGACATTTATGGGGCTTATGTTTTTAAATCTGCCCCCCCCCACGCGAAGGGTGCAAATCCGTTCATTTAGTGCTTTAAAGCCGATAACGGCGGGTTTCTATTTCTCGTATTTAACATTTGAGGTTTAATTTCGGACATTTTTATTTGACGTTGACATGCCAGTGAAGGTGTTACCGACTGTATGGTAATACAGTTTCGCTTCTTATTGTGGACACATGTGACATTTAAAGTAATATCTTTTAGTTTTTCGAATCTCGGCCAAAGTTGACGTGTCTCGGAAATTGAAATTGAAAAGTTGATATATAGTCGGCAATATAGTTTCGGTCAATACTATACAAATATTGTTTAAAGTTAGTCTTTCAATATATTAGTAGTGCAATGCTGTCAATAACCATTGACGTAAAAACGTACGTAAGCCGGTAATGTAGTTTTTACTTACGTGTAATATTTTTATTTTAAACTTAGCACATTTGTGTCTATATTTATAAATCAAAGTAGCTATTTAGTCGGTAATGAAGTTTTTGAAGTAAATCTTTCATTATATTTGTAGTGCAATGCTGTCAATAACCATTAACACAAAAACTTACTTAAGTCGGTAATGTAGTTTTATCCTACGTGTAATATTTTTTTCAAACTTAGCACATTTATGTTTATCTTTATAAATCAAAGTAGCTATATAGTCGATAATGAAGTTTCGCTTCTCATATATGTACTTATTAGATATTTAAAGTTTAATTTATTTTAATTTCGTACGATTTTTATTTTAATTAGTCATGTCAGTAAAGGTGTTACCGACAGTATGGTAATACAGTTTGGCTTTTTACTGTAAACATAATATGTGACATTTAAAATAATATCTTTTAGTTTCTAGCATCTTTTCTTTTAGTCCCGGAAATTGTTTTAAAAAGTTGATATATAGTCGGCAATATAGTTTCAATCACTAGTATAAAAAATATTCCATATTGAAAGTAAATCGTTCAATACGTTCAATACGTTAATGCTCTCATTAAGAGTTGAAGTAAAAGGTAATTGTTTAAAGTAGTTTTTAGTCGGTAATGTAGTTTTGACTTACATATAAAACTCGCACTATATATATTTTTATGTAGTTTCAGTTAAACTTGCCACATAAATGCCTATATTCATAATTCAATGTAGCTATATAGTCGGTTGTGCAGTTTTGGTTTGTCGCTTTTAATGCATTAGCCATTATTTGAGGATCATCTATTATTGAGCTTTCAGAATTTCAGTCGAATTTGCAATTTCAGTTATTTTTCACACAAAAGGATATAAAGTCAGTAACACTTGTTATGCAAAATGTCCAATTACCGCTTGTAGAGTTTCGCTCACCATGCGAATCCTTTGAAGTTTCTTATATCAAATATTACTGATTTTTTCTAGAAGTCGTTCAAAGTCATCCCCCTCAGAGTGGACCAAAAAAAGCAAATTGGATAAAATATAATATCCTGGAAGATATTCGCTTTATCCATTAGCCAATTTCCATGGTTATTCTAAGCATTAGCTCCCAACCACAGTAAGAATCGTGCATTGAATTTTATTACCCAACCAGAGCGCTCGTCCATCAACATTTCAAAGGAAACGTTTCACTTGGCTTTACGCAATAATCGTGATTTTTCTATTTGAAAAGTGTATTTTTTATGTCCTTGCAAAAGAGGACCAAATAGAGAAGGAAGGAGATGTAATGAAAAAAAGTTATTACATATAATTTAACTTTTCTTACAGCACTTCATTTCATCGCGTTCCTTTCTTTCGTTAGTATAGTTGTGATTTATTATTATATCTGATACTCAAAGGATCCTCTTGCCAGCTTTATCTTTTTACGGGTAAATCAGCGAGTAAAGAAATTTTCTGTGGACGATGCTGATGAAAAGGGTGTAGGGGTTTTCTTGCACTTCTATTCTGCTTTTTAAAGAAGTATTTGAGTTAAGTTAAGGATTTATAGTCAGCTTCGGTTGCTTCGTCTGAATGTGTTGTTTACCAAATGGGTGCCATACGAAACCAAAAGCTCTATTAGCTGTTGGAATGCTAAGAATGATGTGTACTACACAATTGCTATTCATAGCGTGAACATTTTCAAGGCTAGAATGGAGAATGTTAGGGTTCTCCTCTATAACCGCTACTTTTTATAGTTATTTTTTGAAATGCTAAACAAGAAGCAGCAGTACTTTACCCGACATTCTTCTCAATATTTAGATGAGTGAATAAAAAGGACTTTCGAATTTAAGTGAATTCCAGATGATCACGCAGTATGGGGATTAAGTTGCACGTAGCAAATCTATTAAGAAGGAAGGAAACTTCAAGGCATGCTAGATGGGGTTTTTTTTCTTTCACATAAAAGGTTGTTAATATACAGATGGTTTGAGGCTCTATTTTGAGAAAAGCGATGAGGGTTGGTCGTATGAAAGGTCGCTAGCTATTGCGTTGGTCAATGGAGGAAGTTGATTTAGTCGGTGTATCGAAACAATATTATTCAGACCGGGAATTTTTTTTTTTAGTTTAAGATATTTATTAAACATTAAAGTAATATAAAATTTTGATTTAAAACTAAACTTATAACTAATATTAATATGTGTCGGCTCAAGAATAGGGGCCCGACGTATTTACATTGCCTTTTTTTTGGTATTGTTTATTTTTAAACAATATTTTTTACATGTTTATTTTTAAGGGAATTAAATTTTAAACAATAATTTTAAAATAAAATAAGAATGAAAAATATTAAGCGGCTTATAAACAGGGCGAACTTCAGCCTCTGTAATATTGGTTGCCCGCCTTCTCGTAGAAGGAGACGTCTTGATTGTTAAAGATGTCATCGAATCTAGCATCAGTGAATCCTCTTATGTGTATGTACCGGTGACTTGGCTCGATTTCCTCGATTCGCAGTCCTTGCATCTCAGGACTTGGATGTGTTTCCAATGCGTCGACGAAATTTCTCGCCATTCGGAACAAGTGGTCAGTTATTGGCAGCAGACCTGCTGCTTCGGATAGTATCGTAGTCAACACAAACTTATAGCTGTTTGTCACCCTCCAGAGTCCTGTACAGATCCTTAGTACCTTCCTTTCAAATAGGGAGATCTTCTTCATCGTTGTTGGTGAGACGGTGAACCTTATGGGATAGTCATAGGTTATCACTGGCCTGATGAGTTGCTTGTAGATAAGCAGCCTGGTGTTGTTGGACAGACCGTTTCGTCTTTTAAGTAGCGGCGGGTGCACCAAATGAAGAGCGTTGTTCGCTTTTTTCAATGTTTTATCGATGTGAGAGTTAAACTTGAGCCTCTCAGTAAGGTTGATTCCCAGGTACTTAGTTTCTGACTTGGTGTTTATTGTTGTGTTATCCGGAAGGGTGATTTTTAAGGCTCTGCACCGGCTTGAGATTTTTCTTATCCTTGTTTCGGTTGCTGGTACTCGGAATCAGATGAGTTTCGTTTTATTGGCGTTGATCTTTAGTCCCCACTTCAGGTAGTAGTCCCAAGGATTTCTGAGGTGTTCCTCCACTCTTCGGGCAGCTATCTCGGGAGAGCGGGAAACTGCATACGTTATGGAGTCATCCGCGAAGAGCATAGTCCTTGTTCCGGCTGTATTTGTGGGTTGATCCGCCGTGAAGATGCTATACAGGACTGTATTCAGACCGGGCAAGACCGTGCACTCAACTAGTACAGATATAATTTGACAAAAAGACAAGGAGAAAATTTTAAATTTTGATGGAAAATTTTTGGACGTCAAACGCGCAATGAGAATGAGAAAAATATTATGTAAGTAGGAAATCATTTATCATTCCCGATTAAACGCCAAGCACCAATGTTACTCGCTGGCTGGGAGCTTCATCAATCTTCCTTCACCGGGACACAAGCAGAACAAACAGAAGAAGAAGAAGAAACCGAACAAAATGAACGACAAAAGTCTTTAGTCTCGAATGGAGGATTATCATAACAAACAAACAAAAATTGGAGTAAAACAGAACGCCTCTTCCAACTCGAAGTAGTCTCCCCCAAAGCATCTTCTGTCTGACATTCTGGGATCTGCTGGAAATAATCGAAAAATCAAGGAACTTTGTGACTTTTGTGCGAGATTTAATGTTGTGATGGTGGCGCGCGGTGAAGAAGAAGTAAAATAAATTATTTCAAACTTCTTCAGGTCTTCTCGTTCTCGTTTCGTATCCCCGCATTCCAAAAAGCAAACATTATGCAAAGTCAAACAATAACGTATATATTCCAAACGAAATAAATCACAAAATAAGCGGAAGCGTATTTAAATGAAGCGATGGAGGCGAGATTCTCGCATCACTCAAGAATATGCAGAGCAAGGATATTCGCGTGAGGTACAACCGTTGGAGTGGTGCAAAATACCGGTCGCTCAAAAACTTAGTTTTTATTTCCATGAAACCAACACGCAGGTGGTGTTTACTCTGTGAAATTTTCGCTATGAATTTCGTAGTTCGATGGGTGCACCAACTTCTAGAGTTGATTCATGCATCAAGTGGATACATTTTGACGAGGTGCATTATGCGTTTTGTTCCCCTTCATGCACTCTTTACAATTCAATTTTACAATGTTTTTGCCTTATGTAGGGTATAGTTAAGGCAGTTGTCCTATTCCAGGTCACAGGGAGAATGTCTAACAGGGAATTATTCACCCGCGGCATGTGAATGCTATAACAACGAGATCTACAGGGTTTTTCAATAAGAGCACTTCAACTTTTTTTTTGAATAAAACATAAACTGTTCGACTTTTGAACTTTTTTTATTAATGAACTTGAACATATACATATTATACATTTAAGTATGAAACTCGATTTATTTTGCATGACCACCGCGTGCACGTTTTACGAAGTCCAATCTTTGAACCCAATTTTCGACCACTCTTTCGCATAAATCGGCCGAAATTCCAGCAATTTCACGTTCAATATTGGCTCTGAACTCTTGCAACGTCGCCGGCTTATTGGCATAGACCAATGACTTCACATAACCCCAAAGAAAATAATCTAGAGGTTTCAAATCACACGAGCGCGGCGGCCACTGGACGGGCCCATTTCGCGAAATAACACGCTCATCGAACTTAGTCTTCAATAACGCGATGGTATCGTGTGCTGTGTGGCATGTGGCCCCGTCCTGCTGAAACCACATGTCGTCCAAGTCCATTCCATTCAATTGCGGCCAAAAAAAATCGTTCATCATATCGCGGTACCGATTTCCATTAACAGTGACGTGGCGATCGTTATCGTCGATGAAAAAATGTGGCCCAATGACGCCGCCGGCATGTAATCCGCACCAAACAGTGACTTTTTCGGGATGCAACGGTGCCTCATGAATCACGTGTGGGTTGCTTTCTGCCCAGTAACGCATATTTTGCTTGTTGACAAATCCTTCTAGCCAAAAGTGAGCCTCATCGCTGAAGATGATTTTTCGGTGAAAATCTGCTCTTAAAGTAGCGGCAACAGAACGATTATTTTGATAAAAAGTTTGCACGATTTGCAATCGCTGTTCATTCAATGATAAAATGCATACTAATGAGGTTTCCAAATGACAAAAGAACAATAAAAAATATGGCGTCGTTCGCTGTCCCTATCGGAGAAAAGTTAAAGCGCACCTGTTGAAACACCCGATGTTAGTACTTTCATGGACAAAATTAAGTTAAATTGGGTTAGATGAGATAGCTAACATAAACTGAGAGCAAATTTGCTTTCGATGGTGCCAATTTTGGGATACAACACGTTGCCAAATCATAGCTTAGACAAGGATGTACTTTAAAAGTTTCTTAACTCGATAGGATCGGTTCGATTCTTTGAAATAAGAACTGGAGTGAATGAGTGAATGTTAAACTCGACGACTGGAGTGTGTGAGCGAGTGCTAAACTCGACCCTGGTGGTAAGTTAAGTCCAGTTTATATTTAAAATAATTTCCTTTTTAAGATTTTCCTTTAATGTCCGGTACACATCCTCCAGCAGTTGCAGTCTTGATGACAGAGCATCGCATTATTATCGCATATCTGCAACTTCTACCAAAATTTATTTATTAACACACCAGTAATTATGACATTCAAGAGCCTGCCCAGCTGACATAGAGTTACTCTACAGAGCGTGATAAGGAGCCATATGAATCTGCCACATTTTAACTTTGAACGTAATGTTGGAACATTTGCTATATCGTTTTATTTTATTCTATTTAATGTCTTTATATACAAATATTTGTTCTATTTCCTCGTGATATCTCTATACTCTCTGCTGCAACACAACAACAAAACAACCACAATCTTAAAGCAAGCAGCACTGCTAACAGCGCATCAGCTCATCAGCGCATACAGAACACAGTCATTATAGTATGATATGATCTGATGCCGCTAAGTGGAAAAATTTGTATGGGAGCCCTCCGATCTTGCTGCCCGATGTCGGAATATGACCGGAAATATACGTGTGGTCAAATTTCAATAAAATCGGGCTTTGGGAAGTAGGTTAAAAATTGATCAGACAAATTTTGACCAGCCAGCCAGCCAGCCACTGGCACGCAAAAGTTAATAGAGAGAATTTAAAAAGACTCTTGTTAGGAAGAAACGTTCCACTATTATTTCATTCAAAAGAACAATTTTTATCACAAAATACTTGCCACCCCTTTCGAATCATAAAAACCACTTGTTATCAAATATTTTAAAGACAAAAAAAAATTCTATAATTATCAAAATTGGTTCTTTCTTTCACTTTCTTGTTTATCACCAATCGAAGACAAAAGATAGAGTAAAAAAAGAAACGGTCGCTGTGTTCAACCATGAGTGAACCCATCTTTTCATCCAATTATTATTGTTTTATAAGCTTTCTTATTGTTAAAAAAAATCCTCTCCCAATTCCATTTTAAGTAATTCTAAAACACGAATGGCCAAGAGAAGCTAGGTCTTGGATTAAAACGGCTTGTGTCAGGTGACAACAATTATTATAAGCCTTACTTTAAAAAATAATTTGGTTCTTTCTTCCACTGTCCTGTTTCTCACCAGTAACTTCGCCATTCTAGCCAGACAACACCCGAGGTAAGGTGTGTTTGGATGTTCGCTGAGTTTAATCTCCTTACTCAGCTTGTAAATGAGCCTACACGAATACCTGACATTGCAAATCATTCCGCAAACATCCTTGACTTGTTCCTTACCTCTCGACCTGATAAATATTCCGTCAATGTTTTATCGCCTTTAGGCTCGTCAGACCATTGTGTAAGATAAGCTAATTTCTTCTTAATAAACCACGTAGTTAGAGAAAAACTCCCCAAAAAACAGTATGGCAATACGAGAAAGCCAATTGGGATGGCCTTCGTCCTGGTCGCTATTGTTTCCTATTTTCATGACGTATATTATGGTAATGGTTCCCTCCTCAATTAGTACAGAATACCATAAAATATTTGTTACATAAGATAGCTTTAGAATGCTGTTAGTTTGTAACAATACACTGCCAAGACCTGTGCCTTTATAAGCTTCTCTGCGGTCCAGAAAGCATACAATCTATATTGTCTTCAAAATTCCCTCAAGACACTCTAACGACCACCAGAATACCCTCTCAGATCCATCTAAATAATGCCCTAAGGCACTACTTAAATCACCCCTTAAGACACTCTCAAGATCAGGTTCCCAATTATGGCTCGCCTAAGACCAACCCTGGGCCATTATATAAGAGCATGGCTTCTGGGCAGGAGGTTCGTGGTTCGAATCACAGTAACACCAAAAGTATTTTTCACGGTGTCGCACCTATCGCAAAAGTCTGACAAACGTCCGAGAGTAATAACTTTTCACGAAAAGTTTCTCAATTCGGCGTTCGGATCTGGCATTGTAGGTTCCCTCCACCAAACGTAAGACTCTTAAATATAGGGGGAATAAAGTTTAAGGCCGGGAGTACTGCGGTTGAAATCGAAAACACTAAGGTTTATGTTAACCTTTCGCAGCATACGGGAAATAGGTTCGTTAGAGCTGTACATGGTGCGGTGTGTCAGTATATAGAAGAGAAGAGGTCAACGTAGATAACGGGGGTTAGTGTTAAAAAAAAACGAGCTATATAAAGACGCGCAGTCGATGGAGCCTAGGAGGAGACGATGTATGAAAAGAATGTCAGCAGCGTCTGTGCGTTCCTGAAGTGTTTTTAAGTTTAAGAGGTTATGCGGCCTTGGTAGGGGGGCAGGAGAAGGTGATTGTCCCAAGGTAAGCCCTGAAGAGCAAATCGAATAAAACGACGTTGGACGCTCTCGATTTGATGATAGAGGGATCATGCTTAACTAGCATACTCGAGGAGGGGACAGACAAAAGTAATATAAACGGATCTAGTCACATAATGGTTGGAAAATTCTTTGGACCACCGTTTTATAAAGCCAAGTGATGAGTTAGCTTTAAGAATGATTTCATCAATATGAGAACGGAAATTTAGCTCCGGGTCGCACAATATACCGAGGTCATGAAAATATTGCAAGCGGGAAATGGGTTGGAGGGGGTTTGTTGCACTTATGTTATAAGGTAATAGTTTGGCATTTGGTGATATTGAGCTCTGAGCAATTTTTGAGGCAGCAGATCGAAAAACTGTCTATATCTTGTTGAAGGAGACAAGAGTCTTGTGGAGAAGAATTGGCTTGAAAAATTTGGTATCGTCAGCATAGAGAGGGAGGGCAGAGTTTTTGATGACCCTATCAAGATCATTTATAGTTAGAATAAAGAGAAGAGGGCCCAGATGGCTGCCTTGTGGTACACCAGAGATTGCCATGAATGTGGTTGAGATGACGGACCTGAAGCAAAAACTATAAGGACGGTTTTCTGGATAGGAAGATATCCATTTTAACAATATGGGTTCAAAGCCGAGGGCAGACAATTTAAAAAGGATTAATTGATGAGATATCTCAACACAAATGGTTGCGAGAAGCAAGGCCTAAGACCGCAATGGTCTGTCGCGCCGAATATAATTACTTTAAGACAACCATCCAGACCTAACTGAAGACTGCCTCAAAACCACCTCAAGATTCCAATCAGGACCCTGTCAAAACTCCATCAGATTCACATCCAGACTTTCCAAATTTATACAGAAAGGAATTAGAGATAAATTTCGACTTATTTGAGGTTCTTTCTAGCCACCTTTTTGAGATGACTTAGACAGCTGAATTTTTGTAAGCAGCTCAGTGTCGTGGGCTATTTCTTACATCCTGTGTATGACACATATCGCAAGTTGCGTGTGACGAGTGTGATGCGTTGAAATTGGGTAAACTGTGAAATAGATACCACCTCAAAAACAGATAATTTGGCGATCCTATTAAGGTCGATGAATACATAAAAGCTTTTATCAAAAAAAGAAGTTTTTATACAATTACTTGTTTTATTATTTACTTTTTGTTTCAACTGTAAATGCTATATATTTCTTATTTGACTTAGACAAAATTTTCCATCCATTTATCCCGTCCCATTTATCATTAACTCAATTTACGTACTAAGGGATGATAATAAAATGGCAATAAAATTGATTCTATTCACTTCAATTGAAGTTTGAATCCCACTCGAAGGATAAACAAGGAACTTCCTGCTCACTTTTGGGTCGCCAGACGCCTCAAATACAAACAAAAGTGAACAAACGTAACGAAATCATAGAACCTTCTCGCTTCCTTGGGGAAAGGACTTCTTAACGAGAAATATTAAATCTGTACATCAGTATTTTGCATTTCTGGTACAACAAATCAAATTTCTCGAATAATCCTCGTTATTTATTTAAATCCTTTCCAGAGAAATATGAAAAGAAGTCGTGAATATCCATCCTTACGTATACTCTCTGAATAGCAAAAGGCCGCAGACGGCTGGCATTTGTGCAGCTAAATATCCTGAAGCGTTTCGAATAAATACTTAAATAGGGAGAACAAAAAGATAATCTTGCCCATCCTCCTCCGCCTACCGCAAAGCCCAAATGTTTAATGACGTATAGTCGGTCATTGCTTGGAGTCTTTCTATCTCGTATACGCTGTCGCACATCTAATCGCTTAATGTTGTGTGAAGGAATAATCTTAGCATAATAGCGAATAAAACCAGCCAGGACCAGACCAGGAGCAATGATATTTTTTTTTTGGTTTTTTTGTCACCGAAGTCAAGTCGCAATTGCTCATATAAATATCTCATCATCCGCCAGAGAGTCCTTGTCCGTGGTGCGGCTTTTATGAGTTTTCATTGCTCAGCGCTGAGAATTGAAAAGCAAATGACCATCAAATGGGTGCGGGATGATCTGCTGTGTGATGGTTGTTTTGCGTCTCGTGAGTCAAATGAGAAATTGCAAGGGGGGATGTTCTTGATAACTTCTTCTATTACTGGAGATCGTTTTTTTTTGCTTCTTCTTTTTATCTTTTTATCTGATGACGAAATGTAAAAACATAAACTGATTTAATTGGCTGTTATTTCGTGTTCGCTCGCTTTCGCTTTGATGTCATTTAGCGGAAAGCTGTGATGATGATTTTCGATATTAGGACAGTTTTTGTAAAAAAGTGAAGTGGAATTCAAATTGTAATATATGGTAGGGTGGGGTTTTAGATATCTTTATGATGCTAAGATGTGAGATACGTTGTCATAGGTAACTAGACAAAGGTGTTAGACTTGGGGTGGAACAATTGGGTACAATTTTAATCAGATCATTGCGGATCTTTTGAGCAGGAGGTACTAAGTTTGAATCCCAGAGAAAAAAAACAAAAAAAATTATGTCCATGGTTATACCCCGAGTGAATATCTGACAAAAATACGAGAGTCATGGAAAGCTACTCAATTGGCCATTCGTTTATTGCTTTAAATTGTAGGTCCTTTTAATTTGTGTGCAAAAATAGAACACGCACAACATGAATAGTCGCGAGAAGTTTGGGCTAGGACCACAACGGTCTGTCGCGACAATTGCTATTCTTATTGATGTATTGATGTATTGATGTATTGATGTATTGATGTATTGATGTATTGATGTATTGATGTATTGATGTATTGATGTATTGATGTATTGATTTATTGATTTATTGATGTATTGATGTATTGATGTATTGATGTATTGATGTATTGATGTATTGATGTATTGATGTATTGATATATTGATGCATTTATTTTTAATCAACTCCGCTGGGATCCCATCAGATCCCGGGGCCTTATTATTTGTGAGCCGATTTATCGCTCTGCTAACTTCGACTATGCTTGGTTGTGGCAGCATAGTATGATCTTCGGTCATTGGTGGAGCTTCTAATTCCTCAGTTAGCTGGCCATTTAGCAACTCATGAAAGTGCTCGTCCCATCGCTCTAAGATGCCTTTGAGATCAGCGATCAGATTACCCTCTTTGTCTTTACGGTATGTGCAACGCGGTGCATATTTCGTCATACCACGGACTCTTTGGTAGAACTTCCACGCCTGGTGCGGTCCTCACTCTCTGTGCTGTTCCAGTCGCCCAGGATGCTTTCTTTCGTCGGTGAGCTGTTTTTTAATAACTTCTGAGCTATGTATATTTATCTTGTCGTGCCCGCCCGTATGAGATATTTGCATTGCTCGGTATGCAACATTCTTACGTTCAGTCGCTCGCTTACATTCGTCATCGAACCAGTCGTTCCGATCTCTACGACTACTGCTTAAGATGGAGTCAACAGTACTAATGACATTATGCTTAAGGCGTGTCCATTTCTCTTCTACGCCTGACTTCTCAGCCCAAGCACTTACTCTCACTGCATTTAGCGCGAGTCCTATCGCTTGACCTAAGTTGTTTCTGATCTCTTCGTTGCATAGGGCAGCCGTGTTGACTTGAATCTGATTCGCGGATGATGTCTTTCTTGATGATGCAATCCGCGCTCGGAGAACTGCACCAACAAGATAGTGATCCGATTCGATGTTGTCACCTCTTTACGTTCGTACCATCATCAGGTTCGGTTTGTGGCGGCGGTCTGTCAATACGTCGTCAATCTGGTAGCGAGTGGCTCCATCAGGAGATACCCAGGTGCCTTTTTGGATATTTTTACGCGCAAACCTTGTACTCGCAACGACCATATTATTGCTTGCTGCCATCTCTATGACTCGTTGTCCATTGTCATTAGTGTTATCGTGTAAGCTATGGTTGCCAAAATGTACTGCCTTAATATTGGCTCGCTACCTATTTTGGCATTCATATCCCCCAGAATGATTTTTACGTCATTCTGAGGGCATGTATTGAGTTCTCGTTCGACTGATTCAAAAAATTCTTTTTCAACATCTGGGGAATCCTCTTTAGGTGCGCGAAAGTTTATGAGGATTATGGTTTTCCTTCTGCCCCGTAGAAGCTACTGCTTTAAAGCCGATAATGGGGTTACATTCATTTGCTGACTACAAACACCACCCCACGCACATGATGTCTTGATATATTCTTATTTTTGTATGAAGCCATTCCAGGTCCATCACAAATCCTGAATTGCTGTTATGTCAGCCTTATATTTGGACAGGCTATCGTCTAGCTTCTGTGCAGCTCGACCTCTATACAGTGAGCGTACGTTTCATGAGAAAATTCTTAAATCGTTAAGCCATTTTCATTGCCGTGATCGTCGTCGTTCATCAGTGTATCCCAGGCTGACTTTTGGTTCCTTAATTATATTTTTTTATGGGCGATGTTATTGGCCTCGCGCCAACCTTATTTATAAGGGGGACTAGCGCGATCATTTAGCTTTTCCTGTACTTGGAGGAAAATTCCCGGCGGCCCCCACGTTGAGGTTTGATCGCAATTCCACCAGTCAAAGATAGTTACGGCCACCTGCAATTCTAAAGCATTCTGTGTTATTCGCCCTATTCTGCTGATGGCTGGCCGCACATAGAATACTGGGCCAAGATTACAGTACTGGGTTACACTAAATACAGGTCTCCAATGACTTTGATCCAATATCGTTGATAGAACTTAAGTAATTAAGTTAACTTAAGTTATTGCACCCCCGGCAGGAAGTGCAAAATTCCTCTAAAAAAGAAACAACTTCTCTTATAAGAAACAGCTAACAAATTATAACGGCAACCGGCGGGAAATTTAAACTCAAATTAATGGGGACACTTGCCTTTCATCAGTCTCCGGCTGATGATTACGATTACGACGTAACATTCGCTCCTTGTTGAGATGCAGCAGAGATACACAAAATCTTTTGACAACTCTGTGTACCATCCCCTAGGCAACAACATGACTGTTACGTGTGCTGTGTTCATTCCATCAAACTCGCCGTGTAGAAAAGTGAAACTTCTTTTTTAAAGTTCTCCTCTTAATCCTGTTAATGATGTGACCGTATTCCTGCAGCACTATCTATACATCTCCATTTTAAGTACATGATTAAAAGTTGAAAAATTCCAACAAAGAAATCTGAAAAAACGCTGCACAGTAATTTTAATGTTGCTTGATGGGTGGTTGGGGGTGGTTGGTTGGTTGGTGTTGGCTGCAATAACTTTCTTTAATTTGCACATCACTCTTAAAATAATAGCAGCTGAACAGATCCGAGATCAACATAAAAACAAAAAGGATATCTTGAGCAAAATCCGTATACTTGAGAAACTCTCAAGTAAATAAATGTACATGAAGGATCCACTTACAACAACTTTTCTCATTTATCCACTGACAAAAAACTGACACGTCGACACACACGTATACCGCTTTCTTCTTGGCTTACGTAGAGCGGCGGCACAATTACAAAAGTAACAGCAAACAAACACAAAACAAAGCGGCATCGTCGTCGTCCTCCTCGTTATTCTCATTAAAAACTTCCGACTAAAATAAAAGCTAAGCGTTAAATTTAAGGAACTTTGCTTTCTTTAGTTTCTTTTCTTTTGGCCTTTTAATTAGCCCTGTGCAAGTATCATGGAATAAATATTTAATGGCATCCTGTGCGTGAGAGGATATGTGTGTCTGTCCTTCTGGCCGTCCGCCACTAGGAAGAGTACGCAAAATAAATAAACGACTGCGACAAATTGCCATCCACACTTACTCGCAGTATTGTAATTCCATTCAATGTTTAATGGATTCTTGTTGCTGGCCAAAACAACAGAAAAACACAAAGAATCGAGTTAGGCGTTATTCAGTGTCTGTCCGATGCTGTGCAAAAGCTTAATAATCACTATAAACCTTAAGGAGATGAAAGAAAAGGGAGCAAAAGTAAATAAAAGGATACTCCAGTGTTATCCTTTTGTTCAGAGTTCGTAATTACACCAATGATAGTGCTCATACAGGGTGATTACCTACCTATGAGGTATTTTTCTTGGTTTTTTTAAGAGTTGTGGGTGCCGTGGCTCGAATGGTTACTGCGTTCCGACCAGTAGGGAAGTTTCAAAAACCTCAAAGACACCTAAAAACAGCTTTTTAACGATCCCAATATTCGCATATGTCCGCCAAAAATAGGACTAGAGCTTAATGATAGTTTTCTATTAAGAAAAAAGGACACCCAACACAGACGTATTGCTCAGAACATCACAAAAGCTTTTTTGTTTTAGCTAAGAAGGCAATTGAGTAATTTAGCCCTCTCTTGGACGACTAATAAGACCATGTATAATATTTTAATAATTCAACAAGTTCTCTATCGTTCTGCAGCATAAAAGCTTACGAAGGCGGAACATCATGTACATGGTCCCTTCGATCAAAAATGGTTTGGACAATTTTTAGTTCCGTTTACGTTGACGGGCTTAGGAAAAAAAAAATCAATGACAAGTTATGAGGAGCTATACCTAGTCAAGGAACCTCGTACTGAACCGCAGAGGCATTGAATTTAATTCAGAGTGCAGTAGATCTCGCATTAGATGGCATGCAAAAGCCGTGAGCTCCAAAGCATAATCCCCATATTTGTGTAGGCTCACATCATTACTTACTTACTTATGTCCTATATCCCCTTGTGGGTCCTAGGGCCTCTACTACGCCTACGCGCTATTGTGTGCGGTTCCTGGCAATGAGCTTCAGCTATCTCCAACTCTTCCCCAATTGCCGTGACTCCTCCTCAACTGTTCTGCGCCATGTATTTCTCGGACGACCCGTTCTTCTACCATCCTGAGATAACGGATTCCATTGCACTGCTATATAACTGTCGCCTTTTCGGAGTGTATGACTAATCCACTGCCACTTCCGTCGTTGGATGGTTGTCCCTATTGGTTCCCGACCCGTTCTCTGGAAAAATTATTCGTTAGAGATGCGGTTAGGCCAGAAAACCCTCAAGATGTTCCGTAGGCATCTACTTACGAACGTTTGTAATCATTTTGTGATAGCAGCGATCACCTTCCAGATGTTTGAGTTGATATTTAAGAGTCCAACGAATTCCTCCGTTTTCAGTAGATAAAGCTGCGCGAAGTACATCGCTAATCACTAAAAAAAAAATATAGGCGATAGAATGCAACCTTGTCGTACCCCACTTAGAATCTCGAATTCCTCTGACAGCTTTCCTCTATGCAGTACATGATAGGTTGGTTTAATAATAGCTATTAGTTTATCGGTTGTACCTCCCCTGCGCAAGGCGAGCCAGATTAACTGTCTGTTTACACTGTCGAACGCCTTCTCAAATTCGATGAACAGCAGGTGCAGTGGTGACCGGAATTCAACGCACTGTTCAATAATGATCCGCAGGGTGTTGATGTGGTATACACTGGAGTCTCCAGTATAGTCTGTGGAATCGTCCGTCTCCACATACGATCTCGTAAGACCTTCCTCACGATATTAGCAGAGTGGTATTTGCTAAGAGTTCAATGATGTAGAGTCCAAACGTCGTAGCTTTTCAGTGAAGTTGTGTTTTTCTTTAAAAGAGGTCAGTCCTTTGACTGTGGCCCAAAAGCATGAAAAGTTGCCAAGAGGCGAGAACCATTATTAGCTTTTTAGTTCCTTTCTAAGTGGAAAAATTTAAATTTTTACCAAACTAAATATAAAGCTGGATAAAGGATCATAAAAAAGCCTTTTAACCCGCTATCACCTATTGTTTCGCTTGAGGTATACAATAAAGGTAATCCCACTTTCACCTTTTGCTCATTTTGAGCTCCAAAATAGTACACAACCCACAACACCCTGTCCAAATGTCAAATATAATCAAATACCAACACTAACAAATACGAATAGTAACTGAAAAGTAAATAAAATTTAAATTGCCAAGGACTCGTATCATCCTAATTAGTGAGTAAATAACAGGAAAGGACGAGTTATTTTTTTGTCACCCAAGTACTGGACACCTTCGCTCCTTTTGCGCTCGATGTTCTGCTGCAAGTGGTGTGACAACATTGTAGGTAATGAAAAACGGATGAAAAGATTAAAATGAAAAATAATGACTTGGCAAAGACAGACAGACAGACAGAGAATTGACAGCTAAGGAACAATGACACAAACATCGCAACAAAAACAATAAAGGCGAACTTTTAACTACCAACCATATCGCTGGGAAAAGCAAATAAACACCCATACGAGCGAAAGGACAATAATTGTTGTGGAAAGGACTCTTTGCATTGTACGTACCATACTTTGGTCGTGTTATGTTGAACGGGTATAAATGGCTCACAGCACGTGTAAATTACAGCAGTCACACACTCCCAGACACTGCCTTCAACTCTCAATCCAGTGTACACCATGTACATAATCTGTCCTGGAGGGATTAAACGTTAATATTGTGCAATTGCAATTAAAAAGTTTATGAGGGAGGTGTACTATATATGTATGTGTGTGTGACATGGCCCCTGCTGCGCACACAAACGATCTAAGCTCAGAGCGAATTACCACGGTCGCCATTTCGAAAGGACGTTAATTTGTTGAATTTATTGCGGCGCTCCATGACCGGACCAACCGCCGAAAGGAAACAATTTTATCGATTCAGTTTCGTCAAGTGTGGCCACTTAAAATCCACCAGCAAGGATTGTCAATGACATTGCATTAAAAGTGTGAAAACGTTGTAAAGGTGACTCGGGACAATCAAGTATGGTGCCGACACTTAAAGTTCGCGTCACTCACAGATTTACCGGGAAAACTGGAAAGTATTGTCAGGGCTTTATTTTTGATTAATGGAGCCGCAATGCTGAATAGGAGAATAGGTAAGAGATGCTTTAGTGATGTAAGAGAACTTTTAAAGCAAGCAACAAAAAAACCTGTTGGACGATTTTCTTCATTTTCTAGACTCAATTTTCAGATAAGCATTTTGTCAGTAACAACAGTCAAGAAAATTTCAAACTATTGCCTTTAAAGAACGCAGAAGTTTTTTGTTTGTAATTTTTACAAAAAAAAAATAAAAACAAAGGTCCTAAACTGGAACCTTAAGTAACTCTGCATTTTACAAAAAAATCAATAAATCCTTAGGAAGACAAAATGATGGAGATACATTTGGTACAAAGAATGTGCTAAGTAATTTATGCGATACTTTATTGGATCTATAAGCGAGGTGATATGCAGGGTTCCAACAACAAAAACAAAAAGGAGAGTTTTCTTCATTTTCTCGACTCAATTCCTCAAAAAGCACTTTGTCAGTAATATAAAAAAAATACAAAAAATTTAGGCCTTAAACTGGAACCCTGAGGCACTCTGCATTTCACAAAGAAATCTAATAAATTCTTAAGGTGACAAAACCATGGAGAAACATTTGGTACAAGGAATGTGCTTAAATAAGTAATCCATGCCACTTGTCTAGCAATTTTTGCTTCTACAATCGAGGTATTATGTAGGCCTCCAGCAACAAAACTTTTTACACATTACTTACCAGTGGGCGACAAATATTTGCCATCTGCTATCAACTCAAGGTCAGCAGAGGCACCCCGCAAGTAGGAGTCCTGTCACCACTTCTTTGGAACCTGGCGGTGAATGAGATGCTGGTTCGCCTGAGGGGGGAGGGCTGCAGAGTGATCGCCTATGCGGACGACGTTGGTATAGCCGTCTCCGGAAAGCACACTCACACCTGGAAAGAACTTCCGCAGAATGCTCTAAATAAGCTAATAAGCTGGACAGGTCATTGTGGTCTAGGGGTAAACCCCCAAAAAACCGAACTTGTCTTCTTTACCAAGAAGTATAAAATCCCACTCGTCAACCCTCCGTCCATCAAGGGCACAAGCTTGACTTTCTCCGATAAGGCCAAATATCTTGGTCTTATTCTGGGAAAAAAAACGGAGCTGGAAACCCAACATACAAGAAAGAGTCCGTAAAGCCACAGTGGCACTATTCTCAAGTAAAAAAGTCATAGGAAGTAAATGGGATCTTCAACTGCATATCACTCATTGGCTGTACACAGCCGAAGTCAGACCTATTCTGCTATACGGTGTGGCTGTTTGGTGGACTGCATTAGATAAAGCGATTAATCGCAACAACCTAAGCAGAGTCCAAAGATCAGCTTGTCTTTGTGTGAGCGGAGCGCTTTGTACAACGCCCTCTGCTGCACTGGACATTCTGCTCAACCTTGCTCTACAAGACATCTTCGGCAGACAACTGGCTGCAAGCGCGACTACTCACCTCAGAGCAATCTTCCAGTGGACCGTGAATGATTTCGACCACTCTTCTATCCTGAATTCAGCCAAGACTCCACTTGTCAACTAAGACTACACCATTCCGCAGCACCACTTCAACAAAAACTTCCAGGCCACCATCTACTTGGAAAATGAAGGAATTCACTTCTACGCAGACGGGTCGAAAACTCATGAAGGGGTTGGCGGAGGTGTCTTTTCAAAAAGATTAATCTAAGTCTCTCTTTTCGTCTTTCGATCACTGTAGTGTTTTCAATGCGGATCGCATGGCTATTAAGAAGCCTTGTCTTGGCTGAAGAGTAATGTCATATCGGTTAAGGACATCCACATTTTCTCGGATAGCCAGACTGCTCTAAATTCCGTGGAAACAGTCTCCACAAATTCCATTCTGGTCCGGAATTGCCGATCGTCTCTTGAGGAGATGGCGGAGCATTTCAACATTCACCTGTGCTGGGTGCCGGGGCATAGAGACATTCCTGGAAATTGTGTACCTGATGAACTCGCCAAACATGGAACCACACTACCCCTATTGCCTGAATATTGTTCACTAGGCATGCCGATCGCTACGTGCAAAGTCATGTTTAAACGGGATGCTATAGTAAAAACTAATTATAGATGGTCAAACGGTACAACTTGCAAAGCAACGAAGCAGATCTGGCCCAAGCTATATCCGAAACGCTCCAAGTTTTTGATCTCTCAAAACAGACTGCGCATTATTGGTGTCATAACTGGACACTGACTCATGGGCAAGCATGCAGAAAGACTAGGAGTCTTTTCCAACTATTTCTGCAGAAGCCGGCTGAGGAAAAGGATGAGGAGGAGGAAGGAGGAAACCACTCTCCATCTACTTTGTACGTGCCCATCCCTCTCGAATAGACGGAAGCTCCATCTGTTTATTTTTTCATCGATCTTAACGATCTAACCCACATTGACATTAATAGTCTCTTGCGCTTCATCCGAAGCTCCAAGTGGTTCAACGAGTAGGCGTGGAATTTTCCTAGATCCTTGTGGTATCACAACGAACCTTCATAGTCTAAGTCCGTCGGTTTTGACTGACGGCCACTTCAACCTTACCTATAAATTGAATTAGTGCGCGATCTCAGCCACAATGTTGTGTCCGATAATTCCTTCTGCAAAAGGGCTTTCCAAGCGATTGACCTGCTTAGGCAACATGCGGTGCCCTATTTATTGTTACCTTCCTTACCTTTAGATTTTCCAAACATCTCTTCGAATATTTGGAGTCATTTTAATTAACACAAGGGACCAAATACACTCTCAAAGAGACTTTCGGCTTGAAAGATGGTTACAAGTGCTGTTTGACTAAAGCCCAAGAGGCAAAAAAATCTTGGCAGTTTGACTTTCTTAGAGATTGGTCGGAGGGCTCTTAGAATTAGTTGTGCGGAAATGAGTACCCTCTAATAAGATACAACGAAAGGGAAAAGAGAAGTTTCACAGACGCACTTACCGCGGCTAAGGAAAAACTGTCTGAAGATGCGATGAGCTTCCACAAACTCACGGGTGAGATTAAGGAAGGGTTAATTTTCAATGAAGCCTTTGTCATGGGCGGAGTTTTGGTGGTAGTCGTGGTAATTGGTGGAGGTTTTCTCTTGGTAACGCGTAGAGGGGTAAATGTTCGCAGTCGTTGTGGGAGTAGTTGTGTACAGAAAGTGACAGCTACTAAATCACAGCCAAAGGGAGAAAACAAACAAAAAAGGAACTTACCATTGCTCTTGCACTTCGATTACAGCTTCCCAAAGTTCGTTATATTTCTATAAGTATGTTGCCCAAATAAGTGTTTACTTATTGTCCGGCACTTGATTACTGTTTTTGCTCCTCCTTACGTAAATTTCCATAAACAGTTTTTTTCCTACACCAATTGGGAATTATATACGTTCAATGTACAAAATTAAAAATTTACCGTATGTTTTTAAGAGGACATTCCGATAATCAAAATGTGCTTCAGAAGGAATTAACAAAAATTGAAAATTTTACTAATCCGCTGAAAACAAACAGGTTCCACACTTGAATCCTGTGTGATTTCAGCAAACTTCAAACTTTCTTCTACTCGCGTCTACTCAATTTCAGTTGTTCAGTTCTTAAAAAAAGTCCTTCACTTTTAAAATCACAAAATATTCTTAGCATTTTGTATACCGCTGGCTGCTTTACTGAGTTCCCACTCTGCTGCCATATCACAATACTCGTAGCTACTCACTGAATCTAAGGATAATCATTCTTATAACATCCACACTTGAAAGGACTGATTCCTCAAACCAAGTTCAGTTATCGTCGTCAGTTCTTTTATTTCCACTTCCATTACAGGTTCACTCCTGCGAAGGACCTCATTTCTTTTACATCAATGCAAGTGCAAAATACTGAGCTGCTGATGGATACAACTTTGAAAATGCGCGTAGCGGTACAAGTCGTTCGACCTACATCGCAAGGAAAATTTTAAAATAAAATAAAATTAAAATTATCTGCTCGCGCACCACCACAACAGTCAACAGCCAACAACACCAATACCAGCAGCGCACAACAGCGGTTGTTGTTGTATTGTTCAATTGGAATGGAATTAACGAAGAGGATGATGCTGTGGCATCCGCTTGCCGCGAGCACGATATTACAAAATAATACACAGTCCTTGGACTTACTGGATGGGATATAATGTGTTGTAATACATTGTATATAGTATATACATTCAGAATATCTATAGGTTTGCTGCTTGCCATGGAGCGGGACGAACGGAGCGAGACGGAATCTTATTAAAAATTCAAAACTGCTCTTTTGTTGTTTTTGGATGAGAGGGGGTCAGCCTCTTGCTGGTGTTGATGGAATTTTTTTTTCTTCCATCAACATAGAAATGCTATTATGTGCTCCGCCAAGTCCTTCGTCACCCAGAGCCCGCCGCATGGTGGTGGCCTGTGCTTTTGTAACAAAATAACCACATTATTTATACACGAGAATGTCGCCGCGCCCCGGGAGCTTGTGTCTTGGGGACTCCAACTGTAATTTCATCATCATCGTCATCCAAACTCTGATGAAAGGAGCGTACAGTAAATTTCCCACCGACCCACACACCAACAAAACCACCTGCCGCCGCTGATGAGCATTTCAACATTAAATGTGCTATGGAAATAATGGAATTTCACCGAGCCCATAAGGACATACCGTGCAAAAAACTGAATGAACCCAAAATGCTATGATAGGGGAAGCTGTGTGTAAAAAATGTTAAGTTAAATTCTAAAATTCTGAGAACTTGTATCTTTGACAAAAAAATTAAAAAGTTGAGCTTGGAATAGAAAAACGGAAAGGATATAAGCTACTGACAAACTTGTTACTTCTTAAAATTAATTCATATCAAATCTTCAGAATTTTTCCACCTTCCATGCTGTATTGATAAAAGTTCAGGTCCGAGTACAGAACCGTATATGAAACCACTTAAATATTAAAATATTAAAAATTCCATAATTATTTTAAAGTTTCAGGTATGCGAAAGTAGACAAAAGAGAGAGTGAGAGAGGGAAAGTGTACAACATGCTACTTATGTGTTTTATAACTTTCATTCTATTTCAAAATAGTTCATGTCATAGTAGAGAACCTTGTAGCAAACCGCTTAGAACATAAAACGTTCCTATATAAGGGTTTCTTCGTAACAACTTTAGATCTAAAACAGAAGAAGACTGCTTAACATCTTGCAGCATAATTTATATTCCATAAATGCCGTATCAAAAAAGGTTGGGATCACTCTAGAGAACCTTCCGTAAAACCACTCGACACCTTAAAGATTTAAAAATCTTTTCAATTTCATATAAAAAGAAAAGAACACTTGAGATTAACAAAAAAATGCGGAACATCCTATAGTATAATAGATGTAGATTTTCATTTCGTATCGAAAAAGTTGGGCTCCAGTTCAAGAAACTTGTAGAAAACAAAAACCTAACTTTACCTAAACCTTAAAACCTCAAATGTTAAGAAATCTCCCGAATCGAATATTAAAAGGTTTTCTTTAAAGATTCAGATCTACGTAGGCACAAATACTAGATAGGTAGTACACAACATGCTACCTTTGTCTTCTATTCCTTTTTTTTTCATTTCAAAAAAGTTCCGGTTATAGTAGAGAACCTTGCAGCAAACCGCTTAAAGCCTAAAATGTTCCTATATAAGGGTTTCTTCTTAATAACTTTAGATCTAAAACAGAAGGATATAAAGAGTACTTACCATCGTAACATAGTTTGTATACCTTTCTTACGTTCTCACTCTAGAGATTATTTTGGAAAACCCACATGACACCTTAATGGTTTCAATATCTTTTTAATTCCATGTAAAAATGGTTTCCTCTAATACTTGAGAACTACAATAGCACAAATACGGGACAGTGAGTCAGCATTAACCTACGGTATAATTGTAGAAAATGTTCATTTCGTATCGAAAAAAGTTTGGGTCAAATTACAGAACTTTGTAGAAAATCATTTAAATCCTTAAATATTAAAAAATCTTCTCATTCCCATATTAAAAGGTATTATTTCAAGCTTCAGATCTACGAAATCACAAATATGAGAAAGACATATTGCTTATAAGTTTCATAATTTCTCTCCGTATCGAAAAATGTTCGGGTCATAGATGAGAACCTTGCAGCAAACCACTTAAACTCTAAAATCTTCCTATATTTCTATTTTAAAATAGATCTAAACAACAGAATGAAAAGAGAGTGGTTAACATCCTTCATCATAATTTGTATACATTTCTTTTCGTATCGAAAAAGGTTGCGGTCATTCTAGAGAACCTTTCGGCAAACCATTAAACAACCGGTCGTGTAAAAATCTTTTTCATTCCCTGGTAAATGTTGAAGAACCTTGTAAAGATGTTTCCTTTTTGCAAATATTAGACAGAGACTGCAGTATAGTTGTACATTTTTTACTCTGTCGGAAAAAAAATTCACTGCTACTATAGAACCTTGTGGCAAACTATAAAAAGTTGAAAGAACAATAAAAAGAAACTCTCTTTACAGGAATACAAGACAGACAGTCATAGTATCATACAAAAAAAGGAATGGCGCTAATCTGTTGAATAAAGCTCGTAATAGCTTGCTATGGTTGGTGGCGCGTAATGTACCAACAGCATTCGCGACACCCATAAAAGCGTCAGACAGATTGTACCAACGTATAACGCACGCCCAACCAATATGCAATTTAATGCGGACCTCTTGCTGGTCCTGAATTAAATCGAACGCGAACTTCGGACAAGGACACACAAAAAACTTGTACATTGAATTATGAGCGCGTGAGAGTGAACGTGGGAGCCGAAAAAATAAATCAGAAAGTGCCCCCGTCGGGATATAAAGTTATGTCTGCTCCATGTGTATGCGTGTGTGTGTGCTCTCTCGCTATTAATGCTGGGTGTATCTGATGAAGTAGTGGCTTCACTTCAAAGCGTGTGGCTCGCTCGTCATCACATCTTCATCAACATTGTCGGAAGAAGATGCTTCCGCTTCCTCGAATGTGCAATGCTTTGCGCTGCCTTCTCGTCACCCTCATGCTGAGGCATTTATATGACTTTCATGTCAACCCGGCTTGTATACCATCCGTATACCAAAAAAAAAAACGCCCAGCACGGCGCGCGAGAAATTTAATTCAGTTATGCAAATTACACCGGCAGTCTTTTCCGGGATCGAGTAAAGGAACACGAACGTACGAAAAACCGACTACAGGAAGAAAACGAAGCCTCCGACATTCGCGGGCGGGGTTTCACAAAATAATGAAGAGAGATGATGATGATGATGATGCGATGATGCAAGGAGATATCCTGCTTTCATATCCTTTCGAACTTTCAACTTCTTCCACCTGTGAGCTGTGGCTGCTGTGCTGTATGTGTGCCGTGCCGTGGCAAAACATCATCATCATTCCGGATGTACACCGGATGTGAGGAGTAGGTGGCACGCGGCAGGCGCCTTTGGGAAAACCAGTACCAGTACCAGTATCAGTACCGGTGGGAGGAGAGTACTTCCTAAAAGAGGCAGAAATCATCGTGTGAGAAATGAGAAAAGAATCGCGCGAATTCTCAAAGGGTGTCAGAGAAGAAAGCGGAAAGCGGCTCCTCAGCTGGGAGCCAATTTAAAATTCCAATATTGATTTATTGCCTTCGATTTACAATGAAAGCCAGATGGGAATTTAGTAGCACAGTCACAGTGATATACTCAGGAAACGATCGGCGGGTCAGGGTAATTTATGTTTTTTTTTTTTTTTTTTTTCGTTTTCTCCAACATAATAGTTTGGTTATTGAATTTGATTTCATCAGCGTTCGACAGCGCTCGAGGTAATTAAATTGCTGGAATTTATGGCAATTTATATGGGTTGAGAATGCTCCGGCTCCGGAAGGTTACTGTTAAGGAAATTATAGCAGTCGCATAGGACGTTGTAACTGAACGCTGCAGAAGAGAGAAACGTTTTTTATTGGCTTTTTTAAGTTCCTTTCATTCTAAACTTTATGGTCGACTTTAACTGTTGAGGATTAGGGGATTTGGTTTATTGCTGTTCTGTAAATGTTTGCGAATCATATCATTATTTCAACTTGACTTGGTTTTCAACTCATGTTTATTATTTTTTGGCTTTGCAACTGGATCATAAACCTTGCTGCACTCACAGTCCCCATCATCCAGTTTGGCATCCTCATTATAATTGCCGCGCTCTACATAAAACTCATCAACATCATCATGTTTATGGTTCTACAGCCGCTCTTGACCTTCAGCAAAAAATCTCTCAACAGTTCCTGACTTTGAGACGATGACATCCACTTTATCCTTCCTAAACTCTGGCTGCCCTCGTCTACGGCATTCTATCAGCCATACTATCGCTGTCGTATCCCATAAATCATACCATAGAGGACTTTCATGCGAGTTAGGTGTCCTGCCCACGAGATTCTAGCTGAAATCTCTTGACGATGTCGACTTCCACATTGTGGTAATGCTCATAGATCTTATCCTTATCCTTATAGAGCGTACGGAATCGCCTATCCTTCCACATACGGGCAAATACTTCTCCTACTAAACGCTGCTAGGAGAACGTTTTGCTAAGTCTCAACTCCATAAGAAAGTAATGGTATGCAGCTTGGAGGCAATCGTTATTTTCTTCGATTTGTAGAGTCTTGAATGACTTTATTGGTTTTAAGCAAACATACGCCAATTTCTGATTCCATGCTATTATCGGCTGCTATAATTGACCCGAGAAAGTTCATTGAAGGTGGCGTTCCATAATCTTAAATGATGGACCAATGTTGGATCCCCTGCTTGCAGACGTGGCCACCAAGTCTTCTGGCATCATTTTTTATCATTTACTTATATTATTAGTTGTCCGGGTCCCTTTATATTGGATAAGCCCGCTGGAATGCCATCTTTGCAGTTTGTTTAACGTTCTACGAACGGTAGAACTTCCCCGTCAAGCCGCTTTCTTTCGCTGGTGACTTTTTCATATCTTCTGAGAACTTTGTTTTCTCCTTCACGTGTCCTCCTTCTATGAGATTGTTGCATTGCTAATCATCAAACTAAATAGTAGTTCATATCTTTGTGAATACTGCCTAAGATTGATTCAGTGCGTCTTCGTCTTCTTCTTCTTCTCGACTCCTCTATGACTCACTTTCCCTTCTTTAAGGGCAAGCACTCACTATAGCTTGGCAATAGTTGCTTCTGGTATTTTCGTTGGAAAGAGTAGATCGAATCTTATTTGCGAATGCAGTCTTATTGGAATTGTGCAGTTGTCCAAGTAAAAGTTGGTACCTTTAACAGCTTCGGGTTGTGGCGGTGATCTATTTGGTTGAGAGTAGCTTCCAGATGACTTTGTGGATATTCTTCCTCGCAAACCTTGTACATGCAACGGCCCTATTCTTACTTGTACTATCTTCTTTTCCTGCACTCCATGCAATGCAATCAATTTTTATTTATCAATTTTATTTAGGTTAGTGTAACGAGGTTTTTCCCAGCCTGGGTATCCTCAGCGTGACCAGGGTTCTTATATAAAAGGGATGTTATAATAAAAAATTGTTGTTTCAGGTATTCAGATTCTTAATGTTTATTTTGCTAAAAATTGTGGTGATAATAAAATTATGGTTAAATACGTCTTAGTTCTAAGTTGGTGTTCGTGGTGTTGTGAAAAAGGATACTTTGCTAGATCACGCTCCGAGGACACTTCGCAGATCACGCTTAGTGGAGTGGGCAACAATTTTCTCAGCGTTACACTGTTATTACTCTGTTGTACACATTGCTCTGTTTTACACATTCCAGTATTCTAGTAAGTGATAAGGAAACTTCGCAGATCACGTTCAGAGGAGTCTGTATACCTAGCATTCTGACCAGTGCTGCGGATACTTCGCAGATCACGTTCCGATGAGTCTGTGTGTCCAGTGTTCTGACCAGTGATGCGGATGTGGCATATCACGTCTTCAGGGGAGTCTGTGTCGGTCTATATTCCAGAAGGAAGAGACTGCTTTAGGATTTCTGCCTTCAATTATATCATTTGAAATGGATCAGAAATCGTAGAAAACGCGAGAACCCAAAGCTTGCTTCGTTCCGACAATTTGTCCAGAGTCCCATTGTGTCCGTTATTTTTATACGGTATTTTGCTTTGTTTTCTTTGCATGTGATCTTTTGCAAAAAAAGGAATCTCTGAATTGGTTGGTACGTCTGAAGATAGGCCTAATGGTAGACCTGTTGGCTCTACCATCTTGCACTATTTTAGAAAACCTAAACGAAGCATATATGTGCTCGTTCTAATGAAGCCTGTTCTTGACGTACATACCGAGTATTGCGAGTTTTTCTTTGTTTCTTTGATGCAAGATGGGGCTTTAAATTACGCTTAAAGAACAAAAGAAAGCATTGTGCTGTGGAAGCGATAAACTCTACTCTGTTGTGTAGTCTCCATCTTGTTATGCTGTCACAATTTAACATACTTAACATACGTTGTTGTTCAACCTCGTGGAGAGAGCCCAAACTCATATGAAAAGATAAGAGTGCTGTCGTCAGCGGAAGAATGAATCGGATTATAAGTAGCAGATACGAGATCATTAATGAAAATAAAAAAAAGTGTCGGAGAAAAAACAGAGCCTTGAGGAACACCAGCGATTATGCGGTGAACACTGCATTTGAAATCGTCCAATGCGACCTGGATTGAACGGTCAGACAGGTCTAATCAAGCAGAGCCTTGTCAATTTCATAGGCATTAATTTTCGACAAAAGAGCTTGATGCCAGAATCTGTCAAAAGCCTTGCAAATATCGAATGCAACAACTTTGCATCCCACCGTATTTGTGAATGGACTGGTTCCACTTTTAAGTTAGATATGCCATCAGATCACCTGTAGAACGTTGCATACGAAAACCGTACTGTTGGTCACTATAAGGATTTCACGCGATTCAAGATATTATATAAGCTTACGATTATTGATCAGCGTTTCCATGACCTTACCTAGAAAGAATTGATATTTTGATTTTAAGGAACAGACTGGATAAACGCCATTTTCCAATTCCATGGCACGTCTCCAGAAGAATAAGAGAAATAGAGAAGCCTGCGCAGTGGCAAAGCCAACGTAAAAGAACACCTCTTCAGAACTATAGCAGGAATACCATCAGGACCATCAGATTTATGAATGTTGAGATCATTTAATACTCTAGCTACTTGACGAGTACACAAGTAGATCTTCCCCATAGAGGATTCGAGTCTTGAAAGTACAGGCGGTGACAACGCAATATCTGGTAGCGTGGAGCTAGCTGCGAAATGTGAAGCAAGCAGATTGGCCTTGTCTATTGAACTGACAGTTAGAATGTCATTGTGAATGAGCGTTGGAACTGAAGACGAGGCAGTGTTTTTAATTCTTTTCACGAATGACCAAAAATTCGTACTACCTTTGGGATATTGTCTCAGTTTCCGGTCATAGTCGAATTTGATTCGTCTAAGGTCGGAATTGTAATCATTGCTGACTCGTAAAAGTTTGGTTCGGTTTTTTCACAGTGGGGTTTTGTTTATATAACCGAAAGCATACCTCCAGGTTCCTAGAAACCTATTTACAGTTTAAATCAAACCAAGCATCTTCCTTCGGTTTAATGGATTTTATCCTGGCCAAATTGGGACAAATTGCCTCCCTTCTGGATTTGTTTGCGATCGTAGAAACAGCATTCACACCACTATTGGCATTAAGTAGCCAGTTGATACTCCTAAAGAAATTGTTGAGGCCATCCCAGTCGGCTTTCTCGTGTAGCCATAATTTTCTTTTAGGGGTCTTTTCTTTAACTGCGTGGTTCGACAACGAGAAATTAGGACAAGGTTCTAAGGAGCCTAGAAGTGATGATACACTGACGGTGTATTTGTTAGGATGGCAAGTAAGTAACAAGTCAATGGCATTAGCGCTATGACTTATAATGTCTGGAATTCGAGTTGGCAACATTCACAAGCTGACAAAGATTGTTTAAATCAGCGAATAACTCAACATCCCTTGCTTGTGGTGTTGTTAAGCTGTATATGTTTAAAAATGCTCGTTTCTGACACACTGCTAACTTTCTAGGTCTATTAAAGCGTAGATCTCTCTGGAAAAAATAGGACACTTTCTTTAAAAAATCGAGACTTGGGTATTGCGTCGAGAGAATCTTAATCACCGCTCAGATTCCTTCTTTGGCCAATCTATATACCAGACTTTTCTTTCAATTGTTTTCTATTGGCTTAACAGCGCGGTCACTACTGGACCCACCAGTTAACCTTGTGGTATTCCACAATTGCTTTCAGGGAACATAAATTGATTTGTTTTATACCTCATTCTTTTGGCTTCTTAGCTGGAGTGTAAATTAATCATCAAATTAATTTCACTTCATTTGTATTAAAGTCACGCAGGGAACGAACGTTAAACACAGCTCGCAAAACCTCTGATTGACGCCATCTCAAGTGCAAGAATTAATTCGTTTCCTTTTTGCTGTCATCAAAATGCAATTTTGATCCTAATGCATTCGTTTCTAATTATCCGTTTTAATTAGCAAAAGGACACGTTGTAATCACATCTTCTGCATTATCCTCATCATCATTTGTTGAAGTGAGAACTCTCAGTTACAAAATGTAAATCAAAAGATACATTTCTCTTGAAATCAGATAACTAGTAATGAGGTCTGCGCACTTACGTCAACTTTAATCACGAAATTGTCACATCATGAATTTTATCTTCGTGCAAACGTGCAATGCTACCAGGAGATGTAGGAGAAGTCTAAAAGCAAATGAATGAAATTACATTTTTATGGGAATTATTCTGTGTCCTGAATGGCGGCGATATCAGATCGTCACAGCTTCTTAGAAACGACAAAAGCAAATTAAGATTGTGGACAAAGCATTTGCAAGAACAATCAATTAGCAGACTTGAGGTGAGGTATGCAGTTGTCTTCTTGTCCGGGCATTGTTTGTCAAATGAATTAGCATTCGTAACAAAAATAAATCAGTGAGCAAATTAGATAAATGTATCTCACAGTCATCACGGGAGAGATAGACAATAAACAGCACGATAAGCTGTGTAGTAATGCGTGGATATTCGAAAATAATAATTTCTCGAGGCGTTGAGGATTGATTTGTTTGCTTTTAAGTTGATGAGATGTTATCAATTATGTGGGAAAATGTGGGGACTGTAACGATTGTAGATCCAAGTATGATGCGATGTTATAAAGTGGTAAGTTCAAACTTCAAAAGAACAAAGGGTGCTTTTTTGCTAGAGGATTTAATGAATTATGCAAATGATTTTAACCTTCTGCTTTTGACTCGATCCAACTAAATTTACAAGTACTCGCGTGGTGTATTTTGTACACCAATTGAAGATATCGTTATTTATTGTAAAGACTTCGTTGCGAAATCTTCGTTTGAATGCGGTTCAACTTGGACAGCGGCTCCAGGAAGTTCGTGAAGTAGAAGTCAGTCGGTGAACAGTTAGAAGATGACTTCGAGAAGGTGATCTGACCAAGAAACGGGCCTTTATAACCCCAGCCCACCGACGATCCCGTCTTCAGTTTGCTCGAGAGCATTTGGATGAGATAGAAGTACAATGGAGAACAATCCTTTTCTCTGACGAGTGCGGGATTCGTTTAAATGGCAACGATCGGCGAAGAAGAGTTAACAGAAGATCAGGAGAGCGATTTGACAACCGTTGCATTAAAGAACCGGTCTCGTATGGCGGTGGATCGTGCATGTTCTAGGGAGGCAATGAACTTGAAACGAAGACAGATCTTTTGTTCATCTCCGAAGCGAATGCTGTTCGTCGATCAAGAGGATGGACTTCTAAACGGTACATTGAGGAAGTACTCGAGGACTACGTCATACCTTTTGGCGGGGTTATTGGCGAAAACTTCCTGTTCATGTAATATAATGCAAGATCGCATACGGCTGGTAAAGAGTACCAGTACCTTCAAGAGGTTGATGTGCTTGTTATGGAGAGGCCACCTTGTAGTCCGGACGCAATTCCATCGAACATTTATGGAACAAGCTGAAAAAAAAGAGTTCGAGACAAAAATATTGCTCGAACGAGTCTCCAGGAGCAAAGGAATGGGAGGCGATACTTCAAGATTTGGTGAAAACAATGAAACAACAAATGAAAGCTATCATCTGGGCTAGCAGAGATTCGGTTTTTTTGGACTTAGTGGTGAACAGTACCATTTCAGTTTTGCTAGAGTTAACTCCTAAACCACAGCTGGTTGCCCACGAGCTAACCCTTCTTAGAGCCCGTTCGATAACTTCACTTATTACAGTAGGGCACTGTCCGGATACAAGTATCCCCACATCGTCTGTCTACGGAACGGCGTTTGTTCTGTTCAGATCAAGTATCTCTTGACAGCCACATTAAGAGCGATTTTACCCCTCTGATGACTAATTTAGTGAAGTTACTGCTAGCCAGATTAACATGGATTTCCCTGCTACCTAGCATGGAGATGATCCATTGTTTTAGGAGAACTGAGTAAGAGCTTCCTAGATGACGTTATTGTGGACATTGTTTAAACCTCATTGAGCTCGAGGAAGGTGGCAGAGTATTTTGTTTTTAATTAAACGAGTGCTCAATTGTGCGCACCAGCTCGTGAAGAGCCTTCTCCGTATATCAACCTTTAAGGTAAGCATGTTGACATTTAGATACCATCGTATCTTTGAAATTTAATCTGATCGTTGTTTTCATCAGAAACGATACTAGACTAAGAGGTCTAAAATCGTTGACAGATTTATGGCCCCTTTTGCCTGCTTTGCTAATTAATACTACTCGTACTCTTCTTCTCCAACTACAGGGAACATAGTTAAGTCTATACATCTATACAACTTCTAGAGACATTCACTAGCCAAGAAGTTGACATATCTATGGACTTCTGGGGCATAGTTGATTGTATACCGTCAAGCCCGGGCGATTTGTACGCAGAGAAACTGCGAATGGCCCAGGAAACCTTTACATGGGTTACGATATTGGCTTTCCCTGACCATTACGATTGTATTAGCCGGTGAACTGTGCACAAGTCATCCAGCTACATCTTACTCTTTATATGGGAATGGTGCGGGGCTTTACCACGGAAGATACTGTCTTTGTTCTTTAGCGACCCTATCATTCAGGTATGTGGGTGTGTGGCCTAGGATAGCTTGTTATCCTGCCGAGAGGTGATGTGGTTTGGTTCCGGATGGATGTGCTTCCAGGGTCTGCTTTGCAATCGCCCAGGTACTCATACATGAAACAACTGAAACCATTAATGTCAGACCCCACCCAAGGTCGGATTGGTACCACTTACCTCTTCTTGAGCAGACTAAGTCTTAGAGACTTGGTTGACCTCCACTGAGGAACGACTAGTCTGGTCCAACTATGGTGCGGACCCAGTTTGGTTCTGGGAATATATCGTGGGGCTGTAATTTTTACTCCTGCAAGAGAGCAACGCTAGATGGGAAAGATAGTACTATGAGTATACTTCATGCCGTAAGGTGGGTCAGCGAGGAGCTCGTCAGCACTCTATTACGATGTGCACAAGACAGTACTTATTAGAATATCCAGATATTTTGCCGCTAATTCTGTCCAACAACCATCCGATCTTTTGATAAAGGTCGGACAGGTGTTTTCTTTGGACAGAACCTTGCAAATCCCGGCCGAGTCTTTGGTGGGGTTTGGTTGGACTGACAGAACTCCATCCAGGAATGGCGTTTAGCTTTTCTGATGGCTTTCTTATAAATTCTTAGGCAATCCTTGTAATTACGAAAATGTTTAAAAATTAAAATTCTCTTTATATTTACCCTTTGTATTACTACAGGACGAATCCTATCTGTAATCACACTCCACACCCATAACCACTGATTCACTCGCATCAGATGCAATACAGTATTGTGATCGATATCGATTGGTCAGCCAATTTTCTATCAATTCAGGAAGGATTATGGCCTACAAATCGATACTCGGTGCATTGTGATTTCATTTCCTTGCAGCAGGTAATGTCAGTTTGATCATTTTATCGCTCCAGTGTTGAAATTTCACAATCAACGACATCACCGAGGTGACCCTCAGGTAAATGCCAGATGATTGCCGCAGGATGCGTCGCATCAGTCGCATCAAGATTGCATCATTGTTGTGCAATCCTGCTGCGATTGGCTAGGAAAAAATGACCCACATTGTATGTATTGCAGAGAAGCAGCAACAACTACCAACCAACCAACAATCAACTAACATCCTACGAAGAGCCGTCCATATCTTCTTGCCTGGCTATATTTCAATCTGCAATTCACTTTATAGCGATTGTGCGGTCGTTTCACTGACCGTTACTGTAATCTTTATGAAATTTCACTGGATAGACAGAAGGAGGGTAATTGAATTTCCAGTGGACTGAATGTATTGACGGGTGAACGGTAGAACAGCCAGCAACCTATAGCCATTCACGGCATTAATCAATTGAGTTAAGGTATCGATGATGCGATGCCGGAACTGAGTTCCTCCGAAATAATTGTCGAAATTTACACCAACAGACTGTTGGGAAGGAAGGATTTGCCGCACATTCTCTCCTGCAGATACAGGAAGTAAGCTATAGAGGAATGCAGCAGATGTTTGTTGGTTCTTTGTTGTTCGTTGTTGGTTGTTGGTTTGACTGGAACTCAATGAAGCAAAGAAATCCCTGTTCTGTTATGGTAGCAATAGCTAGCAATAAAGTGGCTTATACGAGAATGGTTCGAATTGGATTTCTGTTACCGTTGCAAAGTAAATTCGTTTTGTGGCAACTTTTTGGGAAAGCATTAAGGCAATTGTGTGTTCTGTGCTGTTCTGTGCTTTAGTTATCTCTGCAGAGAAGAGCGCTAGCCATTTTCAGGTGGCTTTACTCTGTGGGCTATGCAAATGAATTTTAGTTGGTGAACAGAAAGGAACGCATTTATTCCGAAAAGTATCATCATTGCGTGTATCAGTGCTGTTTGATTGGAAGGATATTATTTTGAGCACTTTGATTTGTTGTACTTTCGTTTGTCAAAACAGGAGCTTGTGTCTTTTGATGGTGATGTTGCCTTCTTACGCACAAGTATCGGAAGTTGCGAGTTTTTAGGGAGCTGAAGTTTTGTTGCTTTGACGACAGAAGACATCATTATGTCTAAAAAGCTACTCTTTTGTATCCTATCCATGTCGGTATGCTATCAAAATGAAAGCTTATTGTAACACTTATGTCATATTCCACACAGTAAGGATATATGCCTTCCTGGCTTCCACCCTGGAAGCTCTGGAGCTCTGTCATCAGCAAATTGGTTTATAGAATTAGAAGAGCAGTAACATTTACCAGTGAAGACGATATATGAGAAGCTGTGACAATTCTGTATTAAGAAAGGCAGTAGAAACAGAAGACAATGAAAACAAGAAAAAATATGGACACAAAACAGAGCCTTGAGGAACACCAACATTTATATGGTTAATTGCAGTCTTAAAACCATCAACAACCGTCAATGTGATGATAATTTTAAATTTGTCATAAACACAATATAAATTAGAGTTTCTTATAGCAAGGAGTTTCGAAAAAGACCTTGGTTGGGAAAACCTGTGAAGGAGAATAACAACCGAAGTGAAGGATAGTCTGATTCAACTTTTCGCTGTTATTCGTTGTTCACAATTATCGTACTATCTATGGATAATTGATTGATTTGTTCAGGATTTTGTAGTGCTATGACGACCCACATTGATCTACTCTGAATTGTGCCTGAGAAATGGTTTAAGCCATTGGTCCATACAAAATAGCCTCGATGCCAATTGCTTTTGCAAAACGAATTATCTGAAGTGAATTCAAAGAAGACCGTTCAGACTCCGAACTCCTTGGTTATACACGGAGCCTAAATGACTATAAAAATTTTCCTTTTCGTCCCCAGTCGCGTCTGCGATTGGATTATAACACTGTATGATAGTAATTTTTTCGTGCTACCGGAGTTGGCATCAGTCCAACTTCAGACCTCCGTCCGCTCCCAGCTGGTCTATCGGAGTAGAGCATCACAGCATTATTTTTTGGAGACTGGTATTCTCCGGCATCATACCATCTAGATTATATCGCGGAAACTCACGCTCTAATTGGAGGATTTTGACATTTCGAGGACCTTCCTGGAGTGAGTCGAGGTGGGTCTTAACGTCCCAGAAATCGATCGTAGTCCGTGTACGATAGCTAAAGGTCGTCAACAAAGTATCAGTCCTGTATCCGAGGTATTTTATTACACATCGGAGCAATTGGGTTTGTTACGGTTGCGGCTCGCTGGGCCAAAGACAACCCATGACACTTATCCTGTTTTGTGGCGCAGGAGGGTCGCCATATGCCCTCTTCCGTTCGCAAGTTCCAGAGAAACTCCAACTCCAACTACACGAGGAGGTGGAAGTAGGACTTACTAACAGAGCTGCAAGTTATTCGGCTGCAGAGGCTCATTCTCGTTATTTAGCTTACTTAACACTTAACTTAACTCTTATCGGGAGATTCTGCTCCTACGAGGGCTTTACTATTCGTTTACCTTCCAAATAGAGGATAACTTTGCACCCAAAGAAAGTTCTCCAAAAATGTACGCACAAATTCAATTCTTGAAGAGAAACGGTGATTTTCATGCCATTAAAAAGTTTTATGTATAGAAGATAGATAGAAAAGTTTCATGAATGGATTGCCGCATGGCTCTCTTATAGGACCGTTTCCATTTCTTTACTTGCTCCCACTCAGGAATGCAGCTATTTTTTCAATTTTGTTCGTACTTTATTACCAATTCTAGGACTGTTAATAATATACATATATATTTCTTATATATTTTATATATAAACATCGAATTGAATCCAAACATAAATAATTTTGTTTTTTTATTTAATTCCCTTTTCTTTCCAGGTACATACAATTAATGAGTCTTTGTTCAGAACCAGCCTGTCGTAAGCTTGCTTTTACTATTAATAATAATTCATTAATTCATTAATACTTCAGTGGTAAAAGTTAACGTCTGTTTAACTTTATATATAACTTTAACAATTTCTGGGTATATTTTAGATCGTATATTTCGCACTGGTTGAATAATTTGTCGAAAAATTGCTTCTTCTATACATATTAACATTTTTTATTATATAGGGGTTTGGAAGATTTTAAAAGATTTGGGGGCGTTCATATCTATTAGCTTCTTTCTAGCTATGACTTCATTGTAGCAAAATAAACTTTCCTTAATGATTTCATTTTCTTTAAACAACGGGTGTTGTTTACTTTGCTTACTTTATGTTGTTATATCGCTGAGGGGATAAAGTTTGTCAGTCAGTTTTTTAAGATACCTTTATATTTTAAAGGCATTCAAAGATTTTTTATGTGAGGGTAATGCTAAAATTCGCTAACGTTTGAGAGTTCCAAGTGGCTAACTCATGCATTTGTTAGTTGTTGCGATGTTAGCCATAAATCTCACAAAATGGCATAGCTCCAAAAATTACAGAGCCGCACCTAGTCTGGTCGTCTTATTTACTCACAATTAAAAGTTAACTTAATAGGATGTGGAAAGAAGACCCCAACTATGATAATTTTTATTCCTTATTGTCTAAGTATATTTCACGGTCCCACCTCTCGCCTGGCAAGCGTCCCCAAATTAATAACTCGTCACGGAAATCTACTCAACTCGATAATACATAAATTGTATGTCCCTTCCAGTTGTGCGCAAAAATACAAAAGGCACAGCACGAATTGTCGCAAGAAGCTAGGCCTTGGACTACAATGGTGTGTCGCGCCAAATATTATTTATTATCTAATTGTTAACAAAATATTATCCTTCGAGATCCTACGCATAAATCATACAATATGCGCTAATTCTACTTGAGCCGATCAAAGCTGTCCGCTTAAATCAATTTATCAGGCTCGGTCGAAGTGTCCAAAATATCGCACACAATTATAACTAAAAAATCTGATTACAATTTCGACACTGTGTGCTGGTCCCTATTGTATAAGGAACCGTGTCGAGAGGCGTTGGCGGTGTCAGGCAACTACCCTTGGCATCCATCGTCGCAAGGACACGCGATGCCTTAAAATAATTCTCACTTTGTTGTGTTGTGTAAGTTGCCATTTATTATCCCTGCTGTGAGAGAAGCCTATTAGGCAGAAAAAGCCATGTTTACATAACGGTATTTAATAATCGAATTACCAAAGTCAAAACCTTCAAGGGAATTTGCAGTTTTGAATGAGGCACTAGAAGACTCTACCTCTTCGCTTTACCTCAGATTACAAAATTTATCAATTAATTCCAAAAGACAAATTATTTGAACGACGATGAAGATGCCTTTTATAGTTGTCGTGTTTTTGTTGTTGTTTTTCTATTGAAACAAATTGAATTTCGTATCCCCCAAGGGTAGGTCGGAGGTGCAGGTAGGTAGCAAAGTGTTTTGATAAATTATCGTTTTTGCGTTTGATGTCAAGGCAAGGAAAGATTTTGACGGTGAAATTAATTCAACCTCAAACGCATTTGCAGAGGAGCATGAGTAGCAGGAGCAGGACGACCGAAAGGAAACCTCAAGTTGATGTTTCTCGCACTTTTTATTATTCTAAATGCGAAGCAGAAACTGTTGATTTTCCACAAGGACGAATAAGATAATAAATTCCTGTCCTTCCATTAGTCTGCAAAGAAAGTCTTCTTTTGGTTTGAGGATTCTTTCGCATCTCACAGTGTTCCAGTAAGCAGGTCTTGGTAATTGAAATCGAATGTAAACATGGAAGACGGTTGTGGTTTTGAAGTAGATGCACTCGAATGGAAATCAATTAATCCTTCTATCAGTCGTGATGAAGGCAAAGCGAGTTTGTAGGAGGTGGTGCGTTCTTTTTTCTAGGATTTAAAAAGCACAACAGTGCAGCGAATGGATGGATGGAAGGGGAATGTGATCATAAAGATAGATAGATAGATAGATAGATAGATAGATAGATAGAGACAGAGACAGAGATAGAGATAGAGATAGAGATAGAGATAGAGATAGAGATAGAGATAGAGATAGAGATAGAGATAGAGATAGAGATAGAGATAGAGATAGAGATAGAGATAGAGATAGAGATAGAGATAGAGATAGAGATAGAGATAGAGATAGAGATAGAGATAGAGATAGAGATAGAGATAGAGATAGAGATAGAGATAGAGATAGAGATAGAGATAGAGATAGAGATAGAGATAGAGATAGAGATAGAGATAGAGATAGAGATAGAGATAGAGATAGAGATAGAGATAGAGATAGAGATAGAGATAGAGATAGAGATAGAGATAGAGATAGAGATAGAGATAGAGATAGAGATAGAGATAGAGATAGAGATAGAGATAGAGATAGAGATAGAGATAGAGATAGAGATAGAGATAGAGATAGAGATAGAGATAGAGATAGAGATAGAGATAGAGATAGAGATAGAGATAGAGATAGAGATAGAGATAGAGATAGAGATAGAGATAGAGATAGAGATAGAGATAGAGATAGAGATAGAGATAGAGATAGAGATAGAGATAGAGATAGAGATAGAGATAGAGATAGAGATAGAGATAGAGATAGAGATAGAGATAGAGATAGAGATAGAGATAGAGATAGAGATAGAGATAGAGATAGAGATAGAGATAGAGATAGGCAAGAGATTGCAGTGCATCGTAGCAGTTTTTGACTGATACTGAGTCCATTAAGTTGGACGACAGCGCTTTAAGTGCTGCTTAGCTATCTAAAAAGATATATAATGCCACGCCCTTCATTCATTTACTGAGATTAATTCTGGCGCAGATCCGAATGGCATGGAGTACCTCCTGGAAATCCGTGGGTCTTTTTCCCATTGATATAGAGACTTTGGTGTTGGGTCCAAAGACACCAGCTCCAACTCTAGTTTCCATCTTCGGTTCATCTGTGAACCAGACCAGAACACTAGAATCCAATGCCGGAACACCATTGCACCAGTTTACCCGGTCCAATATTTCTACCACAAATTTTCTTCAGAAACAGTGCTCCCTGACCATAATGTCGGGGAAAGTGCAGAACATGTCTCTTTCAGGAATTGAGTCAAAAATTATCCCCGGATTGTACCCGTATTCTAGTTGCAGCTTAATAGCGCATCTAGTAGCCGTCTTCCTGATGAAGATATACAAGGTTGAAAGCCCTACAGCAGCTTCTCTTATCAAGGATGACGCCGAGATATTTTACCTCACTGCCATAATCTAACGTGGTGCCTTTGATAATGATAGGTCCCAAATCGACCAGTCTTCTTTTCATGAAAGGCACAAGAACAGTTTTGCAGTGATTGATGGATGGTCCTTCTCTACTGCATCACTCTAAAACGTGTAGTATAGTAGCACTTTGCACTAAAAAAAATCGCTGAATCGGCCGCATAACCAATGGCGATGTAGCCTGATCTTTGAAGATCGACTGAAAGATATTCAATGACCAGTGACCATAAAAGGGGAGAAAGCACTGTTCTTCGGGGACATCCCTTAATAGCAATCACAAATAATATAATATCTCGACTTTCAAGCATGGCCCTTATCCGATGATTGGTCGAGTCTTCGATACCCCTGCTACTGATTACCCTTGCAATAGAGTCGTAGCCAGTATCATCGAAAGCGCCTCAAAGTCGAGTAGCCCACAAAGGGCCACTTCCTTGTACTTCCTTAACAAGATAGTGAAGGGCCTTTGCCTTTCCTGTACGCAAATTGACTTAATTTCAGAGGGGTAGACAATTCTAATCGGCCTCTAATATGAACATCAATAAGTCTCTCCATGGTTTTGAGAACGAATGAGGCTAGACTTATAGGTCTGTATGATTTATGCAGCTCACTAGGCATATTGCCTGTTTTGGGATACATATCATATTTGCCTGTCTCCAGATAGTAGGAATGTACATCCAGTTATAGCTGGCTCTAAATAAAGTAATCGTACCCGGTAGAATTGCCTTCGGTAGAATTGCTGAAAAGATCCCATCACCGCCGGATGCTTTGAATGGTTTAAAAGAGCCAACTGCCCATTTAACCTTATCCTGACTGAAGATTTTACTGGAAAAACTATTCACCCTACTTTTAATACAGACCCTTTGTTCAGATGCGTTCGGGTATGTGTATGGTGCACGAATACACAAACTTGGTAAATGAACCTGGAGTAGGGCTCTGATTGTATCCTCCGGTCCGACGTGTAGGTGCCATCGTTCTTTTTTATTAACCCGATCCCCAACTAATGCTTTATTGATTCGTACAGCTACTGGCATTTCGACAACATATTCGCAGCATTTTCTCCACGTGGCACGTTTGGATCGTCTTTATTCAGAGTTGTACTCTGTAAGGGCGAACCTACATTCGTCCCAACTCTTTGTGCGTTTAGCAGAGATGAAGAGTTTTCTAACTTTCTTCCTAAGTTTAGCCAGCTGATCGTTCCACCAGGGAACCTTTCGCTTACACACGCTGATTCTAGGGACACAGCTATCATGATAGGAAGAATGCAACACATCATTAAGTTGATATGCTGCACCATCTAAGTCCCTTGTGGACTTAATAGATGTGACAAGCATATCTTCTTTAGACAGGACATAAATTCCAGTCCATGGACTTTCGATCAAATCTAGAAGAATCATGTGCCAGTTTGCCAGGAAAGTCAAACCTGATGTGTTGATGGTCTGACCGCGAGGCTTCGTCGGATACATGCCATTTATCAACAAAGTTGTTGATAAATGGACTGGCGAGAGTGAGGTCAAGTAGGTTTGGATCCTTTATTTGATATATCTGATAATAAGATTTTCTAAAGGACACTCACCCCTTCTATTGATGTCATTGCTGTCCCAGACCTCATGGTGTGCATTTGCAACGCATACTATGAGGTAATGAAGCGGTCTCTTTCGGCAGTGCAATTAAATTTTATTCTTGAACAAAAAATGTAACTCACAAAGCAGCACAACTTGCCTGCGAGGCATAAGATTCATTTAAATTCCATCCACATCGGAATTGGAAGCCCTCATCAACTACTCCTTTATTGGACACTTCATAAAAGGGACAAAATCAATATCCTTTTATTGCAATTAATACAAAAAAAAAACGTTTTTCCCTCAAATGCCACAGATCGACCCCTGCGATGCCCCCCGTTAAACATTGAATCAAAATTCATAAAAGTTATTATTCCATTTAAACCACTTGAACATTTATTATTAAAAAAATTGTCTTCACACTCAAAGGAAGAAAAGTAGAAAAAACTGTAAATTTAATTTTTTATTTAAAATCGGAAGACTCCTCTTACTCCAGTGTACGGCAAATGGCTGCACTCAATTTTATTTCATTTGGGTTGGGTGCGAATCCATATCGCCTTCTTATTCAAATATTCCTCTAACAGTCTTACACCTCGTTAGATGGTATCGGGTTTTAATTAACTTGTCCCAAACCGAATATTATTATTCGAACCCAAGGCGTCGGTCAATTTCGATTTGATGGCAATTTCATTAAAAGAAATCCTTGTTAATTGAAAAATTTATTGAAATCAATCCTGCGGGCATTTGCAGTTTTTCCCCAACCATTTTCCCCATTCCATTAAATTGATTGTCAATTGAGCTTCATAGAAAAGGAAGTGGTAGATATTAATAAAAGAAAATTGCAAGCGCTTTGGAACCTCATTAGTAAAGAAAGATGGAAGGATTGCAAAGAAACCAAAGTCGCACTTGTATGACGTGTTGCAATATCAATTGATACTTGATCCATTCTCTGTGGATAGCAGGATTTCTTGTTGGAATTTCCATTTTGGAATTGAGATTTTCTTAGTTAAAGAGAGGGTAATTTTTTAATTTTTATTCAAAGGGGACTATGAAAAGGCTTACCAAACAAATCGTACTTTTTTAATTTTTAGTACCAAAGTTACAACTACAAAATTAGTCATCCAATAGTAAATCAGAACACTTCTATTTTATTTTGCTATTCAGTCGAAAATAATCAAATATAACTCATATATTCCACATGCATGGCCGGTCTGCCATTAGCAGAGTACACAGAATGCTTCAGAAATGCATGTGGCCGTAACTATCTCTGCCTGGTGCGATCAAACCTACACGTGGTGGCCGCTGGTAATTTTCCTCCAATACAGGAAAAGCGAAATGATCGGGTTAGTCCCTTCAAAGTAAGGTTGGCGCGTGGCCAATAACCTCTCCCATTAAAAACCCATATTACGGAACCTCAAATCAGCCTCGGATATACTGATGAACGACGAACGACGAAGACCACGGCAACGAAAACGGCCAAACGATTTGAGAATTTCCTCATATATAGAACTCGAGCAGCACAGCCGATACCCTGTCCAAATATAATGCTGACATAACTGCAATTCAGGAGATGTGGTGGACGGGGAATGGTGTCTTACAAAAATCAGAATATGACATTACAGCTGTCATGCAAGACATCATGTTTCTAGTCAGAAAATAAAGAAACCCACCGTTATCGGCTTTAATGCAGTAAATGAACGGCTATGCACCCTTCGCGTGCGGGACAGATTTAAAAACATAAGCCCCATAACCTTTTACGCACCCACAGAGTTTTCTCCAGATGATGAAAAATTCTTTGAATCAGTCGAACGGAAACTTCTCCTGAATGCCTGTCCTCAGTATGCAAAAACTAAAATGATCCATCCAGCCAGCCAATAAACTCATCGACGCAAACTCAGGAGGTTTGTGTTGCTGGACAACAAGTAGGTAAAGTGGAAAGCTACCAATATCTTGGATATATAGCCTCAGATGGTAGAGCTGAACGCGATAGTGCCAACCGAATTAGTAAAAAAAAAGTTTTGGAATAATGTTGTCAAAAAAACGTTATCAGCTTAAAAACAAAGCTACGTCCGTTCTGTTCCAACGTTGAATTCATGCTGTTATATTGGTGAAACACCTGGAAAGTGACCATCACTATTACGGTCCATAAATAGGTGCCTCAGAAACATCTTAAGGATTTTTTAGCCAAATTGTTTTTTTTTTAATAAACAACTTTACTTGAAAACAGGAGAGGAACCCATAGAAGAAATCATCAATCGACGATAGTAGAAGTTCGAAAAGGCAATAGTTTCATAGCCAACGATACAATATGGAATCTATTAGTTAAAGATGGCAGAATATCGGGTCGACTGAGGAACATATGATTCAGAAATTCCGTAGAGGAGTCCAGGCAATTGGGAAAGAGTTGGAGAAATATCTAACCGTTCGCTTGAGATCTCATACGATGGCATGCATGACCAGGATCAGATACAGAGCATAAAAGGGGAATTTTTGTCAATAGAAACAATGGAAGCAACCTTGGCTGTCTCCATTCTAAATAACTAACTCTTCTGATAGCGCTTTCCTTCTGTGACACCTAGACACATCGTAGGTTAGGCTTGATAATAGCTGTAAGTTTATCTGAAATATCTTAGATTCTTAATTTTATTGCATGGAATTAACAATGCAATCAAAAAAACAACCAAAGCAACCAGATCTTACCAGCAACTTTAACATGTTCCTGTGGTTCTGCTCTAGCTAATCTTAATCTTGCATGGAATTAACAATGCAATCAAAAAAACAACCAAAGCAACCAGATCTTACCAGCAACTTTAACATGTTCCTGTGGTTCTGCTCTAGCTAATCTTAGAAACAGTTGTAAATGGTAGTTGCTATCGTTTTAAATGATCTCAACACTCAAAATTCCACTGGCCCAATTGGTATTTTCCCACTAGTTCCGAAGAGGTGTTCTTCCAAGTTGCGTATACTTTTACATCTATCCTTTTCTTCTGGACTCTTCCTTAAAAGCTGGAAAATAAAATTTGTCCAACGCGTACCCAAAATAGGCGAGCCGTCGTTTTCTTCTTCGTACCGACATCCATTCCTTTCAAGGTTATGGAAAATATCAAAAAATATCTTGAAACTAACCAAATTCTTAGTGACCGTCAGCAAGGATATGATGGTATATCTCACCGAACAGTGGAACGGGTCTTTGCATCTATTTGGAGAAAGCAAATCTATTGCACTCGATATTTCTAAGGCATTTGACAGAGTTTGGCATCAAGCTCTTCTGTCCAAAAGGCGTGCTTATGGTGTCGATGATAAACTGCTTCACTGGATTAAAAACTGTCTTTTGGACCGCTCAATTCAAGTTGTATTGAACCGTTTTAAGTCTAGAGTTCATCACTTAAATGCTGGTATTCCCCAGGGCTCTATTTTGTCCCCGACACTCTTTCTCATTTTTAAATTCTCTATATTAACTTCGCGTGACCATGGCTGGCTTGCTGGCTCGTCAGATGTTGTGATAAATTTTTAACACACTTCCCAAAGCCCCCTTTTTTTAAATTTCGGTATACTTTTGGTTATTAGAGTATTTACATGAAAATTTTTTTCAGCTTTTTTTATTAATGTTCTCATATCTGTGACTTTTAATCCAATTCACTCTTTCGCTAACGATAGCACTATCAGCTTCTCGTATTTGTAAGTTTGAGGTACGTCCCTCCACTTCTCATGTGGAACTCAAACAACTACGCCTGTTAAGCACGTTCAATTCTGATCTGTATAGCATGATAAAATGGTTAGAAATCAATTGAATAGTATTAAACGCCTCCGAAATCCAATGCTGTCTCATGTCGTCTAAGCGAATTTAAAATCCAATGCCATTACCCATGAATGGCACTTGCATCGAGTTAACTGGAAAACTCGAAGTTCTCGGTTTGTGTGTCAATGCTAAGCTACGTTTGAATGACCACATGTTTACCGCTGCCGAAAATACTGCGAAATGTTTAGGTTTTCTAACCCGGTGCAAGAAATTATTCCCTCCCTATGATCTGGCTACTATCTACAAGGCTTCTATTCACCCTAAACTTGAGTACAATTGCCAAATATGGTCTGGTGCGCCTAAGACTACGTTGCATCAGCTAGATAGAATACAGAATCGTGCGATAAAACCTATCGGTGACGAAAATATTTCGTAATCAATAGATTCGCTTGAACACCGCAGGAACGTTTCTTGCTTGTCAGTGTTTATCGGTTCTTCCACTAGCAGTGCTTAACAGAAATCTCCTTGAATTCAACCGCAATACTCGTGGCGATATAAATGCGCTTACCCTCAAACCCATCTTCGGACGTACAGTTAAGTTCAGAGATTCGTTCTTCAGCCGTACAACGCCTATGTGGAATGCTCTGCCAAGCTATGTTTTTCCACATCGCTATTATCCAGAGGCATTAAAAACACAAGCTCATAGACATATCCACTTTTCTCCTCCATTTCCTATACGTCCACCCAGTGCCAAGCATATAGCCGAGCATTATAAGGGTGCGAACCCCTTTACGCGTGCGCAAATTATAAGAAGGGTGCTGGGTTTAATGCACCCTTTTAATAACTTATTTGCGAAATAAGTAGGCAACCGTCCAGAGTCTAGGGTTTTCACCGGGTGTTGGGTCAAGCGATGTCTGTCTTTCGATTAGGTATTTAGTTATTCTATTGACGGTGCTGTTTTCTCCCCTTCTGCTGCCATCACTCATATCATATATTTACGTGTTGGCAACAGAAGAAAACCTATATAATATGTTGGAGTTGGAACTCCACTTCACCCCCTTTTGTGCAGCCGGTGAGCTTTTAAGTTATTGGCAGCTAAAGGCAAATAATACCAAAACTCAAAGTGGAAGTCACGAAATTGCGATTTGCCAACTGCCAGCGGCTGCCTTCTTCGTATTTGCGATAAAGAAGCAAATTCAGGGTCTTAAGCAGGAATATGCCAGACAAGGCGGATTATGCGGACAAAATTATATCATTTACTTCTGAGCGTTCTTAATCAAGATTATCCCACAACATTCTCTGGCTCGTTGGCTACCTTTGGCAAGAAGTTTCTTCGTCAATGGGTTTTTCTGCCGTCCAACTCAACACAAATAAATTAGAGCCAAGAGTCACGTGGGATTGAGGTGTTTCAGGCGGGGTTGGCGTGTCAGCATGTATTAGCATTTATCTTAGTTAATCCGAGCACATATTAGGCTCACATGGATTTTCTAGAATTAGTGCTACACACCTGCTCCGGAGATTTGATTCTTGATAAACATTTTGATTGGATTTTCACGTCTGGCTATCGGGGATTTACTTGCCATATGTGCATGCGATTGCCGGGATGGGAAAAAAGTTTTATTTTCCATTGACCGCGTCGATGAAATGCAAGGCTTTAAAAATTGTTAATGGATAAAGTTAACAATTGAACTTTCTCTTTGTTATAACAAGTGTTCTTTTAAATGCTGCTGTTCTTGTATTTAACATCAGTAATAAGCAAATAGTAAACAGTTACTGTAGATTTAACAAAAAGCAAACACAACCTGTTTCGTTATTATTTTTTTTTTGTTAAAACATTTACGCAATTATTTAACCACACAACCAGCAACCGCCATTGTGCAAATCAAGGAACTCAGTGGTTGTCCAAATATTAATTCAACAACAACTTTTGATAAATTAAAATATTTTTAATGAATGTACATAGTGACAGGAAGTGAAGTGCATGATCGGGACGGGAGGAGAATTTTGTTAAATTAAATTCCGAAGGGGGAATCTATTAAACTTCCCTGTTAAGTGTTGATTTGTGCATGTGAGCGTAATAGTAGTGGATTATTTGCACTTTGCAATGAGTAGCGGCCTTTCTGGACAAGGCGTCATTATAACCAACGTCGAACCAATCAAACATCAGAGACGGCAATAAACCACAAACCATCGAAACGAGATCATTTGCGATCGAGATTTGTGAGACAAATGAACCGCAACACCGCAAACCAATAGAGCGACAGTTGTCTGCATAGAAACGTATACACATCAGGATGTCGTCCACTCGAAAATCGATGTTGTAATAGCCGCTTTAATATTCAATGGTGGTTCTGTAATGGAGTGCCTCGAACATAGTCGACTCTTAAGCAAATTGCTTTAAATATCAGTGTCATGAGAATAGTAAGACATGTTACTATGGGTACTAACCATATAGTTTTATTTATAAAATCAATCCTAACGGGTAGTTTAATGTTTACTTTTCTTAGACGTGTGAAAGTTGTTTAAAAGGATTAAAACATATTCCACGCTTAACACACGCCACACGTACCTCCAGACCCAAGTCACCTCCAGGATCTTAGAAATGGCACATGATACTGAGTGGCTTACACAGTTAAACGTGGGCGGAGCCGATTTCAAAGATTAACCTGATTTCCACGCATCACACGCGCTACACGCGGCTCGCGACACATGTCACATGCGGGATCTCAAACATTTGAGCCCACAAAATTTCAACTTTCTAGGGCACGTGAAAGGTGGATAGAAACTTGCCCAAAAAAGTCGAAGATTAACCCACTTTCGACGCACTGCGGCCACGCGACTCCTGTCATGAATTCCACACGGGTGCTCAATAAATTTTAATATGGATTAAGGTATTCACAAAATCAGCTTTCTAGGATATGTGGAAGGTAGTTAAAGAAAAGGTGGGCCCTATTTAACAGTTAAATAAATTTTATTCGCATCAGATGTGCCACACGCGACTCTCAATACAAGTCACATGCCGTATCTTTGAAACGTCCGACAAGGTTAAGCTACTCAGAAAATTTAAACTCTCTAGAAAGTGTGGAAGGTGGTAAAAAAAAGGGTGGGGTATTACTTCAAACCAACTTTGCACGTATCACACGCGCCAGACCGACTCTCGACACGAGTTATACGCGCGATGGCAGAAATAGCCCTGCACACTGATATGCTCACCAAATTTCAGCTCTCTAAGTCGTGCGAAAGATGGTTAGAAAGGACCTCAAAGAAGTCGAATCGGGCGGAGCCTATTTCAAACAATAAACCAATTTCTATTGATCTCACGCGTTACACAGAACTCACGAAACGTGTAACATGCGAGATCTCAAAAATGGACCCTGACATTGAGCTGCTCACAAAATTTTAGCTCTCTTGGTCATGTGAAAGGCCGATAAAAAATTGCCCACAAACGTCGAAGATTAACCCACAGTCGCCACACGAGGCTCGTGATCCCACGCGGGATACCATAAATATTATTATTGACTAAGCTATTCACGCTGAATTTAAGTGGCGACTTGCGTAGGCGATAACCGTCTCTTGGTCGTCTATTTCTTGCGTGAGTACGACGGGTAACAGATCCCCGTGGGGGATGCAATTGCATATTAACCTATGCATGGTTGCGGTGGTGGGCTTTACCAAGATAAATTAATAAGCGCTGCGGGTACTTAGAGTATGCTCATTATGGGCAATGTCTTCGTACTTCGCATTCCGAAGTGGGCTACTGGTACTTAGAAGAACCTTGTGGACTACTCTTCGTATTTAGTAGCTCATTTCGTACACAAAGGGACAGAGGGAAGGGCCTGGAATAGGTTTCTATTCCAGGCGGCCTAGGAAATGGAAGTAATCCTAGTGATAAATGAAATGAGGTTCCGGACGATGGTTTGCCAGTGATGGTTTTTACTTCGCAAAAAGGGTAAAAGACATTCACTCTGTACAAACTAAGTCCCTTGATGTCAGACCTCACCAGGTCGCATTGCTTCCGCGTGAGTTGTCCGTGCCCACAGACCAGGTTTGACCTTAAGGTTGACCGGTCTGAGGGCAACTGTGGTTGAGGACCCAGCTCGTTCTGGGAATGTAACGCTGGGGCTTACGGTTTACTCTCGAAGAGAGGACCGCTAAATGGGAATAGATCATAGAGTATGCTTAATGGCGAAAGCTAGGAAAGCTAGTTCATCCAACACTACGAATGATGAACGGTAACGCACGATCCTTTAACTGGTCGAATCCCGCTTGTTGCGCGTCGGCCCACTTCCAGTGTCTCCTCTTTCAGAAGGCCAGTTAGGAGTTGGACGATCTTTGCGAACTCAGGAACAAATCTCTTATACCTGTATGGCCGCTATTTTCTCTGGGTCTGTGTGGATTCCTTGTTCTCTGACCATGTGCCCCAGGTACTTTTTTTTTCTTGAAAAACTTGTCCGCGTTGATTTTCAGAATCGCCCTTTCCTGAGATGCGTCATGTGGTCTTCTAAGGATTCTCCAGTCACGACGATGTCGCCTAGAGATAGGCGAAAGCGTAAGGTTTCATGTCTGGGAGAGATGTGCGAGTTCTATTCTTACCAAAAGGAGGAAAGAAATCCCCCGAGGATACTAGGTCGTATAGACCTATCAGTCTTACATCCTTCATCCTAAAGTCTATGGAGAAAATAATAGGCCATTACATAAGATCGAATGCTCTCCAACGAACTCCCTTGAATACCAGCCAACACGCATACCAGACTGGTAAATCGACGGAAACAGCACTACATGAGCTGACAACGGAAATCGAAGACACACTTCGAAGCAAAGAAATGGTATTATGCGCCTTCATCGACATACAAGGCGCTTTTGACAACACAAGCTTCGAAGTAATTCAAACACAATCCAGATCAAGGGGCATCGACTCCTCTACCATAGGATGGGTCATGAGCATGCTAAGAAGCAGGAAGATTCAAGCCTCATTCGGCGAGGAAAGCATCACAATAGCGGCAACCAGAGGCTGCCCACAAGGTGGTGTCCTATCGCCCCTTCTGTGGCTATTAGTGATGGATCAGCTGCTCGCTAGGCTAGAAAACAACGGCCTAACTAATATTAGCTATGCAGATGACCTAGTCCTAGTAGTTCGCGGCAAATTCGAGAGCACGATAACAGATCGCATGCAGGTTGCTCTCAAACAAGTCAAAGACTGGTGTAAAGAGGTTGGACTAAGCGTCAATCCTGACAAGATAGTTTGCACCCTATTCACCAAAAGACAAAAAATAACGCTACCAGCAATACAATTCCAAGGCAAAACCATTCAATTAATGCCAGAAGCTAAATATTTAGGGTTACTGTTTGACAAAAAACTAACATGGAACCCCCACATATCATATATCACAAACAAAGCTAATAAAGCTTACTTTGCCTGTCAGCGTATGTTTGGCAAAACGTGGGGAATAAACCCGCAAATTACTCTCTGGCTATACCAAAGCATAATCAGACCCAGGATCACATACGCGGCCCTGGTTTGGTGGCCAAAAACAGAGCAATCAACGACACGCTCAAAACTGAACAAAATTCAAAGACTAATATGTCTAAGTGCAACGGGTGCAGCTAAGAGCTGCCCAACGGCAGCGCTGGAAAAACTTCTAGGACTTCCTCCCCTGCACATACACATCAAAAGCGAGGCTGTAGCAAGAGCCACAAAACTAGAAATACTTAAACAAATAAAGACAAACAAACTAGGACACACCAGCATCATAACCAAAATAGACTTGGAATATGTAACTGTCCAACCATCAGACCTAATGATAAAAACTACTAATTTCAACAGGAATTTTTCAATTAAAATACCCGATCGGAATCAAGTTGAAAATATCATAAGTACCATTCCAAACCATGCATCCATCTGGTACACAGACGGATCAAAAACAAACACAGGAACCGGAGCAGGAGTATTCGGACCCAGAATAACCCTACGAATACCCCTAGGAAGATCTCCAACAGTATTCCAGGCAGAAACTATAGCAATAGAAGCCTGCGTACTGGAATGTACTAAAAGAAAGTACAGAAGAACCGAGATCTATGTGATCTCAGACAGTCAAGCAGCATTGCTAGCATTAAAAGGTCCAGTCTTTTACTCTAAAACAACGTGGAGCTGTTTCCGCCACTTAGAAGAACTGGCCAAAAACAACAAAATCACACTTATGTGGTCTCCCGGACACTCAGGCATATCAGGAAACGAGGCAGCAGACCTATGCGCAAGAGAAGGCGCAGAAGGAATTTTCACTGGCCCAGAACCCAGCATTGCCTATTCCAAATGCCATATCAACAGAAAAATTAAAGAGTGGGAAAACGCTACTATCGAAGCAGAATGGAATTCTTCGCCTGGGATGAGACAAGCCAAGAAGCTTCTAAACTACAACATTAGTCATATGGACAGGGCCATCAAACTGGACCGCCATACACTAAGAACACTAATCTGGTATATGACAGGACATGGCCCATTCCGAGACCACCTTTTGAAAATAGGCAAATCCCAATCGGACCGCTGCCGATTCTGTAACGAGGCAAAGGAAACGTCAGAGCATATACTCTTCGTATGCGTAGCCCTCACCCAGAAAAGAATGAAACATCTCAAGGCCTATACGGTTCCATGGCCGAATGCCAGACCAATCGCATTGTCAGACGTGGTGGCATTCACGAAGGAACTGAACAACCACATAATGTGGTAAAACGTCAGGGACGCACAATAGACCTAAAGGTCGCAGTGCTCAGGGCTGTTCGGCCCCACCTAATATAATAATAATAATAAAAAAAAATAATGTCTGGGCCAATGACCTGATCTTGTGCTTACTGGGATCTTGCGGAAGCGCAGTGTAGACCGAAAAGCATGACTCGCCATTGGAAAAGTTCAAGCCCTGGTGCCGTGAACGCTGCGTACCTTTTGCTGCCTTCCTCCATTGGAATATGCCAGCACCCATTCTTGAGATCCAGACAACTTATGTACTTCGCGTTCCTGAGACGCTGTAGGATGTGGTGGATCCTCGGAACCGTGTACGCATCTGGAGCAAACTTGGACTTTAGCTGCCTATAGTCTACACAATACCTTCATTACCCAGTCTTCTTTCTCACATTGAAAAGGCTCCTCGTCCTTTGCAGTAACTCGTCGATTACTGCGTTAATGGGACGAGTTCTTCCGGAAGTAAAGCTGTTTTAGTGGTCTGTCATCCTGCATCACGATTCTATCGTTGAACACGCCGCTCATTGACTCAAATTTTGGTAGTTTTTGATTCAAAAATTACCTTATCTTCTTGTCATCGTCACTGGGGATCTTACTTTGGATTACACGAACCTGGGATCCTGCTGGCCTCGCTGATGGAGAGGCTATCTCCCCCGATGCATGCATCTTTGCTTTTGCCTGACTGAGAAAATCCAGTCCCAGAATTATTTTGTCGATGGCCTCCGGGAGAATGAGTACGTGTACCGTGGTTTCGAATACGTAATCTACCGTCCTCTTAGTTCCTTCCGCCATCCGTATAAACTTTTATCAAGAAGTGGTATTAAAATGTCCTCAGGTTCCTTCCCATCGACAGCGGACTATTTTTTGATATCTTCTGAGATCTCGGTTTTCCTGTTTACGTCCCCGCATTCTATGATTCGCTAGCTTACATCCTTTATCGAACCAGTCGTTCCGTTTTAATGACAATTGCCTAAATTAAAGACCGGTATACTAATCACAGTATTTTTTAAGGCGTGTCAATTTATTTTCTACGTTCAGCATCTCCCCCTGCGTTAAGAGCGAGTCCTATCGCATGATTGCAGATGTTTCTTCTCTCCTTGTTGTAAAGGGCAGCCTTGTTGACTCGAATCAAATTCATGATCTCAATTTTTCTTGGTCCACACTCGAAGAACCATGCCAACAGGGTAATGGTCCGATTCAACGTTCGCAACTCGGTACGTACAGGTTTTTGCGGCGGTCTATCTATAGTCTCTATGGTTGAGAGTGGCTCCATCAGGAGATATCCAGGTGGTTTTGTGGATATTCTTACAAGCAAATCTTGAACTATCTATGACCAAATTCTTACTTGCTGCCATTTCTTTGATTCGTTTTCCATTGTCATTACTGTTCCAATTGCTTATGTACTCCCTGAATACTAACTGTTTTGCATTTATATTTCCCAGAATTATTAGCATCATCTGAAGGCAAACATGTAGCTTCCGTCCAACTGAGTCATTGAATTATTCCTTTTCATCGTCTGGTAGTCCTCCATTGATGACTGAACGCTTATAAGGCCTATGGTCTGAAAGTTGCACCGCACTTAAAGGATGCATTACATTTTAGTTATTGTTCTAAAGTCGATGACGGTGGGTTTCGTGAATTTGCTTACTAAGAAGTCCACCTCGAGCCCATGACAGCTGTATTATTTGACATATTTTGAGTTTTCTAATGCACCACTCTTCATCTATAGTAGCTCCTATATTACTGTTATGTGGCAGCTTTATACTTAAAAATGCTATCGGCTAGGTAGCTAGAAATTACTGAGTGATTTCGATAAATTATTGAGCCGCTTCCGTTCCTGTGGACGTCATCGTCTAGTATTTCTGTTGTTTTTGTGTTTTGTAATAATTTTTTCTTACTGGCATAGTTAATAGTCTCGCGCTAACCTTACTTTGAAGGGTTTAGCCTGATCCATCAGCTTTTCTTATATTGGGGAACATTTTTGGCGACCACCAGTCAGTCAGTCAGAATAGATATGGCAAGTGCATTTCCCCTATTCGATTGATGGCTGTCCATCTACTGAGACATATAAGCTCCCCTAACTCCCTCCATTTAAATTTTTAATTTCCGCCCACTTTGTGAAATCAGATAAAAGAATTCCACTACGGTACTAAAAATCAATGCAATATTGAACGTGAAAAGCTTCTACAGAGCGATAATCGATTCAATAAGCAAAGCAGCGCATATACTCGCTATGTCACCCTCACTAGCTCGCCTATTATATAAAGGGTGATCAGTTTAGAGGTATCGGAATTTAAATTGAAATAAAATAACGAAAATTCATATTGATTGGGCAATCTTTATTATTTTTGTTTAGAACCATTCATGACATTTATTTTTTGGCGATAATCCCTTTCAAATGTTGGCCGCAACTGCGCGCTAATTCGGCCATAAATAAACACCAATTTTGAATGACTCGCTCGAGGACTTCGGTCGGTATCTCGCGAATAACTTGAGTAATGTTGGCTTCCAATGCCTCAATCGTAGCTGGTTTATCCACAAAACATTTAAACTTTACATACCCCTACAAAAAAAAAGTCCAAAGGTGTGATAACACACGATATTGGTGGCCAATCCACCGGTCCGAAACGAGAGATCAATCGCTCACCGAAACGAGGACGCAGTAAATCCATTGTGTCACGGGCTGTATGGGATGTAGCGCCGTCTTGTTGGAACCAAATGTCGTGGAGATTACGGGCTTTGATCTACGGCATCAAAAAGTCATTTATCATGGCGCGATAGCGTTTGCCATTCACTGTTACATTGGCGCCAGCCTCTTCTTTGAAGAAATATGGGCCGATGATTCCTCCAGCCTATAGGCCGCACTAAACGGTAGTTTTCAATGGATGTAATGGCAGTTAGTGAATGGCTTCGGGTTGCTCTTCAGCCCAAATACGGTAATTTTGCTTATAGACGACGCCATTAAGCCAAAAATGGGCCACATCGCTGAACACCATAAGTTGGCGAGCGCGCGATGAACACTTTTTACAGAGCGTCGATTTTCGTAATACAATTGTACGATTTGTAAACGTTGATTTGAGGCGTTAGTCTTTCCATGATAAAATGTCAATCAATACTGAATAAAATTATGTATTTAGTTTGACAGTAGTCACGCGTGAAATGTCAAAAAAATCCTATTGGAAAAAGTACCTCCAATCTGATCACCCTTTATAAGGGTCGGTGAAAAATTTAATTAATTATATTACAAGCATTTTGTGACGAGAAAATGTTGACCAAAATTGTAATTAGACGGAATTTCTATACAACACAATGAAGCAATTAAGTGATTAATCCGCCCCGCCCCAAACAATCAGAATTTCATGCAATAATTGATGCCACGGAATTTTTGCTAATTATCATTTTTTTGTTACATAACCTCGCCCAGAAACTAATTACAAAATTATTTATAAATTGGAAAATATTGGCCAATTTAGTGGTGAGAGAGCGACTTTTGAAGTCTGGACATCAGTGGCAAGTGATGGTGTCGTGCAAATGGAGATGGATTGTGATTGTGACACAAGCATCGATTATTAAACTATAATCGCTCTTTAGCATAATTTGTTGAATTAAATATTAAAATTTGTTTTTTTTTTGTTTTTTGTTCTCGTACTCCCATTCCGACGTACTGCCACTGTCAGGGAAACAGGAAATTATTATTCACGCGGTGGTATTTTGTGTGAAGAAAACGGCATGCCGCTCACATATCCAGATACTTCCCCAGCCAGCAACAACCAGATGCCTAGGCACATCCCTTGTTAATTTGCAGTTAAATATGGGAATTACGAGCAGATACTTGCTAACCGGCCGTGGCGTGTTGCACCTCTAGACGGTATAAGCTTTCGTCTTATTATGTGAATAATAATTATTATTAATAATTATGATATATATGTAGTCGGATATAGCTATTAGGAAGGAAACTAATTGCCGCTTATCGCATTATTCTGATTTGGCAACAACTGACGAACCGATAGGAACGACTAATGTCGAGTTATTGCATGCGCTATGTGCCTGGACAATGTGCAATGGAATGAGGGATAACAAGATGCTGGACGTGGATCTGATGTTAATCACCTTTAATTAATTAACGTGTGTAGCAGCGTGATAGCAATATACAAGGAGCTGATGACTGGACGTGCAGCTGGAGGAATTAATAGAAACACGACAACCATAAACGGAGCAGTTGTCGGTCTGTTGTTTTTGTTATCAGAAGGGTTTAACCCACCCTTGCAATCGGGTAAAATCTTGATTTAATCGCTTGTTTAGAAAAGGATTGAATTTTTGCCCAATTATTTTCTATGTAACTGATACAAGTCAACACGAGTAATACAAACAACGCATACCAACTGAACGAATTTAAATTTGAGATCACCGATCACTACCAAATTATTATAGAAAATTTTGCTATCAGAGGTGGCCGCCGTGGCTCAGTGGATAAGAGCATGGCTTCTGAGCTGAAGATTTGTGGTTCGAATCTTAATAACACCAAAAATATTTTTTACTGTGTCCACCTCTCGCGGAATTCTGACAAACGAGAGTAGTAGCTTGTCATAGAAAGCTTCTCAATTCGCCGTTCGGATTCTTCTTCTTTATGTCCTGTATCCACTTGTGGGTCCTAGGGCCTCTACTGTCGTTGGATGGTTGTGCCTATTGGTTCCTGACCCGTTATCTGGTAAAGATGTTCGTTAGAGATACGGTTAGGTCAGAAAACCCTTAATATGTTCCGTAGGCACCTATTTACGAACGTTTGTAATCTTTTTGTGATAGTAGCGGTCACCTTCCAAGTGCTGCACCCATACAACAGCACAGATTCAACATTTGAGCGTAACAGTGCAGCTTGGTGTTTAAGCTGATCGCATTGCTTCGCCATATCATTCCAAACACCGATTTCGCTTTGCCGATTCGGCTAACAATGTCCTGTTCGGTTCCACCTTCGGTCGAGACAATACTCCCAAGATATTGGAAACTCTCTACTCTCTCTACCGGCTGTCCAGCAATGTTAACTTGAGTTACTGACTTAGAGCCGAGGTTGATGATTTTTGTTTTGGCAGTAATGATCTTCAAACGCACAACATTTGCCTCCCTCTTCACATTTGTTGTCATTTGGTGCAGCTCCATAATTCTGTGTGAGAGTAAACAAACGTCGTCAGCGTAATCCAGATGTTTGAGTTGAGATGTAAGAGTCCAACGAATTCCTCCGTTTCCAGTAGATAAAGCTGCGCGAAGTACATCGCTAATCACCAACAAAAAGAGTATCGGCGATAGAATGCAACCTTGTCGTACCCCACTTAGGATCTCGAATTGCTCTGACAACTTTCCTCTATGCAGCCCATGACATTGAGAGCCATCATAGGTTGCTTTAATAATAGCTATTAGTTTATCGGGTATACCTCTCCTGCGCAAGGCGAGCCAGATAAATTGTCTGTTGGCACTGCCAAACGCATTCTCAAAATCGATGAACAGCAGGTGCAGTGGTGACCGGAATTCAACGCACTGTTCAATAATGATCCGCAGGGTGTTTATGTGGTCTACACAGGAGGATCCAGTGCGGAAACTTGCTTGTTCGGCATCGAGTGTATCTTCCAGATGTTCCTTAATACGCTCAAGTACTACTTTGTCTATTACTTTTGCAACTGCAGGGAGAACGCAAATGCCTCTCCAGTTTCCAGTCCATAAGACTACCTTTTTTAGGGAGCTTGACAATCATTCCCTTCTTCCACTCGTCGGGGAAACTTTCTACCTCCCAAGCTCTCTATACAAGAGGATATAAAAGCTCTGCTGATGTCGTTGGAGCTACACGCAGAAGCTCTGCGGGTAAACCATCTAGTCCTACCGACTTGTTGTTCTTTAGTGCGTTAATCGCGGTAGCGATCTCGTCTTTACTGGGAGTTGAGGTGCGAATTCGGGAAATTGTTACTTCAGGCAGCTCCGTTTGATTTAGGTGCATATCGTTAGCAAATACACGGTTAAGGACCGTAGAGAAATGCTCCTTCCATCGCTTGAGCTGATCCTCATCTGAAACGAGTACGGCACCATCAAGGCCTTTCACCGGATGTTGGCTAGAGCGGTGACCACCTGTCAGCTCTTTGGTAATTCTGTAAACGGTTCTGTTATCGCACCTGCTCGCTGCTTCCTCCGCTTCTGAGGCCAGGTTGTTAATATAGTTACGTTTGTCACGTCTTACACTACGCTGCACTTCTCTCATTTTTCTTCGATACATGGACTCTAGCTCGCTCCGCAATGATGATCTGTCGCGCCGAATATTATTATTATTATGTATCTCCGATAGACAACAGTTTTTGTAAAATTCTTGGAGTGATCGGACCCTGGGTTCAGAGGGCCCCCTACACCTTACACACGACCTAGAGAGAATTTTGTGAGAAACTCAGTGTGGGTGCCATTTCTGAGATCCCGCTTGAGATACGTATCGCGAGTTGCATGAGGTGCGTTTGAAGCGTGGAAAACGGGTTAATTGGTGAAACATCTTTTTTCAACGACCTTCTACACGTCCTTAAGTGTTGAAATTTTGTGAGTGGCTTAGTCAGATTAATACATAATCCTAAAAAATGGACGGAAGTTAAAGTAGTCCTCCTTCCAAAAGCAGGAAAAAAGCTTAAACGGTTACCTAAAGGGCCTAAGACCAATATTACTCTATATTCCTTTGTTTTGAAAACTTTGGAAAGGTTATTAGGTGTTTACGTAGAAACCAGGTTAATCTCAGCAGATGGGCTCAGTCTTAACCCGCTTACTGCAAAGTGGAGTCGTTAGAGACAGTGCTTCACACTCTGGTGCGTACGATTGGAAAATCACTACACTCGATAGAATACTCACTCATGGCGTTTCTCGACATTGAAGGTGCCTTCAATAACGTAAAGACGGAGGCTATAATGGCATGTATCTTCTAGGAGTTGACCACACAGTATGCAACCTAATAAATCGTATGCTCTTAAGAAGGATTGTTAACGCTGAGCAAGGTGGGTTCACCATTAGAAGGTATGTAGCTAGAGGGATGCCGCAGGGAGACATCATCCCATTTACTTTGGAACGTAATAATCAACGGGTTGCTTAGGGAGCTAAAAAGAGAGGGCATGAGCGTAGTTGCCTATGTTAATGATGTAGCTATAGCTGTCTCTGGTGGATTCCTAATAAAGACAACAAAAGTTATGCAAAATGCATTCTCCATCGTCAAAAAAGGACCAAAGGCTGTGGACTAGGAGTAAGCCTGTCCAAAACAGAACTGATCCTCTTTACAAATAAATATAAAATCCTAACAGTTACTCCATCCACTCTAAACGGTACCAGCCTAGTTTTCAATAAAAAGGCGAAATTTCTGGGCACTATCCTGCATAATAAACTAAGTTGGGAACCGAATATTTTAGAGAGAGTTAACAAAGCTACTAAAGCTTTATACGCTTTTACCCGCGCTATCGGCTATATACCGCCGTTAGTGTTAGTTAGTGTTTGGTGGCCTCGGCTCTTAGAAAATCCACATACGTAAAACTTTTGGAGAAAGTGCAATGGGCAGCCTGTATGCAAATTAGTTGGATATTAAAGACAACACCTACACGCGCCCTAGAAGTAATGTTTCTCCTGACTCTTGTTGATATGTACGGCAGGCAGAAAACAGCCAAAACGGCTGCGCGAGTCAAGGGGAATACTCAAATGCGACACTCGACGATCAATAACTCGCTAAAGGCAGAATTGGCAAACTTAGGCTACGCACTGCCGGTGTTATGCTTCAACAAGGGTTTTCGGGCCATCTACGCCTCCTGGGAGCCAGCAATAGAGGCATGGCTCGCCACAAGAAACTCTTGCACTCAAATTCTTCACGGATGGCTCTAAGCTCAACGGTAAATTCGGTGCCGGAGTCTACTACTGTGACAAACCTAACGTAAACATTTCCGTTCGGTTTCCGGACCATTGTACTAGGCTGAGGTGACAGCGATTGGAAAAGCAGTAATCTGGCTGAAACATAATATAATATCGGTAACCGATATCGTGACCTATGTAGACAGTCAAGCGGCAATCAAATCGCTAGATTCAGTCTCAATGAAGTCGGGTGTATCTATAAGCTGCCACAAATCTCTCAAGGAGATGAGCGAGTTAACATCCGCTTATTCTGGATCCCCGATCATTCTGATATCGTTGCCAAGTCAGACGAACTAAATAGAAATGGCACAAAGCTTCAACGACTACCGGAACGGGCAGGGTTAAAGGAATACTTTTATCAGCGGTTAAGTTATTGCTTCAGAATGAGACGGAATCATTAACAAACGGGAGGCAGGCGCATACCGCCACATGTACTATTGCAAAACAAGCTTGGCCTAAGCTGGACTTAAATCGCTCTAAAGCACTGAGAAGGGATTTGGGAATGACTAGGTATTTTAACAGGACACTTCCTCCTTGGAGTACATTCGAGAAAAATGGGTCTTGAGATCAGTGACGTCAGAAGAAGAACAACGTATATCAAGGACGTTAAATTCTGACCTTGACAGCATAAAAAACGGTGGGGACTACACAATAGAGTAGAATTTAACGCTTTCAAAACCCAATGCTGTCTTCTGTCGTCCAAGCGGAATTTAAACACCCAACCTTTTTCCATGAATTGATCCTGCATAAAAGAAACTGAAGAACTCGCTATACTCGATATGTGCGTCAACAACATGCTGGGCAGGTGCTTCCGAGACCACATTGCATCTACTTAATAGAATTCAGAACCGCGTGTTAAAACTTATTGGTGACGTGAATATCGGAAAAACAATCGAATCGCTTAAACATCGTAGGAATGTTTCCTGCTTGTCAGAGTTTTATCACTTTTTCCACTAGCGATATGTTCAAAAGAAATATCCAGATGCATCCCGCCCATTCTTTAACCCACCCGTAATAACAGTGCCTCAACTGGACCTATCTCTCCGGACGTACTAACCAACTCAGAGATTCCTTCTTTATCCACACTATAGTTATATGGAATGATTTGCCCTATTCTGTATTCCGCATTTGTATGATCTGCAGTCATTTTTAAGGCATCTCATCTCTACCTTCTTATTTAACCCTTACTTCCTAACGCCCACGCTGTGTTAAGCATTATAAGGGTGCCAATCTCTTTAGCGGGTGTACATTACGAGTATAAAAAAATGTATATGTCCGGCTTTTGCAAGCAGAAGATTGAAATATTTAGAATATTGCACCTTAAACAGCTCATCGGACGCCGAAAACTGTAAAGTGGGAGGCATCCTAAAATCTTAAGAAGCTCAAATGGGCTTTATGATAAAAAGGGAAAGGATTTGATTTTGTGATACCATAATGGACCGTAATCGGTTTAAGTGTGCAATAACAGCCACCGAAACTAACCCCACCTAACATAGTCAGATATGGTGTTTCTGTGATAGCGCGTGTGACGCGTGTTGCTGCGAGTCGTATTTTGGCGCGTGTGATGCGGAATATGGGTTAATCTTTAAAATAGACCCCACCGCGCCGACTTCTTTGATGTTTTTTTAACCACCTTTCACATGTACTATAGAGCGTACGTGCGCGTAGAGTGCACGTGTCGCGTGTGTCGACGTTTACAGAAAAACGAATTTTTTTTTATATTCGCTTATTGTTATTGTACTTAAATAGAAAATCAAATTTTAAAGACATTTTTCATAATCCGCACAGTATTGGATTCCTTTAGTCCCTTTAGTTTTTCATTTGTGTATGGGGTGAAAACAAGTCTTTGTTTTCGTGGCGCATACGAAAAACTCATTTCAGGAAAAACCCCTAAATAATCTGAAAACCAAAATGGGGAGCTTAGATCACCACAATCGAAAATATAAAGGGTTATCCATTTCGCGGTTTCAAAAGTATAGGGCTGGAATTCGACATCTGTCAAACTAAGTTGTTAAAACAATTTTCTTTTTTTCAGTTGAAAGTCTGACATTTACGAAAATGGATCGCTTAACTATCGCACAACGCTTGAAAATTGTAAAAACCTACCACAAAAATGGTGATTCTGCCACAGCCACATATCGTGCTTTAAGAGGAGATTATGGTTTACATAATCGTCCAACTACGCAAGCAATTGGCAAAATTGTGAAGAAATTAGAAGAGACTGGATCGGTTACAGATATTGTAAGGCCTGTGCATCATCGTTTCGCTCGTACCACTGAAAATATCGCTGCTGAAGTGAAAGTGTTGCCGAAGACCCGAATGTGTCGATTCTTCGTCGTTCTCAGGAATTAGGACTGTCTTACGGCACATTATGGGTGCGTATTTTGCATTTGGATCTACACCTACATCCATATAAAATCCAGCTCACACAACAACTGAAGCCAGCTGACCATTCACAACGTCGTAGATACGTCGAATGGGTGCTTGAACAACAGGCGGTGGACGGCGATTTTTCGAACAAAATATTCTTCAGCGACGAAGCACATTTCTCACTCGGTGGGTATGTTAACAAACAAAATTGTCGTATTTGGGGTTCTGAGAATCCTCAAGTAATTGAAGAGAGGCCATTACATCCAAAAAAAAATGACTGCTTGGTGCGTTCTTTGGTCCGGAGGTGTGATTGGACCTTACTTCTTCGAATACGACAATGGAACGACTGTCACCGTCAATTCGGAGGTTTATGGTCATATGCTAACCGACTTTTTTTTTGCCTGCTATTGAAGAATACGACTTAGAAAATATGTTGTTTCAACAAGACGGTGCCACATGCCACACAACTCGAGCGAATATGGCTTTATTGCAAGAGACATTTCCTGGCCGCGTAATTTCTCGTCGTGGCGATATCAACTGGCCACCAAGATCAAGCGATTTGACACCGCTTGAGTTTTTTTTTTGTAGGGCTATGCGAAAGACTGTGTTTATGCAGATAAACCTTTAACTCTTGAGCACTTAAAAACCAATATTCGTCAAGTTATGGCTGAGATACCGCCCAATATGTGTCAAAAAGTGGTCAAAAATTACCTCAAAAGAATTGATGCTTGCAACAATTCGCGTGGTGGTCATTTAAATGATGTAGTGTTTCACACATAATGTCAACGTTCAAACTTTATAATAAAAAAGAAATATCATGATAAAAAGTATTTTATATGTCTTTTATTTACGTTTACTTTTGAAACCGCAAAATGGATAACCCTTCCTTATTTTCCACGTAAGAATGCAATTTCCCAACTTAGTTCAAATGGCGTCGTATACAACAAAACAATTCTCCGACAAAGAGTTGCAAAATTTGTTCAAAAACATTAGTATTTTCTCAAATAAAAAAAGAAAATTTATTTAAATTTAAGTTATTTTTGATAACAAAGTCGGCAAACCCAACTACACACATTCGTTTGTATACACAACAACCACAACATATCAATTTTGCTAATCAATTTCATTGAACTGAAAGAATAACCATCTACAACAACAACAGTAATACAAAAACGCTCAGCATCCAGCAGCTAACAGAGATATAAATCGGAAACGAAGCAATAATCAATAAATTGGCCAAATTTATTGATTTGCTTTGTTGGAATAAAATGCAATTATGTGGATGAAAAAAAAACTTACGACTGAGGTACAATTTATTCCCGGCAATATGTACGTTCCGGATCTAGTCAAACGACAATGTCCTTCCTGATTATTCTGTTGATGGATTTGTCATGTCACCGTTTGCATTTTTTCTGTCAATCACATCTGTGATGATTGTGGGTGGAGATGGATGATGATGATGATGATGATTTTATGTCTTTCTATCGATAACATAACAAACTACAATAAGAGGAGATGTTATAGGGACAAATTGGGGAATTACGAATTTCTAAATGAAACATTTGCTGTGTTGCTTCAAAAGCACTCAGTGGATACAGTGGATAAAGTTAGTAAGACTGGTGTTAAGCTAATAATGATGATGAATAGCTGTCAAGGCGCGCTACAAATGTTTTAAACTAAACAAGTGACTGTAAAAAAACTTAGTTTTTCGTATACATCGACACATGCCACACGTCAAACATTCATTTATTATTACATTGTAATATTTGGTAATAACCACAAGATTATCTGTTTTTTTTTAGGTTGGACCTATGCCAAAGATTTACCCAATTCCCACGCACCCAACGCGGATCACAATACGTCTCACACGCAGGATAATACAAACGTCTCTAGACGCTGAGCTGCTCACAAAATTTCAGCTCTCTAAGTTATGAAAAAGGTGGATTATAAGGACCACAAAATAGTCGACCAGGTCGGGCCTATTTCAAAGACTAAGCCATTTTCCGGGAATCACAGGCGCCACACGCGCCTCGTGATACGCGTCATACACATGATCTAAGAAACGGCCGATAATACTGAGCTGCTTACAAAATTTTAGCTCTCTACGTTGTGTTGGAGGTGGTTAAAATGGACTACAAAAAAGTCGACGCAGTTCGGTGCTATTCCAAAGGTTAGCTTATATTTAAAGCAACGCACGTGCGCACGTGACTTTTGATAGGAGCTATACTCGGGATATTAGGAACGCCCACTAAGGTTAAGCGCACCCCATGCTGGACATGTGGAAACAGTGCATGCCCGTCCCTATAGAACCCCCTCCATACCAATAGCTCTTAAGAACTTACTAATATTGAGCGGGTTCAGTGAATGTTGCGCAGACTCCGAGATTCTAGTTTAAATTTTTTTAAATACCCTTTTAGTTTGTTATGCCCTGTTAGGAAACCAGTAATGATTCTTACATTACTTTCACTTAGTCCCAATATCAGGCGAGACCCCCTGGAGGATTCTCCCAACTTATGGAAGCAGCTGCCTTACCTCTTCTGCATATCTCTTCCCGCATTATGCGGTACCCTCTGCCACAGAATGGTTCTGACTCTACATGCGGAGTTTCTACTCCTTTGTCTTCTATGCACAGTATGTCCCAAGTCTGTTAGCTTTCCCCAGCATTCCTCCACAAGTTTAGATATGATGTAAAGTGCATCCAGGGCACTTAGCGAAGCTTGGCTGTCTGTTATGATAGCTGTCTCCTGCCTCATGTAGTTCCATTTCAGATTAAAGTGAACACATATTTCGATTGGCTTGTACTTCTGCCTGGAATATACTCGGGTACTGCCCCATCGCTACAGAATACTTTGTTCGTGTCCCATAGACTCCAGCACCGTGTCTACAGATTTCTTTGATCCATCCGTATACCACTTTATGGCAACCGAAGGTATTGAACTTCTTTGCTGATAGTGATCTCTTCTCCATTGAGGTTAACCGGGTGCATTCACCACAGCTTCCTTTAATTGGTGAGGGGAACCATTGTAGTCTTGTTTGGGTTTACCCGGAGACAGTACCCCCCCTTATATCCATCCTATTGTAGGGTTGATAATAAAAATCAAAACGGATTGTATGGCATGTGGCGCCATCTTGTTGAAAACAAAGGTCGCCACATTTATGGCGTCGATTTGAGACCATAAGTTGGTCAGCATGGCTCTGTAACGGTAACAGCATTTCCAGCTGCATTTTCCAAGAAAAATGGGCTAATTATGCCAACACTCCAAAATCCACTCCAAACTGTCACTCTTGGTGGATGAATTGGCTTCTCTACGATTACGTAACCTCAAATCCGGCAGGTCTGCTTGTTTACTTCGCCTCCGAGATGAAAATCCCCATCGTCTGAAAATATGGTTTTTCGATCAAAATCGACGTCTTTATCAAGCTGGTCTATGGCCCACGCAGAGAACTGATATCGAAGCGGATGGTCATTTCCATTGAACTCCTGAGTCATCTGGACCCTGCAGGGGAATAATCCGAGGTCTTTGTGCAGTAGTCTCCTCAGTCTGTTACGACTAATGGCCAGTTGCTGCAGTCGGCGTCGATTTGAGGTCGATGGATCCTGTCCCAGACTATGGACTACAGCAGCAATAATCTCAGGCGTGCGCACTGTCTGAGTTCGGGGACTACTTCCGTTATCCAACAGGAAGTCTTTCTCATTAACTTCCTTTAACAATGGTTTCCATCACCCCCGAGATAAAAATCCGCTTCGCCTGAAAAGATGATTTTTCGACCAAAATCGACGTCATTATCAAGCTGGTCTGTGACTTACGTAGGGAACTGATACCGAAGCGGACGGTCATTTGCTGTGTGATCTTATCAGCAGCATTTGCTGAATCATCTGGACCTTGTAGGCGAATAATCCGAGGTCTTTGTGCAGTCTTCTCCTGTCTCCTGTAACTGTAGTTGTACCAGGACTAATGGTCAGTCGGCTGCAATCGATTTGAGGTCGATGGATCCTGTCCCAGACTATGGACTACAGCCGCAATATTCTCTCTTCTGTTATTTAATAACAATCACTTCTCATAAACTTTCTTTACCAATTCCAACGCAGCGGCTTCGCTTGGAGCTCTTTCACGACCCTTATTTATTTTCACCGCACAGTTTCGGTTACACAACACTGATACTGAAAATAAGTCTTCGATATTTCGTAACGCTTTTCAGGCGAAAATGTGATTATTTCGTACAGCGGAATGTCAGTCTGATGAGCTGTCAAAATTTCAAGCAAATCATTCAAAAAAAGTTGCCATAGCCTATGATTTAAAAACAAACCAGTAGATTGGCCACCCTTTAGAAGTTCTACCGAGGGGAGAACAATCAAGCGCTAAAGTGTGACTCGCAATGGCAAAGGATACCGGAAATATCCAGATGTCAATGAAAGACTCTATGGAAGATCGGAGAAAAGAGAGGTAGAGAGCACTTCTTCTTCTCAGAAAACACTCTCTTCAGTGACGGGTAGCGAGTCAGCAATGGGTACAAACCGTGAAATAGCAAGCAAGAATAACTGGAGAGGTTCTTGCGTACGAGAAATAGAGGATCTCGTCAAGCAAATAATCCTAAGAGCCCACTTATAAGGCATTATCTAATGTGACCAAATCTAAGAAGCAACTTGGTGTATGCACATTCTACCAGGTCTTCTTTTCTTTTGTTCAGATTGCTGGATGTTTTGGTGAATGACATGAATGGACCCCATTGGTAGTTATGACTGTCATCGTTCACGTTAAATGGGTCATTCTGTATCACCACGCGAAGTGTTGGACTCTATTTCCATTATACAAAAATTCATAACATCTTAGAAAAGAATGTCCTTAAATTCTACATCGCAGTTCGTTAAAGTTCGATCATTAACTGTTATCAAGATGTATACCCATTTACCCAATCATCTGTATCAGTATCGCTCCATAATCCCGACAACACACACTACAGTCTTCAGTTAATATGTTGTCTGTGTCTGACGTGCAAGTTATTGTACCCAAGCCCAATATTTACCGGCGATGATTGACATTCCAATTCACCAACAACAGGACAAAACATACGGGCGGCACGTAGCTGAGTAAATAAAGACGTGTGTGTGTGTAAACACTCAGGTGGCGAGGACGAATGTGTTACCCCCTCCAAAAACTACAATACTTCCATTACCACCATGCGATTCCTACGTCGTCTTTATTCGATTCCCATCCAAACGGATAAGGAACGAAAAAAAAAGATACAGAAAGCAAACAGACAATCAGGACAGGTGAAAGACAGGCAATTCGGGGACAAACATTACAGAGAGATTAAAGATAATTGCCGACAACACTGTCTGTCTAGGGATGGAGCCATATATGGTCGATGGAGGTGAAGGTGCGACTTTTAGTCCTTTGTCCTTATAATTCAGTATTTGTGTTTGATAAAGTTTTCTGTTGATTCTTCGATTAACTTCAATGGATTACGGATGTGAGCTGGGTTATTGAATAAAACACACACATACACTCATACAATAAGCTTCGATTTCGAAGGTGAAAAGAGAAAGTTTTGCCAATTGACAGGATAATAATATAAATGACAAAGTGATATTATGCTGCGTGAAAGAAGGATGATAGGAATAGGCTGGAAGAAATAGATTTTTTTTATTTTGTGTATTGTGGCAAGCGTAACCATTGCAGAGCATTTGAGATAATTAGGTTATTAGACTAGTGACGGTATGTTGTGATACCACAGGATCCGATTCCTTTCCGACTTCTAAAGAACCCATTCTAAACTTTTTATGAAGCGAGCAATATTTCGTCTGTTTTCGTGATCCAAGAGGTTGTCTATTATTTATTTACCCAGATGTTTGTTTGTGCCTTCCATTTGCTAATGCCAGGCAGGAAGAGAAAAAGTTAACTAAAGTCTTCTCCTGCTTGACATTTTTACATCGTCTGACTATATACAAGAATGCAACTAGTGCCCAATCATGGCTTCAGGCCAAATATCACTCCACTGGTCCTGATTTCGACCTGATGTCATCTAGTTTGGAATCTTTCCTTTTATTATCTCGATGTAGTGTTCAATCGTAAAGAAATTTGCTAATGCGGGCTGGTTATCCTGCTCATTGGAGCCTACCGACCGTAATTCACACTGTCGACATTGCTATAGCGCTGATAGATGTCATCATTACAAAGTCTTCAGAACACTGACATCTTGGTGTGGCGCAAATTCGGTTTATTCGCTATATTGAATATTACTTTTGGATCTCTGCTTGACAGATTGAAAATCCTTCCACTGTAACATCACCATGGTTCTTGTAACAGCACAAGCACCAACAACCTGGAAACAACATGCCTATTTGGTCCTTTGGATGTTCACCGGAGCTTTACCTGTGCTTCCACTTTCTCAGAGTGGCCATATGCTACTGTCCCATTTCTTTCTGGTGCTTTTAGATTTTCTTTAGCAAATCGCTCTCTTCGAGCTGTTCGATATCCTTCATTTCCCCATTGGACGGATGGGGAATGGCAGCATATAATCCTTGTTGGGCACATCCGCATGTGCACATATATCTCACCTTTTCCTCTCCTTAATTTTCGAACGCCCACGCTGTGCTAAGCTTTATAAAGGTGCAAACTGCAAACCCCTTCTATTCCTCCAAATTATCTGTGCACGTCATAAACCGCACTCTAATCCTGTGGGGCCGCTGATCCTGCCGCTTTGCCGTCTTCAGGCCCTCTGTCTTTTCATACCAATCGCTTACTAACTAACAATATCGGTACCAATATGTTAATGGTAGCGAGCGCTCTTTTAAGTCGCTGTCGATAATGGGATCGTTCTATTCCCAGCCGAATGACCCGTGGAAGCAACAACGAAATGTTCGTCGTGTAAGGAGCTATGTTCCCATTCCTCACGTTGAGAGCTTTAGTAATTTTCTTGTGGAAAGGATTGGAGGGAGCTTCTTATTAGAAAGCGGCTTCTCCGTTACAGCAATCGAATAGGAGCATATCTGGTTAGAAGCTGCAAATAGTCTTCTAGGTTATATAAGCAAAACCCCACTGTGAGAAACCGAACCAAATTTAGACGAGTCAGAAATGATTACAAAGCCTACCTGAAATGAGTGAAATACGACTATGACCAGAAACTCAAACTTTTTGTTCAATGTCCCAAAGGAGGTAAGAACTTTTGATCATTCGTCAATCGAATTAAAAAAAATGCTTCGTCTTCAATTCCAACGCTCATTCACAATGATATTCCAACAGTCAGCTCTATAGAGAATGCCAATCTGCTTGCTTCACATTTCGTTGCTAGTTTCACGCTATCAGATAGCTCCTTGTTGCCGCATGTACTTTCTAGAATCGAAACCTCCATGGGACTGATCAACTTACGTATATGTCAAGTAGTAGCTAGAGTATTAAATCATCCCAACATGCATAAATCTGCTGGGTCTGATGGTATTCGGTTTTAGTTTTAAAGAGATGTTTTTCAACGGCATAGGCTTTTCCAGTACTCTTATTCTTCTGGAGTTTTCCCAAGGAATTGGAAAACAGCATTTTTACCGCCCACTTGCGCTTACAAACATACCATCTAAAGTCATGAAAACGCTGATCAATCGTAACCTTAGCGCCCAGCAGTATGGATTTTGAAGGCAACGTTCTGCAGGCGATCTGATGGCATATCTCAACGAAAAGTTCACAAATTTGGTGAAAACATAGCTGTTGCACTTGATATTTCCATGGCATTTGACAGAGTCTGGCATCAAGCTCTTTTGTCGAAAAGGAATGCCTATGGAATTGATAAGACCCTGCTTGTTTGGATTAGTAACTACCTATCTGACCGTTCAATCTAGGTCATATTAGACAAATTTAAATCCAATGCTCACCGCATAAACGCCGGTGTTCCACAAGGCTCTATTTTGTCTCCGACACTATTTCTCACTTGTTTTGCGAATTTGTCGCAACTGACTTGGTTGGCGGCATCAGAATTTCTTCTTTTAGGGGAAATATTGGTCTTCTTTTGTCTTCCCTACAGGGTTGTGTGGGGGATTCAAGCCCCATCTTTATTCTTCGGTTATCAGGTAGTCTCTGCCCTTTTGTCATCTTCTTCCTATGTCTCCTCCAACATCTTTCTCGATTCGGCGGGCTTTTTGTCGAATTCTATGAGACGGAGGTTGAGCCTTGCTCTGGCTGTGTTGGTATCATTACTTTATTTAGAGTCAGCTACAACTGGGGTACATCCTACAATATGGAGACAGGTAAATGTGATAATTATCCACAAATCAGACAATAGGCCTAGTGAGCTGCATAAACCATACAGACCTATAAGTCTTACATCATTCGTCCATGGGAAGAGTTAGAGTAGTCTTCCCCTCTGCACTCAAGTCAGTTTGCGTACAAAAAAGGCAAAAACATAAAAGGTGCCCTTCACTACCTCGTAAAGAAGAAAGAAGGAACTTTTAGTTCCAATGAATTGGCCCTGTGTGCCTTCCTCGACATTGTGGGTGCTTTCAATAACACTGGCTACGACTCTATTGCAAGAGTAATCAGTAGCAGAGGTATCGGAGACTCGTTCAATAATTGGATAAGGACCATGCTTGGAAGTCAATATGTTATTTCTCCCTCGGGAGGAGTGTCTTTGACTGCAGTTAAAGGATGTCCCTAAAGAGGAGTGCTCCCTCCTCTCCTATGGTCACTAGTCATTAACAATCTTCTAAGTTCTTGAACGTACAATGGCAACAAAGCTTCAGAAGGTACAAAGTATTGCCTTGTCAAGGTATAACGGTGTCATGCGCAGCTGCCCTGCGACAGCAACATAAGCTGTTATAGGGCTTTCACCCCTGCAATTCTGCATTAGGAAGACGGCTGCTAGATTCGCTATTAAGCTGAACTAACCGGGTCACCTAAAAATTCTTCACTCAATTCCTGAAAGATACTTGTTCTGAACAATCCCCGACATTATGGTCAGGGAGTACTGTTTCGGTAGAAATATTGTATCGGACAAACTGGTGCAATGGTGTTCCGGCACTGGACGCTAGAGGTCTGGTCTGGTTCAAAGATATATCGAAGATAGAAACTGGAGTTGGAACCTCGATACCAAGGGGAAAAGCCCTCGGTTTTCCAGGCGGAACTACATGCCATTAAGATCTTCGCCGGGATTAATATTAATAAATGAACTCAAGACGCTAGAATATATATCTTTTCAGGAAGCCAGGCAGAACTTAGAATGCTGTATTCCTTCTCACCTATCGTTGGAAAGAGAAACCTAAGGGTCACGCACACTTATAATGCTCGGGTATATGCTTCACACAGCGTGGGCGTTAAGGAAAATGAGAAGAAATTAGAAGCTGTCTATGGGCTTGTGTTTTAAATGCCTGTGGATCATAGTGACGTGGGAAGACAGAGCTTGGCAGAGCAGACCAATAGACATATTAAGTGAAGATAGCAACCACACATCTGCCGAAGACGTCTCCGAACTGGGGGATAGATTAAATTCGGCCTCAATTACGTGCCCACATAACCGACAACACTGGGCTATAGATTGTACATTCACCAGACAATTTTAGTATCAGCCACATTTGAAAACCGATATTTATTAAATTTTCAATGTAAATTACTGGCAGGTGGCGGAAGGTTATAGGATATAGTACATCCCTCATCCCGTGAGCTCACATGTATGGGTAGCGTAGCGCCCGGGAACAGTTGGTGTATATATAAAGGTGATATTATGCCTTATGTATCTTATTTCTCACACGCCAATGTTAAACCAAAATGTCGTCGAATATTAATCGAAATAAATGTCTCGTTTTCAATCGATTACACTAAAAGCGACTCGTTGACATATACGTTTCACGTCAAACCAACGGCTGTGCGCCCCGGAACAGCACCGCCCGGTCTTTTTTGTATTACTAGCTATCCTAAATGTCACTTCTCTTATGAGTTATCGCTAAAGTCTTGAGTAGTTATACTAACAAAGGCCCTACACATTGTACTGGATGGGGCACAATAATTGGAAAACTAAAAATTGTTCTGCATATGGTGCCCTATTCTGCGTGCCCTGTCATAACTTTTTCTTGCTTAGTTTTTCAAAACAACCCTTTAATACGTGAACCATCATTTGAAGCTCAGTTTAAAAGCAACGGGAAGAGGAAGCTGACAACCGAATGAAAAAATCCCTAAATCGTTATTCTTTCTTTGTCCTGATCTATCTCTCTCTCTCTCTCTTGCCACAGTCCTAAGCATCAGTAACAATGTCCTACAATTTCGACCATTAACGTACATTTTTTGTCACACATTTGTTATCTCGTAAGCGGGATAGACAGAGAGGGAGAGTGGGAAATTAAAGGATAAATCCCGTAAACCCTGAACTAAACAAAAACTAATAAATTTAGCACTCGTATGGTGGAAGCGAACCACATCTGTCATTCAAATGTTTCGGCCATTCAAGTGCGATACGAGGACGAGTATACTGCTGGCGGGTGCGCTGATGGCCAACAAAAAAGGACATCATGCAAATTATTACGACATTTGTTTCCCTTCCTTTTTATTTTGCCATCAGGCTGTGTGTAAATAGGTTTTTGTCACCCCACCTATACACCTACAAGGATGAGTGATGTCGTCCGCCCTTAGTTGGTTTTCATTCGATATCAACGTTTTTTTGTTGTTGATTCGTTTTCTCACCCCCGTCCTCTCTCGATCCTCGTTATGAAATCCATTTCTATGATATATTCTACTCCTGTGGACATTCCGAGACAACACACATTCAGAAGCATAGACAAAAACATCACATCAAGATAAAATGCTGCATAGATTGTAGATTTGGAAAGCAACAACCCCGATGGAAAATTAAATAAAAATCCTTTCTGTTGACGACGATGACCAACTAACGCATCATCATCTGTGCGATCTCTGTTGACCTGATACGAATGAAAAAGATGATGGCATTGGATGAGGCAACGACGAGGAGTCAACAGCACCATTATTCCGACAAGCAGACACGATGATCAAAAGCTGCTTCTGGTAACGGCTGGAGATGACGTGTCAGGAGAAGGTTGCACAAGAAGTTGCTTATGAGGATTTACAGGGTGGCTACCTATATAAACAATTCAATTTTCAATTCAAATAAAAGCTCATAAATTCATTTGACCATACGGGTTAATGTACAATTCTCAAAGGTTAGTCTTAGAATCACAATTCAGCATTTCCGATCACAGTGGTCTGTTAGTAATTCCTTTACATGTATCCCTCAAATTTTAATAACAGATAACCTATGGCAGGAACGGGGAGATAAAAACCTTTAAAAAGGCTTCAAGTATTGAAGGTAAAATGCCTCTCTCGAAATATTCAAGTCCTGTTAGGAAATGACGATCCTTTGTTCCGCTTCTAAGCTGCGCCCTCATTTTATCCCATCTCTAAGCTGAAAAAGAATTGTAGGTGAATCAATACATTATGACTTGTTATAACAAAGACAGCAACCTTATCAAGCGAAAATTTTTGACAACTAGCCGTTTGGAAGCGCTTCGTACCCGCGCAGCGAGGACTTCGGAGATTTTAGATTAGGAGGATTCAACACAATATGAAAAAATATGTATTTGGTCCATTGACCCAGGGATATCGTTTCAAAATTTGACGGGTTCGCTTTCGTTTGCAAAATTGAAGGAGGTTACTTTATACAAATATTCAGAACGCTACTATTCACAAGTTCTGAAAAATTTATAAGAACATGAGATTTGTAGGAGCAATTCGTATTCCCTGGATCTATGAGTCTGTCCACTTTTAAAATGTGCCTATTAAGTGCTCATTATGGTATAAAACCCCTACGCAAAATTTGAAAGCTCTTGGTTAAAGAGCTTGGCAAAGCATTCCACATACGTGTTGTACGACTAAAGTAGGAATCTCTGAATCAGTAGGTGTCGGCTCCGGCTGAAAGTAAATAATCCTATAAAACCACTTTCGGTCCTGACCTCCCTGGCCATTGGATAAAATACCTCTCCAGTATAGCACATTCCTTTGCTAGCTTTCTCCAAGTTCACACATATATCCTTTGCAGTTCATCGTCCACTTGTACGCAACATCTTAAACTATACCTCCCTTTAACTACGCTATCAAAGAATCCCTGTAGAAGCCAATCTTTACGTGTCATCTCAGCGCCGCTTAGTCCGTGATGGCCCCATCTTGGTTGGCGGCATCAGAATTTCTTCTTTTAGGGGGAATATTGGTATTCTTTTGTCTACTCTACAGGTCTAACGAATATAAGCCCCATCTATATTATTTGGTAGTCAGGTGGTTTCTGCCCTTTCTACCATCTTTCTCGATTCGATTGGCTTTTATCGAATTCTACGAGACGGAGGTTGAGCCTTGTTCTGGCTGTGTGGGTATGATTACTTTATTTAGAGCCAGCTACAACTGGAGGTACTTTCCTACTATCTGGAGACAGGTAAATGTGATATTTATCCCAAAACCAGGCAATAGGCCTAGTGAGCTGTCTAAATCATACAGACATATAAGTCTAATAACATTGATGTTCAGATTAGAGGCCGGTTAGAATTGTTCTCCCCTTTGCAATCAAGTCAGTTTGCGTACAGGAAAGGCAAAAGCATAGAAGGTGCCCTTCACTATCTCGTAAAGAAGATAGAAGGAACTTTTCGTTCCAAGGAAGTGGTCCTGTGTGCTTTCCTCGACATTGAAGACGCTTTCGATAACACTGGCTACGACACTATTGCAAGGGTAATCAGTAGTGTCGGTAAGGTATCGAAGAATCGTCCATTAATTGGATAAGGACCATGCTTGGACCATGCAACATCTTACTCAAAGCCTCCCTTTACTGTGCTTATTAAATAATCTGTGCCCTAGATCGAAAATGTCCATTCGCTGTGCGTCCTAGCCATTTCACATGACCAGCACGACGATGCGACCGTAATTTTTCATTGAATCCAATCCTCCCATGGCTATCAAAGTAAATGGGACCGAAAATCGCCCAAGGAATTTTTCGTACAAAGCGACTAATGATATCTTCAACGATTTTTTATAGAGTCAATGCTTCAGCGCCATAAAGCTGGACTGAGATTGTAACGTTGTACGCTTGGGTGACGCTTGGGTGACGCTCGGTGCTTCTTCGTGTTACAAATTAAAGAGTTTTGGTTACTTTTTTTTTTCTTTATGTACTGGTGGCTTTTATTCTTTTATAAATCATTTCGGCTTACAAAGACGGTAATATACTTATATACATATCACAATAAAGGGCTAATACTATAAATACATATACTGAAGCGGTCGAGAGTCGTGGTTCCTAAAAACATGGGCGTTGTTCTAATATACCTATACTGAACGCCTAGCACTTGACAAGGTGCGACGTCAGTACAGTGAACTGGTAGTTGTCCTACAGGACACAGAATACTGCTTCTGGACGCCTAGCACTTGCGACGTCAGTACAGTGACTACTACATAAAATGGTTTGTGAAGAACCGAAGTGATTTTTTCAGAAGGAACAGAGGTGTTTAGCACGACTTCCTACCGGCGAAGAGTGGGTACTACTGTAGAGTAGAGTTCTCTCTTCGGTGATCATGTAGATTTCTCTCAGCCGTTCTCACTATTTATTTCTCTTAAATTGTTAGGAATTTTATTGGTACTGAAAATGAAAATATGAATTTTAATATATATCGAGCCTATAATGTCGGTACATGCACATATTTCTTTATTTATGTTTATTATTATATATAGAAATGTCAGTTTATGGTTTTCTATATGTTTCGACGGCCAGGAAGTCCGGTTGTTATTAAAAAAAGCAAGTTTGCAGACCATTGGTACTAGGGCACATATGGGATTCGAACCCCCTACCTACTGCATGGCTGGCGGAAGTCTTACCTATGGTGCTATTGTACAACATGACTGGAGCAGGTAATTTATGTAATATCCGCTCTGTTCTATTTCTTATGCAACGTAACGTATGTAACGTAGCTGGATTACCGCATCCGTTAGACCAACTTCGTTACAAGATGGTCTTATATAAGGTGTTCTTGGTGGTTCAATGGAGGACTTTAATGCGCAATTGCCTTCATAGCCAAAAGAAGCAGCGATTGGAACGAGTCATTCTTTGTCTGATTTCTGATGTGGTATCGTCTTCAGGTGTTATACCGGAGTCGAGGTAGAAAATTAAACTCCCTATTTTGTTAACAATATTGTGTCCCTTCCTTTTGACACCACATACTTTGTCTTTTCTGCTTACATATATCAATGTCGTCAGCTGTTGCCAACTCTTGAAAATACTTAACACAGGTCCTGGAGGCTTACCCCAATTCTCTGCATTAATAATAATTGTCGCCACAGACCAACGTGGTTCCAGGCCTATCTTTCTTTACGCGACGATTCGTATTGTGCGTGTTTTTTTTTTTTTGCACACAAACGGAACGGAACAACAGTTTAAAGGCGTATGCCATCGCTATCGAATGCTGCGATATCTTTAGGTTTCCTTAACTGGTGCAAGATTTACTTCACTCCATCAGACCTGGCTACTATTTACAAGGCATATATTCGCCCTAAACTTGAATACAACAGCAGTGTCTGGGCAGGTGCTCACAATGCCACATTGCATCTACTAGATATAATTCAGAACCGCGCGATAAAAGTTATTGGTGACGTATCGCTTGAACATCGTAGGAACGTTTCCCGCTTGTCAATCAGCCTAAGTCCGTTTTTAGAAGTGGTGTCGGTTGGACAGTGTCTTTATTTCCAATTTAGGCATTGTAAGGAACAAAATTCTTGTGGCCGAATTTTGTTCACACAAAACATGCCATATACTTTTTTTTCCCAACATCAACATCACGCCACCGGACTGGCCAATCACATCGCAGCACGTGACTTAAAGATTTTGCAACGCAAAATGCGTGCAAACAAGGCGAGCACGCAGGCGATGGCTCTCTTAGTTTTCTAGTCTTCGGACAGGATCACACCTCGGTAAGTGATAACATTTCTTACCGCTGCCAACGTTTGTCTGTGCTTTTTCCCTGCCGACGTCTCAGGCTAGCGCTCACGCGTCACTCAGCAGTCACGCTCATCTCAGTCTAAAACTCAGGCATCGCTCAGAGTGCACGCTCATCTCGGGCTAGCGCTCACGCATCGCTCAGGATTCACGCTCATGTCAGGCTCACGCATCACCCAGGTTGCACGCTCATCTCAGGCTAGCGATCACGCATCGCTCAGGATTCACGCTCATCTCAGGCTCACACATCACACAGGTTGCACACTTATCTCCGACCCACGCATCACCCAGGTTGTACGCTCATCTCAGGCTAGCGCTCACGCGTCATTCAAAAGTCACACTCATCTCAGGCTAAAACTCACGCATCACCCAGGTTGCACGCTCATCTCAGGCTAGCGATCACGCATCGCTCAGGATTCACGCTCATCTCAGGCTCACACATCACACAGGTTGCACACTCTTCTTCGGCCCACGCATCACCCAGGTTGTACGCTCACCTCAGGCTAGCGCTCACGCGTTCTCAGGCTAAAACTCACGCATCACCAAGGTTGCACGCTCATCTCAGGCTAGCGCTCACGCATTCCCGGCTGGGAAGGCTACGTTACAGCATCATAATCACCTAACAAACCTGAGTGTCATACCTTGTGTCTTAGCTGATTAGTTTTGACGAGGAGCTCGTAGAAACCATCTGTAGAAGAAATACCATGCCGTCTGATCTGCTGGAAGTGCCTTGGTATAAAAACTTCTAATAACTTCAGGCTAATAGGTTGCAATTTACTACTCCACTTCAACCTGTCGACTTATTGGGGATTCTTTAGCGGAATGATCCGCAATTGCACTGCTGTAAGTTTTATTGTACTTGTCGTGAAAGACCTATCGCCACGACAATGCTTATCCTTACCCAAAGAACGTTCATCAGTATCATAAAAATCCCCAAAGTCGAAGCTCTTCAGTTCCAGAGAATGTTAAATTTTTCAAGCCTTGTTCTGCTTTTATTTCAGGATAAACATACTCTACACATTTTTGCCATTTAATTAAAAATAATACCACCATCTTTACATTTCTGTTGAACCACCCTATAATATAAGCAAACACAAATGCACCCACAATCAAAAGATAAGTTGCCACTATAACAATGTCCATGTCCAGCCAACCGAGCTGCCAACATGTCATATGCCTGCCTTTTTTTTTTTGCAGTACAGGAACTAAAAAACACGACGAAATGCAGGACTACGCGTCGCCACTGTAGGAGAAGAGCTGTTCTCTTTTTTTCCTGAAAAGTATATCTTTGTCCCCTCAATATTGTACGTGCATTCTACATAAATGTACAAAGTCCGCAGTGACGATGATGTCACTGATAGACGTATGGCAACTGACCTTTTGTTAAAAAATAATATTCCTACAACCCGATGCTATAATGACAGAAAAAGCATCAAAGCACCAAAGAGACGCCCAGTGCACTGTAATGCTGGAATGCTGAAGGATCTCTGAGGGCAGATTTTTTCAGGTTTTGACAAAGGCGAACTGTGGGTGTTTTTCTTTTTTGCATTATAAGTGCAATCGACTCCCCCCGATATGGTTAAGTGAATTCGATCGGGAAAATGCTGTTGATTGCGCTTGAAAATGTCCTGCGAAAGAACAGGGGAAACATGGATGCCTTCCTCTTTGTTTTTAATTTAAAATACAAAATTTAATTTTTATTGTTGCAATGTAGTAATGGATGCTGGACTGCTTCTCCTTTTAAAATAAAGCAATTATTGTAGGAGCTGTTACATTGTAGAAGTGCTATTGATCGTAGGGTAGGTAGGTAGTTAGAGTGGTGGACCCCGCTGTACTTGTGTGGTCCTCAATTAGCGCTAGTATGCGCCATTTTGATGCCACAAATCTCGAGGGACTAAGCATGGATATTCAAGAGGTTTAAAACCTGCCTGTAGCGTTCAGATATGAGATCAACTAGATGACTCTGTAATCTGAGAGGTCTTCAGGTCACGACAAGATAGTTTACCAAATATGCTGTGTCTTGATCCTGCTAGGGCCAGACAACTGCAGAGGAAGTTTCTTTCTCATTTTCATTTTTGCAACTTTTGCAGAAGTTGTTGTGCGGTATGGTATACCCAACCTAGCAGCATGGCTGCCCACTAGCCAGTCGCCCGTGCTGATAACCACAACTCTGGCAATATCCTTCCGGGTTCTAGATAACAACTCGGTTGTTTTTCTTTTTTCCTGTAGGATGGCCATATCAATCTTGATATGCCACAGTTCCACAGACTGCTCCACTTGAGCTGTGACTTAGTATAGAAGAGATAGTATAGTATAGTTAGCTAACCTTATTCATAGAGCCACTATCCATTACGACGCCCATCTTAGCCAAATCGTCCGCCCTCTCATTACCCTCGTGCTGCGGTACCCATAATAATACCGGCGCGAAAGACCATGCGGTCCAAGGCCTGGCTTCTCGCAACCATTTGTGTTGAGGATTCATATTTTTGCACACAAATGGAGAGACCTACAATTTAATGCCGGATTCGAACGGCGAATTGAGAAGCTTTATTACTCCTGGACGTTTGTCAAACTTTCGCGAGAGGTGGGACACCGTGAAAAATACTTTGGTGTTACTGGGATTCGAACCACGAACCCCCTGCTCAGGAGTCCATGCTCCTATTCACTGAGCCACGGTCGCGTAAATCGCCCTCACGACAGATTGGCTATCAACACATATTCCAACCCTTCCGATTTGTGCGTTTCTAAGCCTAAGGGCCATTCAGGCGTCCCTAATTGCTAGGATCTCTGCCTGAAAAATGTTAGCCGAATCGGGTAACTTGTATGACCTTGACAGATTTAGATCATCCTAGAAGATACTTGCACCGACTCCATCCTTCATTCGGATCCGTCCGTTAATATTGTAGCGTCAAATTGCCACGCCATCCATCCAATTTTCCCTGGTAGGAAACTCGACGCTGAATGAGGAGTTGAAGCAAAGTTTTGGGATGCAATAGTCAATGGTGATGGTATCATCATCATCATCATATGTGGCTCTACAACCGGTGTCCGGTCCTGGCCTCCCGCAAAAAGCCTCTCAACCGGTCCCGATTCCGAGCCGATGTCATCCAGTTTGGCATCCCTAAACTGGGTGATGGTATCATTCCTTCAGGTAATATCTACAGTATGTTACAGTGTCCGTATTGTATTGGCTACAAATAAACCACCCAGATTCTCTGAGTCATACTGCACCGCACATCGCAACATATTGGATAAATATGTCAGGAGGTAATAGGTGCAAGATGGTGTTAAGGGCCTCGGTCGGACAAGACCGTATAGCTACTGTGATGCATACTGGTGCTGATCGCTGTAACCGACTGAGTTTGGTGGCGTTATACTTTTCCTTTATCGCTGGCCACCAGACCAGTGATGCATAGGTAAGAATTGGCCGTAAAACAGCTGTCTACAGCCATAGAGCCATCGATGGTTTTGCTGCTGTCATCGAGGACGCACGCTCTCTTAGCCCTGTTCTCTATGTTAGCCTTCCAGCTAAGCTTCCTATCCAAGATTACTCCGAGATATTTGGCGCTGCTTGTGTTAATTCCATAGCAGTCTACTATCAAATACCGGTCTAAGGTACTTCATCTCTTTGCTGATAGTAATCTCTACTCCATTGAGGGTAAGTGGGTCCATTCCATTATGAACGGAAGCAATGTAGTCTAGTTTTGGGTTTACCCTGAGTACCACCTTTTGCCACTATCTAGTCGTTGTAGTTAATCCGTTTTGGACTTTTTTTTTCGTTTTCGTTCGAATGCGCCACTTAGTTGAAAACCAAGATTGGATCCTCTGAACATAATATATCTAGTTTTGTTGTCATTTATGTGCAAGCCCAGATTTCTTGCCACCAGCTGCTTCTTGTACATTTCTTGAGTTTCTACAAACGACGTCAATAACGTCTGCCAAAGGCAATACCTGGATGGATTTATAGAGGATCGTTTTCTCTAACGCCCGGTTGAAGAGGAGTCAGTTCAGTCCAATTCTTTGTCAGATACCGTTATGGGAGTTATATGGGACTGATAGTGGCTGGAATTTATAATCATACCGTTCTAGCCTCCCGACATATACCTTTACTTGGCTTATATAACATTGTTCATGGTCGACCTTAATATTCGTGACAGTTTGTTTGAGATGCGGTACTCTCTCGTAGATTTAGATTAACTCTGGCTATACTACCATAGACGGCTTAAGGTCTGCGACGGATGATGTAGTGCCATGTAGTCTACATTTTTCCATTAGTTATTGATTTACCTGGGAAGAAGCTACACTGTCATGGACCAATGATGACTTTAGCGTCTTTTAGGATAGAGCTAGAGCGGTACCCAACAACGTTATATCACAATATTTTTGGTGCAAGTTGTAATATCTCTATTCTCTATGCTATATATACTCTACTCTCTCTACTGTCCCGCCAAACAGTATGTTTTACCTCCTTATCCTTAATCGAGAAATCATTCCGCGGTAAACTTCAGTTTTACCTTCAGAGTTTCCTTGCTTTCCTTCCAGGCATCTGACATCAGATGATGTTTAGTGATGATCATGGTGTACTTGCACCCTCTCGTATCTAATACTTAGATAGTACCGAGCAGCATTAATTCGTTATTTACGCTCAATGAGTTAAGTCGAGTTGATGGAAACAAAACTGACAGAATCTTGAAAGCCCACACTGCCATTAATTAAGTTGGGGACAATCGTTTTGCAAAAAAAAAAAAAAAAAACTGCTCACTACTCTGTACAAAAAGTGCCTTACTCGCTCCAAACACATCGCGCTTCCGCCAGTCACTTATCCGTCACAAAAACATTTAAAATAATTGGAATAATTTATTATCAAGCCTCTTGACGCTTTTCGTGATTTTCAATTGCCGTTCTCATAAAAATTAATAAACAGAAAAACCATCACGAGTATCGACAACAAAGTGCAGAGCGTGAATTAAATGAATATGTGAAGCACCATGAGTGTGGTAGAAATGATTTTCATCAGGAAGCTTTCATCATCATGTCATAAAATGTTTGTCTCCTCGTTCCACTGTAAATCGTATCGGACAGTGATACGAAACTTAATTAAAAAAGTTGCACATAAAATTTCACATCAAAAAGGAGAGAGAGAATAATTGGAAGTAAAAGTGAGGCAGAGAGAGAGAGAGAAATAGGTGGCATCGGAATGTGCGAAACGAGCCATTTCGTGACACTTTTCGCAACCGCTTCATAACACACGTCCCTCGATGTGTTACAGTATTACAGTAACTTCTCTTCAACAGGATGCCATTTTCCCCGCAGGACATTTCCATGTGTCACTAAGTGGGGTTTTGTGTACGAAAACAATGAAGAAAATAAAAGGGAACTGAGAGGGAGGGAAACATACGAATGACCCAATAAACAGCTTCCTCTTATCGAGATATGCAAAAATAAGGATTAAATTGTCCTTTAGTTTGCTTTTCACCGCTCTCCCCTTGCTCTACCTCTTCATCATATAAACTTACACATTTATTACTTAATGGAATGTCGGTGATTGTTTTTTTTTTTTAAATTGAAACTGATGTCACCATAAATGCGACAACGGAGCAGACTTTTGAGGATGTAACTCAACTCTAAAAAAATTCATCTTTTATTTAGACTCGCAGCCAACAATAGCAACAACAACAATATGGGAAAATTTCCTCTTTAGCAGTTCTATAGACTGAAAAGGCCAACACAAAGCTCCATCTATTCTCTAAGCAGGAAATACAACTGGCGGCAAGTCCCTTAGCTGTGGAAAACCCTCAAAGGATACGATTTATTCGCAAAAATATGAAAGGACTAAACCGGCAAATAAGATGAAATGTGAATCAGGCGGCTGTGCTGTGAGAGAATCAGATTAGTTCAATATACCACTCCACTGACTGGGGGAAGTCCTGATTTTTAGGGACATTGCACTATCGTTTGTCCGTTAATGTTTTTTGTTTCTTATTTTTGTTGATATTTTTTTGTGTTGTTTTCAAATGATGCGTTAACTCGCCCGATGCTTGGCATACAAAAGGACTCCTAGTATTTCAGTTCGGCGTGAAACATTACACCACAGGTGTTATCTACAAAAAGTGTTAGTAGGGTAGCGATATAAAGAGGGTTAATAGATTTTTATTGGGAATACTTTGATTGGTTCAATATTTGTAGCTATGGCAATATGTAAAAGAAATTTACTATAGATATGTGATGAATTAGAATAACATCCAATAATCTACCAATTTCCAATATAAATACTGTAATCATTATTGCATTATTATTGCCATATTGCTGCTGTATGTAAGATTGGAAGCCTCTAGAGACTTTTCAATGGGTATAAATAGGTGGCCTTTTGCTACAGATATTCATTCATTGTTTAATAATAGACTTTTATTTAATTAAAATAATACTATAGATTTATGGTCTTGCTGACCATTTTCAAGGAAATGTAAGTTCTTAAGTGATTTTCCTGATTATTCAGAAATGAATGAAAATTTTAAGTAATTTCTTTATGTCATTATCTTTGAAGTAGGTCAAGAAAGACCCCAAGAGACCCCAAAAGACCCCAAAAACCCCCAGACAATCGAGACCTTAAGACACCACCAATGCCACCTTAAGACCCCATTAAAGATGATCAAGATGATTAAATGATGATATGATGATGATGAATATAATTAAAGATGATCAAAAATTACTCAAGACCTCTCAAAACCCCTTCGAGACCCCTTTATATTTCGCCTTCAGAACCGCTCCAAGAGTCCCTTAATACCCACTCGAAACCCCACCAAAAACTCTCGCAAAACCCCCTGAAGACCCCCTTAAACCTAACTAAAGATTACTGTAAGACCACCTTCAAGACCATTTCAAACCCAATCAAGACCCACTTAAAACCCCTTAAGACCATCTTAAGGCCCCCTCAATACTTCCAAGACCCCTCTCAAAACATCCTCAGAACCCACCTCAAGACCAATTAAATAATCCATTAAGACCCCCACAAGACCCTCTGAAGACCACACACAAAATCCTTTTAAAATTTAAACCCTAAGACCCCTCCCAAAAACTCCCCGCACAACCCTTTCAAAAGCCCTCTAATCCCTACTCAAAACCACTTAAACATCCCACTAAAGACCCCCTCAAGTACCCTCTAGACCCTCTTAAGATTTCTTTAAGGAGCCACTAAATACCCAAGAACAATTAAAAACCCTCCTAAATACCCTATCAAAACACCCTCAAGGCCCTCCCTCAACACCCCATCAATATCCCACGGCCATATCAAAAGCCCCTCACGACCCCTCCTCAAGACCCTCTTAAAACCCTGTTAAGACCACCTAAAGACCCCCTCAAGATCCCCTCAAAACCTACCACAAAGCCCTCATTTAGACCCAACAAAGGAGCACCAATTAAACCCCTTAAAAATCCCTCAAAACCCTATTATGACTCCCTGCAAACCCCACTCAAAACCTTCCTTTAGACCCACCAAGGACTCCCCAGAAAATCGCTTAAAACCCCCTAACAACCCTCTTAAGACTCCCTTATAACCCCACTCAAAACCCCCTTAAAACAATCCAAATACTCCCTTAAAACAACTTCAACACCCCCGCAGAGCTATCTCAGGACCAACCAAAGATCTCCTTAAGAACCTCTCCAGACTTCTCTCAAGACCCCCTCAAAATCTCATTACGACCCAACTCAAGACCATCTCAAAACTCCTTAAAGATACCATCCGGCCCCATGACCCCACATAATATCTCTTTCAAGACCCCACTAAATACCCCCTTAAGACTATCTCAAGACGCCCTCAAGACGCCCTCAAGACGGCTTTAAATCCCCCTCAAGATCCCACTTAACACCCTGTTAAAATCACCTTAAGATCCCCTAAAAACCCCCTGACCACCACAACACTCTCCTCAAGACCCCATAGGAACACTTTTCAAGACCAGCCTCCGAAAAGTCTTTCACAAAAACGCGTACAAGACAGTCAACCACCTTAAGATCCCCTCAAGACCACTACAAGACAAAAAATCATACGAAACCGTCAACTGACAGCATGACTAACAGTATGACATATAAGCCGACAGAAAGACAGGAAGACAGAAAAACAGGAAGACATAAAAACAGAAAGACAGAAAGACAGAAAGACAGAAAGACAGAAAGACAGAAAGACAGAAAGACAGAAAGACAGAAAGACAGAAAGACAGAAAGACAGAAAGACAGAAAGACAGAAAGACAGAAAGACATAAAGACATAAAGACAGAAAGACAGAAAGACAGAAAGACAGAAAGACAGAAAGACAGAAAGACAGAAAGACAGAAAGACAGAAGGACAGAAACACAGGAAGACAGAAAGTCAGATAGACCGAAAGACAGAAAGACAGAAGGACAGAAAGACAGAAGGACAGAAGGACAGAAAGACAGGAAGACAGAAAGTCAGATAGACCGAAAGACAGAAAGACAGAAAGACAGGAAGACAGAAAAACAGAAAGACTTAAAAACAGAAAGACAGAAAGACAGAAAGACAGAAAGACAGAAAGACAGAAAGACAGAAAGACAGAAAGACAGAAAGACAGAAAGACAGAAAGACAGAAAGACAGAAGGACAGAAAGACAGGAAGACAGAAAGTCAGATAGACCGAAAGACAGAAAGACAGAAAGACAGGAAGACAGAAAAACAGAAAAACAGAAAGACAGAAAGACAGAAAGACAGAAAGACAGAAAGACAGAAAGACAGAAAGACAGAAAGACAGAAAGACAGAAAGACAGAAGGACAGAAAGACAGGAAGACAGAAAGACAGAAAGACAGAAAGACAGAAAAACAGAAAGACAGAAAGACAGAAAGACAGAAAGACAGAAAGACAGAAAAACAGAAAGACAGAAAGACAGAAAGACAGAAAGACAGAAAGACAGAAGGACAGAAAGACAGAAAGACAGAAAGACAGAAAGACAGAAAGACAGAAAAACAGAAAGACAGAAAGACAGAAAGACAGAAAGACAGAAAGTCAGAAAGACAGAAAGACAGAAAGACAGAAGGACAGAAAGACAGGAAGACAGAAAGTCAGATAGACCGAAAGACAGAAAGACAGAAAGACAGAAAGACAGAAGAACAGAAAGACAGGAAGACAGAAAGTCAGATAGACCGAAAGACAGAAAGACAGAAAGACAGGAAGACAGAAAAACAGAAAGACTTAAAAACAGAAAGACAGAAAGACAGAAAGACAGAAAGACAGAAAGACAGAAAGACAGAAAGACAGAAAGACAGAAAGACAGAAAGACAGAAAGACAGAAAGACAGAAAGACAGAAGGACAGAAAGACAGGAAGACAGAAAGTCAGATAGACCGAAAGACAGAAAGACAGAAAGACAGAAGGACAGAAAGACAGAAAGACCGAAAGACAGAAGGACAGAAAGACAGAAAGACAGGAAGACAGAAAGTCAGATAGACCGAAAGACATAAAGACAGAAGGACAGAAAGACAGAAAAACAGAAAGACAGAAAGACATAAAGACAGAAGGACAGAAAGACAGAAAGACAGAAAGACAGAAAGACAGAAAGACAGAAGGACAGATAGACCGAAAGACATAAAGGCAGAAGGACAGAAGGACAGAAAGACAGAAAGACAGAAAGACAAAAAGACAGAAAGCCATAGGCAAGTTAATATAAAACACATTTAAATTTGCACAATTCTATACAGGGGTGTCCAAAATAATGTTACCATACTTATATGGGATTGAATTTTAATTATTTTAATAACATAATCACACACATACAGTGTACCAAGTCCAAAGGAAGCTACTCCACTTCTTCAGCATGTACGTACTCTTTGGTTCTCAATGCATGTGCGTAGTCTTTGGACCATACTGGCCATATTTTTGGACAATTCAAAATTATGTTGTACCATATGGATAAAGGTATCATTAATTTGCCGAAAATTCCCAAAATCCACACTAACTTCATGCAGGAACCAGGAACTGATAAAGTGAGATATCCAAAGAGAAACCCCAAAAATGTGCGTAGGCGCATGCACATTCACATTCTTCACTCACTCTGCTCTAAACGATCCAGTCGCATTATTAACTCACTCAACGCAAACACACACACGCACATACACGCTTACGAATCAACAAAAAACGAAAATTTTTGGGAGGAACCGTCATCGTCGTTCGTTCACCATTCATCATTCGTCGCCCGTTGCTCTCTTTCTTGTGCGCCTGGTACTTTGTGACCGAAAATTATTGATCAATTCGTGAAACTGAAAGTGATCGTGACAAAGTTTTGCTCAGAGTTGGGTTAATTTTGTCGGTTGGTTGGGTTAGTTGACTGACTGACAACTGGGGATCATCATTTAATTGACTGACTGCCTGTCTGTCTGTCTGTCTGTCCACCTTATCTGGTAAAATAAAATCAATGAACATCACCGTCTGGCAGTTATGATCGCCTGAAACTTTATCCAAGAACACTGTCGATTTCTACAAAAAATGAAAGTGAAAACAGAAAAAATATCAAGGTTTTTACTTACTACTCTTGTGCTTTTTGACTCTTGTGTCACTGTGCACCAGACAGACACCAACCGACCGACCGACTGACCTTCAGGTTAAAATTCTCGAACGATGTCACGATCAGGGTCGCGCCATCAAGTAAAAATAATTATGAATGAATGGTGGGATCGTTTAAAAAGTGTGTGGTGGCAAGCCCATTGCCAGTATCACCCAACATTCATTGAATGGGAAATCTGCGCTGTCGAAGAGAAGCAACAAATATTGTGCTGTGTTTTTTTTGATTCGTGAGTTTGTTTTTGGAGGGGGTTCAGTGAGTGTTTTGGTTGTTTGTTGTTGGTTGTTGTTCAAAAGTTGAAAAGGCAGAGACAGGCAATCGATCGAGTAATGTTTTCAACAGGCGAACAGCAAAACCAGCAAGCAGCGCCAGCGTACGTAAAAAATTCCCAAAATTTTTCACTAACGAAATAATGAATGGCATTTCCCCACCTCGCACTCACAATCGTTTACGTTTTTGTGCTCTTCACTCCTGTCTGCTATGACTATGCGTCGAACGAACTAACTGAGTAATTTGATTGTAGGAGAACGTGCACAGCCACAGCCCACTAAGCAATGCAGCGCACTGGGTTGGTTGTGTTGTTTGTGTTTATCGTTGACTCTCGTCCGAGTGAAATCTGATTACTGGTCGCATTGTCGACCGTTGACCCGCATGATCAAAAACGAAATTTCTTTTTTGATCACTCAAAGCGATCTCGTTGCCTTTTGTGTTTGTTTATGCTTCGTGATTGGTCGTAGCTGCTGGTATGCGTGTGTGATGATGTGACTGTTCGTGCTTTGCTATATGCTGGCTGTATGCTTAACTGAATATGAATTCTTTAGCTTTTGTTGTTGTTGTTGTTTGTTTTTATTTTTTGAGAATTTTGTAAATAAGTGAGTGTGCATGTGCATTTGAGTTGAGTTTTTGGTGCTGCTCCTAGGGCGGGTTAACACTCTTGCGTCTGATGTTTTTGCATCATATGCAGTGAAATTCCCCATAGCATCAATACCCTCTCTATAGAGAGGGTTATGCATAGCATCCACCGTCGCAGTGTTTTTATCCAGTTATGAGACACATGCTCTTATGAGGGAGGAACAAAAATTGTTTGTTAGTGAATCTACTATATCGGCAGTGAGGAGAAATTCCAGCACGGTATCAAAAATAAAAATGTTACGATTTTGTGTTACATTTTTGAATTCTAATAACTAAGTTTCATTTCACAAGCGATTTCTATGAAATTCGATATGTGCTTAGGGTCTTTTGGGGGTCTTTTAGGGGTTATTTGGGAATCGTTTGAGGGTCTTTTAGGTTTCTCGTCCGGGTTTTTTTAGAGGGTATTTGAAAATTCTGTTGGGGGTATTTTGAGGTCCTTTTGGGGGATTTTTTACGAGTAATTTTTGGGTATTTTGAAGACTCTTTTGGAGAGTCGTTTCAGCGTCTTTCTGTGGGCTTTTGGGTGTCTTTTGAGGGTTATTTTGTGGTCTTTTGCTGGTATTTTGGGAAGTTTTTTGAAGAGTCATTTTTGGGTCTTTTGAAGACTCTTTTAAAGAGTCTTTTAAGTGTCTTTCCGTGGGCTTTAGGAGAGCCTTTTTGGGGTCTTTTTGGTATATTGAGGGGTTCTTAAGGGGTCTTGAGAGAGGGCGGTCTTTAGGTGGTCTTCAGGGGATCATAAGGGGTTTTGATAGGGTCTTTGGTGTGGTTTTGAGTGGTTTTAAGAGGGTCTTGATGTGGTCTTGCGGGAGGCTTGATGAGGCCTATAGGTGGTCTAGAGGGAGTTTTGTGAGGGTCTAAAATAGGGTATAAGGAGGACTTTGATGAGGTTTTAAGAGGGTCTTGAAGACTGGCTTTGAAGGGATTCCGGGGGGTCTTGATTGGTATTGAGGTGAACACGAAGGGTTTTTGAGAGTGGTCATGATGGAGTTTTAAGAGGGTCTTGATTGGTCTCTTAAAGACTTCGTGAGAGGGTATTATTGCGGTACTTTGTGACCGAAATTTATTGATCAATTCGTGAAACTGAAAGTGTCGTGTGACAAAGTTTTGCTCAGAGTTGGGTTAATTTTGTCGGTTGGTTGGGTTAGTTGACTGACAACTGGGGATCATCATTTAATTGACTGACTGTCTGTCTGTCTGTCTGTCTGTCCACCTTATCATTTTTGGGTCTTTTGAAGACTCTTTTAAAGAGTCTTTTAAGTGTCTTTCCGTGGGCTTTAGGAGAGCCTTTTTGGGGTCTTTTTGGTATATTGAGGGGTTCTTAAGGGGTCTTGAGAGAGGGCGGTCTTTAGGTGGTCTTCAGGGGGATCATAAGGGGTTTTGATAGGGTCTTTGGTGTGGTTTTGAGTGGTTTTAAGAGGGTCTTGATGTGGTCTTGCGGGAGGCTTGATGAGGCCTATAGGTGGTCTAGAGGGAGTTTTGTGAGGGTCTAAAATAGGATATAAGGAGGACTTTGATGAGGTTTTAAGAGGGTCTTGAAGACTGGCTTTGAAGGGATTCCGGGGGGTCTTGATTGGTATTGAGGTGAAAACGAAGGGTTTTTGAGAGTGGTCATGATGGAGTTTTAAGAGGGTCTTGATTGGTCTCTTAAAGACTTCGTGAGAGGGTATTATTGCGGTCTTTTGGGAATTCTTCGTGGATTGTTAGGGGGGTCTGGATTTGGTTGGCGTCTTGAGTGGCGTCTTATGGAGGTTCAAGACGGTCTTGAGGGAAGTTTCGAGGCTTTTTAAGCGGGGTCCTGCGGAGGTATTAAAAAGTTCTTGAGGATGTCTTGGGAAGAGTTCTGAGTGGATCGTCGCGTCTTAGGTGGTCTGGACGTCTTAAGGGGATCTTTAGTGGTGTTGAAGGGGTCCTGAGGGGAACCCATGGGGGACTTGAAAAGTTCACGAGTTGGATCCTTTTGGGTTATTTAGTGGGATATTAAAGGAGTCTTAAGAGGGTCTTAATGGGAAACTTTAGGGAAGTCTTCATAGGGTCAGGGGTTCTAAGGATGTTTTGTGAGGGTCGTTACAACGTTTTAAGGTTTTTTTTTGGAGTGGCTGGATCTGGAGGGGTGTCTTGGGTGTATATAGGTGTTTTGTAAAGTGATTTATAAGGAGGTTTTAAGGGGGTCTTAAGTTTGTCTTAAGGGCAGTCTTGAGAGGGTCTTAAACGGATTGTGAGAGGGTTAATGAGAGTTTTTTGAGTGGGTCTTAAAGGCGTTTTGGGTGTGGGGTGAGGGTGTTTTGGGATGTTCTTGAGGAGATCTTGAGATGGTTTTAAGAGTGTCTTAACTGCAGTCTTAAGGCGGTCTCAAGGTATCTTGATAGGGTTTTTATAGAGGTCCTGAGTTTGATAGTGTCTTGAGTAGGTTCATATGGGGGTCTTGAGGTGTTCTTGAAGGGTTTTGAAGAGTTTTTAGGGGGCTTAGGAGGTATTGAGTGGGTCTCCTGAGAGGGGAAAGAGGGTGCCTTGAGATTGTTTTGAGAGATTCTTCATTGAAGTCTGGAGGGCCATTTGAAAGTGTACTCAGAGGTTTTCAAAGGCTTATAAGTGGGGATTTTAGGGAGTTTTCAGAGGGTCTCAACGTAGTCTTGAAGACGTATTGAGGCGATTTTAAAGTGGTCTTTTTTTGGGTCTTAAGGTATTCTTAATGAGGTCTTGAGGACGTTTTAAAAGAGGTCCTTTGATAGGTCTGGAGAGGTGTCTTGAAGTAGTCGTGTCGGGGTCTTGAAAGGGTATCGGTGGGGTTTTTCATTGGGGACTATTTAAAGGTATTCTGAGACGGAGTCTTGAGCAGGTCTAGGGTGGTCTTGAAGTGGTCTTGAGTAGGTGATGATGGTGACTTTTCGTTTGAGAATCTTTTTTAAGTTCTTTTGGGATATTTTTGAGATATTTTAGATTCTTTTATGGATCTTCTGAAGGTCTCCATGTTGCCATCCATTCTCTATATAATTGAAATAACATTTATTTTATTAAAAACTAAAAAGTTTTTCAAAAAACTGTTTTTATTGAAACGTAACTAACCCCATAAAAGGTCGAAAGTAAAATAACTTTTAGATCTATAGCAATTGTTATAGAATAAATAAAAATCACTGAAGTGCTTTTAATGAAAACTTGAAATATTTTTCAGTCTTAAAAAAAATCCAAAGTACCACTCAGCTCAGCATTTAAGGTTCTTTTAGTCTGCCTTCAATATATTTTGTAGCTAGTACTTAAATATTTTTTTCTCCTTTTAATGTCAATCCCTTTTTAAATTCTCTATATTAACTTCGCATGCACGTGGCTGGCTGGTTGGCTGGCTGGCTGGCTGGCTGGTCAGATTTTCTGATCAATTTTTAGCCCACTTCCAATGGACCGATTTTATTGAACACATGTATATTTCCGGTGACAATACTTTCTATTAAAATTTGAGGTCCCTCGGACCTCGGGTTCGGGGGGCTCCCATACAAATATTTTACAAAATTTACCCGATTTTCTTTAAATTTTGTACACATGTGTGTCTTCGATGGAAAACACTTTTTGTAAAAATTTGGAGCGATCGGCCTCTTGGGGACCCCAATATACAATTTTTAAATATCGCTATATCGCATCAGATCACGGCAAAGTCTGAGCTCTGTGCTTTGTGAGCAGCGCTGTTCGCTGCCGCTGCGTCATTTGGTGTGTGTGTGTGTGTATCTTCGATTAGAGAATTTACAAGAAACATTTTAATTTTTATGGGTTGTTTTTTTTTATTAGACCTATTGCTGTAAGTTCCACAATTCATTCAATTTAGGGTCAGTTTTCGTATGAATTTAACTTCAAATAACATTTTGTAGACATCCCATCCCGGTGAATAGCAGCTGAACTGAATACCAAAATTTTCCATTGCGTTTTCATTACTTTATTTATGGCAAGATTCGCATCAAAATCTGATCGAAATCGGTCAAATAATGGCCAAATTGATTACAAATCGTTTCATCCGGATTAGGTGAACATTTGTCGACTACAAGTATGCTGAATAAACAACCCCAACAAAACATCCCTAAATAGAAGAAAATATTTTGTTACCTTATTTGTCCATGTTATGAATACAATATGCAAGTTAACGATATTTTCATATTCAGCACTCACGGCTGTGTATCGTTTGGCGGTTCCATACAAACGTGATTCACATCGTCAATAAACTGAAGTCAAGAAAAATCGTTGGAGTATAGCGGTTGAATTCAAGGATAGGTGGCATGCATGCATGCAGTGACAAGTAGGAAACGTTCCTGCGGTGTTCAAGCGATGGAAAATCTATTCATTGAGTCTGCATCGACTGAACCACGGTGTGTAGTTGTTCGGTTACATTGCTTTTGTTGTTATTGTTGTGTCTTTTCACAGTCGAACAGAACAGCAACTATACTTCTTCTCGATTTGTTCGCTTGCTTTTACTTCGACGTTCAAAAATTTAGTACCATATGACATATACACTCGAGTACACTTATTCTTAATCATATCTAAGACTTCTATAGTTTCATATAGCATCTATACTCTAAAACACTTGGCGTTTAAAAACTTAGTTCGGTACAACATCTTCACCCAAGTACACTATGCAGTTCTTCTTCATATTTACACTTAAGTATTTATTGCTTATTGACAATGTAATAGCTGTAATTTTAACCAAACTATCAAGTACAAATAAATCGAATATAAATTTGATGGAGTTCGAAACTTCGAAGATGGTCCAATGGTTAAAGGTGGCCGCTCGATGAAAATCGAATTGCCTCAAAGGAAATGTTCATATGCGACCTCATAATAACAACTAAACATACTAACAAGGTCGAAATTCCAAATTTGGCTTTATTTCGCTCAGCGTTATTGAACGGCGGCGGTCAGCCATCATCACATTAGGGCGAATAACACATAATGCTTCAGAAATGCATGTGGCCGTAACTATATCTGACTGGTGGAAGTGCGATCAAACCTCCACGTGGTGGCCGCTGGTAATCTTCCTCCAGCAAAGGAAAAGCGAAATGATCGGTCTAGTCCCTGCAAAGTAAGTTTGGCGCGAGGCCAATAACCTCGCCCGTAAAAAGCCTTATTACGAAACCCCAAATCAACCTCGGATACACTGATGAACGACGATGACCACGGCAACGAAAACGGCTAAACGATTTAAGAATTTTCTCATGGAACGTACGCTTACTGTATAGAGCTCGAGCTGCACAGCAGCTAGCCGATAGCCCGTCCAAATATAATGCTGACATTACGGCAATTCAGGTGAATGAAGGTGAATATGGGTGGACGGAGAATGATGTTTTACAAAAATCAGAATATGGCATATATTGCAGCTGTCATGTCACATGCTCGGGGTCGGGTTTCTAGTCAGCAAATGAATGAAAGCCACCGTTATCGGCTTTAAAGCAAAGCCCCACATTACACCAAGCAATTCATGAAATAATAGTGCAAGTATGGGAAGAAGAATTTATGCCAGAAGACTGGCGAAGAGGCATCCTGTGCCTCATTCGTAAGTAAGGAGATATCACAACCTGCAGTAATTATCGTGGTATAACGTTGTTGAGTATCGCGTGTAAGGTTTTCTCCTCTATCCTTTAAGACAGTATAGCCCCATACGCTAAAGTCATCATTGATCCATACCAGTGTAACTTCATCCCAGGCAAATCAATAACTGATCAGATTAACACCCTTTGGCTGGTGATGGAAAAATGTCTAGAGTTTCAAAACTCACTACGCCATCTTATTTTAGACTTTAAAGCCGCCTATGAAAGCATAGCCAGAGTAGAACTTTATAAAGCCATGAGAAAATTCGGCATCCCAATTAACTGACACGATTATGTAGGTTGACCATGACCAATGTCATAAGTTATAACTTCCGGATCACTATCAAGCCCATTCAACATCTATAACGGGCTCCGACAAGGGGATGGACTGGCCTGCGTCCTCTTCAACCTGGCGTTGGAGAAAGTGATCCGAGACTCTGACGTAATGGCGAGAGGAACAATCCTCTGTAAGTCCATTCAGGTACTGGCTTACGCAGACGATATAGACATCGTTGGTAGAAACCGAAGAGCTGTACAGGAAGTTTTCATCCAGATCGAGCAGGCGGCACGAAATCTGGGCCTGCACATAAATGAGAGCAAAACAAAGAACATAGTGGCCGTCTGCGAGTACCGGGTGACTGCCACGAAGTGTTAACAATTTCAGACTGTCATTGCTCTCAAACCAGTGATGACAGAGCGCTCAAATTAACACTAATGACAGTTCATTCCATTTTTTACAAGCATTCTTTACATCAGAGCATTTTAGTGGGAAATATTCAGGAAAAAGTTATCCGCAATGGAATTCAAGTGTGATTGCTCTACATTTGGCTGGAAAACCACAGCCGCAGTTTGTTAAAACATCTGCATGTGAATAAAATGTATATGTATCGCACCATAAGTCGTTGTAACGATACTGGCAGCATTGCAAAACGCCATGGTGGTGAACCGAAACGCACTGCAACATCGCCGGATATCATTCGGAAGGTGAAGGCCATATTGGCTCGGAAGCCGCGCCGTAGCGGCAGAAAAATGGCTCGTGAAGCGAACATTTCGCTCGAACGGATGCAGCACATATTGAAAGATCATCTTGGACTAAGGGCCTTGAAATTCCAAAAAAAGCATGGTCTCACCGATGCTCAAAAAAAAGTTAGAGTGGAAAGAGCAAAGGAGTTGTTACGCTTGCACGAAAGTGGTGATTTGCCGAATTTGGTTTTCTCCGATGAGTCACCATTCGTTATTGAGCAATATGTGAACAAGCAAAACGACCGGATTTACTTGCCCGGCCGTTCTACTGAAAATTTGGACCAACGGATTGCCACTCGAAACCAAGCGCCGCCGAAAGTGATGGTTTGGGCCGCCGTAAAGGCCAAAAGCCGCTTACCGCGTTGAAGCCTTGGGCATAACAACATTTCGGTCGCAGAGCCTGAACATTTCAATAGGACTCGGCGCCGATTCATAAAGCGCGCGTCAATCAAGATTGGCTGAAAAACAAAGTTCCGCGGTTCATTTCCACTGCTCTCAAATTCACCGGATGCAAATCCACTAGATGGGGTTTTTTGAAGAGCAAGGTTGGTACAAAAAAATACCAAAGTATCGATCATCTCAAGCAAGCGCTTCGCCGGGAATGGACCAAAATACCGCAGAGCCACTTTCGTGCTGCATGCAATAGCTTTGTCGGCCATTTGAAGCCCATAATCGCGGCTACGGCTGGCCAAATCGAAAACTGTTAATGCAGTTCGAAAATATTAAATATTTGTGCACTTTGATTCAATAAAATTTATAAAAAAATAAAAATTCTGTGGCATTTTGTTTTGGTAACACTTCGTGTCAGTCACCCTCTATTATGTGCGTGATGATGATGAGGTAAAACTATTAATAAAAAATGTTCGTGGGTCAGTGTCTTACCCGCGGGTCATATGATCGCTATCGCTGCTCTATATTGTGGTATATGGACAGTAGCCTTAGGTCACAAGGCTCCTCCGGCCCCTCATAATAATAATAATAAATGTACTTAAAATAATTAGCTTTCATTGAAGTTCTTTATGGCCAATTTATTATCAAAGCTCTAAACAAAGAGCCTATTTATTAATTACTCTCCCTTTGGGGTATGGCTTTCAGCAAACGCTGAAAGGTATACTCGTAATTTGTCTTGCAAACCTTTGCGAAAGGTTGCGGTTTCCTAATGATATACAGGAAATGCTGTTTATACAGCCTAAGCGAATTTTATCATAGACCCCGGAAATAATTAAAACCACCACACTTTAAAAACCTCGCACATCAAGTCATAAATTGTCATATGATCCGTTTGCGCGAAAATACGACAGCAGATCGCTGTCTGAGCCCGGAAACTGAATAAATATGTCAGAAATTATAATTTAATCGACTGTACACACACACACAAACACCTGCGCCTAACTTAAATTATGTTAACGACCTTCCTCGTTCATTCTGTTCTAATGCTTTGGGGTTTTTTTGGTTGTGGTTTTGGTTTTCAGTTTGGATTTCGAAATGACATGCAAACTAGGAGATGCCATTACACGTTAGTAAGCCGGACTGGAGTGGAGTGGAGTTTCCACCGCTACTCCATTTTGGGCATCGACAAAGTCAACGCAATGCACATAATGTAAATTTATGCATCATCAACTATAGCCACAGAGTTGCTAACTGTCGCACTTGTTGAGAGGAGCAGTGAGTTGGTACATGTTATATTACATCGCGGGCGGGTGAACGCACGAATATAAAAAACTAACAAAAAAACGCTAAAATAAAAAAAAACATAAAAGGATTTTATGCGCTGCGCATTAAAAGTGCATTAAAGCACTCGGCGGAGAGTGTGCTGCTGTGCTGTTCCCTTGCTTTACATGTTGAGCGCAGCAGTTCTCTGGCGCTACAGCGCATCAAGCGCACAAGTGCTTTTAAGTGGATGTACGCGATGTACATGTGCGATGTGGGTCTGATGGGGATGATGTTGGGGTAGCCAGAGTAACATCGCGACAGCTGCTACAGTGTTGAGCATTCCGATGAGCGAACGCCGAACGTCGAACGTCGAACAGGAAATAAAACGTGCTGCATAGAGGATTCCAAGCCGCCTGCCTGCTGCCCATTTAAATTTTCGTTATTATGGCATTCGCACGATTAAAGCATCCACAAGTGTCGGAAGGGAAAAAGCTCGAATTGCAGAAAAAAATCAACATTTTACCAGATACTAAAAGATATCGAATGAATGATCAAAAATGCAGCCAGCCATCAGCAAAATAGGGGGGAATCACACGTAGCATTTATGCACACTCCGTATCACTACTCTGACAGTTGGAAGATGATCACGAAGTGGCCTCCGTTAATTTATTGTCAAAAAAAAAGGAAAAGTTCCTTCAAAATAAGCTTGGAGCGAGGCTAATAACGTCCCAGGTATAAAAATATAAGTGCGTGTAGCCTTTATGCGTAGTTTGAAGTCCTCCTTGAAAACAGCTCCCGGTGCCTAGCTACCAAAAAGTATAGCTGATAATTCAAAGTCCGAAAATCGTTTCGCGATTCCACAGACAAAGCAGATAATGATCGGCCATTTATAAAAAGCATTAAGGCCCCGCTAATTTATCTTAGAGAAAGTATCTCCAACGACATGGTAAAACAACTTTCGCAAAAGCTGGTTGCAAACATTCTCATGTAGTCTCTCTTAATTAAGGTAATATCTCCGAGACCATGGTGGAAACCATTGACGATCAAATTTTTCAAAAGTCAACGAAAGAACTACAAGAAGAGCTATTGCACCTATCAACTAAAAAGCTGTAAAGGGTTAACCATAGTAATCAAGGGTATCGAACAGAGGTATTCAAACATCTGAAATCAAAGGCTACAAAGTCAGATATGTTTACAACACCAATAGTAGTGAAAAGAAGCCACAGCCACTCTTTCAATGCGAGTTGGACTTCAACCCAAAAACTCGTAAAAGAGATTAAAATACCTTTTAAATCGCAAGATTTCAGTCGAGGAATGACATAGCGGACCTGTTACATGTTTAAACTGCCAGGAATTTAGGCATAAAAAGGAATACTGCTCTCTACCTCATCATAATCATCATCGTGCCCTGCAACCCCGGTTGGGGCATAGGGCGTCAACAAAACTGTTCGACTTCTTTCACTGGCGTCTCCTGTCCATTAGACACTTCTGATTCTGACGCAGCCCCAATCATTGGTGCAAGTAGCGTCATTTCGGACGCTATGATATAACCCCAGTCAGGGTTACGACACCGTGGTGGGGTCCAGCGCACCCTAACCCTACATATGGGTATGGTGCGGGGCTTTACCACGAAAGATAAATAAAAGGGCCGCGGGTACTTAGAGTATGCTCATGATTGGGCAATGTCATCGTACATTAGCGACCCTGAATGGGCTACTAGTACTTAGGGATAAATCTTTTGGGTAACTATTCTTATTTTGTGACTCATTCTAACACCGCGGCTAATGCGGCGTAGGACTGCTTGGTGGTGATTGCTTTAGAGTCCTAGTAGTAAAGGATATGTTTCGAGGTTCCGGACGAATGTGCTGCCAGGGTCTGCTTTGCAACCGCCCATCAGGCACTAATATCTGAACGAACGAACGAACCGAGATCATTGATACTTGATCTCACCAAGATTGCCTTTGGTACCACGGGGGTTGTCTTGCCTAACCGGACCGGTTTCACCGTAAGGTTGACCGGGTCTGTGGACAAGTTTGGATGCAGACCGCGTTTGTTCTGGGGATGTAACATGGGAGCTGTGGTTTACTACCAAAATGCGGGTAGAGCAAAGTATTGGTAACATCAGAGGTGTCCCCGGTGTTACCAACTATGGTAAATCAGTGGACCCTCCTGATGTTACCGGTAAGATATTGTCCTCGGCGAAGAGCTGCGCATCATACAACCGGTTGCCGTCATCCCTTAAATCGGCATGGGTGTAACATAGGCTCAGCTCTTACCAATGAATACTGATACAGCACAAAATATTTAATTATGCATATGTGCGTTCTATTACATCTACGCTAATACGAATATATATCGGGTGTTTCAACAGGTGCGCTTCAACTTTTCTCCTATAGGGACGGCGAACGACGCCATATTTTTTATTGTTCTTTTGTCATTTGGAAACTTCATTAGTATACATTTCATCATGGAACGCTACACATGTGAACAGCGATTGCAAATCGTGCAAATTTTTTATCAAAATAATCGTTCTGTTGCCGCTACTTTAAGAGCAGATTTTCACCGAAAAATCATCTTCAGCGATGAGGCTCACTTTTGGCTAGAAGGATTTGTTAACAAGCAAAATATGCGTTACTGGGCAGAAAGCAACCCACACGTGATTCATGAGGCACCGTTGCATCCCGAAAAAGTCACTGTTTGGTGCGGATTACATGCCGGCGGCGTCATTGGGCCATATTTTTTCATCGACGATAACGATCGTCACGTTACTGTTAATGGAAATCGGTACCGCGATATGATAAACGATTTTTTTTTGGCCGCAATTGAATGGAATGGACTTGGACGACATGTGGTTTGCAGCAGGACGGGGCCACATGCCACACAGCACACGATACAATCGCGTTATTGAAGACTAAGTTCGATGAGCGTGTTATTTTGCGAAATGTGGCCGCCGCGCTCGTGTAATTTGACACCTCTAGATTATTTTCTTTGGGATTATGTGAAGTCATTGGTCTATGCCAATAAGCCGCGGCGACGTTGCAAGAGCTCAGAGCCAATATTGAACGTGAAATTGCTGGAATTTCGGCCGATTTATGCGAAAGAGTGGTCGAAAATTGGGTTCAAAGATTGGACTTCGCACGCGGTGGTCATGCAAAAGACATCGAGTTTCATACTTAAATGTATCATATGTATATGTTCATTCGTTAATAAAAAAGTTTGTGTTTTATTCAAAAAAAAAGTTGAAGTGCTCTTATTGAAAAACCCTGTACATCTAAGTATGAAATTCGATCTGGTTCGTATGACCACTGCGAGCACGTTTGCAGCGATCGATTCTTTGGAGTCGATTTTCTGTTAAAAGTTTGTGAATCACTGAATTAGTGTACTGATGGTATTTTTTCATCACGTGTGGTGAGTGAGTTGAGTGATAGTTTCAATTAGTATATAGATTGTACCCACACACACACTGTTCGCTACAAAAATTGCATATCTTGCCTCTACATAAAGAATCCGAAGAAAACTTATCACTGACAAGACAACCGAGCAGAAATCACATATGTACATGAAAGCAATCTCAGCTTAATCTATGCCAGATCTGACTCCTCTACCCACTCGCAAGTTAACAACAAATTACAAAATGACTCAGTGAAAGAAAACCTTGAATGGGGTCGTCGCGTCGGTCGGTCGTCATCAGTCAGTCACATTTTAAACAAATTTCCGGTAATAATCAATATTTTTATTTGTTACAAGACCAGGCGCCCATACTCACACAAAGGGCGACGACACTGGGCAGCCTACAAAGATTACACCGTCGTTCATTATCATATTCATTCCGTCAGTATACGTCGGGTGGCACAAAATTGATTACTACACGATCACACGGTCGCACGCACGCACTAACCAACAAACAACACAGCAACTGTTTTTTTTGGTGGAAGCGATCAGCTGTGAGTGCACACACGCGATCATCATTTATGAATCATAATGACCTAGAAAAAGCACCCAAGTTTCTTCATACAAATGTCGAACGATCATTTGTTCCCTGTTCGCCTTTTGCCTTTTGCCTTTTGGTATTTCTGTTCGCCTAATGAATTAGTAAACTTTTAAAGTGGGAACAATTTTTATTTAAAGTTTAAACAAATTGGCTGGTGGCTCGGCTCACTCACCACTCGCATTCATAGTGTGTGGAGGAAGCACAGAGATCAGAATTCAACAAAACAACAAAAAACCTTGTCAGACAGACAGACAGAAAGTTGTCACAACATTTTGTCCCAGAGACAAAAAATAAACTTAACCTCAAGTTTACCTTTAAAGTCGCACAAAATGGCGCCACCATTTAAAAAAGTACTACACTAAGTACAGTGGGGTTTGTGTAGAAGTGGTTTGTATTGTATTTATTGTTTTCTTCACTTTCGCTTTTTTCCAAAATTTTGACGAGCAAACTTGATTTTGTACTAAAATCAGCAGGCGATCAGAAGCGTACAGCAGGCAGAATAACTGTCGGAAAAAGCCCGCGTGACAGCTGTTGGTGCCATAAGCTAATTAAGATTACGGGCTTTTCTCACACTTGTTGATACTTTACACTGAGTGTAGGTATAATAAGTTGCGCTTGATGCATACTGTCGCGGTCATATCAATTCGTTTTTAATTTTTTTTTATTCAGAAATCTTTTCCTAATCTTTTACCTACGATTATGTAGGTCGACTCAACTTTATTTTATTGTTTATATTTATAAAAATAGCTTGCTTAAATAAACCTGAGTTTATGTTATGAATAGCAGACATTTACAAGGTGACTGACACGAAGTGTTACCAAAACAAAACGCCACAGAATTTTTATTTTTTGATGAATTTTATTGAATCAAAGTAAAAAATGTTCACAAATATTTAAGTTTTCGAATTGCATTAGAAGTTTTCGATTTGGCCACCGTTAGCCACGTTTATGGCCTTCAAACGGCCGACAAAGCTATTGCATGCAGCACGAATCTCAGTGGCTCTGCGGTATTATGGGCCATGCATATTGGTATATGCAACGTTGTCGTTGCTAATAATTTTTCACGCGCCCATAGCCGAAAGTGACTGTTTCGTACGCTATAAACTAGCCTCGAAAGTAGCCCATAACAACAATAGTTATGTTATGATATAAACGTCTTTTGTTATTTACTGCAATCTCAGCGAACACATTGCGCATGAGCAAGAATTCTCTTTTGTTTGTCATTTGTGATTTCTGCTTTTCTCTCGAATTAGCAGAAAAACCGGTTTGGACGCGTGAAAAATTCATTTCTTTGTTATTTACTGCAGTCACAGCGAACACACATTCTCACATTTCTGCTTCTCTCTCGTTTAAGCAAAAAAAACCGGTTTGGACGCGAGAAAAATAGCGTACACGACTTGCAGAAAAGTGCTCATCGTGCTCGTTAGATTGCCGAACTCGGCTACCGCCTCGTTCTTCGACCTCGCACGATAAACTCCACTTTCCTTGCTCGTTCTGTAATATACTATATTAGATTATCTTTTTTGACGTACGGATGTGTTTGTTTGCTTGTGGCCGGACAAATCTTGTGATAAATTTTTAACGCAATTCTTAAAAGCCGATTTTATTCAAATTTTGCACATATCTCCGATGAAAACACTTGTATTGAGTTGTGTTGAGGGCCCTCATGTATTTTTTCATTTTAACCCGAATTTATAAAATTTTGCACACTCATCTGCATCTCCTATTAGAGAATTTACATGGAATTTTTTAATATTTATGGGTTCGTTAGTTTCCATTGACAAGGACATTGCTACTACATCTCCATAAACAATATTTCAACATCCCCTATTATGATTTTTTTGTTCATTTAAGAAAAAGTATTTATTTAAATTTACTTTACTTGATGGAATCCATGTATATGAGTTTTTGAGTTTTCTTTAAGTGTGCCCCGCCTTATTTATTAAATACTGATATATTACAATATCAACCAGTGTGCTTCTTATAAAAAAACGTTTAATTGTATGCATCAGTTACAATGAAGAATTTAGTAAAAACGCAATGTTGTCACCCCTAATGTTTAGTATACGTGTTAAGTGTTGTATGGACATTTTTGTAGTTTTGCACGCACAGTACGCAATATATTTCAGTTTTATCTGAAATAGTTTATATCTGCTATCCTACTATTCACTGACTCATGAGCCTTTAACTGCCGGCTGTAGGCATAAATACCAGTATTACGTCACATAACAACTGCCACTACTACCCATGATAAAATAAACAACTAAATGGCAATTGTCATGCATGCATTGAGTTTATTAGAAAATTGTTGCTTATTGCTCTACGGTCGGACGTAGTAGTGATGTTATGATTATTGTAAAGTGAGGTCTCGCATACTAACATCACTACTACGTCCGACCATTGAGCAATAAGCACATAGAGTATTGAGTATTTTTATGAATTTGCTTGTGTCTGTCTGTCTGTTTATATGTCACTGTGTCACGGTTTTTTCATTACAAATCTGTGAGTAAGTCTCGTACGTGTTTTTGGGGTATGACTTTTCGGGGGTGTTTTGATGCTGTTCAGGTGGGTCTTGAGGTGAGTGAGGGAGTCTTAAGGGGGTTTAAAGAGGGTTTTAAGTGGGATGTTGATGAGCTTTTGAGGTAATTTTGAGGGCGTCTGGAGATGATGTTAAGGGGGTATTAAAGGGGAGACTTGAAGTGATCTTGAGGTGATCTTGATGTTGGTATTTACGTGGTCTTCAGGTGGGTCTTGAGATGGGTCTTGAGGTGGGTCTTGAGGTGGGTGTTGAGGTTGGTCTTGAAGTGGTTATTGAGGTGGGTCTTGAGGTGGATCCTGAGGTGAGTGTCATGATGGGATCTTCAGGTGGGTCTGGAGGGCGTTTAAATCGGGTTATAAGTGGGATGTTGATGAGCTTTTGAGGTAATTTTGAGGGCGTCTTGAGATGATTTTAAGGGGGTATTAAAGGGGGAACTTGAAGTGATCTTGAGGTGATCTTGATGTTGGTATTTACGTGGTCTTCAGGTGGGTCTTGAGATGGGTCTTGAGGTGGGTCTTGAGGTGGGTGTTGAGGTTGGTCTTGAGATGGTTATTGAGGTGGGTCTTGAGGTGGATCTTGAGGTGGATCTTGAGGTGAGTCTCATGATGGGATCTTCAGGTGGGTCTGGAGGGCGTTTAAATCGGGGTATAAGTGGGATGTTGATGGGCTTTTGAGGTAGTTATCTCCTCAGGAATCATTAGGGAATACCTGAGGAAGTCTTCAGGTTCTAATGAGAGGTCGTGGCGTTATATTGATGGAGTCTTAAGACATAACTTAGTCTTAAGCGGTAGTCTTCAGGGCTTTTGAGGGCAGTTGTACTGGAGTCATGAGATGGTCTTTAGGGGGTGTTGTGGGGGTTTGAGGTGAGTTTGCGAGGGTTTTGAGTAGCCTTAAGAGTCTTGAAGGGGGTCTTAAAGAAATCTTTATGGGGATTAAGAGAGGGTCTTGAGAGGTTCTTCGATGGTCTTGAGTGGAGTCTTGAGACAGTCTCGAACCTTGAGTAGGTGTAAAATGGGTCTTGAGGTGGTTTTAAGGGAGGTAAAAGAGTGTCTTGTAGGGGTCTTGAGGAGTTCTTGTTTGGTTTTGAGGGGGACTAAAGAGGGTCTTGATTGGGGCTTTGAGAGAGTCTTGAAGGGTATCTTAAGGTTGTTGTGACCGGCAAAACTATTACACCCCTGACAACACACAGCCTTGATACACTCTACCCACATCGGCTTTCAATAAATTACTTATTTTATGATCAGCACAGCCTGTCACATTGCCGGTACAAACGTGTACATCCACCACTAATCTGCAGAGTACGTACGATTGGCTGGTGTTTGTAATAAGAAACCGATCGAGATACGATATAGGCACTGTGATCCTTTATGCATCTCGAGTTTCAAGCACAGCACGCAGCTCACAAATGCCGATACGATACTGAGAATCAGTTAGTGTAAATGCAGATATTACGAAATAGTAATATCAGCAGGAGGGCAACTCTATAAAGCGACCGTTAAGTGGCTCGACTACAGAAGTGACATAGATGTCGCAGGTCGACTGTGTGCTATGAGTATATGCTTGCACATTGCATTGTGTATTGAACGCTTGTTCATGAACATAATGATGCTGTCGTACTATTGGTGGATCGATCCATCCAAAATATTATAAAAGACCACTGCTACGTTAACTATACTCCTCAAAACGCACTTAGGACCACTCTCAAGACCTATTCAAGCCCCGTTTAGGACTCCCTCAAGAATCCACTGAATACTATCCAAAAACGCAAGACCGCTTCAATAACCACTTAATATACCTTCAAGACCTCCTGAAGACCCACTCAAAACTCTCTTAAAACACCCCCAAGATCCCTCCGGGACCCCTCAAGACTTTAAGACCCTTTATGACCCACTTACATGCCATTTAAAACCCCCTCAATACTCTCTCAAACCCTTCTCAGCACCCTCTTCAGACGCGACTCAAGACCACCCGAGCCCACTGAAAACCGCCCCAAAACCCCCTCAAGGCTCCACTCAAGACCCTGTCAAAACCCCATCAGAACTACTATCAAGACATTTCAAATTTTTATTGACTGTGTTGTCACGGAATTAACTCATGTTTGCAAAGTTTGAATAGAATCGGGCTTATTTGGAAAAAATCCTATGCCCTGGATCCCGATCACTTCCAAACTTTTACAGAAAGTGTTGTCATCGGGGATACACATGTGTGTAAAGTTTAAATAAAAACGGGCTTTAGGAAATGAGTTTAAAATTGATCACAAGATTCCACCAGCCAGCCAGCAGGGCCATCGACAGACCGTGCCGAAACTTCTATTGATTTTTAAACATCACACCGAAAGACGGACTCTGGATCCGACGAGCATCACACGAGACACAAGTAAACAGACAGCAACGCTGCTTGATGAAAAATAATCAATAAACAGAAAGCATTCGTGCGATCTGTTTGTTTCGTCCAAGTTCGTTGTGTGGATGCGTGACAGTTACAACAGAAAAGCGTTTTAGTACGAGTAGTTTTAGAATTGCTGGCTTCTCAATAAGAGCAGTGTATTGAGGTACGAGTATCGAGGCTGATGGTAAGTAAAGTTCGATTCAAACACTTTTGGCAAATCTTAAGGACCAACTTGTCGAGATGAATAATCATTGGAGCATTCTTTGATTAATTTTTCGATATTTTTCCTACTTTTTGGTGTGCCAAACATTTTATCTACCATTATAATAATCCTGAATAAATGTACTCCCTGAAAATTACAACAAACTCCTTGTAATGACCAAATCCCGAGCACAAAAGTAATCTCGGGAAATGCACACTCATTTCAGCCAATTACTTTTCCCATCAAATGTTATGGCCTGCACACACTTTCCATGTCATTGCTCAAATTTTGCCACCCCCCCCCCCGCCCATTTCTCTATCCCACTCACTCTTTGATGTTTTCTCTTTTTTGCTTTCCTTACAGATTTCATTTGTGGCCTGCGCAATGTTACCGTCACGATACCCACCGCCGTCAAACGTGGCGACAGTGCCATTCTCGTGTGCAATTATGACATCGAAAATGACACCCTGTACACGGTGAAATGGTACAAAGGACGCAGAGAGTTCTATCGTTATACGCCAAAGGAGAATCCAGCAATGAAAATATTTCCAGCTCCAGGAATTAATGTCGAGGTAATTCCAGGGTAATAAGAAGTTTTAATTGCGGCGGTAGTTGTATACTGCCATACAAGTATGTTGCTTTATATGTATGAGCGCTTAAGGGAAGCGGAAGGATGTTTCAAAAAGTGGTAATAAAGATGAAGAAAAAAAAAACTGCTCTCGGTCGTTTTGTGTGTATGTGTGTGTGTGTGTGTGTGTGAGTAGAGGAAAGCAATTTTCATTCATTTTCATCCAAAAGTTCCGCGCGAGCACGAAATTGGTGGCTACGAAAAAAATTAAATCGACCCCTTATCCTTTTCATTTCCGGTCTTCACTCAACTTGTAGCCCAAAGTAATTTTTTTAAATTAATTTTTAAGCAGACCCTTCTGGTCATGCACTTGTACAATTGCAACAATGCAATTGAAATTGAAATTTAATTCAAAATGTCCATGCTGGGGCACTATGTGTCTTAAATGTACTAAAAGCAGAATCTGTTGCAAGTTGCTATGGATGCATGCGGATGCAGGATGTGCAGTATACTCTCTGCTTATATCTTGATTGATAAATGATCATTTAATTATTCTCGCAAATATTTTCTTTGTTTTTTATTCTTTTTGATGAGATTTTTGATTCACCCGGTTTTCGTTTTGTTCCGTTCATTGAAATCTTTTGATTAACATTTGTGGCATACTTGAAAAGTTTACTTCAATTACCGAATGAAGTCTATTTGCCAAACGAGTACATTCCTCGAATTTGTGATGTTTTGAAAATATTTAGTAGAGAATAACTCTTTTCTTATAGAAAGTTCTGTAGACGCCACAAAAGACGAGAGCGCGTACATACGAGCTCACGCGTCTATCACATAAGCTATCACATGTATCACGTCTATCACGTGTAACTTCTAACGTGAGAACTACATGATAATCAACATGATAAGTGATCGCGGAAGTTGTACATAAAATAGGGCCTTCCAAGGCCGTGAGATTTAAATGGGGTAATAACTTACCCTGCTCATCCTAATTACACTGCTGTGAAAAAGTGTTTCCACCAAGGCACTCCCAAGAGATGAGACGGCAGCGCATGAATTCCATATATGAAGTCAACGGAGGCGTTACTAGTTCCAGTTTGGTGAACAATTTACTTAGGCTACTCGAACTTATTGGGGACTTTAGATCATCTAAGGATCTTTTGTCCTAGAAGATATCAAACGACTGGAGCCTTAAGGTTGGCGGTTGCACATGGCTTTAAAGCTGAACCAAGACAAACCATAGTCCAATTGGATGATACCGTGACCTTAAAAGACCTATTGTATCGTGTTTAAGCCAAGATGATGTTTAAGCCTTCATGAACTGTAAGAAAGCTCACCAGCTTTCTGATGCTATCCTTCTCTAGATCATGGATTTCCTTTTACGATTAACCGTTTGGATTGTCTAAGCCCTGGGCCCCACATATTAATAATTACTGTGATGACAGCCCAGTTGGCACCATAGTCAGGTTCTTCTCCTAAGAACGCAGATTCTGTACCAGCCCTGGCTAGTTCATCTGCATTTTCGTTGCCTGCAATTCCCAAAACCCAACCGAGTTTCACCCTGTTAAGCTGTGCCAGGCATTGCAGTGCATCGTAATAGAATTTAACTGACTTTGAGTCCATTATGTTGGACGATAGTGCTTTCTAATAACCTTACTAAGGACTAAGATCCAGATCAGACCTTTATTGTCAAGTGCTAGAACACCATTAGACCAGATTGCTCGGTCCAATAATATAACCTTAAATAACCTGCGGAAACAAAACTCCCTGCTCATGGTGTCAGGGATAGTGCAAAACATGTCTCTTACGGGAATTGAATGAAGAATTTTCAGGTGTCCCAAGTAGTCACCTGGTTTGTACCCATATTCTAGTTGCAGCTTAATAGAGCATCTAGCGGCCGTCTCTCCAATATAGATTGGCAGGGGTGAAAGCCCTACAACAGCTTCTAATGCAATTGTAGGGCAGGTGCGGCTAACACCCGTTATACCTATTTTTGTAGCTTCTGAGGCTTAATTACCGTTGTCCGTTCAAGAAATTTCGGGCACCATATGATGGTCGCGTACGTGATAATTGGTCTTACCATCATATTATACTCGTACATCCAATGTATCATTTTAGGATTAATACCCCAAGTTCTGCCGTAGAGGCGTCTACTGAACCACAGGGCCCAAGTGGCACGTTCGATGGTGGACTTGATATGAGAATTCCAGTTAAGTTAGGATGGTTCCGAGATATTTAACGCCACTGGAATACTCTAATGCAGTGCCTTGTCCCAACTTGGACAGTCGTTCGTTTCGTGAAAGGCCCTAGAACGGTTTTGCAAGGATTAATGGAATGCCCTTCTCTGTTGTACCATTCTAGGATGTGAAGTAACGCACCTTGCATGACATTTATAATGGCTGTGCTAGCTAACCATTTATTATGATCGCCAAATCATCAGCACAACCAATGGCGATGTAGCCTGATCTATGTAGACAGGATAGAAGGTTGTCTATGACGCGTGACTATAGAAGGGTGTAGAGGACACCTCCTTGTAGGTAGAACTTAGCTGTAGTCACCGACACAGACACTCCCCCGGAGCAGGAAGATATGACTTTCAAGCATGACCCTGCTACTGATTGCTCTTGTAATTGTGCCCTCTGTGCTTTAACCTTTCTTGTATGCAAACGTATCTTGCCAGGCTATGATATGAACATCAATAGGACTCTCCATAATTTTGAGAACATGCCACTAAGATTGTGTTTAGTGCTTTTAAGGCCAAAATTTGTAATGGGTGCACTGTCAGAAAACATAGCTTAGACAACATAACTTCTGAAAGCAGACATAGGCTGATTGACTTTATTTTTTAGAAGAAATGTTACTATAGCAGTCTCATCATTTTCATTTTCACATCAATGTCCACTTGACAGTCTGCAGATTAACACACCCTCAACCATATTATTCACTTTATTCGAGCTACAGCGCGAGAGTGGTTTTTAATCCAGACTGTAGAGTTCAAATGCGAGATCAATGCGATGATCCTGTACTCTAATAGATCTTTTAGGTCCGGAAAGGAATGGTTTGCCTAAAGTGCGGAGTCTTGTCCCTGCTATGGCTAGACGTCTACAGAGATATTGCATGAGGGTTTCTACTCATTCACCTCCTCCTGCGGTCCACCATGGATGCCCACTTGCCAGTGAACCATGCTGATAGCCACAACTTTGGCTATCAGGGTTCTTGATATCAACCCGGTGGGTTTTCTTTTCTTTTAGGATGGCCATATGGTGCAGTTCGACAGACTGTTTAACCTTAGTTGTGACTTAGTGGTGAAGAAGGAGAGGATTGGTTATTTTACTGTGCTCATTGGACTACCAACTATTTCCGCTGCCCTCTCGTTTCAATTTATGTTACTATGCCCTCGCACATATCCAGGATTTGGCTAATCGAAGATAATTCCTCTAGGCATTGTTTAATACGTTTGGAGTTTATGGTGGTCTAAGGACTCGCCTTTATGGTAGATTGACTATCAGCCCATATGCCAACCCTTTCAATTTGTGCATTACTGTGCCTTAATGCCCTGCAAGCCAAGTTTGTGGATGCAGTAGTCAGGAATGTATCAGGATGAATGTGTCAGGATGGTATCATACCTTCAGGTACAGTCTACAGTGTATTGCAGTGCCACTATGGTCTTGTAGCATACCGTCCAGATCCCTGAGTCATATTGTCACATATTTGTTAAATGTTTAATAAGTCAGTAGGTAATAAGTGTAAGATGGTGTTAAGGGCATCAGTTGGACATAACCGTAAAGCTTCTGTGATGCCGTTGCAGTCTGTTATTGGACCACAGATTGTTTCCTTTCGAACAAAGTGCGATTCTACAATCGTCCAGTACCGCAAAAGTCTCCGATAGTACTTCGGAATGTTGTCATTAACTTTGTATGGCCGTCATAAATTGACGCTTAGCATTTTGATCCAGAGGTACGACTGTATACAGTGAACACACGTTCCATGAGCGTAGAGCAATATATTGATGTTCCTTGATTTGACGAAGCTTTTCGAAGGTTTTGTAATCATTTTTTTAAGCATCTTGGTTACTCGTACTAGCCTTGCTCCAAAATAACTTTGAAGTGAAACTTGGATTGGTCCTGCCTTTACGGAAACCAAACGAGCAAGAGACCGGAATTCAATTTCATTTCGATTTAATTGAATTGAAGTGAATCTCTATGAATATATTCCCTCATTGTACCATTAATGTTTTGACCAAATCCGAAAAAAAAGTTAAATAAAAAATCCTACGACTACTGGCTGTGTTCTTGTGTAGCAGCCGCTGTTTATCTCAGATTACTTGCTGTTTGACAATTATTGTAAATCCACATAAATAACATCGTCCTGCAAAGGACCATCCACCCACTTTGACGCTCTGTTGCTGTTGCATTATTTTGTGTGGTGCTACTACTTTCCGCCACGTGTGTTCCAATTGTCGGCTTACGAATGTAATTCCCCATGGATTAATCAACGAACTTCATTTATATTAATATTCCATATTCCCTCGTCTCAATTTGTGTTTACTCTGCAGAAAGCCCAATCGAATCAAAGCCAAGTAATGCTGACGGCAGTCCCATTGACGATATCTGGGAAATTCTCCTGTGAAGTATCAGCCGATGCGCCATCATTTCACACGCTGATAGTGTTGGGCGAAATGGAAGTTGTCGGTGAGTTGTTGTTGTTGTTGTTGTTGTTGCAACATTTATTAATCTCCACATGTAGATATTCACTTAACCTTCCATTAATTTATTTCCATGTTGCAGAATTGCCCAACCAGAGGCCAATAATAACGGGCATCCATTCGCGCTATCGCCTCGGTGATGTCATCAATGGGAATTGCTCATCGGATTATTCAAAGCCAGCGGCGAATTTGGCCTGGTGGATAAATGACATTGCGGTAAGTGATATATTTTTTTAATTTTATATCTTTTTGCTTAGCAACAAGCCTTATGTTTAATTTCATTGAAATATTCTTCTGCTTTTTTTTATATAAAGTTGATTGTTTACATAAGTATATTGTTCGTTACGGGTTAATCCACAGATAATCACTGACAGTTATTGTTTTCATATACACAATCCAGAAAATAAATTAACTTTTCGGGTGGCAAACAAAATAGAAAAAAATTGGCCAAACAATTGAACCGAATGGTATACCAGCTAGTACCTTCGGTTAAGCTTTAATAACTACATACATGCTCTTCAATTTTTTTACTTAAGTTGGGTCAGACTAGCTGTCAATTTCTTTCATTAAATCTGAAATTACAGAGAATCTCAAGGTGTATTTTTTACATTTCGATTTCGATTGCAATATCATAGCAAACCAATCGAAACAAAGCATTTGTTTGTTTTGATTATTTGCTTGAACATCGCTGTTTCGTTCATTGCAATGCTTTATGATACACGACATTTTTATAAGTGAAACTACTGGATTGGCGGTGAGGATGAGTACGGTATCAAAAATAATTTTGTGTTGCGGTTTTGAGTCACATTATTGGTCACATTATTGTGTTACATTTTGGAAACTACCAGGATAGTCCTAGAAATACCCGACCTAACAAAGAAAACACAAAAAATGTTGAGAAAAAATATCTTTATATCTCCACATCTTCTTTCTTTCCTTTACTCCGTGGGAGAGCATATGGCTTCTACAAACGCCCGCCAACGAACTCGATTTAACGCCTGAGGTTTCAATAGACGCCACTCGGTCCCCTGGGATCTTGCTTCCTCTTCAATTGTCCTTTTCCATGTCTTGCTAGGACGGCCAACTCGACGGCTTCCTTGTGGATTCCCGTCGAGCGCTAGTTTCATAATATCGTCCGATGGCTTTCTCAAAGTGTGGCCAATCCAGCTCCATTTTCGTCGTCTGATGGTGATCGCGATTGCTTCCTGCTGTGTTTCTCTACATAGTTTCCTGTTATTTCGATACACTTTTCCCAGTTATGTCCAATAACTTCGATACCCTATTTACAGTGAAATAGGGTACATGAGGAAGCACTTCGAAATTTTACTCTTATATTTTGGCCGTCACGATGACAGATATCTAATTGAACTGTCTTGGCCTTCTTTGGAGCCGATTCTATTGTTTTGACTGTTCTTGAAGTGATGAACCAATGTTTTATTCACGGTTATGAATCGACGTAAAAACCTTTCTTTATTGCTGTGAAACTTTGCAAAACAATCGATTGAATTCTCCTCACGATGCTGTTTTTAATCCCATTGTGAGTAATCACGGCACCCATCTTACGCTCAGCCTGTATTTTCGACTAATTTGAGGTCATTTTTAACCAGTTTCCACACGACATAGAGAACTGAAATTTTGTGACTATCTAACCCCAAAATAGCATTTTCTATATTCCGAATGAGACGCGCGTCGCGTGTCGCGTCTCACATCTAAGTACTAACAGCGCCCGACGCTACTTAATTTCGGTGATCGGACGAGAACCGATGCGTTCAGCGTGAAATTTTGTGAGTATCTAGGTCCAAAATGGCAATTTTTATATTCCGCGTGAGACACGTGTCGCGTGTGATGCGTGTGATGGGTTGATCTTTTTGTTTTTTCGACTTCTTTGAAGTCCTTTTTAACCACCTTCCACACGATCTAGAGAGATGATATTTTGTGAGTATCTAAGTCCAATTTTTATATTTCTCGTGAGACGCGTGACGCGTTTTGCGCGTGTGATGGTTTGAAATTTTTTGTTTTTTCGACTTCTCTGAGGTTTTTTTAACCAACTTCTACACGATTTAAAGAGCTGCATTTTTATAGTGCCTAAGTCCAAAGTAACATTTTTTATATTCCGGTAATGACGCGTGTCGCATTTTGCGTGTGGCGCGTGTGATGGGTTGACAACGCGCAATTTTTGTCGTTTTTTTTTTTTGAGGTGGAAAGAAAGGATGTAGGTGTTATGAGTCGGTACGATGAACGAGACCACGGCTCGCCTGTTTTTTTAGGTTACCCATGAAATCTGTTTCACTCGCCACTAAGGATTTGGGAGAGTTTCAAGTTAATTCATCAACTGACGACAGCTCAGCCTTTCCATCATATTGGAAAGATAGGATGTAAGTGTTATGAGTCGGTACGAAGAACGAGACCACGGATCGCCTACTTTTTTAGGTACAGGTTGAACAAAGATTGTTATGCAACTTCTCTCGGAAAAAGTCCAAAAGAATAGGTTAGCTGGAGAGGCTTACGAACGACAATTCCTCTACCTCTTCAGAACTACTGGGGAAGTGGCCTAGAGAATTTGTCAGTGTTGAGATTGCCTTAAACTCTAGAAACTTTATGACTACTACAGTGGATCTGTGCGATGGAGTTTTGAAATTCAGAGTTACAGGCGGAAGCAACATATAATCTTGAAGATTGCTGGAAAATCTGTTTGCTCGCAGCAAAACATTTTCTTTCCTTCTTATATCCAAATATTTCCAAGCCCACACTGTGCCTAGATATTATAAGTTGCCAATCCCATGAAAAAAAAATCCCATGTTCTTTCTGTCCCGACTACGCAATTTCATTGATGCATTAAGGTGCACCGTTGAGCAGCACTGTTTGCTATATGGAGTCCCATTGCCAATGGATTTCTCCGAACACATCAGCTATCAGTTATCGAATGTTCACACACTTTTCGGACACAATTCTAAGCGTATATCAACCCCCAAAAAAAAGTGAACATTGCTTACACTGCGACTCATCAATTGGATCCACTGTCGTCTCATTTCACCAAGCAAGGGAAATTGAAGCTAACACCATGAGGTCTTTTGAACAGAGACACCAATTATCTGACGGACCAGCACGCACATGTACACAAAAGACGAGTTATTGAAAAGAAAAAACCTAATTTGATAGCAAATTTGAACGGACAGAAGAACGATCCAACGAACAGACAAAGCACACACTTGGAACAGAGTACCATATGTTACCGCCATTTCACTTTAGATATAAATCCTGCTCCACATGAAATTGAATTCTCACGACTGAATCTGAAAATAGGAAATGAAATAGTCTCTTAGTAAAGGTCCTTTTTCGCTCGATTCGCACTGTAATAGTTGGGATGTAGCGGGTTAGCACTCCTGTAATAAAAATTGTACGTTTCTCATCTCTTCTCCTGAACCGAGCACCACTAATGGATCCATTTTTTCCCTTCTCCTTTTCATCAATTTAATTTGTAATTTTTATTGCCCGGACATTTGACGAGCGATGTAAGCTGCTACACGTGTCTTTCTTTCTGTAGGAAATCACAAACAGTGTTACTCAGAGTAATAGAAAGGACATAACTTAAGAAATTGAATTTTCTTCTGTGGCAGACATCTCTTTGTAGTGACAACAGTGGAACAGTTAGGTGTAAAGGACATATGGTTTGAAGTACAGTTATCCGAATTAATTTGTTAAAGGTAGCTTTGGGATAACTAATAATAGGGATAATCGATTTTCTCGAAAAATAGCCTTTAGCGGTATATAAATTGAAAATACATATACTGTAGTTTTAAAAATTCTTAATAGCTCCTGGTAAAGTCTGAAATATGTAGTATGTAGTATGTAGATGTAGTATTTAGAAATATTGTATAAACTAAACAAAATAATAACAAAAGAGAAAACACAAATTTGTTTAAGAAAAATAAAAAATAAAAGGCTGCTTACTCGTGTTCAGTATTCAGCTACTAAGCTGAAGACGATTTTGAAAGCTATACAGCTATAAACTATCGCACTCTTTCTGTTTCTCTACCCACTTCAATGCTGTTTCAAAGCAGTGAAAAGTGGGCGCAGGGACATAAGTCCCAATTTTTTCTTTTGGGACACTGTCCCTGGGACATAAGTTCCAAAAGAAGTCAAATCGAATAACATAACATTGGGACATAAGTCCCAAAATATTTTTTTGGGACTAATGTCTCACCTTATTTTATTTAAGGAGCCATGTTTCATTACATTACATAAAATGGCTCCTTATAACTTTTTTTTTTTAATTATTATTTCTCCGAAAAATTGGGACTTATGTCCCATCTTCGGCAAAATTCGATCTGTTGGGACATAAGTTCCTAATTCAATTTGGGACTTATGTCCCATTTAAGTGAGTCATAATGACCAACAGTAAATATTGGGACCAATGTTCCACTTAAGTGGGACATTGTTTTCAAATTGAATTAGGGACTATCGGGAAATAAGTCCCAAAAACATATGTTGAGACTTATGTCCTTGCGCCTTTTAAAAGAACCCATTTTATGTATGTAATGAAATTTGGAACTTGTGTCCCATCTTCGACAAATTTTTTTTTGGGCTAATTCGAATTCGATGTCCCATTTAATTGGGTCATAAGTCCCAAAATTAAATATTCGGACTTATGTCCCTGCGCCTGTGTCGGGTCCTGTGGCCCCTGTCATCATCGTGTCGACCTCATTTTAATCCTCATGCTCAGCTAATGCTGGTTCTTCTCCTATAACCTGCCCAACTATTTCTTGATCAGTTAGAATCTGGTAACTCCGGTCTTCTACATCACAGTTCAACAACTCCTCGATATTTTCATTGTCACAATTTTCAAATCCCGGTGTTTTCTGAATCATTTGTTAAAGTCAGAATTGTCAGAATTGGTTTCAATTGTTTGGTTGAGTTGACTTTTCTGGGCTGAGTTTGTGTCAGGCCTTCTTTGAAGTGATGTCCTTAAGAGACTCCTACACATCTGCTGCCATATAAACAGCGTCTTTCAATGTTATCTTTTTGTACAACTGCTGCGCTTATCCCGTCCTCACTTTTCATGCTTTAAAACAGAATGCGCAGCTAGTCTTTGCACTCCTTGAATGCCTCCATAAATTTCAAAGCCATAGGTTTCAATCTTCTGAAGGACAATGCATTTCCGAGGCACGCGAGTGGTCATTGTCTATCATATATGCAGAACCTTTTATTGTTTCTCTATTTTCCGGTTTTTTTTTTAACTTCCGGGATAACATTTTGACACAAAGCAATAAAATCGTTGCTGCATATCCAATCGTTTTTTAATTTTTATAAATTATTGGAGATGACATCAGCAGACAGTTTTCCCCTTTAAAGATCGAGCTCCCTTTTCCGGCTTATCCCATTTATTGATTTGAACCTCTGAAGCCACCCAGTCGTTGCCTTAGACTCAGAGTTGTAATTTTATAAATTTTTTATATGCACTGCCTAGTATATGTCCACTTGAACACCAATGAACACCTATGGCTTCTCATTTGCATGGATGATTTCAGCTCTTTATTTGCCCCTGACTTCACTGTCTCTGTTTCTCAAATGTCTTCCATCTTCAATATCTAGCTTGAATGCAAAATTTTTCATTGTTTCAGTTTCAGTACACACATGCGAAGCACTGTGTGCTTTTGTGTTTCAATCTCAAAGCAACGCTGCACACAGGCACATAGTCATTAATTATAGTATGGCGTGATATGATGCCGCTATATGACATGATTCTTAAAAATTTTGTATAGGAGCCCTCCGACCACGGGTCCCAATCACTTCCAAATTTTAATAGAAAGTGTTGTCACCGGAGATACAAATGTTTTTAAAGTTTTAATAAAATCGGGCTTTGGGAAGTGGGTTAATAAATTATCGCATGATTCCACCACAGAACGACAGAATGACAGAACCAAATCGACACGAAGTTAATACTGAGAATTTAAAAAGGAAGACAAACCGGTTGATATTATTTTGACAGAAGCACTAATAGACAGTGAAGTTGTTGCGGCTAAAGTCCGCTCTTCTTTAGCATATCGGTTCCTAAAAATATCCTGTCCAATGGGTTTACAGTCTCGTTGACTGCTCTTCTGACAATGTGCGTGACATTTAAAATTTTAATTTGTTTTTCCAATAATTGATGCTCTAATGTATAACAAGACTAACAAAATGTGCCCAACTTTAAAATAATTTTCTAACAAAAAATATAAAATTCACATTTCCCTGTCTTGTTTTTTATCTCACATCAACAGGTCCTGCCAAATTACATTCGCACATATGAGATACAAAAGCACACAGAAGAGAATCTGGAATCAGCCGTTTTGGAAATTAATTTCATTGTCACGTATCAGCATTTCATTAAAGGACGACTAAAGGTAAATTTCGCAGGACAACTCCGGTCTTTGTGTCACGCTGTTCTACTCTATTTCTAATAATAAAAATTATCTTTTAATTTACAGCTGAAATGTTCCGCACGGATTCACGATATTTACGAACAGGAATCGGAAAAAATGATCGAAGAAGATCGCCCACGAATATTGGCGTCTGGGCGATCGCCAGATGCGAACTTGTATCCATTTGATCAACCAGCGGATGGCGATTTTGGCGATCAAAGTGAATTGTTTTTGACGCATTATAAAAGTGAGTATGATGGCTTATGGTGGATGTGTTCAGGGTGCTTTTTAAAATATGGGAGGAGGTAGGTACGGTAGGTGCGATAAGCCTAAATTCTTATGTGTGTGGAATGTGGAAAATTATGAAACATATAGTAATTACTATCTATAGCAGCCTTGGGACTCTCTAAGTGCTGCATCTTGTCAGCGCTTTAATTGCCTCATAAGAAGTGACATACAGACGCACATCTAATCAATTATTGCCTCAAAGCCTTCGCTCAATTCACTGAATTTGTTACAGAGAATTGTAAAGTGTCGTTTGTTTTTGGTTTTAAAAAAAAATCCCTTTCAGAGTACGTACGTAACTTTTGATACGAGCATTGACTTTTTACCAGTCGTTTTCGATGTTACGGTTAGGTTGCTGCATGTAAAGATACCCATCAATTAGGCTTTGTTAGCTTTGAATAACTTTGTATTTTTGGTGCAATGCTGTTATCAGATGCTATGATGATGATGCCTGAGCTTGGAAAGTTCATCAGCTTGGACGATACGTGAGTCTTGACGATGTGTAAGTGTTGACCAGCGTTAGCTTTAACGAGTGTCAGCCTGATCTATGCGTGTGGTAAGACAACGCATGAACTTGAGCTAAGCCTGTATGATGAGTAAATTGAACCGCGCATTAATTAAACGGTGCATGGACGATGCTTGAGCGGGAAGAGCACATTAGCCTGGGACGATGCGTAATCGTTGACGATCTACGAGCACGATATACGTGAGCTTGGACGATGTAGGCGGTATGATAATACGTTAAGTGGAACAGTGAGGTAGGACAATGCGTGAGCCTTGACGATGCGTGAGCCTTGACGGTGCGTGATATGCGTGAGGTAGGACAATGCGTGAGATAGGAAAATGCGCTGGCTTTTTTATTCGTGAGCCTAGACGTAAGGCGCGTGGTATGACAATGCGTTGATTAGGACAATGTTTGAGGTAGGACATTGCATGAGGTATGACAATGCGCTGGTTTGATGATTTGTGAGCCTAGACGTGAGGCGTGAGGTATGACAATGCATTGAATAGGACAATGTTTGAGGTAGGACATTGCGTGAGGTATGACAATGCGCTGGTTTGATGATTCGTGAGCCTAGACGTGAGGCGTGAGGTATGACAATGCGTTATGTAGAACAATGTGTGAGTTAGGACACTATGTGAGGTAGGACAATGCGTGATCCGTGAGGCGTGAGGTATGACAATGCGTTAGGTAGAACAGTGTTTGAAGTAGGACATTGCGTGAGGTATGACAATGCGCTGGTTTGATGATTCGTGAGCCTAGACGTGAGGCGTGAGGTATGACAATGCGTTATGTAGAACAATGTGTCAGTTAGGACACTGTGTGAGGTAGGACAATGTGTGAGCCTTGTCGTTGAGATTGGATGATGCGTGAGCTAGCAAGAGGTTACAGCGTTGCCAACAAAATACAACTCAACTTTTGCATCGAACTAAATAGTGCCGCGAGTAGTCGCAAAAGGTAACACAACTCTGTCTGTTGCGAACGATGACAGTGGAATATTTTTAGCGTAAAGCTGGAATGGACACAAGTAGTGGCAAAACTTTACATTGTAAATACACTGACCGAATAGACGATGTCAGCGAAATATTGCAGCACAAAAAAATAATAATTGGTACAAGTATTGACTTACCTTTGGCGGGCGATCAACCAGCACCAAAAAGACGATCCCATTTGCTTGAGTATTTGCCATTGCTCCACTTCAAACCCTCGTGATAAGGCGTCAGTCAATTGAGTTTAAATTCAAAAGAAAGCGGAACCCATATGCAGAAAGTTCATCATTTAGAATAATGTTTTGGGTTCATTGGTACGAGATGCCGAAACTCGTATCTTCAAATTGTAATTGAGTAGTGACGAATATTAGGAACTCTACAGCGACATCAATTTAGTCAGGAAGCTAACGTAGTGGACTTTTGAGATAGATTTGACACGTAGAGCGGATGGAGATCAGTGCTCCGTGTCGTAGATTATTTGGATTCAAGCAAGAGTGAGAGTGAGTGAGGAAGGCCTTAACTATCAGATTGCGCGTAAAATTGGGAGATGACCTGCAAAGGATAGGATATAGATAGGTGCTGGAAGTAGTTAGAAAAAGATCATGCTTATTGAAGTGGTCGATGTTAACCCCGAATTGTAGTGTGTCAAAAAAAGCTCCAGTGTTTTTAAAATCTATACTTTCGTTTCAAAAGAGGGTCACCTTATTATGTATGAACGGTTTCTCACACTACAACCAATAGAATGCAACAGCAGAGCGGATCGTTCTATCTTCTACCCCACTACCCCCATGACATTCAAATTCAAATTAATTGCTAAGAAGCCAACAAAATTTAACTCCTAACTACAGACGCTGCTGGTTTAGATTTCGGAACGAAATAAATCTCCGGAAAGAAAGAAAATCCGCTTTGATTTAATGTTGTGCACTTAATCAATGTATGAATATTTATGTGTATGTGTGTACAGGAATTGGTGTTTGCATGTGTGTGTGTGTATGTGGCCAGCAAAACAATCGTGCTGAGATTTTATCTCAAATTATACCAAGATACGCGCAGGCAAAAAAGAAGTCAGGAAGATGATGATGTGATTCATGTGATTATTTACCGTTACTTACCATTAAGGACTTATACGAGGAAAATTAATCAACATGGAATGTAATGTCCAGAAAGTCGACGATAGGATGGATCTTATATCTTACTGTGAATGTTTTCCTCTCATAGAACAATTCGTGGAATATTCATCATCGGGAAGACGATAAGAACGAACAGGACCGACGACGAAAAACATCAGGACACAATTTTAGCGATCCTCGGTTGGACGGTCGGTCGCACGGTAAATTATGTGAGCTATAGAAGTGCCGGATAGCGTATTCTCATTTAAATGAAAACTCATAAATCACCGGAAAAATGCTGGAACTGTACTGTGAATTATGTTTAGTGATTGCGGACGCGAACGCTTATAAGGATAAAGTTACAATTTGAATTTCGTTCATTTTTCGGAGGATAATTTTCTTATTATTTTTGTCTAATGGTTCTCTGTAGGTTGGCGAGTGAATTTTGAGAATCTTTTTAGTTCATTGTATATACAGCTCGTCTAAATTTAATTTGAGTACCGCAACTACCCTGAAATCCTTAGGAATCCTTACAGAACATTTACTAACTAGTAACATATACTCGTAAGATGATATTACATAAAAATGTAATTGTTTTACTTTTTTTATATTTTGTGTTGTTTTTTATTAAATTATTTCTTAAATCACCTAACCCCTCGAGGGGAACAGGGCATCAACAAAGCAAAAGCCCAGACGTTCGCAGTTCTGCAACGCGTTTGAGCTGCCTCCAACTCATTCCCAAAGTGCTTGATTCCTTCCCGACTGTCTGTCTGTCTGACTGGTTGAGCGAATTCCACTGCATGCTATATATCCCAATGGAGTTTTCGTCGTGCCGTGGTGTTGTGTATCCAATCCAATGCCGCTTTCTCCCTCGCACAATAATCCCTATAGATTCTTGGCTTGTTCTCAGGTAAAGTTCTTCGTTGGATATACCATTGGGACAAAAGATCCTCAAGACGATTCTTAAACATTTATTTATGAAAGTTTGCAGCTTGCATGTGATAGTTGTATCCTCCTTTCAAGCAACAGTACTGATTCTACGTTGGAGCGGAACAGTCGCAGCTTTGTTCTAAAGCTAAGAACATTGCTTCTCCAGACTTTCGATAGCACTCCGAACACGACTTTCGCCTTCTCGATTTCGCTGCACACATCCAGTTCCGTACGACCGCGTTAAGCCGAGACCATACTTGCTAAGTACAGAAAGTTGTCTACTTTCTTGACTATTTGTCCAGCAATGTTGAGTTGGGCGCTAGTTTTAGATGAGCTTTTGCTTTGCTTTGCTGTGTACTTTGACTTTGGCTTATGATAAGCCCAACTTTGTTTGTCTCAGGTTTTAGATTTTGGGCAATCCGATGAAAGACCATTATTCGAAGGGAAATTAGGCAAACATCATCAGCGTAGTCAAGGTGTTAAAGTAAGTTTTCATAGTTGACATACTCCATCGAATTCCATTTTTACCATCCGCCAATGCTGCACGAAAAATAGCGCTGATGGCCACCAAAAACAACAGCGGTGACATTCACGTACTACATTTTGGACTTCAAAATCCTCCGACAACTTACAATTGTGTATGGCGCGACATTTATTTCCCACGTATTAAGCCTTGATAATTGCTATGAGTTTTTATGGGATACCTCATAACCGCTAAGGATAACCGAATTTTCTCGGGTAGCCAAGCGGCGATGAAATCCCTGGAATCTGTCTCTACGAACTCTGTTCTTGTCCATAACTGTTGATCATCTCTCACGAGATGGCGGATTAGTTCAACATTCATCTGTGCTGGGTGCCGGTGCATAGAGACATTCCAGGAAACTGCAGAGCTCACAAACTCGCCAAACACGGAACTTCTCTAGGCATGCCAATCACCACATGTAAACTCATGTTAAAGAGGGATATTAACGAAAAAGCTAATCGTAGGTAGTCAAACGGAACCACTTGTCTAGCGACAAAACAGATCTGGCCCAAGCTAGATCCGAAACGCTCCAAAAAAGATTGCACATCAGTGCTATTATAGGTGTCATTACGGGACACTGTCTCATATGAAAACATGCAGAAGGGCGTGGTGCCTTCTCGAACGACTTCTGCAGAAGTTTCATGGATGAGGAGGAAACAATTCTCCATTTTCTCTGTATGTGTCCAGCCCTCTCCCAAAAACGTAATCTGGGAGTTTTCTTCTACAACGAGTTTTCTAAAAGATACGAACATTACTGGTATCTTGCGCTTCTTACGATGCTCAACTGGTTCAACGGGTAGATGAGAAAATCTTTCTAGATCCACGTGGTATCACAATGGACCATTACTGGTCTAAAGTGTTGGCCTTTCGACCGACAACCACTTTAACCTAACGATTGTCTTGCACGATTTCCGATGCGAAGTATCCAAGAGCACATCAGCCATAAGGCTGGCAAAAGATGTCGTCGAGTTCTCCGACACATCGGGAGTTCTCCTGCACATTGCATTCACAAAAAATTATTTCCAGTGGTAGAGCTGTATGTTGTTGCTCAGTCACCAAGACTCAATACTTCAGAGTATTTAACATTTTTTAATAATTATCAATTATGTCCATGATTGACAGATTTCCGACCCGACCGACACGATCTCACCAAATTTAAAAAATTTTAATTAACACAATGCGTACTTTTGAAGAATCCAACACGGCCCTGTGAAGCAATTTCTTATATTGACGATTTTTTTTGGTAAACTTTCTAATTTTTTATTCATAATTTTTCATCCTTTTCCGCATAAATAGATTCTCCAACATCTGCTGCCGATTCTATTGCAAAAATACGAAAACGAAGATCTTGCTTGGTAATGGACTCTCTTTTCTGCTGCTCAGCGCTGTCACTTCTTTGCTTAATTCTACCGCTACAGCTGCCATCGACAGCGACATTAAGGCACACCGCTATCGCACTAATCAAAGATCTTTCTCCAACAACTACTGCCAGCAGTAAAAGAGCACCCCATAATATATCCGGGGTAGATTACACCCAAAACAGTTGCTCTCGCCAGATGGCACTTCAATTGCAGTATCCCGCACTGGTGAATGGAAATGTTCATCAAATTGTTGCCAGCCATCGGTGATAAGTTTAGATCTTGAATACAAATTCATGTAATGAAATTCAGCCAAAGTAAGTAAATGTTAAACATCACAGATGGCATACGCATGAAGAAGAAAGTCAGCAGAGATGAGAACAAATTTCTGGGGAAATGGATTTAAAACAAATAATGAAATGAATTACAATTTAAAAAAATAAAAAAATAAAACAAAATTAAAAGCGAAATAATTAAAAAAAAAAGTTCTTTGACAAAACACAAAATTACAAATTTATAACATAATATTAAAAATATAAAAAAATTAAATTTATATTAAAAAAAAATTTATATAAATTTATTATATTAAATATTAATTTAAATTTATATAAAAAAAATTTAATTTATATAAAAAAAAAAAATTTCTACAAATAATTTTAAAAATTAAGATTTAGTTACAAACATATATAAAGATATAAAATATCTAATATATTATAGGAAAAAAAAAGAAGTAATATAAGCGTAAAATATATTCAAAATACAAAAAAAATAATAAAAATATACAAAAAAGTGATCCCATCTTATGTTTGTTTATTTTTTTGTAAGAAAAGATTAGTAATTAAAAAAAAAAATATTTGCAAGAAATAAAAGTAATATTGTTAAAATTTTAATTTTCTGTCAAAATGTAATACGAAAAGATACGCGTTATATTGTATTATTATAAAACTAAATACTATATTCATTTAATGTATTAATATTATAAATTAATTGTTGTTTTTTGTATATAAAATAAAAGAAAACTCAATGATGAGTGTAGATTGTAAGGGCATTAATAACAATAAACAAACAATATTATAACAAGAAAAGAAAACGAGCTGTAATTAACAAATAACATAAAGCGTAAATAAATAAAAGAAAAGAAATAAAAAATAAATCATTATGTCAAAAATATAAAATCCATGAGAAGATTTCAGCGTCACAGGCACACAATAAAACCGTTATGTGAAAAATGGAGAAGATGGTGTTTGAATTTTTAATGTTTTTCTGTTGAGTTATTCGAATTGCAGCTACCATTTTCAACATCGAGGTGACTCTTGTAAATCTTATATTTATAAAGTCTCTGAAATCGTCTTTCTCCACACATACGGGGAACGTGGCAAAGAAGTCGGAGTGCTTTTGCTAGCACTAAAGTCTCGAATCCATATGTAAGTATACTGGTGTGCTAGTTGTTTTTAAGTTTTTGGATTTTAAAAGTCTGTAATGATTATAGTAGGCTTTGATGGCTTAAAGCAACCGTGCGCATAAAATTATTCACTGGTGAAACGTTTTCAAAATGCTTTTTGTTATTGTGTTTCGTTATTGCGTTTCGGATATTAAATTAAACAAAAGTAGCCGCTGTTGTAATGCGAGGCTGCAATACTAAATGTTTGATATATAATACTTAATTGAAACAATGGTAGCTTAAGTTAAAAGACGCTCTCAAAATCCCCTCAAGATCCCTTCAAGACCTCCTTTAGACCCCACCAACGATCCTAAAAAAAAATCCCCTCAGGACCCCCCTCAAGACTACCTTAAGACTCACTCAACATCACCTCAAGACCCCGTTAAGACAACATTACTACCCCCTTACAATTACCCCCCCAAGACCTCCTTAAACCCCCCTTAAGATTCCTTTAAAATCCCATCAAAACACTCTCAATATCACCTAAAGAACCCCTAAAGACTCCACACACGACCCTCTCAAAATCCCCTCAAGACACCACCAAATATCCTCACAAGGCACCCACGAAACGCCCTTTAAGACTACCTAAAGACTCCCTCAAGACCGCCAAAGACTCCACTCACGATCATCTCAGAACCCCATCCCTTAAGACCCCCACAAAACCCTCTTAAGACGCTACTCAAGACCACCTAAAAACCCCTCAAGACTCTGCTCAAGATTCCTTTTAAAACCCTTCTACGACCCCACTCAAAGCCCTCTCAAACCCCCTCAAGTGACCTTTTAAACCACATCAATATTCCCTTAAGACCCCCACAAAACTCTCATCGAACCACCATCTAGATTACCGCGAGAACACCTCAAGTCTACCGTAAACCACCCTCCAGAACCCCCTCAAGACCACCCTTAAGACCCATCTCAAGATCTCCTAAATTACTATTTAAGACTTTCTCAATACCCTCTGAAGACCCAGTCAGAACTCCCTTAAGACCCCTCTCAAAACCTTCTCAAGACTCCCTCAAGAATACGGTGAGACCCGATTCAGGACCCCACTCTAGACCCTCTCAAACTTTGCTCAAACCCCCACAAAACCCCCACAAAACCCCCTGTAGATCATCTAATTGCCATCAAAACCACCCAAAGACCACCCTCAAGAACTCCTCAAGTACTCCCTTTAATAACCCCTTAACATCATATCAAGACGACCTCAAAACTACCTCAAAAGCCAATCAAAATCCCATAATCGCGTACAAGACTTACTCACAGATTTTCAATAAAAAATCGTGACGGATTGACAAAAAACCGACACACAGATACAGGCAAGGCAATATAAATAAAAGCATAAAGAAGAAGTTACATTGTTTCATTTACCATTGGATTTAGCTCTGATATTTTAGCGTCCATGTTGTCATCTACTGCTTCAATTGATCCAAAGTACTGAAAGTATTGTACTACTTCGAATTCGCGCTTCACTAATTTTGGGTCTTTTGCTTGCAGAGATGGTTTATAGAGGCTTTTGGTATACATACAGGTTATTCGTATTGCGCCAAACTTACTCCAAAGGGACTAGTCCCTTTTTTGAAGTCATACTTCTTAAGGCGTATTGAGGGTTAAATTTTAGTACTGCGACATTTAAAATTGGAACTTTTCGTAATAGGAATACTTGTAGTTGTGTAGTTGATAGAAGATGTAGTAATTGTTTCTTTTTACAATTTTCTGATCTTTTGGGAGTCTTTTGGGAATCTTTTTGGAGTCCTTTCGGGGTATTTTTTATGTCTTTTGGGGGTGTTTTGAGTGTCTTTTGAGAGTCTTTGGAGGTCTTTTGGGGGTCCTTTGAAGGTTTTACGAAGGTCTTTTGGGGTATTTAGGGTTCTTTTGGTGTGGTTTTAGTGGTCTTTCGGGAGTTTCTATTTGGAGTCTTTTTAGGTCTTTTACTGTCTTTTCGGAGTTGTTTGAGGGTCATTTTTGGGGTCTTTTATTGTGGTTTTTGGGGTCTTTTGGGGAGTATTTTGGGTTTTTTAAAAATTGAAATTATATTTTTGACTTGACCCCTTTTTGTCTGTGTTTTTGACTACTTTAAGGTCCTTTTTAACCACCTTCCCCATGACCTTTGCAAACCTTTAAAGCCAAAAAGTTCCTTGGTTGGAAATTGTCTCAATTTTCTATGATTACCAATAATTGTGGATCAAGATAAAGTCAAACATTGAAATCCATCAATTTGTGAAAATTCGATTGTGTTTGGTTTTCCCCGTTTAACTCCTAATTTAATAGTAAAATCAGAAAGGTCTTCCTAGCTTTGGAATAAACAAGGACAGAAGAAGAGAGCTCAGTTGTAGATTTTCCAGTTTGTGCTTGATATAAATTATACAATAATGACAAATCGGGACACCTTGTGGGTTTGTATGTGGCACTCCTAAATATTTAAAGGATGAGAGGTAAATCGAGCGTATCATGGGAATAATTAATCATTTTGCGACATTGTGGTTATGTGGATAAACAACTCAGCCATTCACTCGGCGATAAGGAAGCACATTTTGATATTTTGTCTGATAAGGAAAGTAAAGAGGATATAATACGCCCTTTACCTTTAAATCCTTCTCATAGTATGTAGTAATGTGGCTAATGTGGTTCAGTACCGCAGTAGAAACTCAAACGGAAACTACATCGCATATATCGCATATATCCTAATTATCCTTGTGTATTTGCCTTTGAAATCATTCAGAGGAAATCTATTCACACATGAAAATGATTTACACCACATGCCGTACACACACAGATACACATAAGCACACAAAAACTCATAAAGACAAATTCGTGCTGAGAAAATGGAAAAATGCACAACATCTGTTCATTCCTTTTGAGCTAACAGTCTGCAAACAAAATGAAAGGATTTTCGGTGTGTCATTTCATCAATTGAGTCATTTCATGTTTTCTACATACATATATATCATAATTAGTCTGAACATAGTCCTGTGGGTTCGCCAATACACAAACACCAACAACAACTCGACAGCCAATTCCCAACAGCCTCTTAATTGCGTACAAAGATTTTCCATGCCAGCTCATGCAGCAGCGCGTCTCATGGGTCAGGCTCATTAAAGTTGTTCGGATGATTTTCATCCTTGCTAATTGGTGCAGTTCGTTAAACGGTTAAGCTCGCTGCCTTGAGTGAGGACTGCCGGGTTCTTCTTTTCCCTTTTAACTGACACAGATACCACCCCCGATGGACGTTGGTGCTGGTGCTAGTGCTAGTGCCAGTTTTAGTTTGAATCTCCAGTGAAAGGAATTAAATGAGTCTTCTGCTGACATGAAATGAGCAAAAGAAGTTCCTATTTCTAAATGAGATAAAAGGATAGAAATATGTACAAGGAGTACGGTTATATGTATGTATGTGTTGTGCTTTATATCTTGGAAAAACATTTTGTACTTGTTCTCGAGTGGAGGCGGCAGTCGGCGGAAGATATTACGTGGAAAGTGCGGAAATGTTAGAATCAACAAACTTTTATTGAAAGTTTATTTAGCAACACCTCAGCACATTAAGAGGAGTTTTTTTTGTTGCGAAGGCGCTCCCTTTATTTTATTAATAATTAGCGGAAATACCCGGCTACCCAATGACACTGACCACTATCCAACTGACCACCCGCCAACTGATCACACGCCCACTGACCTCCCGCTCACTGAAACCCTCCCCTACCGCTTGACCACCTCAGCCACCCAGAAAACTATAGAATCAACACCATTATCGTTTAATTAAAGTCGACGATCTTTAAAGCGGTCAGCCATCAGCAGAATAGGAGGAATAAAGCAGCCTTGGTGAAATATCACGTCCGTAAACTAGAGCTATAGAAATAGAAAGGAAGTTCTACCAAAGAGTCCACGGCTTGACGCAATATAGACCGCGTTGCACATATTGCAAAGACAAGGAGTGTAATCTGATCGCTGATCTCAAAGGCATTTTAGAGCGATGGGAAGAGCATTTTCATGAGTTGCTAAATGTCTAAGAGAGGAATTGGAGGCTCCGCCAATAACCGAAGACCATACTATGCTGCTACCACCAAGCACAGACGAAGTTAGCAGAGCGATAAGTAGGCTGAAAAATAATAAGGCCCTGGGATAAGATGTTATCCCAGCGGAGTTGATTAAGTCAGGAGGGTCTGCAATATACCAAGCAATTCACAAACTAATAGTGCAAGTATGGGAGGAAGACGCGATGCCAGAAGACTAGCGAAGAGGCATCCTGTGCCCCAAACATAAGAAGGGAGATATCACAACATGCAGCAATTATCGTGGTATAACGTTGTTGAGTACCGCGTATAAGATGTTCTCCTCTATCCTTCAAGACAGGATAGCTCCATACGCTTAAGTCATCACTGGTCTATACCAGTGTGGCTTCATACCTGGCAAATCAACAACTGATCAGATTAACACCCTTAGGCAGGTAATGGAAAAATGTCTAGAGTTTCAAAACTCACTACACTATATTTTTATAAATTTTAAAGCCACCTATGATAGCATAGCCAGAGTAGAACTTTATAAAACCATGAGAGAATTCGGCATCCCAGATCAGCTGACACGACTATGTAGGTTGACCAGGACCAGTGTTATAAGTCACGTCAAAATATCTGGATCAGTAGCCCATTCAACATCTATAACAGGCTCCGTCAAGGGAATGGACTGGTCTGCGTCCTCTTCAACCTGGCGTTGGAGAAAGCGATCCGAGACTCTGACGTAACGTAACGAGATGAACAATCCTTTAGAAGTCCATTCAGATATTAGGTTACGCAGATGATATTGACATCGTTGGTAGAAACCCAAGGGCTGTACAGGAAGCTTTTAGGCAGATAGAGCAGGGTAGAAATCTGGGGCTGTACATAAATGAGAGCAAAACAAAGTACATGGTGGCCACGTCAGCGAGTAGAAGATCCAACATTGGTCCGTATTCAAATAGTGGAGCGTGGATTTGAACTATATCGAGTCAACTGAAGCAGCCGATAACAGCATGTGACCAAAAATACGCGCACGGATGCTTTAAGTCAACAAAGCCTATAGTCTGTCAATCGAGGAACTTAACCATAAAATCCAAGCTGCTGATATATAAGACAATGGTCATAGCAGTACTAACATATGGATCCGATGCTGGATATCATAAGCTGAAAGTATAAGACATCCTAATATTAATAAAAAGAATGTATACTGTAAATGGGGAAAGGTAAAGATCCCGTGGTAATACAATGTACTGTCAACGGTTTCGTTCGACATCTAGTGTTGTTTTAATTCGCTGTAATTCTATTTTTTATTATTTTGGATACCGCTAGTAGGACGCAAATTTGCCTCCAGCTGCCGGCTTACTCTGATAATTATTTCTTCTTAGTGAGTTCGATTATTCTTCTGGAGACTTTTCCTTTCTAAAGTCATTCTTATGGTATGGCTATAAGGATGTACTTAGAGCTGCTAGAAAAATCTCAGCAGAAATGCCATCAGGTGGATCTCAGTGCAGATGGGACCGATGATGTGAATTTTGGCGTGGATTACTGCGGATATCTCCTGCCTGTTTAAAGTTTTATCTACTAAGCTTGTCCCCATTCGATGGTATCAATGAGCCGCCTAAACTGCTTACAGTTATTAATTTGTAGTTAAGTACTCATCTTTTTTTGAACAAATAAATGGTCTATTGCTGCCTCCTGGTGCTAAGGCGTTCATGTAGTTGCACGTGTCACATCTTACGCTACGGTGAACCTTTTTTCTTTTCCTGTAGTACTGGGTTTCTAGCTCATCTTTCTCATCTCTGGAATGGGAGCGATTTTAGTTTTAAGTGCGATACGCTCTTCTTTAAGTGTCCAGATTTCCGTGCTGGATAGCCAGTTACAAATAGAAATAGACAGTTGCATGACACCTCTCCTTGAATTAAACCGCAATACTCGTGGCGCTCTAAATGCTCATCAGTTTACCCTTAAGCCAATCTTCGGACGTACAGTTTCAGGGATTCGTTCTTCAGCCGTGCAACACGTATGTGGAATGCTCTGCCAAGCTCTATTTTTCCACATCACTATGATCCACAGGCATTCAAAACATAAGCTCATAGACATCTCCTCTTTTCTTCTCCTTTTCCTTAACGCCCTCGCTGTGCCAAAAGCATATAGCCGAACATAATAAGGGTGCGAACCCCTTTTCGCGTGCACAAAGTTTTAACAGCTTTCCAGTTTTCATCTTTGGCTTAGTCGCCGGTTGAACTTCCGATCGTTTCGGCTCGATCGGCAATGTGAACTACAATTTGTAGGCGGTCTGAGAGTTCTCGAACTATACAAAGTCTAGTTTTGGCATGTCTGTCAAACTTATATACCTGTGTAAGATGATGATATAGAATTCTTTCTGCTCTGTTGAGGCTCGCCACAACATGACCAAATCCTTCGATAACACAAGATGTTATAAGCAAGATGACGCACTGTCTTTACTTTACCATCATATCGGAGGGAATTGTGCGAATTACTCTGAATCACGATAAAGACACAAATTTGTTCAAGTCTATTGAACTTTTACTGGTCTGAGACAATGATACTATTGGCAGAACACAGCGAGCTTTCACTGGTGGAAGCGGCTAAAATGGAATTAATGGTTACTTAGGGATGTATAAAGTATTTGCTTTCATCAGCAAAAACACGACCGACCACCTTGCCATTGAAAATCCTAATAAGACGCCAGGAAGTACGGATAGTTGGTGTTCAGGTAAGTCCATCGCTTGTTCGTTGACAAGCTGCAAATGTTAAGGATAATATTGTTGGGTTGGCAAGGGCTCAACATGATGCATACAAAAGAAAAAGACACATATGTATGTATTTCAAAAAGATGCCTAATCAACTTTTGTGTTTTTGTTGGTTGCTAATGCGAACTAATCCCCTTACAATATGTGTTGATTCTTTGGTGTTCTGCTGAGATCAATGTCTATGTTTGGAAAAAAATTAAACTTTACAAAAACGCAGAGAGACATTAGTTCATAGCTTATCAGTGTTAGATAAAAGAAAATGTATCAGCCGTAATCTCCCAGACATTTGACCCTTAGTTTTTCATTTTAAGCAACAAAACGCCCAATTTTTTGACTTAGTCCGGGTTCATCTTTCATGGGCAGTTCAGAATTCGAGGACGTTCTATATTATCTGTAAATTCCCATTACATACACAGAACAGTATAGGGTAACATTGTAAACAGAATTTCTGTTTTAGATTACCTCAGAAGCATCAGTATCAGACGCTTCACTCGTTCCAATTTGCTCTTCTTCCACAGCCAATGTTAAACGGAAGAAAAGAAAAAAAAATGATACCAACTCGAAGTGGCTCTTGTGCTACTCCTTTTGGATACTCGTACCTACTCCTCGGTGTCATCAACCACTCACAGAAAACATCTTGTCGAATAAATAGCGGTATGTCACATGACAGGAAGCATTATCTACCATTGAAACTACCGCTGGAACTCCCATTCTCATCATTTCAAGGGATCATGAGTTGAAAGGCATCTATGGAGAAAAATTCAAGTATTCTTTGTCTAAGCTTTGCGGTCTCGAGCAAAGAAAAACACAAGAAACTTAAGGGAATTTCTTGTCATCGCACGATGATGTCGACGACGTTCCGAAGAGAAGTGGAAAAAATGTAATTCCATTGTAGGAAAGTGCATCCATTGATGCATATAGATAAGGATGAAATAAGAGATTCACGTTAGCATTTCCGCTGCTGATGCAAGAAATTACAAATGAAGAAACTTAATTTAGAGGGATTAAAGTTGCAAATGTTATACGTGCATGTCGAGCTGAACATGCATTAATCTATATATTCTAATCTTGTAGGCTCCAGAAAATTGAAATTGAAATTTTGAATATTGTGGAAGTTATTTGATGAGGAGCTATATGGAAGAGAAATGAGATTTATCTGCACTGCAAAATAAGTTATGAGCTGATACCTCTAAAAGAAGCAGAAAAGGGGTCAGATCTAGGCCGTAAACATGGTTTCATTGGAAGGAAGAATTTCTCAGGAAAACTCAAAATATCCATTTCTTAAGGATATTTTTAATGAAACCCATGGCGAAAGAGTGACAGAGCGACAAACAGATAGAAGCATGTAGGCAGCAATATAGAGACAGAGATATAGATACAAAGAGACGGAGAAACAGAGAGACAGAGAGACACATAGACAGAGAAAAGGAGTGACCCAGAGTGACAGAGAAAAAGATTGGCAGAGAAATAGAGTGACAGACAAAGAAACAAAGAAACAAAGAAACAAAGAAACAAAGAAACAAAGAAACAAAGAAACAAAGAAACAAAGAAACAAAGAAACAAAGAAACAAAGAAACAAAGAAACAAAGAAACAAAGAAACAAAGAAACAAAGAAACAAAGAAACAAAGAAACAAAGAAACAAAGAAACAAAGAAACAAAGAAACAAAGAAACAAAGAAACAAAGAAACAATACCCGGAAATACCCGGCTACCCAATGACACTGACCACTATCCAACTGACCACCCGCCAACTGATCACACGCCCACTGACCTCCCGCTCACTGAAACCCTCCCCTACCGCTTGACCACCTCAGCCACCCAGAAAACTATAGAATCAACACCATTATCGTTTAATTAAAGTCGACGATCTTTAAAGCGGTCAGCCATCAGCAGAATAGGAGGAATAAAGCAGCCTTGGTGAAATATCACGTCCGTAAACTAGAGCTATAGAAATAGAAAGGAAGTTCTACCAAAGAGTCCACGGCTTGACGCAATATAGACCGCGTTGCACATATTGCAAAGACAAGGAGTGTAATCTGATCGCTGATCTCAAAGGCATTTTAGAGCGATGGGAAGAGCATTTTCATGAGTTGCTAAATGTCTAAGAGAGGAATTGGAGGCTCCGCCAATAACCGAAGACCATACTATGCTGCTACCACCAAGCACAGACGAAGTTAGCAGAGCGATAAGTAGGCTGAAAAATAATAAGGCCCTGGGATAAGATGTTATCCCAGCGGAGTTGATTAAGTCAGGAGGGTCTGCAATATACCAAGCAATTCACAAACTAATAGTGCAAGTATGGGAGGAAGACGCGATGCCAGAAGACTAGCGAAGAGGCATCCTGTGCCCCAAACATAAGAAGGGAGATATCACAACATGCAGCAATTATCGTGGTATAACGTTGTTGAGTACCGCGTATAAGATGTTCTCCTCTATCCTTCAAGACAGGATAGCTCCATACGCTTAAGTCATCACTGGTCTATACCAGTGTGGCTTCATACCTGGCAAATCAACAACTGATCAGATTAACACCCTTAGGCAGGTAATGGAAAAATGTCTAGAGTTTCAAAACTCACTACACTATATTTTTATAAATTTTAAAGCCACCTATGATAGCATAGCCAGAGTAGAACTTTATAAAACCATGAGAGAATTCGGCATCCCAGATCAGCTGACACGACTATGTAGGTTGACCAGGACCAGTGTTATAAGTCACGTCAAAATATCTGGATCAGTAGCCCATTCAACATCTATAACAGGCTCCGTCAAGGGAATGGACTGGTCTGCGTCCTCTTCAACCTGGCGTTGGAGAAAGCGATCCGAGACTCTGACGTAACGTAACGAGATGAACAATCCTTTAGAAGTCCATTCAGATATTAGGTTACGCAGATGATATTGACATCGTTGGTAGAAACCCAAGGGCTGTACAGGAAGCTTTTAGGCAGATAGAGCAGGGTAGAAATCTGGGGCTGTACATAAATGAGAGCAAAACAAAGTACATGGTGGCCACGTCAGCGAGTAGAAGATCCAACATTGGTCCGTATTCAAATAGTGGAGCGTGGATTTGAACTATATCGAGTCAACTGAAGCAGCCGATAACAGCATGTGACCAAAAATACGCGCACGGATGCTTTAAGTCAACAAAGCCTATAGTCTGTCAATCGAGGAACTTAACCATAAAATCCAAGCTGCTGATATATAAGACAATGGTCATAGCAGTACTAACATATGGATCCGATGCTGGATATCATAAGCTGAAAGTATAAGACATCCTAATATTAATAAAAAGAATGTATACTGTAAATGGGGAAAGGTAAAGATCCCGTGGTAATACAATGTACTGTCAACGGTTTCGTTCGACATCTAGTGTTGTTTTAATTCGCTGTAATTCTATTTTTTATTATTTTGGATACCGCTAGTAGGACGCAAATTTGCCTCCAGCTGCCGGCTTACTCTGATAATTATTTCTTCTTAGTGAGTTCGATTATTCTTCTGGAGACTTTTCCTTTCTAAAGTCATTCTTATGGTATGGCTATAAGGATGTACTTAGAGCTGCTAGAAAAATCTCAGCAGAAATGCCATCAGGTGGATCTCAGTGCAGATGGGACCGATGATGTGAATTTTGGCGTGGATTACTGCGGATATCTCCTGCCTGTTTAAAGTTTTATCTACTAAGCTTGTCCCCATTCGATGGTATCAATGAGCCGCCTAAACTGCTTACAGTTATTAATTTGTAGTTAAGTACTCATCTTTTTTTGAACAAATAAATGGTCTATTGCTGCCTCCTGGTGCTAAGGCGTTCATGTAGTTGCACGTGTCACATCTTACGCTACGGTGAACCTTTTTTCTTTTCCTGTAGTACTGGGTTTCTAGCTCATCTTTCTCATCTCTGGAATGGGAGCGATTTTAGTTTTAAGTGCGATACGCTCTTCTTTAAGTGTCCAGATTTCCGTGCTGGATAGCCAGTTACAAATAGAAATAGACAGTTGCATGACACCTCTCCTTGAATTAAACCGCAATACTCGTGGCGCTCTAAATGCTCATCAGTTTACCCTTAAGCCAATCTTCGGACGTACAGTTTCAGGGATTCGTTCTTCAGCCGTGCAACACGTATGTGGAATGCTCTGCCAAGCTCTATTTTTCCACATCACTATGATCCACAGGCATTCAAAACATAAGCTCATAGACATCTCCTCTTTTCTTCTCCTTTTCCTTAACGCCCTCGCTGTGCCAAAAGCATATAGCCGAACATAATAAGGGTGCGAACCCCTTTTCGCGTGCACAAAGTTTTAACAGCTTTCCAGTTTTCATCTTTGGCTTAGTCGCCGGTTGAACTTCCGATCGTTTCGGCTCGATCGGCAATGTGAACTACAATTTGTAGGCGGTCTGAGAGTTCTCGAACTATACAAAGTCTAGTTTTGGCATGTCTGTCAAACTTATATACCTGTGTAAGATGATGATATAGAATTCTTTCTGCTCTGTTGAGGCTCGCCACAACATGACCAAATCCTTCGATAACACAAGATGTTATAAGCAAGATGACGCACTGTCTTTACTTTACCATCATATCGGAGGGAATTGTGCGAATTACTCTGAATCACGATAAAGACACAAATTTGTTCAAGTCTATTGAACTTTTACTGGTCTGAGACAATGATACTATTGGCAGAACACAGCGAGCTTTCACTGGTGGAAGCGGCTAAAATGGAATTAATGGTTACTTAGGGATGTATAAAGTATTTGCTTTCATCAGCAAAAACACGACCGACCACCTTGCCATTGAAAATCCTAATAAGACGCCAGGAAGTACGGATAGTTGGTGTTCAGGTAAGTCCATCGCTTGTTCGTTGACAAGCTGCAAATGTTAAGGATAATATTGTTGGGTTGGCAAGGGCTCAACATGATGCATACAAAAGAAAAAGACACATATGTATGTATTTCAAAAAGATGCCTAATCAACTTTTGTGTTTTTGTTGGTTGCTAATGCGAACTAATCCCCTTACAATATGTGTTGATTCTTTGGTGTTCTGCTGAGATCAATGTCTATGTTTGGAAAAAAATTAAACTTTACAAAAACGCAGAGAGACATTAGTTCATAGCTTATCAGTGTTAGATAAAAGAAAATGTATCAGCCGTAATCTCCCAGACATTTGACCCTTAGTTTTTCATTTTAAGCAACAAAACGCCCAATTTTTTGACTTAGTCCGGGTTCATCTTTCATGGGCAGTTCAGAATTCGAGGACGTTCTATATTATCTGTAAATTCCCATTACATACACAGAACAGTATAGGGTAACATTGTAAACAGAATTTCTGTTTTAGATTACCTCAGAAGCATCAGTATCAGACGCTTCACTCGTTCCAATTTGCTCTTCTTCCACAGCCAATGTTAAACGGAAGAAAAGAAAAAAAAATGATACCAACTCGAAGTGGCTCTTGTGCTACTCCTTTTGGATACTCGTACCTACTCCTCGGTGTCATCAACCACTCACAGAAAACATCTTGTCGAATAAATAGCGGTATGTCACATGACAGGAAGCATTATCTACCATTGAAACTACCGCTGGAACTCCCATTCTCATCATTTCAAGGGATCATGAGTTGAAAGGCATCTATGGAGAAAAATTCAAGTATTCTTTGTCTAAGCTTTGCGGTCTCGAGCAAAGAAAAACACAAGAAACTTAAGGGAATTTCTTGTCATCGCACGATGATGTCGACGACGTTCCGAAGAGAAGTGGAAAAAATGTAATTCCATTGTAGGAAAGTGCATCCATTGATGCATATAGATAAGGATGAAATAAGAGATTCACGTTAGCATTTCCGCTGCTGATGCAAGAAATTACAAATGAAGAAACTTAATTTAGAGGGATTAAAGTTGCAAATGTTATACGTGCATGTCGAGCTGAACATGCATTAATCTATATATTCTAATCTTGTAGGCTCCAGAAAATTGAAATTGAAATTTTGAATATTGTGGAAGTTATTTGATGAGGAGCTATATGGAAGAGAAATGAGATTTATCTGCACTGCAAAATAAGTTATGAGCTGATACCTCTAAAAGAAGCAGAAAAGGGGTCAGATCTAGGCCGTAAACATGGTTTCATTGGAAGGAAGAATTTCTCAGGAAAACTCAAAATATCCATTTCTTAAGGATATTTTTAATGAAACCCATGGCGAAAGAGTGACAGAGCGACAAACAGATAGAAGCATGTAGGCAGCAATATAGAGACAGAGATATAGATACAAAGAGACGGAGAAACAGAGAGACAGAGAGACACATAGACAGAGAAAAGGAGTGACCCAGAGTGACAGAGAAAAAGATTGGCAGAGAAATAGAGTGACAGACAAAGAAACAAAGAAACAAAGAAACAAAGAAACAAAGAAACAAAGAAACAAAGAAACAAAGAAACAAAGAAACAAAGAAACAAAGAAACAAAGAAACAAAGAAACAAAGAAACAAAGAAACAAAGAAACAAAGAAACAAAGAAACAAAGAAACAAAGAAACAAAGAAACAAAGAAACAAAGAAACAAAGAAACAAAGAAACAAAGAAACAAAGAAACAAAGAAACAAAGAAACAAAGAAACAAAGAAACAAAGAAACAAAGAAACAAAGAAACAAAGAAACAAAGAAACAAAGAAACAAAGAAACAAAGAAACAAAGAAACAAAGAAACAAAGAAACAAAGAAACAAAGAAACAAAGAAACAAAGAAACAAAGAAACAAAGAAACAAAGAAATAAAGAAACAAAGAAACAAAGAAACAAAGAAACAAAGAAACAAAGAAACAAAGAAACAAAGAAACAAAGAAACAAAGAAACAAAGAAACAAAGAAACAAAGAAACAAAGAAACAAAGAAACAAAGAAACAAAGAAACAAAGAAACAAAGAAACAAAGAAAGAAACAAACAAAGAAACAAACAAACAAAGAAACAAAGAAACAAAGAAACAAAGAAACAAAGAAACAAAGAAACAAAGAAACAAAGAAACAAAGAAACAAAGAAACAAAGAAACAAAGAAACAAAGAAACAAAGAAACAAAGAAACAAAGAAACAAAGAAACAAAGAAACAAAGAAACAAAGAAACAAAGAAACAAAGAAACAAAGAAACAAAGAAACAAAGAAACAAAGAAATAAAGAAACAAAGAAACAAAGAAACAAAGAAACAAAGAAACAAAGAAACAAAGAAACAAAGAAACAAAGTAACAAAGAAACAAAGAAACAAAGAAACAAAGAAACAAAGAAACAAAGAAACAAAGAAACAAAGAAACAAAGAAACAAAGAAACAAAGAAACAAAGAAACAAAGAAACAAAGAAACAAAGAAACAAAGAAACAAAGAAACAAAGAAACAAAGAAACAAAGAAACAAAGAAACAAAGAAACAAAGAAACAAAGAAACAAAGATACAAAGATACAAAGAAACAAAGAAACAAAGAAACAAAGGAACAAAGAAACAAAGAAACAAAGAAACAAAGAAACAAAGAAACAAAGAAACAAAGAAACAAAGAAACAAATAAACAAAGAAACAAAGAAACAAAGAAACAAAGAAACAAAGAAAAAATATAGTGACAGAGAAACAAAGAAACAAAGAAACAAAGAAACAAAGAAATAAAGAAACAAAGAAACAAAGAAACAAAGAAACAAAGAAACAAGGAAACAAAGAAACAAAGAAACAAAGAAACAAAGAAACAAAGTAACAAAGAAACAAAGAAATAAAGAAACAAAGAAACAAAGAAACAAAGAAACAAAGAAACAAAGAAACAAAGAAACAAAGAAACAAAGAAACAAAGAAACAAAGAAACAAAGAAATAAAGAAACAAAGAAACAAAGAAACAAAGAAACAAAGAAACAAGGAAACAAAGAAACAAAGAAACAAAGAAACAAAGAAACAAAGAAACAAAGTAACAAAGAAACAAAGAAACAAAGAAACAAAGAAACAAAGAAACAAAGAAACAAAGAAACAAAGAAACAAAGAAACAAAGAAACAAAGAAACAAAGAAACAAAGAAACAAAGAAACAAAGAAACAAAGAAACAAAGAAACAAAGAAACAAAGAAACAAAGAAACAAAGAAACAAAGATACAAAGATACAAAGAAACAAAGAAACAAAGAAACAAAGGAACAAAGAAACAAAGAAACAAAGAAACAAAGAAACAAAGAAACAAAGAAACAAAGAAACAAAGAAACAAAGAAACAAAGAAACAAAGAAACAAAGAAACAAAGAAACAAAGAAACAAAGAAACAAGGAAACAAAGAAACAAAGAAACAAAGAAACAAAGAAATAAAGAAACAAAGAAACAAAGAAACAAAGAAACAAAGAAACAAAGTAACAAAGAAACAAAGAAACAAAGAAACAAAGAAACAAAGAAACAAAGAAACAAAGAAACAAAGAAACAAAGAAACAAAGAAACAAAGAAACAAAGAAACAAAGAAACAAAGAAACAAAGAAACAAAGAAACAAAGAAACAAAGAAACAAAGAAACAAAGAAACAAAGAAACAAAGAAATAAAGAAATAAAGAAACAAAGAAACAAAGAAACAAAGAAACACAAAGAAACAAAGAAACAAAGAAACAAAGAAACAAAGAAACAAAGAAACAAAGAAACAAAGAAAGAAACAAACAAAGAAACAAAGAAACAAAGAAACAAAGAAACAAAGAAACAAAGAAACAAAGAAACAAAGAAACAAAGAAACAAAGAAACAAAGAAACAAAGAAACAAAGAAACAAAGAAACAAAGAAACAAAGAAACAAAGAAACAAAGAAACAAAGAAACAAAGAAACAAAGAAACAAAGAAACAAAGAAACAAAGAAACAAAGAAACAAAGAAACAAAGAAACAAAGAAACAAAGAAACAAAGAAACAAAGATACAAAGAAACAAAGAAACAAAGAAACAAAGGAACAAAGAAACAAAGAAACAAAGAAACAAAGAAACAAAGAAACAAAGAAACAAAGAAACAAAGAAACAAAGAAACAAAGAAACAAAGAAACAAAGAAACAAAGAAACAAAGAAACAAAGAAACAAAGAAACAAAGAAACAAAGAAACAAAGAAACAAAGAAACAAAGAAACAAAGAAACAAAGAAACAAAGAAACAAAGAAACAAAGAAACAAAGAAACAAAGAAACAAAGAAACAAAGAAACAAAGAAACAAAGAAACAAAGAAACAAAGAAACAAAGAAACAAAGAAACAAAGAAACAAAGAAACAAAGAAACAAAGAAACAAAGAAACAAAGAAACAAAGAAACAAAGAAACAAAGAAACAAAGAAACAAAGAAACAAAGAAACAAAGAAACAAAGAAACAAAGAAACAAAGAAACAAAGAAAGAAACAAACAAAGAAACAAAGAAACAAAGAAACAAAGAAAAAAAGAAACAAAGAAACAAAGAAACAAAGAAACAAAGAAACAAAGAAACAAAGAAACAAAGAAACAAAGAAACAAAGAAACAAAGAAACAAAGAAACAAAGAAACAAAGAAACAAAGAAACAAAGAAACAAAGAAACAAAGAAACAAAGAAACAAAGAAACAAAGAAACAAAGAAACAAAGAAACAAAGAAACAAAGAAACAAAGAAACAAAGAAACAAAGAAACAAAGAAACAAAGAAACAAAGAAACAAAGAAACAAAGAAACAAAGAAACAAAGAAACAAAGAAACAAAGAAACAAAGAAACAAAGAAACAAAGAAACAAAGAAACAAAGAAACAAAGAAACAAAGAAACAAAGAAACAAAGAAACAAAGAAACAAAGAAACAAAGAAACAAAGAAACAAAGAAACAAAGAAACAAAGAAACAAAGAAACAAAGAAACAAAGAAACAAAGAAACAAAGAAACAAAGAAATAAAGAAATAAAGAAACAAAGAAACAAAGAAACAAAGAAACAAAGAAACAAAGAAACAAAGAAACAAAGAAACAAAGAAACAAAGAAAGAAACAAACAAAGAAACAAAGAAACAAAGAAACAAAGAAAAAAAGAAACAAAGAAACAAAGAAACAAAGAAACAAAGAAACAAAGAAACAAAGAAACAAAGAAACAAAGAAACAAAGAAACAAAGAAACAAAGAAACAAAGAAACAAAGAAACAAAGAAACAAAGAAACAAAGAAACAAAGAAACAAAGAAACAAAGAAACAAAGAAACAAAGAAACAAAGAAACAAAGAAACAAAGAAACAAAGAAACAAAGAAACAAAGAAACAAAGAAACAAAGAAACAAAGAAACAAAGAAACAAAGAAACAAAGAAACAAAGAAACAAAGAAACAAAGAAACAAAGAAACAAAGAAACAAAGAAACAAAGAAACAAAGAAACAAAGAAACAAAGAAACAAAGAAACAAAGAAACAAAGAAACAAAGAAACAAAGAAACAAAGAAACAAAGAAACAAAGAAACAAAGAAACAAAGAAACAAAGAAACAAAGAAACAAAGAAACAAAGAAACAAAGAAACAAAGAAACAAAGAAACAAAGAAACAAAGAAACAAAGAAACAAAGAAACAAAGAAACAAAGAAACAAAGAAACAAAGAAACAAAAAAAGAAACAAACAAAGAAACAAAGAAACAAAGAAACAAAGAAACAAAGAAACAAAGAAACAAAGAAACAAAGAAACAAAGAAACAAAGAAACAAAGAAACAAAGAAACAAAGAAACAAAGAAACAAAGAAACAAAGAAATAAAGAAACAAAGAAACAAAGAAACAAAGAAACAAAGAAACAAAGAAACACAAAGAAACAAAGAAACAAAGAAACAAAGAAACAAAGAAACAAAGAAACAAAGAAACAAAGAAACAAAGAAACAAAGAAAGAAACAAACAAAGAAACAAAGAAACAAAGAAACAAAGAAACAAAGAAACAAAGAAACAAAGAAACAAAGAAACAAAGAAACAAAGAAACAAAGAAACAAAGAAACAAAGAAACAAAGAAACAAAGAAACAAAGAAACAAAGAAACAAAGAAACAAAGAAACAAAGAAACAAAGAAACAAAGAAACAAAGAAACAAAGAAACAAAGAAACAAAGAAACAAAGAAACAAAGAAACAAAGAAACAAAGAAACAAAGAAACAAAGAAACAAACAAACACCGAGTACATCAGTTTATAAAACCTAGTTTTACATGACACATGGCCAAGTGTGGGTAAGGCGGCTTTTGCCACACATGATGCTAACTCGTTTACCAAAAATAAAAACAAGAAAAGGGACTTAAACTAGTTTAAGTATGCCAGTGTGTCAAAGGTAAGAGAAGGATTTAAAAAAAAACTGCGATGTAGCACAAGGTTTTGCTGAAAAGATGGCATTGACGAGGACACCTAGACTTAAGTGTAGCCAAGCTGGAAGACATATATTAGCCGAAGGAAGGAGAAGAAATATTCTTACACATTTCTAAGTCATGATTGAAAAAAGGATATAGTATATTACAGAACGAGCAAGGAAAGTGGAGTTTTATGAGCACTTTTCTGCAAGTCGTGTACGCTATTTTTCACGCGTCCAAACCGGTTTTTTTGCTAAATCTAGAGAGAAGCAGAAATCACAAACGACAAACAAAAGAGAATTCTCGCTCATGCGCAATGTGTTAGTTGAGATTGTAGTAAATAACAAAAGACGTTTATATCATAACATAACTAGTGTTGTTATGGGCTACTTTCGAGGCTAGTTTATAGCGTACGAAACAGTCGCTTTCGTCTATGGGCGTGTGAAAAATTGTTATCCACACTAAGCTGAAGTATAATACTGAACGATCCAGGCGCGTGACATGGTTTTTTTGACGGAATATGTTTTTCTAATGCTCTGTTGATCAGCATTACATTTTCAAAGGATAGTGTTTGCAGTTTTAGATGAGTTGTGCTCTCTGACAGAGATATTACAGATGGAGGGATATTTATATTTAAAAATCATTTAATATTTCTTCTTTAAACTGCAATACACTTTTAACCCAGTTTCGAAGATTATCGCATGACTTGTCTCAGAGCTGAATAATGCAAGTTTCTTTAGCAATTGTCTAACAAATCCTTTAGTATCTTACCATGTACATGCACTCCATTATTCTGCCAATTCCCATTAGTCGCATGTTGAACCGTATCTTACTCATACTCTGTGACATCCTTTGTTAGTTTTTATTTCTAGCATGCGAACGAAGACGAAATATTTCTTCCTTCTGTAGGTGGTAATAGCACGATATGTTGTGAACCCTACGGGTTCAAAAAGCACTATAGCGATGCAGCTGTAGTGCAACCCGAATTGGTGAAAGAATTACAATTAGCCATTGGGAGTTGCAATGAGATTCCTCTGGACTTTGCCGCAATGTGAAATTTTACATAAATTCGCTATTGCCCTGGTTGTCAGAAAGAATATTTTTTTTCCGGCGCTTGTAGAAATTCCCCTGCCATAGAGATGTGGAAATTTAGGACAAATCTGAGTCAGTTGACTGATTCCATGACGGCCACATGAGCTTCTTGTTTCGATGTGACTGCTTGGTTGTTTGTAGCTTGCTGTCACCACTCATGACTATCGATTTGCTGATGCGAAAGAGTTTTTCTCCACTGGATACACATCATCAGGGACACAAAGAGTAGACTGCGAAGGAAACTACAAAATTATGCGGTAAGAGCTTTTTTGTTATTGGCACTTTTTATGACATCGAGTGAATCATTAATGGAATAAAAACATATTACCCTTATTCGAGACTTAAGAGAGATGATTTACGGAAAATTGTTGGCCTAGCGCATCTAGCAGCCATCTTTCTAATGAAGATTAGCAGGGGTGAAAGCCCTACAACAGCTTCTAGTGGTGTTTTAGCGCAGCTGCGCATGGCACCGCTTATACCAATATAAGCGTTGTCCGTTCAAAAACTATCGACCACCAAAAGATGGCCGCGTACATGATAATAGGTCTCACCATCATTGTGTACATCCAAAGTACCTTTTAAGTATTTTGACCCCAAGTTCTGCCATAGAGGCGTCTACTGACCCACAAGGCCCTAGTGGCACTTTCGATGGCGGACTTGATATGAGCATTCCAGTTAAGCCGCTTATCAAAGATGACACCAAGATATTTAACCTCACTGGAATAATCTGACGTGGTGCCTTTGATGATGATAGGATCCAAATCGACCATACCAGACTCATTAGTCCTTCCTGGATGGTGAAGTGGAAGGGGCAGCTTTGGCAAAAACAAAAGTACTCTCTTTATCCTTGCCAGTGCGTAAAGCATGTTGAAGTCGCCTTTTCTGTAGCAAGATCAATTAAATAAATCCATCTGAGTGTTGCGGGATCAATAGCCCATCTAATGCCTTCCCAATAGAAGAGAAACCCGATTTCTTCAAGATGACGCTACTTTCATCAACGATTGTAGATGCATCAGAATCAGAAGAGGCTTATTCCATGTCCTCGCAGGTTTCAGATGGGACCCATATGGCCACGCCGTCTGAACACTGGGTATGGTTCAGCTACTCAACAGCATATCGAGAGCTCAGCAGCAGGATCCGAGGTTGATGCCATTTTACATGCATCGGTCTCATAATTATTGATTTTTAATCTATAATGACCCACGAGTGTCCGAGAAAGTACAGGGTCCGGTATGACATTGGAACACCAATTGAAACCGAAGATCGCCAGGTATTCAGACTACGCATACTATCAACTAATCACCCTCTTACCTATGTATCTGTCGGCGTATGCTGTACCACCTTGGATTAGGAATATCTTCTACTGAGGATAGGACTAGTCCGCTGCCTCAAACCCTCCTCCTTTACCCGGGATTTGGACCATCATGCTACCCTTGTAGCTGGGCGGAGTTAAGGCCTCGCCATAGATGTGGTAGACCATTGAAAAATGAGCTGCAAAGGACAGGTGTGTGCAATTGTAGGCAGTTAGCAAAAGATCATGTTGATTTGAGACCATTTTCATCCAGATTCCAGTTAACTAAGTAAGTAAGTAATGAAATCTTCTTTTACTTTTGGACAGAAAACCCAAATTCTTTACACTCCCTTTGCAAAGGAAAATCCCTCACATTTCTCTCTGGTGTGTGTAAATCTGTACCATCTCGCAGAACGTACCTTTCTGCCATCCAAATACATATTTAAAGCTTTCACCTGTGCATCTCCTAGTCCTGGTGCATGAATCATTACCAATGCTCATTACTATCGCAAGAGGAGAGAATCACATCGTATATTAGACCACATAGAACGACACCACTCGCGGCGAAATAGAAAGCCAATTAAATACATTGCAGTGTGATAGCAAAACACAGCGGCAGGTGTGCACATTAAACGCATACAGTCACAAAAACTCTCTACATACACAGAATACTATGCTAGAAAAATATATTCCTAAGGAGCTATATCCCGCAGCTGGTGGAATTATTTTTTGAAACGCACATCATCCTCATATCTTCTGCCATTAAAAGTTTACCGCACAATTGGCTGCCTGCGGTGTGACAAAGTTACCCAACGCCGAACAGCAGCGAACATGCAACAGAGTACCAAACGTTACTAGCACGGGGTCTGGAGACGTAATTGGAGACACGATACCACAATGCGTACGCGTACTCAGTTCCTGGCTGTTACCTACTTTACACACTTTATACCCCCCCCCCCACCAATTTAAGGGAATAAAAACGAAGCGAAGTATACTTCTGCTGTGTTATTTTGCGACAATTTCCCACATGTGGAGCACACACAAAAGCGGAGAACAACCTCGAGGAGAAGCGCTACTTTGGCATAAGTACTTTTGGTTTTATGATAAATGCAGCGAACGTATCGCAGGATGGTGTTTTTTTTCCACTACACACACCAGCAACACCGACAATAATATAATGATAACAACAAAAAATGAAAAAACAATACAATGTGTTGGCATCATAATAAAATTTTAATGTAGTCGTCCATGCAACCAAAGGATGTTCTCGCAGCAGCAGCACACCAGATCGGAAATGTTATCAAAAGATTTCTTTTGGGTCGACACTCGACAGCATAGTAATTATAAGTTTTTACCTTGCGTTCCATGGGGTTGGTTCGGGAGTTGGGAAACACAATCACATCGGGTTGTTCAAAAAACTTAGAAGAATTCAGACACAACCCACAAATTGTAAATCGCACGTCAAATTGTAAATAATAAAAGGTACACAGACTGCTGGACGGTCGGTCGGGCTAGGGCGGTACGCAGCTGTACGATTTTAAGCGCAGTTGACAACTTTTGCTGTACTTGTCACTTTTATTATGTCTCTGTTGCCTTTGTCAATATTATGACAGCGACTACGTGGGAATGTGTAATATGAAGGGAAAAAACATCAAATAATGCTTTGATGGTCCATGGAGGAGTGGGGAAGCCAACTCCAGATTCCTTTTCAATTTAACGATCAAGCTGTGAGCATTGACATTCAGATGATTGGTTCGTCCTTTAACAGCCATTGGTGATTTTTCTCTAAAGTGTCTGTCATTCAGTTAGTTATGGATGTACACTAAAAGGGATTTACTTTAAGTGGTTTCAGTTTTACTTAAAAATAAGATATTTTAAACTAGCTGAAATACCTAGCGTTGCCCGGCTGCTCCCACCACCCAACTGACTAACAAGACCATCCAAGACCCACTCTAAGAACAACTTTTAGATACCCCAAACCACAACACCACATATATAGCCTTTATCTATCAAATGTAATGTCTTCGAGTCAATCTCATTCAAACAATACCTAGCCACATACCTAGTCAACACTCCCAACACCATCACCAAACTAACCCCCTACAAACATCCACCCTAACCGTCACCACTACATCCCAAGGTTTCAGCTATATCGGTCTTCGAGTTTATCACGAACATACAGACCTACAGACCTTCAGATATACAGACATACAGACACACAGACACACAGACATACAGACATACAGACACACAGACAAATTGATGCATAACTAGCATCCAAAAAGTTAAAAAATAAAATAAGAAGCAGATCTAGAGCAACTAGAACTATTGTAACAATTATTTTATTTTATACCTATATAGTTAAGCTTTAATAAAAGCATTTTTTTAAATCTTTAAACACGAGTAATATTTTATCTTATATTTTTTAGTTTTTAATAAAATATACGAGTAAATAACTTCAAGAAATCCTCCAAAATACTCCAAATATATCACAGAAATACACATAAAAGACCCCGAAATGACCCTCCTCGAAACTTACTCAAGACTCGATCAAGATCACCCGAAAATGCACTCAAGATCCCGCCAGAGGACCCGCTCAGGACCCTATGAAATAAACCCCCCTCTCAACTGCCATACGAATTCTTTAGAAGCTGTTATAGGGCTTTCACCCCTGCCAATCTTCATTAGAAAGTGGGCTGTTAGATGCGCGATTAAGCTACAACTGGAATATGGGTACAAGCCAGGAGACTAAGTGGGACTCCTGAAAATTCTTGTCTTAATTCCCGAAAGAGACATGTTTTGCACTATCCCTGGCCATGGTGTCTGTACTGGGTATTCGGCCCCGCACCAAAGTCTTGATACCAATGGGTATGAGTCCCACTGCTCTCCAGGCTGAACTCCATGCCATTGAAGTCTGCACATTAGTTAGGGTATTCGGACCCAGCCCTAAAGTCTTGATACCAATGGGTACGAGTCGCACTTAAGCTATAACTGGAATATGGGTACAAGCTAGGTGACTAAGTGGGACTCCTGAAAATTCTTGTCTTAATTCCCGAAAGAGACATGTTTTGCACTATCCCTGGCCATGGTGTCTATACTGGGTATTCGGACCCCGCACCAAAGTCTTGATACCAATGGGTATGAGTCCCACTGCTCTCCAGGCTGAACTTCATGCCATTGAAGTCTGCACATTGGTTAGGGTATTCGGACCCAGCACTAAAGTCTTGATACCAATGGGTACGAGTCGCACTGCTTTCCAAGCTGAACTCCATGCCACTGAAGTCTGCAAATGGGTTAACCTTAGTAAGGGTATTAGAGACGTTACGATTTATATCATTTCAGATAGTCAAGCAGCACTGAAAGCGCTATCATTTAACATAATGGTCTCTAAATAAGTTAATTAATGCTACGAAGAACTGCAATCCCTGTGAGGCCTTAAACGGGTAAAACTCGGTTGGATCTCTGGTTACCGGAGAATTGCAGGCAACTAAGATGCAGATGAACTAGCCAGGGCTGGTTCAGAGTCTGCGTTCTTGGGATCGGAACCTTACTGTGGTGTCAACTGTTCTGCCAACAGAGCAATGATTAATAAGTGGGAAGGTAGACTTCGTCGGGCCCATTAGGATAAATTTCTAGGGCTTAGGCAACCGAAACTGTTAATCAGGCCATTTTCATATAAGGGAATCCTTGAACTAGTCAAGGTAAGCATCAGAAAGCTGGTGAGCTTTCTCACAGGTCATTGTAGCCAGCGACACAACCTTAGTAAAATCAGCGTTGGCTCAAGCACGGACTGTTCTGCTCGGATGATGATGAAACATCCGGGCACATTCTTTGTGATTGTCTAGCATTGATCTGGTTAAGGAGACATTTTTTCCACAAGGCAATATGTTCGTCGGCATATCTGCGAAACTATGCCATTAAGGACATACTATCCTTCATTAGAGAGGTAGTAAGTCTCTATGATTAGTTACACCCTACGATAAAAAGATCTTTTTAGGTCGCAGTATCAGCCAATTGGGCAAGGGTTTTGTCTATTAAAAAACCACCCCTCAAAACCGTCATCGAAACCCCTCTCAAGACGATCTCAAATCCCTTTCAAGACCAATTTAGGAAACCCTTAATATTCTTTAAAGAACCCACGTTCATAAAATCCCCTATAAGACCACCTCAAGAGCAGATCCTCTAAAGAACTCCCCCCAAAATTACCCCCAATAAAACTCCCTCAAGACACCACTCAAGCTCCTTGCAAAACTTCCTCAGAACTCCTTTAAAAACCCTAATCGATATTCCTTTCCAGATCACCCTCAAAAACCCTTCATGACCACATCAAGATCCCCGGAGACTCTACAATGATCAGATATATGGAGCATTACCGCGATTTTGACAAAAGAATCAAGTTCGCAAGGCTTCGAGTGATATGACACTTTGTTCGCATGAGCTGTGAGGATTCGGTTCGGAAATACTTAGGCGGAAGAATTGATGGATATGACAGCGTTGCACACCAAGCCCACGCTGGAAGGATGGTGTACCCCAGTAAGCCCAAAATTTAGGAATTTCACACTGATTAACATTGGCTTATAGTCGGGGTTGGAGAAAATACCTTTTGTGAAGGCTGGGATAAGATATGCAACATATGAGGACTCAGGAAAAATGAAATTAAAAGGTTCCGTCATGCCATGGGTGGTAAGAAATTTTTTCCAAAACAAAATCAAAGAAGAGAATGGGTTCTTTCAAATTGATTTTCCAAAAAAACTTGAGATAGTTCTTGCCAACATTGGATTAGAATTTAAATATAACGAGCTTGAAAGGGTTTCCACTGATGTCCCAAATTGGAATTAAAATTGAAGAGGAAGAACATCGCCTGCATATAAAAGATTTTCAAGTAATAAGTGTAACTTCTTATGGAGCGTGATTTAAAGAGAAAGACAATAGATACCTCTTTTGAGTACATAAACAATATTGGCGCTATTACCGTACCTTGCGGCTGTCCATTGTATTACACTGAAATTATGAATTAAAACATAAGAGCTCTTCTGTCGGTGCGGTAACCAGTCCGAAACGCTTTCCCATATCCACAAGACAAGCCACTTGGTGATGTATACGTATACTGGCCCTACCCAGCCATGGTTTTTTGTACTCGTATTCTTCTAATCTCCTTACAACATTACATTATCATTATTTTCATATTCCTCTGTGATACAATCTGCCCATAATGTGGTGTCTCTTCGCGCCCATCATCCGGCAGAGGAATACAAATTAATGAATGACACAAAATACGACGATGACTTCTCTCCGGCTTGTTTCGTTTTAAGAGCAACGGAACGTCATCCGTTATCGTTAGGATTACTAAACCAACCGCAGCGTGAGGCGGCGACTACTGACATTGTCTAACGAGTCGTGACCATTATGCTGTGCCGGCGACTCTTAGACGACGACGACCCGTGCTATGACGACCAGCGGCCTATTTAAGTCAACACTGCTACATAATTAGTCTCGTCATTTATGATTTGCATTGCAAATTAAGTTAGCGGAAATGAGCTGTAATTATTATGAGGGGAAATTAAGTTTGCATGTGTATCTGTGTATGTGTGTGGATAAGCTTCTTCATCTGTTTGTATCCGGAAAGACAACAAAGCAGTGTGAGGTTCTTCCGACTTCAACTTCTTGTTCTCCTTGAACCAAGTCTGTGTTGTCTGCTTGTCAAGTGATCACGAGATGTTGACTGGCTTCTGTGCCAGTAATCCGGATGTTTTGTTTGCTAAAATTCCTACATTATCTATATTTCGTATTTGTGAAGAGTTTTTCTATAGATACAAATGGACAAATGGCAGCGGTTACAGGATCGCTGCTCCCAGTGCTTCTGCTGCACGTAGGAAGTCATTATATTTGGCCTCTGAATGGCGAACCCTAATGAGAGTGAACGACGTGCTCGAGTCACAAAGCAGGTAGATTAGCTGGCAGGACTTACCAGATGAGATGAGGAGAGTAGCGCGCATAGTTTCAGGGATGCTGCAATTAAAAGTTCTACCCAGTACTGAGTTCAATTCAATTCATTTTATGATGAAGGTAGTGGTAGTGGGAAGCGGCATTTCGTACTTGGTGGAATACCTGCATTTTATTTGTATGTTCTACACAGAAAGCAAAGGGCACTGTCGCACACTGAAAAGTGTGGCTTCGTCCTTCTCCCAATTAACAAATATAATTCAGTTGCAATTTTACTTTTTGCTTTTCATATTAATTTTGGATATTGTAAGATGGAAATTTCATTAAAAAATTTCCTTAAGACAAAATTAATTGAGTTGATTGCAAGGCATTTGTGTTGTTGGTTATGAATGTAGTGATATAGTCGAGCAACTCATTTAGCGAAAATTCTTACATTTTTTGTATAACCAGAAGAATTAGAATAGAAAACCAATCGAAAGACTCTTCGAAAACTGCATCTTCAGACCTAAGAATACCGCTGAATACCGCAAACACAAGTACCGAAGACTGTCGCTTTGTAACGTTTAGATCTTTTCAAGAATGTCTCAGAACTTGACTAGGAACATCGACTCAAAATCTTTGTGGAAAATTTAAAAAGGGGTACCTCAGAGTTGGTGTATGACACCTTAAATTTTTTTCGTTGTAGAGAAAAGTGGTCACCGACTGTATTCAAAAAACAAAATTATCTTAGAAGATATAAGAAAAAGTATTTGCATCGTTTAGTAAAAACTTATCTCGATATTGGTGGTATTCTTACCTTTCCTTGACTGATGTTTGGTAACCCACCTTTTTGGTTGCCTTCCGTTTGTAAGGGTATTTCACAATATCTGCGATAATTCCTAAAAATTTCATTTGGAAAAGGTAAATCATGTAAGGGCTAAGCCTGGTGATAAGGAATTTAAACCGAAACTCTCGATGATATATCAAAGATAGTGCTTATTTACTTTAACCCACAATAAGGACAAAAACAAAGATGACCGACCCACAATAACATGATGAACAGCGAACAGTGATCTTGGTAATTAATCTAAATCTTCGAGGAAGAAGTTATAGGTGGATGAGAGCATAATTGCGTCCGATAGAAGAGAGAAGAGAAGAGGTAACATGAAATTCAGTGGCTCTAGTGGTTAATCCGTTGAACTTCTGAGCCAGAGGTTCGAAGTTTGAATCTCAGAAAACCCACAGAAATCTTTTTCACGGACCTCATGCAAATGTCCGAAAAACGTTCGAGATTATTAACTGTCATGAGAAAGCTTCTCAATTCGCCTTTTGGAGCAGCTTTACGTTGAAGGTCCTTGCCATTTAAGTGCAAAAATATAACACTCACAACGTAGCGGTCTCGAGAGCCTAGGCCTTGAACCACACAACGGTTTGCCGGCCCAAATATTATTTATATACGATCACGCGTCACTAGAGATTTTGATGATATGCAGGCAGCTAACTGATGAATTGAAGGCTTTTAAGAAACTAAATTCAGATCTATCATAATAAGCCTAATAGCCATACCGATGTCCGGTTCTAGTCTCCCACAAAAAAATCTATCCGCCGGTTTCGATCCGATGTCATCCAGCTTGGCAAACCTAAACTCTGGGCGTATTGGAAATAGGAATTCCTTCCAGTGTAGGCTTGGCCTTTTTTCTTTTTTCTTTTTTTGGATTTCTACCCTAGCCCATATGGCAGACACTATGACCTGAAAGATCTATTGTATCTTAGGGTGTCTTAACTCTAAGAGACGTAGCACTATAGTACATCCTTTGTAGAAGAATTTTTAACTCCGCTGTCGAACATATTTCCCAGTGGGCCAGACGAAGTTTGTGTTCCCAACAGTGTTCAGTGCTATGGCGGCAGCCCAGTTGACAACACAGTAGGGCTTAGGTCCTATGAACGCAGATTCCGAGCCAGGCCTAGCTAGGTCATCTGCAGATTAGTTGTCTGCAATTCCCTGATTAGCAGCGACAAAACCGAGTTTGACTTTGTTGTGGATGTCAGTAGATTGCAGTGTATCGTAACAGTTTTTGACTGATATTAAGTCCATTAAATTGGACGACAGCTGTCTGGGTATATATTCTAGCGCCATTAATTCCTTTATTAAAGTTAATCACGATGCATATCTCAATGACAAGGAGTTTCGCCTGGTAAGCCGGGGGTCTTTTCCCATTGGTATCGAGACTTTTGTGTTGGTTCCAAAGACACCAGCTCCAACGCCAACTCTTCGATCCATCTGTGAACCAGACCAGACTTCTAGCATCCAGTGCCGGAACACCATTGCACTACCTTACCCGGTCCATTAATTCTACCTCAATTTTCCTTGCGAAACAGTGCAGTGCAGAACATGTCTCTTTCATCAGGAATTAAGTCAAGAATTTTCAGGTGACCCACATAGTCACCCGGTTTGTACCCGTATTCTAGTTACAGCTTAATAGCGCTAGTAGCTAGCAGCCATCTTCCTAATGAAGATTGGTAGGGTTGAAAGCCCTTTACCAGCTTCTAGTGCTGTCGTAGGGCAGGTACGCATGGCACCCGTTATACCTAGACAGGCATCTATTCGTAGCTTCTGTCTTTCTTACTATCCTCTTTGCTAATGCGAACTAGGTATCTTAACCACCAGAGCCTAAGTTTTCGGACGTTGCCATGATCTTTCCTATTTTCCTTTCGTTTTGAACACTGACCAAATGTCAGAGTGATTTTTGCTAAGCACCCAAATCTCGAATCCATATGATGGAACTGGTATGACTATTGTCTTACACACAACCAGCTAGAATTTGTTAAATTCCTGGCTTTAAGAGAATTGAAAGACATAAAGCGTTGTTGAATTAAGGCAACTGAGACTTGGCAGACTTTAACGGTTTATTGACTAAAGGCAACTGTGCGCGTATTTCAGGTGACAGCTGTTATCGAGTGCTGCAATTGACCCAAGATAGTTAACGGTTTGCACCAATGTTTGATCTCCTACTCGCAGACTACTATTTGGTTTCATTCGCATTGTAACGAAGTTGATTTTTCGGCATTAAATTAACTCCATCACAAACCATACGAATAATAATTTTCTTAAACAACTGACAATCCGTCCGACTATCGGTAACCGGTACACCCCATAACGAACAGCAGTAAGGCTTTTGGTGTTTCAATGATAATAATAGTATTTGGCGCGACAGACCATTGCGGTCCAAGGCCTAACTTCTCGCGACCATTTGTGCTGCACATGTTAATTTTTGGACACAAATGGAAGGGACCTACAATTTAAGGCCGGATCCGAACGGCGAATTGAGACAAGGTATTAATTACTCTCTGAACGTTTGTCACCCAATCGCCAGAGGTGGGACACCGTGAAAAATACTTTTGGTGTTGCTGGGATTCGAACCTGAACCTCCTGCGCAGCAGCCATGTGTACTACCACTGAGCCACGGTATTTCAATACCCTTTTATATTAATGGCCGTCACCATCTATACTACGAACAAGCAAGAAAGAAAATTGCATGAGCAATCATGCCGCCAATATTTTTACTGACCACACATAAAATTCCCAGGTGACTTTTGAAACTACCCGTTGATCATCCGAATTTTGATGTCTTCTAACCGGACGCAAATTTAGACACCGTTTTCCGGTTACCTACAGTGCGCTGGTGCTTTTTAAGCAGACTTTCACAAACTTGCACTCGGTTTTTCGTTTCCCTTCAATGCGCTTGTGCTTTTTAGGTAGACCTTTACACTTGCAGGTTAAACTCACTCCGTTTTTAATTTCTTCACATATTTAGAATAAACTCACTCTTTTTCGGTACCTTGTAGTGCGCTGCATCCTTTATAAGTATCACTATTATATTTATATTATAAGTGAGTAAGTATTCATAGTGGGCGCCGTGGCTTAGTGGTTAAGTGCATGGATTTCTGAGCAGGAGGTTCGTATTTCGAACCCCAGGAAACATCAAAAGCATTTTTCACCTCTCAACCTCTCACGCATGTCTGACAAACATCCGAGAGTAATAACTTGTCACGGAAAGCTTCTTAATTTGCTATTCGTTCCATTTGTGTGCAAAAATATACATGCAATACTCTGTCGCGCAGAATATTATTATTATTATTATTATTATTGCTAAGTATTCTTAAGTTACTATAGGCTCAAAAATAAAACGAAATAAATAAACTCTATTATAGCAAATACCGAAAAACTAATCTTTTAGTTTGTAACCACTCCGATCGACCAACGAACTCTGGATCTGATGAGCGTAACTCGAGTAAAGACGACCAACGAACTCTGTATCCGATGAGCGTAACTCGAGTAAAGACGACCAACGAACTCTGTATCAGATGAGCGTAACTCGAGTAAAGACGATTACAGCACTAACTTCCAGCACTAGATTTTTTGCCGTCTTCTTAATCTGGATGAAAGCTTCTTGTACAGCTCTTGGTTTTCTACCAACAATGTCAATCGGATCGTCTGCGTACGTTAGTTTATCAAAGAAAAGCAAGGACATATTACGTTACCTATAGACTAAGTGAAACGGAGCTCGGTGGGAATGGGGTTAAATTTATCCTTCGCCACTGATGTACAGCGAAAAAAACATACGAAAGATGAGTTCATAAGTTGCGCTGATGCTCTATAAGTTCAAAAGCAACAACAACAACAACAATACGGTTTTATGTGACTCGATTATATTTATATTTCGAGTATAATGTGGACGATGGGTCATGTCGCGATTGGAGGCGCTTGTAATTGCTCTCAAAAGACCCACTCGAGCGAGTACTTGTGTGATTAAGTGTGCATATGGGATGATGAGTCTGTGCGGAATTTACACACACACAGACACATGGTCGTTATCATTCACGCTGGCTTCTTATCCTTCCTGTTAAGATTGTCGCGTGTTTTCCTTTTTCGTAACGAGAATCCAGGGAATCACACGCCAACTTTGTCGTTCCGCTGTCTTATAAATTGTATCTTTCTCTTTTATTTTGTATTTTTGGTTTTTTTTTTTCGTGAACAGGAAGCACATCACGACGAGGAGGATAGCATCCTTGAAATGACTCCAATTAGCAGATAATTAACAGATTATAACTTTAGTAAAATATGCGGACTCCTCTTGTTGGAGATACAGACAGCAGCTGGGCTCCCTGATGTACTCGTAACGTATCGGTTAGTGTGAATGTGTTCGCTTCTTGTATTAAATACGATAGTAGGTGGAAGTAAGGTCTTCTCGAGCTTAAAAGGAAATATAATGGCAAATTTTCTCTCACTCCGTAGCAATATGAGCCAGAGGCATTTTCGGTGCCTCGCATACAAATTCCGTATTACTTTGTGAACTAAAATATTCAAAATTTCTTTGAGAGAATATCAGACTAACGGATTTTTTCTGGAATCTTTACTTACATAGAGAGAAAAATTTGCAATTTCCCATCTAAATAGCGGTTCTCTCCGGCCGGAAAGACGATGGCATCGTGCATCTTTAATAGCAATTCCGTCGAATAATATGAAAAATTTTCGTCGAATATTTTCCGGATAATTCGACTCCGAGTTCGATTTTATTGCAACACATTTCAATATCAGTTTATTTCGGGATGTGCACTCCATCTGCGGGCGTGCGGGAGATCAATTTATTTGGTCTCTGTATTAAAATGCAATCAACTGAGCCATATGACTGCGCATCTTTGACTTTTGTCAAAAAGGGGTCAGTCGTTTGCTTTTTAGTGCATTCTCTAATTTATTCCTTTGGCTATAATGTGACGGTTGGAAAACCGTATCCTTTCGAGCTTTTTATTAAATGCATTGACGGATAGTCGGATATCATTTATATTAAAGTGTTCAGCTACTATGCTGCTGCGTTTCCTTGTGTTGAGGAAATAACTCGGATGAGCATCAAAGATTTACTTAAAATTTTAAATTCGCGCTCTTTTCAAATGAAAACGCATAAATTCCGCTGTTACCTTGAGGTGCTTTTGTGAACATCCTTATACATTAACTTTATCCTCGCAAAGACCTCATACTTTCTTACTCTTACTTATATGGTTGCTTGCTTTTGGGGTGAAGGCTGTTATCCATAGCTATGTTCTCCGGTTTGAAAAGTAACAATACTCTATTCGATCATCATTATCATATTCGACTTCACAATCGGGTTACGGTACTGGACTCCCTTACTACTATCTAGTAGTAAGGACTCAAATCCGATGTCATACAGTCGGGATCCCTAAGCTCTCTGGTCTACACCATCCTATCAGCGTAACCATGGTAGGCACTGGTATCGTATCTTATAAATCCTATCACAAAGAATTACAAAGTAGCACCCTCTTCGCTCATAGGAGCTAGGTGCATCCCGTTCACAGGAGCCTCCCCGTTGGGGTGCTGGGCTTCATCACGGGATATTAATAAGGGCCGCGTGTACTTAGAGTATGCTCTTAATGGGCAATGTCTTTGTACTTTGCGATCCGAAGTGGGCTACTGGTACTTAGAAGAACTTTATGGGCGACTCTTCGTATTTAGTATTTAGTAGCTAATTTCGTATACAATGGATAGAGGGAAGGGAAGCCAGGCGGCCTTGGATATCAGAGGTAGTATCGTAGTGACAAATGATAGGGCTCGTGGTTCGGGACGATGATTTGCCAGTGATGGTTTTTCCTTCGCAAAAAGGCATTCATTCTGAACGAACTAAATCACTTGATGTCAGAGCTCACCAATGTCGCGTTGGTACAGCGGGAGTTTCCTTGCCCATAGACCAGGTTTGACCGTAAGGCTGAGGACAACTGTGGTTAAAGACCCAGCTTGTTCTGAGAATGCAACGCTGAGGCTTACGGTTTACTCTCGAAGAGAGGACCGCTAAATGGGAATAGTTTGAGAGCACGCTTAATGGCGAAAGCTACCATTTGTGTTGTGCATTTATATTTTTAGCACAAATGGACGAGACCTACAATTTAAGGCCGGCTCCGAACGGCGAATTGAGAAGCTTTCCCTGACAAGTTATTACTCTCGGAACGTTTGTCACTCATTCGCGAGAGCTGGGACACCGTGCAAAATACTTTTGGTGTTAGTGGGATTCGAACCACTAACCACAATATGCTGCCGCCACCAGGCATAGACGAAATTAACAGAGGGATAAATTGGCTCATAAATAATAAGGCCTCGTCATCAGAAGGAAATACACCAAGCAATTCATGAACTATGAGGAGAAGAAGCTATACCAGAAGACTGGCGACTGTGGTTATGACTGTGCCCCAAATATAACAATGACACAACTTTGTAGGTCGACCATGACTAATGCTTTAAGCCAAGTTTAAATATCCGGATAACTATCAAGCCTATTCAACATCAACGGGCTCCGACAAGGGGATGGACTGGCCTGCGTCCTCTTCAACCTGGCGTTGAAGAAAGTGATCCAAGACTCTGACGTAACGGCGAGAGGAACAGTCCTCTACAAGTCCATTAAGATACTGGCTTACGCAGACGACATCGACATCGTTGGTAGAAACCAAAGAGCTGTACACGAAGCTTTCATCCATATCGAGCAGGCGGCACGAAATCTAGGGCGGCACATAAATGAGAGCAAAACAAAGTACATGGTCACAATGGTTATACCAGTACTTACATATGGATCCGAGACTTGGTCGCGTTCGAGAGAAAAATCTTACGGAGAATTGTTGGCCTCGTATATAAAGAAGGACGATTCCGGAGACTCTATATTGATTTAAAACAGGTATGCTACGATGGGCAGGATGCATAGCTCGCCTGAGAGAAGACGATCCTGCTAAGAAAGTCCTTTGTGGTAGGATTTATGGAACACGACAACGAGGTCGGCAAAGGCTACGCTAGAAGAATGGCCTAGACCAGGACGCACAGAGAGTAGGAGTGCAAAACTGGATGACATCGGTTAAAAATCGGGACGGTTGAAGAGAGTTTTTGAGGGAGGCCAGGACCGGACTCTGGCTGTAGACACTGACATGATGATGACATAGAAAAGGACCGAGTGCACCTCAAGTTGCCTCTTCCGGGGGTCAGAATCTGCAACTGTGTGTCTTACTGGGTACCTGAAACATTCACACTCTTTTTTTTCCATAAGAAACTCACGGTCAAAAGGAGAGTGATATTTTTAGGGTACACAGTAAAACTCACGTTTTTGAAATCCCGTCCGAGCTAATGGACGCCCATATACGTACAAAGCATTAGCGCAAGTAAAAAGAAAAAACTTCTATTTGTGATTTACTCATAGTTAGCATATTCTGCAAAAAACCCGAATAACTTTTCGACAGACGACACTGAGTGTGGATTACAGTACAGTGAAAGTGGAAGAGGAAGTGTACGGCGTTGGACTATAAGCTTTCTGGTGTCTTGAAACAAAGTTAGTCGACATCCTAAATGGAAATTGAAGATGTCTACTAATTTTTTCAAATGAATTGGCTTTCTTGAAGTGAAATTTACGATAAAGAACCTTTGTGATAGCTTACAAAACTAACTAAGAATATCTTTCATTAAAAATTATGACCCCTTTAGATGTCAGAGAATTAGACACTAATGTCCTCGCTCAAACTGAAACTCAATCTAAAAATTTCAGCGCTTAAGCAATGTCAACAAATTGTGGAACCAAAAAGGTTGTTCATCATCAGCAACCAACAACAACAACAACAACATTAACTCCCTTCTACGCCACCATCATGGAGGAAGCGATTTTCTGTGATAGTAGTGTCACCAGGCGACAGGCGACCGACAACGGGCTTCCAGGACGAAAACCTAATGTACGCAAAATCGCCCGTTGCACACATGCAAATGAAATAAAATTCACTGACGACGGCGAAACATTTTCCCGCTTCGCAGAGTCGGTGCAGAGTTCCGGTCGGGTTTAAGTGTAGTGTGACGTGTGCACTGCGGTCAGAATAATTTACGCGCCGGTCGTGATCCAAGGCATTCCACTCCGATACTTCATGCGAGGCAAAATTAATTTAAAATTTGTCCTATTGCGCGCACAGAGATAGAGAGGATGACATCGAGGAAACCGTAACATATCCGGCAGAACATTTGCCATCGCCATCTCAACGACGACAAATGACTGACTGACATTGTAAAACTGTCAGCGACGATGCAAATAACTTCCGCTCATAAATTTGTAATAAATTTTCGAGCGCCCTCTCTCCCACAAAGCCAAGCCAAGAGAAATCACAAGGACGCGAGGAGGATAGGGACATCTTTTTTTTGGTTTTTTTGTTTTACCCTCTGCTCTGATCGTTCAGCAGGCAGGCAGCGCGCAATCACACAGAAGGATTGCCATCCTCTTGCCGCCATCATCATCACCAGCATTATCGTCACCATCTGGGGAAGAAATGTCAAAATGTCATCCTGACTTTGGCAATCAGCATGCAGCATGTATCACCACCATCACGCTTAAGTATGGTGCGAACGCAATCGTATTAATGTGATTTTCGCCTTTCACATACACACACATGACACACACAAACACGGACCCGTTCAAGCCACTTTCACAACTCGTCCGCGTTTAATTCCTTCTCCCTTTGAGATAAAATGAAACGACCGGCTGACAGGTTAATACTAATATGGCGCGCACGACGCTTTCACAACACACATACGTATACGAGAGAAAATCCCGTGTACGCTATACGTTTAATTAGTATTTTCTGCCGCACCCTCGTCGGGGGTGTCCTTTCGTCCTTTGAGCATTTCTGATACCGGCTATATAGGCGTGGGACTTATAATAGCAATTTGCGCTGATGTTTCAGAGGCTTCAGGTGTGTTCCAATAAGGACGATGTAATTGCGACGTGCAATCACATTATAGCAAGCCGTTGATCCTGGCAAACGGTGATAGCTGGCATTACACTCTTGTGAGTGCGTATCAAAATGTCAGAAATGATTACAAAGAAGAATTGTGACATATCGAAGACGCGTAAAAAAGTAGATTTTGTTGTTCCCTTTGAAGGCTTTAAGTACTCTGTTGAGAGCGCGTTAAGTGACAGCGATAATTGGAAAGTCAAAAGGGAAAATGGCGCAAATGCACGAAGCCTTGCATAAATAAATGAAGCAGAGACATATGACCATTTGGAACGACGTCATGTTCGAATGTAGGTTTTATAGGTTTCGTGACTAAAGTGCTATGATTTCGCTACTGCCTTTTAGACTTTCAGACGATCGAAACAAACGAGTGGACTATAAAGGGATACGCTCCGGTGGAAAAGTAATTTGAGTCGAGATTTCTGGGTCAAGCCTACGCTGCAAAGATGATATAGAACAGGATGCTCAAAATCAGGACCGGTGGACTGGTTTTTGTGAGATAGGACTCGACCTAAATGCAGGGAGAGTAATTCCTGGGGCTGAGGTGTCTGGCGTAGAAGAGAAATGGACACGTCTTAAGAATACTGTAATTAGTACTGCTGACTCCATCCTAGGTAGTAGTCATTGAGATCGGAACGACTGTTTCGATGACGAATGTAAGCTAGCGACTGAACGTTAGAATGTTGCGTACGGAGCAATGCAACAATCTCATAGAAAGCGGAAACGCGAAGATAAATATAATGAGCTCAGAAGATATGGAAATACAGATCACCGGCGAAAGAAAGAAGACTGGGAGAAGAATCCCGTCCGTGGACTAGAACAGTACAGAGAGCGATGACAGCACCAGGCGCGGAGGTTCTACCAAAGAGTCCGCGGTATGACGTAATATACACCGCGTTGCACATACTGCAAGGACAAAGACAAGTAATCTGATCGCCGATCTCAAAGGCATCTTAGAGCGATAGGAAGAGCACTTCTATGAGTTGCTTAATGGCTAGCTAACTGACATCGGCTACACCAATGACCGAAGATCACACTATGAGCGATAAATCGGCTCAAAAATAATAACGCCCCGAGATTTGATGGTATCCCAGCGGAGCTGAGTAAAAGAGGAGGTCCCGCAATACACCAAGCAATTCATGAACTAATAGAGCAAGTATGGAAGGAAGAAGCGATGCCAGAAGACTGGCGAAGAGGCATCCTGCGCCCCATACATAAGAAAGGAGATGACACAACATGCAGCAATTATCGTGGTATAACGTTGTTGAGTACCGCGTATAAGATTTTCTCCTCATATACAAGCCCAGGTTAGCCCCATGCGCTAAAGTCATGGAATTTAACCATAAAATCCAAGCTGCTGGTGTATAAGACAATTGTCATACCAGTACTTACGTATGGATCCAAGACTTGGGTGCTTAGCAAAAACATTCCGACCTCTTAGCCGCGTTCGAAAAAAAAAGTCTTACGGAGAATTGTTGGCCCCATATGTGAGAGAGCACGATTCCGGAGACTCTATAATGATGAGATCTATCAGCGTCACCGCGATGTCTCCATCGAAAAGAGATCTAAGCTCGGTAGGCTCCGGTGCGCATGACACCAAGCTCGCATGAGTGATGACGAAAGGCCTTCGCGGTAGAATTTATGGAACACGACAGCGAGGCCGACGAAGCCTACGCTGAAAGGATGGTATAGACCAGGACGCCCAGATTTTATGGATGCCAAACTGGATGACATCGGCCCGAAATCGAGACTGATGGAGAGATTTTTTGCGGAAAGCCAGATTGTAGAGCCAAATATGATGATGATGATTTTTTTAATAATAAATCGCATTTTTCAAATTTATATAACATTTATATCCTACCGTAGCGAAGGCAACTACCATAGGTACGTTTCCAGAAGATGTGTCGTCTAGGCTGTGTTTTTCGCGACAGCCTTACCAAATTTATCCTCATTCGCTTAGTGTCAAATTTGGGGCTTTGCTCGTTAATTCTGTAGAGAAGCTCATGGAAACAATCTTTGATACTGTCAGGCAATTCTGTGTAAGGACGTTAGCACATATTATGATGATGTTGTCTAAACTAGCCTCTACTCTTCATGGATTGTTACAATTATTTCGCTCACATGGAAGCTAATAAGTTCTTTCTGCCATTTCCAAGCAATCAAGATCCGAATAAACGCTGTTACTGTTCTCTTTAGCGTTCATCACTACACTTTTTCATCCTTTTATTGTTTTGGCACATTCCATTGTACTATATAGATTGCAGTTATGTCAGCTTTGTATCTGAATTCGTACTCCGTTAATTTGCCGGCTACCAATAAATATACAAGTAATGCACAACTGTCTATTTTTTTTGCATAATTTGCAATAATTTCATTTGTATTGAATTCTTTATAGGTTTATAATCTCCTTCCATATAAATGGAAACAATTCTAGCAACTCTAACGAAGCTTAAAACTAATAGAAGCTTAAATATATGCATATAGGTGAATATTCGAAAATGGAAGACACCTGATAGATTGTTAATAAATAAAGAGAACAAAAGTGAACAAAGAAAAGAAAGAACGTTGGAGGAATCTGCAAATAGGTGAATATTCGAAAATCAAAGAACACATAATAGATCGTTAATAAATAAAGAGAACAAAATAGAACCAAGAAGAGAACCGTGTGGTACTCCATCTTTTAAAAGAAAGAACGTTGAAGGAATCTGCAAATAGGTGAATATTCGAAAATCGAAGAACACATAATAGATCGTAATAAATAAAGAGAACAAAAGTGAACCAAGAAGAGAACCGTGTGGTACTCCATCTTTTAAAAGAAAGAACGTTGAAGGAATCTGCAAATAGGTGAATATTCGAAAATCGAAGAACACATAATAGATCGTAATAAATAAAGAGAACAAAAGTGAACCAAGAAGAGAACCGTGTGGTACTCCATCTTTTAAAAGAAAGAACGTTGGAGGAATCTGCAAATAGGTGAATATTCGAAAATCGAAGAACACATAATAGATCGTTAATTAATAAAGAGAATAAAAGTGCACCAAGAATAGAACCGTGTGGTACTCCATTTTTTAAAAGAGAGAACGGTGGAGGAATTATTATTGATTTAGATAGCTTGTTCTCTTTTAAATAAATATGACTAATATGATTAAGGCACAGCAGTGAGAAAAAAAATATTTTCAAGTTTTTTTTTACAAATATTTAATATGATTTTTAAGATTTTAAATTATCATAGAATCGAACGGTTTCGGAAAGTAAAGTAATTATCTACTTGTCTATGTTTAAGTTCACCCGGATGTCATCAGAACTTTGAGAGACTGTTTTGTTTCAGCTGTGCTTTTGCGCCTGAAATCGTAAACGAGATGTTTTTCAAAAAATTTCGCCAGTCAACGAAGGCCTAAATGAAATTGTTTCACAGTACATTTTCATAGTAAACCGTACTCAATCGGGTTCAGAAGACCTGAACTATGCCGATGATTTCTGTCTCCTATCGCAATCGCTAGGTGACATGGAGCGAAAATTAAACTCACTAGAAATCCACGCTAACAAAGTGGCTTTAAAAATGAACGTCTCAAAAACAAAACTACTTCGCGTTAACGCTAGCGGAACATGTGATCTCTCAATTGACGGACATCAGATAGAGGAAGTCGATAAGTTTTGTTATTTGGGCAGCTGGATGCTAAAAACTGGTGGTTCTGCTCGGATGTGTGCTCTCGTGTAAAGAAGGTGCGACACTCCTATAGTATGCTGAATAATATCTGGAACTTCTCGCAAATCTCCCCGAATCTCAGGCTAACGATCTTCAGATCTAACGTTCTCTCAGTACTCTTGCATGGCTGCGAAACGTGGAAAATCACAGAGTCAATTGCGACGCGCCACCAAGTCTTCGTCAAGAATTGCTTAAGGCGGATACTGAGAATAAGATTGCCGGACATTATCACCAATCAAGACTTGTGGAGAAGCAATCGCAATCACCATAAGATGACAAAAATGGAACTGGATTGGCCACACTTTAAGAAAGCCAGCGGACGATATTACGAAACTAGCGCTCGACTGGAATCCACAAGGAAGCCGCCGAGTTGGCCATCCTAGCAAGACATGGAAAAGGACTATAGAAGAGGAAGCAAGATCCCAGGGGATAGAGTGGCGTCTATTGAAACCTCAGGCGATAAATCGAGTTCGTTGGCGGGCGTTTGTAGAAGCCCTCTGCTCCTCCATCACGGAGTAAAGGAAAAAAAGAAGACTTTTTTATGGAAACTTCTTCTAATTCTAGTGGTTTTTTTCAAAAGTTTCGAATATCGCCAATCCTGTTGATATTTTGTGCGTCTGATGACTGATGACGTTCTGTTAGTTTCTTCATTGTTTCGAGAGATAGGCCGCAACAGTTTAAATAACGTTTGTTTTTTTGTAAAAAAACGAATGCGAAAAACAACAAAGAATATAGCAATAACTTTGTTTTAAAAAAGTTCAGGATATTTTCATTTTAAGAGTTTATAGCGAAACATAAAACTTACATTTTATGCACGGCATGGCGAGAGGAGAAAAGGGCAAATATTTTGTACAAAAGTGTATGACTCACAAAGTGTATAGTATTTCTATAAAAGCGATGCTTTTCGGGCAGCAGAAATACCACTTTAAACAAAGCATCACTCTCTCTCTCTGTAGAACACAGCATAAAGCAGCCATAAACTTTAAGCTGAAACGAGACCTACCAGCAACAAAAACAACAACAACAACAACCAGTGAGATGAATAATAATGGCGTATAAAAGCATAAAAGCATAAAAATACTTGGAACAACGACTCTATATGAAATGGAGTCTCTGCAAACAACTCAACTAGGAAGGAAGGAAGCAAACAAGAAGCGAGTTATAGCTGCAACTATTTTTGTATATCTTTGTATATTGGTAGCGGCGACGAGTGAAATATGAAAAATATTAAAATATTTCGTTGGAAAAACGTCCAGTTCCGCAAGTAAATCCTCAAAGGGACATCATCGTCGTCGTCGTCTTCATCTTGTTGTGTGATTTATGTGCTGTGCTCTGTGCATTGCATTGCATTATGTTGCCTCTATGGAGCTCTGCAATGACCTGTGTATAGTCAATGCATTCCAACGTTTAGATAACTGCGCCAGAAGCTAACGCTAATAATTCAAAAACGGAAATTGCACATTTATAGATACGTCTGGAGCTGTGTGGGTTACAAGCAATGTAATGCAATGCAATGTATTGGATATACAGCAACGTTACTCAGAATCTGAACGTTATGTTATTTGTATTTTTGCAAGAACTGTCCAAGGGCAAAGTGGAGAGAGTGTTGAGTGAACCTGTAATAAGGTTTAGGTTATGTTTTAACATTTTACTTGGAAGGACTCCCTCTTACACACATGCATTATCCTTAATATCATTGAACTGAATGCACATTTCGGTGCACGACATTTTAATGGGAAATTCGTTTCAGGTTCAATTACTAATTACTTGAAGATATCAATGTGGGAAGATCATAGAAGGTTGAGTACTTGGTAGAATTCAGATTCTCTGAGAAGGTATAATTGACCTCAACAGGAGAACAGTTAACCTTCACAATGTCGGTAAAGATCTGGACAAAAAAGACCACATATACGCATTAAATGGGTTTTTTATTAAGTGCTAGCTCCACTTTCTTAATGACATATAACAACTTTTGCTTGAGATATCAAAAATGTGTATCTTGAGTTAAAGTGAGTTTCGTTCGTAATCGAAAATGTGTATTTTAATTTAAAGTTGGAAGTTTCATTAATTTTGGAACACAATATCACTTAATTGTCCTGCACGGATACTCCTGTGCGAGTAATATAGCGCTGAAACAAAATTGTAATGCGTTTTTCGGACAAAATGCTGGCAATTTCGTGTTCATTTTTGGACCAGAGGTCGAATAAAGTCTCTGACTTATTTGCATAGACCGTAGACTTGACAAAACACTAAAGAAAAAAATCCAGAGGCATCAAATCACACGAATTCTTCGTAAATCCTTTCACCCCTCGAGAGGCTTAGGGCGTCAACAACGTCTACACGCCATCTTGTTCTATTGTCTGCAATGAGTTTGAGCTGCCTCCAACTGATTCGCAAGGACCCTACGGCTTCCTGCTCGACTGTCTTGCGCCACGTTCTCCTAGGGCGTCCCGCTGTTCTACCTGCCTGGGTGAGTGGGTTCTACTGCATGGCATATTTCGCAATGAAGTTGTCGTCGCGCCGTAGTGTGTGCCCAATCCACTTCCACTTTCTCCTTCGCACAATAACGTCTATAGGTTCTTGGCACGTTCTCCGATGAAGTTTGTCGTTGGATATACGATTGGGCCAGTAGATCCTCAAGATGATACGAAGGTAGGCATTTGTTTACGAAAGATTGCATCTTCCGTGTGGTAGTGGTATCCACCTTTCAAGTACTGCACCCATACAGCAGTACCGATTCGACGTTGGAGCGTAACAGTCGAAGTTTAGTTCTTAAGCTGAAAAAAGTGCTTCTCCAGACTTTCGATACTAGGAATAACAGCGGTGATAGTATGCACCCCTGATGTACTCCACTTTAAACTTCAAATTCCTCGGACACCATACCATTGTGTAGGACGTTACATTAACTTCCTTCGTATGTAGCTTTGATAATAACTAAAAGTTTTCCTGGGATACCCCTCCTGCGCAGGCCCATCCAGATAGCATCTCGATTTCGGCTGTAAAAAGCCTTCTCGAAGTCGATGAACAGTAGATGTAGAGTCAAGAGATGTCAAGAGTTGAATCTAAATGCTCCTTTACGCGTTCTATCTTGGCTACGGTCTGTAAAAGGGATATAACTCTCCAGTTTCCATAGTCCATCAGATTTCCATTTTTTGGAAGCTTGACGTTCATCTATCTTTTCCACTCATTTTCCCACGCTCTCCGTATAACCGGGTGTAGATAATCAGCCGATGTGCTTGGCGCCGCTTGGAATATTTCGGCATGAATGCCGTCAATACCCACCGCTTTATTTTTCTTTAGAGACTTGATTGCTGCTTCTATTTCGGTTTTACTGGGAGGTCCAGTGCGAATTCGGGAATTTATCTCTTCGGAAGCTGCATTACCGCTCGAGATCATATCACCATCGTCTAAGTGGTTAAGGACTGTAGCGAAATTGTCTCTCCATCTAGTGAGCTGCTCCTCATCCGACATCAGAAGGTCACCATCTAAACTCTTCTGTGGATGTTTTTTGGAGCTCCGACCACCATTGAGCTACTTGGTGATGTTATAGATAATCCTACTGTCATCATTTATTGCTGCTTCTTTGGCCAGTGAGGCAAGTGAATCGATGTATTGTCGTTTGTCTGCACTTGTTTGCACTTCCTACTTTTTGACGCGATATTGGACTTCTAGCTCGGTACTCTCTACTGCTGCGGGCGCTGCAATTCGAGCCTTGATTGCTTTACGCTCATCAATCTGTGTCCAGGTGTCTGCCGATTATTCTGCCTGTTACCGACGTAGGTGCATGCCACAGTTACAAAAACCTTTTTCACAGCATTCCAGTGGTCGTCCACGTTCTCCTTTGGCATGCTGTTGATTATTTCTGCTTCTAAGGCAAAATGGTCCCTGTATTGTTGACGCACTTCGGGTTCCCTAAACCTATCAGTATTGAATCTGGTAATGTTGAGCAAATTTGAGCGGTTGCTGTTGACGGATGCAGTGCGAAGTCGTACAAAAGCTAACGTAAGATGGTGATCTCGTCTTGTCCGATATCGGCTCCACGTTTGTTACGTACATCTAAAAGGCAATTTCTGAAGCGGCGGCTGATCGCAATCTGGTCCGATATTCGCTGCCTGTCAGTTGAGACCCAACTGATTTTGTGGCAGGTGTTATGCTTAAAAAGCGTACCTCCAATGACTAGGCGATTGGTATTACAGTAGTCCACATAACGCTCTCCATTATCGTTCCGTTCACCAAGACCGTGAACTCCCATCACTTGCTTAAGCATAGCATTGTCGGTTCCTACCTTGACGTTGAAGACCCCCATCACCATTACGATGTCGCTATAAGGCGTTTGGTTATACACGGAGCTCAAATGACTATAAAATTATCCTTTTCGTTCTCAATCGCGTCTTCGATCGGAGCATAACACTCTACTCTGGAATCAATTGTGGTTTTTATTTGAATCAATCCTTTGCTAATGAATTATTTTTGCTGAATGCGCGATGGGCTCTTGTCTGCCTCTTAAAAAGTGATCTTAGTCCCCTCAATCCACAAATGTTGCCTTCAACAACTTTCACTTATTTCAAATCACAAAGTGTTTATTAATTAATTTTCCAACCCCACCTTACAGTCTGTCCATCCCTTATACAAACTAATAGGATGAAGACCTTTGTCAGGAATAAAGCTCCGGTCTTAATTGTCGTTGCCAAAAATTAAGTAATTTAACTTTGACAATTGAATCATTCAACACGAATTACGCAGCGACCCAGAAGCTGTTCTGTTGGTGTCTGTGTTTTTGGTTTTATTCCTTCTTTGTGTTATTTTAGAGGACATCCAATTTTAAAAAGGGTATGAACTACATCCCTCCCTTTCGTAATGTCACTCAGTGTCAGGCATTATAATTATCATCCGCCCTGCTTTACCACAAGCCACTACTGTTTGTTCGATGCTTGATTCCAAGAGACATCCTTAAAATGTGACTCCATCCGGCACCGCACGTTGGACCTTTCGCTCCCTTATCGTCCTGTGTTATTATTTTTCGCATTTTTTTCCGCTCTTGAATGCATTTGTCTGCTCGATCGCAGCATAATTATTTCAACCGAATTCAATTAAGAAAAGTTTTTTCAATTTTCGGCTGTTTTGGTTGTTATTGTTGTGATTTTTTTTTTATTTTTATACAGAGACTGACTAACATTTCTCTGTGTATTTTTCTTTTTTTAATTACTTTTCCATGTCAACTGTTGAGTGGAGCATTGAAAATGAAGTAACTTCTGATCAAGTAAATTTCGGTTCAGATATAAGGGTGACTTAGTTTTTTGGTTATTTTTTCCCTCTTTGTGTGAAATTCAATTTCAAGAACAACATTTCTCTTGTGGCTTTGTATTTTCACCTCTTTTTGGTGTTAAATAATTCAATTAATCCAGAATAGGGGTTCCCAACGTTTTCGTACCCAGGAGCAAATTTCAAAATACTGAAAACCTGCGGTTACAATCTGTTTTTAAAGCAAATTTATAGTATTTTGATAGAACATCCTCTATATACTAAATGGCTATGTCACTCATGCACAATCCCTCACACTTCTCAGCTCGCCATATGGATATTTGTAATTCTGTCAAAGCAGTGAGTTATCTTAAAAGCCCAACCATAATCATATTTGGATCTACAACTGGTGTCCGGTCCTGGCCTACCGCAAAAAGTCTCTCCACAGTTCCCGATTTCGAGCCGATGTTATCTAGTTTGGCATCCCTAAACTTGGGGCGTCCTGGTCTACGCCATCCTTCCAGCGTAGAATTGGCCGGTCTCGCTGTAGTGTTTCATAAATCCTACCGCAAGGACTCTAAGAGCAGCATCATCTTCGCTCATGCGAGCTAGGTGTCCTGCCCATCGGAGCCAACAGAGCTTAATTCTTTTCACGATATTGACATCGCGGTAACGCTAACGTAGATCTCAACATTATAGAGTCTCCGGAATCGTCCTTCCTCACATACAGGGCGAACAATTCTCTGTAAAACTTTTCACTCAAATGCGGCTAAGAGGTCGGAATGCTTTTTGCTAAGCATCCAAGTCTCGGATACATATGTAAGTACTGGTATGACCATTGTCTTATATACCAGCAGCTTGGATGTCATGGTTAAGTTCCTGGATTTAAAAAGTCTTGACAGACTAACACAAGCTTTGTTGGCTTTAAGCGATTGTGCGCGTACCGGCTGCTACAGTTGACCAGAATTGGCGCTCCACTATTTGAATTGAGGGACCAATATTGGATCTTCTACTCGGAGATGTGACCACCATGTACTTTGTTTTGCTCTCATTTATGTGCAGCCCCATATTTCGTGCCATCTGCTCGATCAGAATAAAAGATTCTTGTACAGCACTTAGGTTTTTACAAACGATGTCAATATTGTCTGCGTAAGCCAATATCTGAATGGACTTATAGAGGAATGTTCCTCTCGCCGTTACGTCAGAGTCTTGGATCACTTTTTCCAACGCCAGGCAGGTTGAAGAGAATGCAGGCCAGTCAATCCCCTTGTCGGAACCCGTTATATATGTAGAAAATTCTTAATAGTGATCTATCCAACCTACATAGTCATGTCAGTTTATTTGGGATGCCGAATTCTCTCATGGCCCTATAAATTTCTACTCTGGCTATGCTATCATAGGCGGCTATAAAAAGATGGTATAGTGAGTTTTGAAACTCTTGACATTCGCTTACCTAAGTGTTTGTGCCTTCTGTGCATTAGTGCCGGACATGACATCACCTGCTTAAAGGTGTAAATCTGATCAGTTGTTGATGTGCTTGGATTGAAGCCACACTGGACAATGGACCGGACCAATTATGAATTTACCGTATGGGGCTATCCTGTCTTGAAGGATAGAGGAGAAAATCTTATACGAAGTACTCAACAACGTTATACCACGATAATTGCTGCAGGTTGTGATATCTCCTTTCTTATGTATGGGGCACAGGATGCCTCTTCGCCAGTCTTCTGACATCGCTTCTTCCTCCCATCACTGCACTATTATTTCATAAATTGCTTGGTGTATTGCGGGGCCTCCTGTTTTAATCAGCTCCGCTGGGATACCTTCAGATAATAGGCCGTTTTATCGCTCTGTTAACTTCGTCTATGCTTGATAGTGGCAGAATAGTGTCGAAGCCGAGCATTATAATGGTGCGAACCCCTTTACGTGTGCGCGAATTATAGAAAAAAAGATCACAGAGCGATTTATTTGCCAATAAAAAATCAGACATCGAGACCAGTGATGGCATATCCCAGGGGAGAGATTAAATCTGAAGGGCAAGCATTATCGCAAACACTTCATGAACTACTAGTGTAAGTATGGAGGGAAGAGGTGCTATCAGAAGGCTGAAGAAGAGGCAATCTGTACCCCTTACATAAAAGAGTGGATACCACAAGTTTCAGAATTTATCGTTAATAGCTTTATGGAGTATAACATTTTCTCCACTATCCTCCACATGCGAAAGTCATAATTGTACTATGCCAGTTTGGTGACAAAAGTTAACAACTGATCACATTTGTCAGGTGACGAATAAATTTCTAGAATATCTAAGCTCACTACGCTGTTTATAGGCTTTAAAGCCTGCTATGATAGCATAGTGAGAATTCGGTATTCAAATAAGCTGATGACACAGATGATAATATCGACAATATTGGTAGATTCCCGTGAGATCTACAAGAAGATTTTCATTACATCGATCAGCTTGAAAGTTATATTTCAAGAGCACGACAGTAAATAACAAGATGCTGTAAAAAGAAACGCAGTCAGTCCAGTGTTATCATATCATTGCTCACTGCTGGAATCATTCCATGTAAATACGATTGGCAAACAAATTTCCAAAGGATCTCTTGAGAAAGAGACTGATGTGTAAATGTGAGTACACAAAAACACCTTTACACTAATTTGCCACACATTCACCAACACAAACATAAATGGAATCGAACTGAACACACACAAGTAAATAAATAGTACGTAAAGCTCGGCGTGACGTGGGTAAACGTCGGAAACGAGTCAGGACCAAATGCAGGACTCTGACGATGCAGCACGCACACATATGCACATGCCATGCACTCAATTATGCCACTCAAAGGATAAATGGTTGCAATTCACAACGAGGGCAAATAAAAACACAAGGGATGACGGTCTCATTGGGCGAATATGCCCGCCACCCATCTGTGTTCTTTTGAATGACTTAATGCAACGATATCCTGATATTCATATCGTTGCTGTCGAGGCAAGTCAGGGTACACCAGCAGCAGATGGAACTGTCGATCATAACTATACGCTTTCATTTCCAGATTGGACTGAATCTCTGTGACGTTGTCAGGTTGTTGTTTCCTTGTCTCTTCCACCACTCGCTTTCCTCCCTGAAATGGCATTTTTTCATAATTATCTCAGTTGAATTTTTTTTCTTCTACAACTTCTCTGGTTGTTTTTGTTGTTTTTTTTATTCGAAACCTCAACTGGATGTGCAAACACAAAACCTTAACGAATATTTATACGAGTATCACACATTCAGAAGTTTGCTCTACATATCTGTTGATGGTTATTTGAGTGAGCAGTGGGAGCGCATAAGCCTTTCGCGTAGCCAGCAAACAGAACTGTAAGGTAAACCATATACAAGGCAATTACTAGCACTAGCGTTTAAGGAAGGGACGAGACATGCTGCTGCCAGATAGTGTAGTGCTGGATCTATCTGCAGTCGTGTTTATTCATTGACATACTCACTTTTCACTAGAGAGTCATGTAGTGAGCTTATGATGTGCAAATTGTTGAAGTACTTCAAGAGATTGCACATCTCCTTATCCAACAACGAGTTTACTCTTTTATGCCATTTTATGAATTGTTTTGTACCTCGTTCTGTTTTCTCTCCTGCTCCACGCTTAAGGACATTCCCAGTGCAAATATCCTGATTACCATTCATGTGCATTCGATTGAAGGGTCGAGTTAAAAGACAAGGCACAACGCAACGCAACCTTGTGAAAATCTTGGATTTATGCCCTCATAAGTGATGGTAGTTTTAGTTTTTTTTTTGAATCTTTTTATTTATAAAGGACACTTGTGGGATTTATGAACATCATTCCTCACATGTATGTGTATGAATTATGAGAGCCTAAAGGACTTGTTGAGTCTCCGTTTACTTCGTTAAGGAATATAAGTGGTAATTGAGATTTTTAGTAGATATGTGCTGTGCTACGTTATACTTTTGCTCCATTCCGAAAATATTTCCATCCCATATTGGTAGTCATTCACAAAGTACCTACAAATTTATTCAAAGGCACTTTTAATGCAAACATTCTTCGAAAACACTTCCGAGCTGTTAAGTACCGCTGAACGACTTTGACCTTTTCTAAAATGGTATACACAAATTATTTAAGGTCATGGCAACAAGAAATCAGAATACCAAGGAGACCCAACTTTTAGATTCTGATTTGGAAGGATTTCAAACGGGCAAATGGGAAAGGGAAGGGAAAATCGCTTCGACATGCCAGCATTAACCAAATAATATGCACCCATATCCCAACAAAGGAAACACCCGAAAACACCAACGGTTATTCCGACTAGCTCCGCGTGATTCGCGAAGTTGTGGAAAGGGCCATAGGTAAAGTCAACTCCAACACTCCAGGGCAACAATCTGTAGCCTTGGAGTTAACCCAGCAAATATACTGAAATGGTACCGTTCACCACTTAAACTAAAATATCGGCCTTTTTCCTTCTTTTCCAGTCTTACCCCCATCGCCAAATATCACGGAGTAATCTTGGATAGGTAAGTTAACTGGAAGGCTAATATAAAGAACAGGGCGAGGAATGCGTGCGTGGCCCTCTATGCCAGCAGTAAAACCATCGATAGGAAATGGGGTTTTCAACCAAGGATGGCACTCTAGCTGTACACAGTTATTGTATGACCATTTCTTAGCTATGGATCGCTAGTCTAGTGGTCAGCAATGCAGAAGAGTTAATAGTTAATGCCACCAAACTCGGCAGATTACAGCGATCAGCAGCAGTTGGCATCACAGGAGCCTTACTTTCATATCCGACAGAGGTCCTTAACACAATCTTACATCTATTACCTCCTGACATATTTGTCAAGTATGTTTCGACGTGCAGTGTTGTACGACTGAGAAAATCTGGGCGGTTTGCTACTAGACCATACGGACACTGTACTATACTGCAGACAGTACCTGAAGGCATGATACAATCATCTACTGACACACTTCTTGGGGTTCAAGATGCAATTCTACGAAAGGCAGGTTACCCTACAAAGCCAGTATGAAACGTGGTGTCGACGAGAAAGTCAACTTATTGGCCAACCGACAGAAATAAAATGTCGACATATTTCTCGCAAAAGGGGTTCCCAAATACTTGACAAACATCGAAGAATGCTATGAATTCAGACCACTCTGGTATAATTTTGAAGATTGGCGGAAGTCTGGAAAAAAGGAAGGAAGGAAGGGCCTAGATGAGCTAGCAACAAAACCAACTGGGACGGTTTCAGAAGAAGCTGCAAGGAAAATGTTGCTTTAAATGTGCCACTTAAGACGCCGTTCGAGATAGCAGACGAAGTTGATAAGCTCGTGAAAGTAATTCAGAGTGCTGCTTGGAAAAATACTCCCTTCCGAAAGACAGGAGTACGGAACAGCAAAGCCGAATACCAGCCTGAAACCGGAGACCTCATAAGAGAAAAGAGGAGAGCGCGTAAGAGATGGCAACAATGCCGCGCTCAACCGGATAAAACTTATTCGAACCATCTATGCAACAAGCTAAGAAACTTGCTGCAAGATCTAAAAAAATCGCGAAGCTTCTGCTTACCTGCTTTTCTGGACGTATCGCAAGACTTCAACAAGGTATGGCACGAAGGACTGAAGTATAAACTTAAGCTTATCATACCGGAAATTTTTTTTGGAATTCTGCAATCCTATCTTGACGATTTTAGTATGTGTCATCGCTGGAAGTAAGCCTACCTAACACGATAAACTACAGAAGCGTTAGCTACTTGTTAAGAAAACTTAGTCGTAGTCATAACAAATAGAAAAAATGAGAGGATCGTACTTCCAACTACTACGAGCACGCGCGGCCGGTTCTCATGGTGCCTCTCTGAGGGGTGACGCTCTGCACATATGCATATATCGGCTGACACAGTCAGGATCAGGCATATGAATCGGGCATAACCAATAGCACGGGCCATTGGTATCTTTAGAAGATTGCTGCACCTCCAGGCGCATCCGAAAAAAAATACTGACTACTTTATCCCTAAGCTTAGCTAAACTCCTCATTCAGCGTCGAGTTTCCTACCAGGGAAAACTGGAAGGATTGGGCAGTAACGAAGGCAATTTGACGCAACAATACTCAATGACGGATTCAAGATAAAGGGCCGAGTCTCCGTACAGTCATCTTTTCGGATGATCAAAATCTGTCAAGGTTATACAAGCTACCCGATTGAGGTAGTATCTTTCAGGCAGAGACCCTAGCAGTTAGAGGGGCCTACATGGCCCTGATGAGGCTCAGTAACGCACAAATCGGAAGGGTTGGCATATGTGCTGATAGTCAATCTGCCATAAGGGCGATTCATGCGACCACAATAAACTTGAAACTTTTACAACAAGGCCAAGAAATATTGGCTTCGATCAGCTGATTCCTGGAGTATACAGGTACAGTAACACAGAGGGTAATAAGGGGGCGTACGAAGTTCAAGGAGCAAACTCTCTCCCTTTTAAATACCAAGACACAGGTCATGTGGAGCAGTTGGACAGATATTGGAGAGAATTTTACGAAACCTGGTTCAAGATATAGGCAGAATTTTCCTCAAGTCAATGCAAGTGCTGAAGGTACCTTAATGACATTGTTATCTTTGGGAGGGCCCAGGTGGATTTCACTAGTGCATTTCCAAGCATTTAACAGATGCTCCGAAAATGGGGGACTAACGGTAAATGAGGGTAAGACAAGGTATTTGCTGTCAACATAATGGGACATCCTACATCGACGTATTGATCAGAACATCAGATCAATACTCTTTTCGCCTTTCCATGAATTCAACTGCAACACTCGTGAATATTTAATGAGCTCATCAGCTTATCATGACCATCTTCAGACCTACTTTTAAGTTCAGTCGTACTACGCAAATGTGGAATGATTGGCCAACCCATGTGTAACCGGACCAACGCAATCACCAAGCATTTGAAATGGATGCAGATAGACATCTCCTCTTTATCTCCTTGATACCTATTTATGCCTTGAATCATAATAGATAACAACATCAGATCAAACGAATCGCAGTTTCTTGCGATAAAAAGGTAACTGAGTAGTAAAAAAACCTTTTCTAGGGCCACTAAAAAGAGCTTAATCGTAGCAGTCCTGCTCTATGGCGCTGAAGTATGGACTCCAGGATGATTGGCTGATGAAGATATTCTGGTCCTCTTTGAGCGCAAAGTTCTTCGGCCGATTTAATTTGGCGATGTTTCGTAGTGACTTACGGTTTACTACCGCAAGGGAGGACCGCTATATATGGTGGTAAAATTGAGTGCGCTTTATGCCGAAAGGCGGGTGAGTTCAAGGTTCGACCTACCCCTATACGATGGTTGGAAAGGCGTGTTAGTTTGGCTAGGTCCACACAGATCTGTAGCACCACCAATTAGGCAAGTAATTACGAGTTCATTATATGCATTTCTCCTTATTACTTCTCCGTTTCTAATGAAAGATCATGAGATGCTCTACATTTCCCCTTCACCCCTATTTGCTAAAGAAGGTTATGCAACGAGAATTGACGATTGAATTGTTAATAAAAATATTCTGCATCATTTTTTTTTCATCCAAAAGAATTAACAGTCCCCTATTTTATGTATGTAGATACATCTTACTCTCTGTTGAATTCAATTTCGCTTCATCTCCTCCATTACCTTCGAGGAATAGCATTGTGTTTGTTTGAATGTTGTCACCTTTTCCAAGCGTGTAGATTCAAATTCCATGCAATAGTAGACGAAAATAATATTTGCAATTGGGGGCCGGGTAAAAAAAGGATGGAAAATAAATCCAATAACACAACACCATGGGCTGCACGACAAAAATATTTTCATTTTCATGGCTCTGGGGTAAATTACAGTCGCACCGCTCCTTCCATCCATTGGTGTAACTAACTCCCAGCTTCACACTGTGCTTCCAACTTATTGTTATTCCTTTACTGTGTATGTGTGTCTGTGTGTCTGTGTGTCTGTGTCGCGTGCACTTTATTTGGATTGCACATCGTCGTGGCGTGCACTTCTTGCAATGCACGAGTACCATAAAATCCTTCCGATTTTTCATGCCCTCCTCCCGAAAAATCGTGCATGCGAACTGACTACCCCATAAATAGGTTTTCCTTCGTTTTACGAGTATTTGGCGGGAGTTGCACTGCACGATGAGTGTCCCCGATCCTTGTCGCTTATGAAAATCTACAAAAATATTATTTACACTTTACACACAAACACAGAGACGCGCATACAAAGTACGATCTGTCATTTGTTACGGTGGGGTGATCACTGATGCCTCTACTATCCTTCCTGTGCTATCCTTTTTTTTCTCCAGATAATATTATTTCAAAAAGAAAATTACATTTCGCCAAGCTGAGTACAGCCGGCAAGCGCCAAAGGCACGTCCTTCACATAAACATAAAACAATTGTTCGTATTACAAGGACAGCACACAAAGATGGTCCTTAATTTCGTTTATACTTTAAGGATAAATTAGCTCACTCTATTTGTGTGTGCGTGTGTGCAACGTGATTATATTTTGCACTGCACTACTGCACTGCACTGTTTCGTAAAGGGTAAATGCATACCACATTTATATGCTTATCCTCATCACAGGCATATAACTCATTTTTCTTTCTCCTCTCAACGCGAAAATGTCGCAATGAAGAAGAAGTGCATATTTCAGGCGATAGGAGATTAGCTGAGCATGATATGGAAACTTCGCTTTTTATTGTGCTCAGGATAAAGTAAATCATTGTAATACAACTTTGTGTACTTTATAAGGAAAAAGGATAATAAATACTGTCGAGTTTTCTTTACGATTTCTTGAGATATTCATAGATCGTATCGTCTGTAATATCGGCTCATCATCATCATATTTGGCTCTACAAGCAGGGTCTGGTGCTGGCCTCCCGAAAAAATCTTCCCACTGGTTCCGATTTGAAGCCAATGCCATCCAGTTTTGCATCCGTACAGTCCTGGTCTACGCCATCTTTCCAGCGTAGGCTTAGACGGCGACGATGTCGTGTTCCATAGATCCTACCGCAAGTGACTTTCCGAGCAGGATCCTCCTTCCTCATGCGAGCTAGGTGTCTTTCCCACCGGAGCTTAGCAAGCTTAATTCGTAGATCCCATAATTATAGAGTCTCCGGAATCGTCCTTCCTCAGATACATTTATCTGTAAGCAGGATCCTCCTTCCTCATGCGAGCTAGGTGTCTTTCCCACCGGTGCTTAGCAAGCTTAATTCGTAGATCCCATAATTATAGAGTCTCCGGAATCGTCCTTCCTCACATACATTTATCTGTAAGCAGGATCCTCCTTCCTCATGCGAGCTACGTGTCTTTCCCACCGGTGCTTAGCAAGCTTAATTCGTAGATCCCATAATTATAGAGCCTCCGGAATCGTCCTTCCTCACATACATTTATCTGTAAGCAGGATCCTCCTTCCTCATGCGAGCTAGGTGTCTTTCCCACCGGAGCTTAGCAAGCTTAATTCGTAGATCCCATAATTATAGAGTCTCCGGAATCGTCCTTACTCAGATACATTTATCTGTAAGCAGGATCCTCCTTCCTCATTAGAGCTAGGTGTCTTTCCCACCGGAGCTTAGCAAGCTTAATTCGTAGATCCCATAATTATAGAGTCTCCGGAATCGTCCTTCCTCACATACATTTATCTGTAAGCAGGATCCTCCTTCCTCATGCGAGCTAGGTGTCTTTCCCACCGGAGCTTAGCAAGCTTAATTCGTAGATCCCATAATTATAGAGCCTCCTGAATCGTCCTTCCTCACATACGTTTATCTGTAAGCAGGATCCTCCTTCCTCATGCGAGCTAGGTGTCTTTCCCACCGGTGCTTAGCAAGCTTAATTCGTAGATCCCATAATTATAGAGTCTCCGGAATCGTCCTTCCTCACATACATTTATCTGCGAGACTTTTTTCTGGAACTCAGTTAGGTCAGAATGCTTTTTGCTTAGCACTCAAGTCACGGATCCATATGTAAGTACTGGTATGACCATTGTCTTATATACCAGCAACTTGGATGTAATGGCTATGATTAGTAGCACTGTGACCCATGCGGATTTTTTACGCTTCCCCCACACGTGTTCTACAGAGACAGTGCATGCCCGTCTCTAAGGAACTCCCTCCATACCTATGGCTCTTAACTCGCGCAGACTTCGAGATAGCGTGAATTCAAATGAACTCTTTTCTGTCGGTTCGTTGCTCCGCAATCATTGAGATGATGCAACGTGGCCTCCTTCCGCTTCCCCACAGAGTCTGCAGTTGCCATCCTCTACTAAATTTTTTTTCATTAGATGCCCTTTCAATGTGCGATGTCCTGTTAGGAAACCCGTAATGATACTTACATTACTTCTGCTTAGTCCCCATATCATGCGAGGCGTCTTTCGGTTATAGTTCCTAAGCATTTCCTTTGCTTTCCGTAGACCCGGGAAATTTTTCCATCTTACGGAAGCGGCGGCCTTACCTATAATAAGTATCTTTTCTCGCATTATGCGGTACCCTATGCAACAGAACGGTTCTGGCCCTACAAGCGGAGTTTCTGCTCCTTTATTGGCGAACATATCCGCTGCTTCGTTGCCTTCTATGCCATTGTGTCACGTCACCCAGTAAAAACGCATTTTGTTGACTTTGCCAAATCTGTTTAGCTTCACCATGCATTCATTCATGGACAAGTTTAAAAGTGATGTGGCATGCATTCAGGGCTCTTAGCGCGACTTGACTGTCTATCATAATAGCTATTTCCTGCCTCATATGGTTCCATTCCAGATTTTAGTGAGCACATCTTTCGATGGCGTATACATTTTCCTGGAATATAATCGGGTACTGCCCAATTCCTACAAAGTACTTGGTTCGTGGCCCATAGACTCCAGCACCACTGCCTTCAGATTTCTTTGATCCATCCGTATACCACTTTATGGCACCCCAACGTATCTGATATTAAGTCTCAGATCGAATTCCTTCTTGGTGCTTATTATTACTTCAAAATTCTTTTGAGAATTCAAGCTTTTGCGCAATGCTATCACATGGCATGCTCGCCAAGGGAGTCAGCTTAGCCAGTGATTCCACTATTGCTCTTGCCCTGCTGTCCGTTAAGCAGCCTACCTTGCTTAAAAGTAACTTAGTTTCCCTGGGTTTGCGCTCTACCCCTGGGTGTAGTGTAAGTAGCCCAAAGATCTCCTACATGCCCGCTGTGGGGCATATTCCAATGGCCCCTGTAATTAAAACACAGAAGAGCCTTTGTACTGTTTCCAATTCCTATTCCAATTCCAATTTCAATGTTATGGTTAACTTCCTGGATTTTAAGAGTCTTGACAGACTATAGTAGGCTTTGTTGGCTTTAAGCAACCGTGCATGTATTTCTGGTTCCATGCTGTTATCGCTGCTACAATTGACCCGAGAAAGTTCAAGGATTGCACTTCTTCAAATTCGCGTTCCACTATTTGAATGAGGGACCAATGTTGGATCTTCTACCCGCACACGTGGCCACCTTGTACTTTATTTTGCTCTCATTTATGTGCAGCCCCAGATTTCTTGCCGCCCCCTCGATCTGAATGAGAGCTTCCTTTTACAGTACTTGGGTTTCTACCAACAATGTCAATGTCGTCAGTACCTGAATGAATTGCTCTCTGTACTGTTATAGTTCACGGAAGGGATTCTTCTCCCAGGCTGTTTTCTTTCGCCTATGAACTGTTTTTTCATATCTTCTGAGCCCTTGATTTACATCTTCGCGTGCCAGCGTTCTATGAGATTGTTGCGTTGTTCGGTTTGCAACATTCTTACGTTCAGTCGCTGGCTTACATTAGTCATCGAATCAGTCGTTCCGATTACTGTCTAAGATAGAGTCAGCAGTACTAATGACAGTATTCCTAATGAGTGTCCATTTCTCTTCTACACCCGACATCTCAGCCCCAGGACTTAATCTCCTTGCATTTAGGGTAAGTCCTATCGTTTGACCGTTGTTGTTTCTGGTCTCTTCGTTGCGGAGGCCAGTCATGTTGACTCGAAGCTGATTCGCCTGTGATGATACAATCCGCGCCTGGAGCACCATACCTACAAGATGATGGTCCGAGTCAATTTTGGAATCACGGTACGTTCGTACTGTCATCAGGTTCAGGTTGCGGCAGTGGTCTATCAACGCGGGGTCGATCTGGTTGCTTCGACTGATTCAAAGAATGCTTATTTTTCATCATCTGTGGAATCCTCTATGGTGCGTGAATATTAATGTGGCTTATGTTTTTAAATCTTAACCCATTTTAAAATCGAATTTCTTGCTGGTACGGGTCCTCGGCGTCCGACGTTGAACTCCCGCCAAAATGATCGCTGCGCAGCAATCAGTGATCCGCCCGTATTACGATTAGTGACATTAGTGACGCAATTAAACAGTCGATGTCTAAGCGTACAAGAATCCATGGTAATCAAAACATGGCAATAGAAACGGCATGTTATGGGGAATATATACTCATGATTCTAAAAATATTTGCCAATCTAGGAGCGGAGTCACAGGGGTCGCAAAAACGTCACACTAACTGGCTCATCCTGTATATTGAGATCATTCGGAAGCTTATAGGATGCATCTTCCTATATGGGTTATCCTTCTCAGAGGAGACCCAGAAAGCCTTATGATTAAATGTTCTTATATAAAACCTAAGTTTATGACCAGCCATTTTAAATGAACCCGGACCCACTCCACATTTGTCATCATCAGGGAACGGATTTTGTTGACATTAAATGGGTCATTTTATTTTTATTGTAGGAGAAAATCATCGAAACAGACATTTGACATCAGATGTTAAAATTGAAAATGCTCAGATCATTTTATTCTGCTCATACTCTCATACGCTCATACTCTGAGCAAATAAGAAACACGAGCAGTTATCTTGAGAACTCTTTGACTGCTCTGAGCTAATTTATGAAAACGCCAAATGACAGAATATTGTGAAAACTTGTTGTTCTATCTGTAAGTTGATATCGACAACAAAAAAAACGACATCAATAAAAATACAATTCAGTAAATAAAAAATGTAAGTTGAATTAAGCATAAAACATTTATGTCTCGTTTTATTTGCTGGGTTCATTTGTGCGTGAGCTAAGATTTCTCTCTCTCTCTCCACCACCAAAACCATGCAGCGCAGCCGATTGCGCAGCATACACCGCACACAGTCCATAAAGGGCGACGAATATCTGATGCCAGTATAAATATTTAAAAAATGTATAAGGGCCTTGCGGCCGAACCCGGGACCCGATCACTACCAAATTTTCGAAAAAGTATTGTTTATTGGGTATACACATGTGTGTAAAATTTGAAGAAAATCGGGTAAATTTTTTAAAATTTTTGTTTGGGAGCCCCCCGACCCCGCAGCCCGAGGGGCCTCAAAATTTAATAGAAAGTGTTGTCTCCGGAAATATACATGTGTGCAAAATTTCAATAAAATCGGGCCATGGGAAGTGGGTTAAAAATTGATCGCAATAATCCAGGACAGACGACCGACGACCGACCGACGACCGACCGACGACCGACGACCGACGACTCACGGGCAAGTGAAGTTAATATAGAGAATTTAAAAAGGCAAATTAAGTTGGCAAAATAGGCAAAATTAGACGGAAAAAAGGCATTTATTAAAAAAGTGTTTTTAAGCATTAAAATATCACTGCAAGCATTAACATTTTGAAGTTTTCTGGCAACAATCGCCTGTGATTTTCATTCAGGAGAGCCTTGATCGAGCTGAAGGATCTCTCAACGTTGCAGAAACAAATGGAGCCCAATAAAAAGACGGCACGTCATTGACTTCAATATTTGATGGCAGTTTGGAGTTTGCAGCACAATTGGTTGTCAATTTTTTTATTTCTTTAATGAAAAAACGGCGTTGAACAACTTTTTTACCACATCTTCAGCAACTGGCCGTTTCGCTTTCTGCAATTTATTCTCGATTTTATTCAAAATTTCATCAGTCGGCCGGCCTTCCTAAATATTTCATTAAAAATATTGCATTAAGAAACAATATTTCAAATTAAAACGCACACTTCAAGTCACCTGTTTTCTTGCAAACTATTAAATATATGCTCTTTTGGGTAACTTAAAATACTAAATTGGCTTGTATATACGCCAGCTGGGCTTGAACCGTTACATTGGCAATCAATTCTTTAGCAAATGCAACATAGCTTGCATCATCTTCCACCTCATCAACGATTCCTTTGATGCGAATATAATGCTGTACGTAGTATGATACTGCATTCAGCCATGCGCCCCAGCGAGTCAAAAGCTGTTTAAATTAAAAATATATATTTGAAATCAAATTCAAACTATATTTTTTAGTTTAAGCTTGCAGGCTCAGGTTCCTTCTCCTTACAAAAAGCAATTCGGGAGGCGCTTTTTAAAAAAAAAAATTCATATTTGAAAATTAGGAATCAGCTTTTGGAAATCTACTGCGGATGGTTTCACAAACCGTGAGCGACGCAAGTAACATGTATCATTTTGGCATACAGAATTCTTAGCGATTTTCCGCTTTTCTTCATTTATGGAGCAGCGTCCGTACTATACTTCCGCAATCCTTTTTCGCGCTTAAGTCCATCAGGCCACAGCAATCGCAATGAATCGTCAAAAAGCGTTGCTATTGTCGTCGGATTCACCTTTTCCAAAACCTCAGAAGTCAACAAATAACCACGTCCATTGTCACGCAAAGGTCCTACAGTAACATTCGTTACGCAGCGGCCGGCTTTGTCCGTCGTTTCATCTATTTATACGAATATGTTGTTGTCTCCAACTTCAGCTCGGATTCGTTAAAGAACTTCGACATAGCATTCCTGAACATAGTTTTTCCGAAGCGTAGACTAGTCTGGAACTTTCTTTAGTACATACTTTTCAAAAAATGCTTTAACCTGTGGACGATTTACCTTGTGTAAAGGTATGTCACACGCCAACAACATTCGCGTCAGATCTGTGTTAAATTCATTTTTGTCGCTTCCACGAAGGAAAGAAGTAATCGTTTGTGTCGTTGCTGTGTTCTTCAGGGCTAATGCTTGCTGGTGCTAGGATCGGCTAATATGCTTTGGTCGCGTCTTTGGGCATAATCGGGAAATTAGTGAGAAAATGAAGTGTTTTAAATTGCAAGTGGCTTGTTGTTGCACGAAATTTTGTTTAAACAACAGACTACTAAGAGTGGTCGGTGAAAGAATTTGAAGTTTCACATATGTCTAATGGGTTCGTTTTGTCAGACGAAGAGTTTGCAAATGCTACTGCGACAAATTACGGAAATTTCACACCGACAGTTTGCTGCGCACTAGTGTGTGCACAACGAGTGCAAGTAACTTATTCTTGCTGAAATTGTATAGACACCAAAAAAGACAGAAAAGGCAAAAAAAAGGCAATGTGGATAAAAAAAAAAGGCAGAAAAAAGGCAAAAAAAGGCAATGTCAACAAAATCCGTTCCCTGGTCTTCATCAAAAGGGCTATGCTCTTTTTAGTTGGGCTCATCAACTCTGATGTTTTTTTCAAATTGTTCATCGGGATCTACAAGTTTTGTAGTCTCAGACATTTGAGGAGTTTATCAGTATCCACCTTGATCTCATGCAGGTAATTATGGAACCTGGGTTTTCTCGGAATCTCATTGGCAGGAATGAGCGTAATCTTCAAATTCTTCTTAATCTTAGCCAAACACTTACCAAAGTAAATTCCTCGCATGCGTTTGGTGGCCCTGAGGACATCAGTGTTTGATAAGACTTTTCAAATTGCAACTGCTGCTGATCAGTACAAAAAACATCAGTAATGTACAACTCTTCTTGGTTCTTGCTTTGAAAAATAAAGTGTGCATCCAGTAAGATGTAAAATAAACTACAGTATGATGTAACGAAGAAGCTATCTCAATATTTACGCCTAATTTACAGACAGCGCAGCTTTGAAGACTGTTCCCTTTCCTTATTTGTTAAGACACGAAAATAAATCCGATGGAAGATAAAAGTCAGTCAAAACGCTCGTTAATGCTAATCGGCTGCTACTAATAAAAATGAGCATAGACTCCGGACGAACGAAGAAACAATATTCTCCATAATGTAGTCTTGAATATGCAGCATATTTGCACTGGAATCTTGGTGAATGCACTTTCAATAATCGCATGTGATCGAACTGAATTATGATTGGCAGGAAATGACTGCGAAATTTCGTTTCCTTTTTCCATATTTTGGAGTAATCTAATCGAAGAGAATATTCGTTGGAAGCTTACGTATTAACTCCAAATTGGTGGCAAAGTGAAATACAGCGAAGTTACGAAGAGGATCTGTATCGTCCCATTTATTTTGTCGTTGTTTGTATAGCTGCGTCATTTAGAATGAAAATCTTATCATCATAAAAGGCACACTGAGACAGGACTTAATAGGATTTTACCTTTCAATCGATAATAGTCGATGAAAATTTATAGGACGTGCATGACGTACCCACACGCGAAGATAAATTTTAAGTCAATTTTCGCACGGTCGTGTTTGTTTGTTCGTCCATAGACAGTGCAAGGATATACGAGTAAAAGCATCCACATACATAATATTAAGCCTGCCTGATAGTCAGCTGAAGAAAATTCACAAATCCAATCGGGAAAATTGAGCAAAGGCTTGAGTAAGTACGCAGCAAGTGAATCTACGTCGTCGTCTATTGTTTCAATTGTGTCGTTCCATTGGAGCATTATTTCCAGCAGAGCAGTTCCTTCTTCGGGGCAGCAGCAGTAGAGGAAGAAAATTCCGACAAAATCCCCTTCGATATTCATATTCATGTGAAGCGTGTGAGACGCGTTTTTTGCCATCATCTTCATCATCTTCCTCATCATCATCATACAATCCGTCAGAGGACTATAAATTGGCGTGTGCCATTCCTCCACACAGAGAGAGTTTTTCTTTCGCATCGCATAACTGAAGAGCTCACGCTAAGGATTCACTGGGATTCTGTTTATTTTGTTATATAGGATTTTATAAGGAAAATACACACTGCACTCGAAAATAAAACAAGGGATGTGAGTGAGTGCACACGATCGGCGAGGAATCGAGGACCGAGTATCTTTCAGTCTGCAATATCCTCTCGAATAAAAAATTGGATTTGCATTACTGAATGATTACGTATTACGGGAAGCCTTCGAAGAATATAAAGTGATGCATACACCTATATATGATTACAAAGATAAACTCGTTAAGCGACAATAATGCAACAACAACAAAAAAACCAGCTTCTCAATTTTTGCAGTTTGTTAAAAATTGCATTACGAAGTGGATGGGAAAGTTTTCGAAATCTTTTCGTAAACATTGCAGTGAATTGGTAAGTTATTGCTCGTAAATTCGTATGGAGGCAGCATTTGTTGTTAAACTTACTTCGTTTTTTATATGGAATGAAAATTGCAGTAAAGTACAAAAGTTTGTTTTACCAGACTTTGCTTGGTAGACATACATTTCTACAAGAAAAACAAAAATATAAGCTCACCTCTTTTAAAATCCAACAAAAATTAGAGGAAGTGAGGATTAATTACTCAGGGTGGTCCAGCATTTGATTCTTGACTAATTTCTAATGAAAAATCGTATGGAAGGGTGGTTGTATTTTTAGCACCCAATGAGCTACCGCAGGTGACAAACGGTGATGATGATACGATTATAGATAGTCATGTCCTTAGCCTCTCGCATCACAACTCCTATCTTATGCGTCCACGTCGAGTCACAGGCAAATCAAGTGAACGATTTCGGTACCCAGTCCGATTTGTATGAGCTGGGGTCACGGCTTAATAAGAGGGGACTGGCTTTGTTCGGCGGCGCTTCATATAGACCTAGGTTGCGGTTGGCCAATCACCAATCATCTGAATTAATTGATTCTTGAAACTTATAAATACAAGCCTCCGATACATATCGAATTTATCAACAATGACCTTTGGACCACGGAAAAGGACACTTTTTGGAACTTGGAACATTCACACGCTCGTGAAGACAACAGCGCTTGCACAATTAACAAAAGAATTTCGTAAATACCATCTAGAGATTGGCGATCTGTATTGCGATTGATCGGGAAACTACTGACTGTTCAAATCTTGCTTTGAGCCAGTAGCGCAACAATCAAGTTCGTGATGTAGTGCTTGCTTTACTTCCTAGTGGTGGTCCCCGGGCAACTATGTGTATAAATTCTTATATATGTAGGCTAAAATTGCAAGTGCGAACGCTCTAGCGTTTCTAGTCTAGGTAACGTGGCTTAGCATCCTGCGGTACCGAAAAATTCCCGCTACTGAAACCGACACAACGCCTCGAATAAGTAATGATCGAACAATGACGACTTTTGGCTATTCTACCCGGACTAAGATTGGTTTCTGGAATGCGAGTACGCTCCTTGACGCAGGGAGTGAAGGACCTTGAAATGTCAGATTTCTTCAACTGGGACGTGAGTTTCTTTGATATAATTTGGACATAATGGGAGCGAGTGAAGTAAGATGGTTCGACGCGGGAGAGTATCAATCCCCAACGTGTAACACTGTGCTACTCTACTCTGGCAAACCCTCCGGCAGTACACATGAATCTGGAGTGGGTCTGCAGCTGAAGCCCAATTTCCTGGCACACACATGGTGAGAGGATCTTATCTGCCTGATTTCGGATAGAGTACGGCGTGTCACGATCATAAACTGTAACAACGAATCCCTCCACTGAGAATGAAATGATGATGTTTGAGTATAAGACCTGCCACAAAGTCAGCTGGGTGTAAACTGACCTTCAACCAAATCGACCATGTGGCGATCAGCCGACGTTTTAGGACCTATCTTTTAGAAGTCCGAAACAGACGAGGTGCCGACATGGAAATGGTACGGGATCATCGCCTTACGGTAGCTACTGTCCAGTTACGTAAAGCATCAGTTTAAAGAAACCGCAATATCATCCGAATGCCTAGGTATAACATCGACCGGCTCAGCTCAAGCGATGGAAGGAGCATTTCTCAACGGTCCTTAGTCCTTAAGTATTTGCTAACGATATGCACCCAAAATCAAACGGAGCTGCCGGAAGTAACAATTTCCCGAATTCGCAGCTCAACTCACAGTAAAGATGACATCGCTACCACGATCAACGCACTAAAGAGCGACAAGTCGGTAGGACTAGATGGTATACCCGCAGAGCTTCTGCGTGCCGCTCCATTGACATCAGCAGAGCTTTTATATCCTCTTGTAGAGAGAGCTTGGGAGGCAGAAAGTTTCCCCGACGAGTGGAAGAAGGGAATGATTGTCAAGCTCCCTAAAAAAAGGTGGTCTTATGGAGTGCGAAAACTGGAGAGGCATTTGCGTTCTTCCTGCTGTTGTAAAGGTAATAGCCAAAGAAGTACGAAGTCTCGAAGATACGCTCGATGTCGAACAAGTAGGTTTCCGCAATGGATCCTCCTGTGTAGACCACATAAACACCCTGCGGATCATTGTTGATCAGTGCGTTGAATTCCGGTCACCACTGCACCTGCTGTTCATCGATTTTGAGAAGGCGTTTGACAGTGTCAACAGACAGTTTATCTGGCTCGCCTTGCGCAGGAGAGGTATACCCGATAAACTAATAGCTATTATTAAAGGAACCTATGATTGTTCTAAGTGTCATGTGCTGCATAGAGGAAAGCTGTCAGAGGAATTCAAAATCCTAAGTGGGGTACGACATGGTTGCATTCTATCGCCGATATTTTTTTTTTGTTGGTAATTAGCGATGTGCTTCGCGCAGCTTTGTCGTTGTTGGTCTCTTACATCTCAACTGAAATATCTGAACTACGCTGACGACGTTTGTTTACTCTCTCACAGGATTATGGAGCTGCACCAAATAACAACAAATGTGGAAAGGAAGGAAAATGTTGCGGGTTTGAAGAGTAATACTGCCAAAACCAAAATCATCAACCTCGCCACTAATTCAGTAACTCAAGTTAACATTGCAGGAGAACAGGTAGAGAGAGTAGAGAGTTTCCAATATCTTGGGAGTATTGTCTCGACCGAAGGTGGAACCGAACATGACATTGTCAACCGAATCGGCAAAGCCAAATCAGTTTTTGGAATGATGTCCATGATATGACGAAGCAATGCAATCAGCTTAAACACCAAGCTGCGACTCTTCTGTTCAAATGTTGAATCTGTGCTGTTGTATGGGTGCAGCACTTGGAAGGTGACCGCTACTATCACAAAAGGATTACAAACGTTCGTAAATAGGTGCCTACGGAACATCTTAATGGTTTTCTGGCCTAACCGTATCTCTAACGAACATCTTTACCTGAGAACGGGTCAGGAACCAATAGGCACAACCATCCAATGACCGATGTGGCAGTGGATTGGTCATACACTCTGAAAAGGCGATAGTTCCATAGCAAACTACGCTATGCAATGGAATCCGTTATCTCAGGATGGTAGAAGAACGGGTCGTCCGAGACACAAGTGCTATGTTGTGCAATCAGAAGAAGCTATGTTGCACTTTGTGTACTATTTATATGGATTCCCATAGAATGGATTGAACTTTAATTCCAGCAGATGAAGAATTATCGGGTAGAGTATTAAACCGGGAGGGATATATAAGAAGAAATTAATATCGGGAAAATAATCCAGTTATAGTTTCAACATTTTCAGCTAAGAGCTCCTGCATCATAATACTTAGTAATGCATTCACTTTCATAATGACAACTACTTCTCCGCCTCCAACAAACAACATGGTCCAGTTTCCAACTACATTCCCCATTATAAATGTTCCTGCTAATATTATCATTACCTCTATCCTCTTTGTGTTGTGTGTTTTGTTTCTTTTCTCTTTTAATTAATTTACCCAACTTGTTCTGTGTTATTTGTCTCGCATTAATTCCTGTTATCTAAGCGAACTAATTAAATTGCATTCAGTGCCATCGTCGCTGGTGCGTTATGCAGTTATGCATACAGTACATCAGAGCAACTACAGGACTCCAGGACACCACCAGAGTCAAAGGACTCGCCCCTCTCTGGCTCTGTTCTTTATATTGTTTGCGTTCGCGTTTCGCTATAATTCCAAAGCACAAAGTGATGAGAAAAACAACCAGAAGAGCAAACATCATAAATCCACTTTCGCGTACAACATAATGACAGTGGGGAATAAACAACAAAATGTGTGCATAGCTAGGGGTGAACAAAATTTGTCAGGGTGGCAAATTTTGTGAGTGATGAGCAGAGAGAGTTTGCAGGGAAGGATTTTTTTCATTTATAAGAGGCGTGTCCTGTTCGTTGATAGTTCATTCCAACTTTATTTCGTAATCAACTTACAAAGTCGTAAAGTCGACGGGCAAGCCCGTGTAGGGTATAATTAAGGCCTCAGTTTCGTGGAAATGTCTCCACCGCAAATCACCAGCTGTGTATGGCAACGAGTGCAAGGAGAATGTAAAGATAAAAGCTTCACTGCGCATCCAAATGGGCGCTTTTACCAAAGAAGCCAACTTTCAAGCAGACTTTGGTGGTGGAATCTCTGTGGACATGGCCGGCGACAAATGCTGTACAACACTTTCGCTTTTATCCTGATTCCTAAGTGCGGTGTCCTAATTTTTTGTAACAACATAATTATTGTGATTATGACATGTTGGTGGATGGAGGGATGACAGGGAATGGGGATGGCACTGATGCTGGTGCACTCTTTTGTGTTGCACTGTAGCTCCGCTGCCGTACAACATCTGGTTGGGACACGGCTTCAAGGATAATGGTAGCAACAGTTCGCCATCAGCGCTGCTGGTTTTCGAATTTCGACGGGGGAGATAGCAAAAAATAAAAAATAAACGCCACCATGAACAGCAACAACAACAAAAAACATCCAACTACATATAACATCTGAAATGCTGAAATAGTGGGTTGCCCGTTTTTGTATTCGTTGCTGTTGTTGTAGTTGTTGCTTTTGGATGAGCTCTCTGTGTTGTACGTAAAAGGAGACAACAGTCAGTGCGAGTCATCTGCAGTGTGTATGTGTGAACATTAAGGTTAGTTGCAGATACATTTGCTCCACATCATCTCTGGCCGGATGCAAACAAAAAATTAAGTCTCCTTACGGCAGTGCTCGTCCTGAGTGACTGTGAGAAAATTTTGAAATTATATTGTCGTCCGATGGTTATGTACAATAAAACTTAACTTTTTTTTTTCCTGTGCTTGCATTTTAAGTTGAAATATTCAGCAGATGTGCCGCTGCGTTGTTGGTGATCATCGAAAACTTTTCTGAACAGAAATTTCATTAAGTCATGTCCTTATTGGGAAATGCAACGCTCTCGGCTTGAATTAGATGTCCTGGAGGGATTTTCTTTAAGGCAATTCAGTAAATTTTATTTCATTGTCCAGTTCAATCAAAGGCATGACAATAGCTCAGTGGATAAGCGGCCAAAGACATAACTATTGGCTGTCATCTTCACTTTTAGACAACCAAAGTTTAGTTGATTCCTTGTAAGTGAATGGGAAGAAGACTTAATATTGAAATTATTTTTCATAGAAAAAGTAAAAGAAGAAGAAATAAGTCCAGGTCAGTACTCTGAGCCACTTTATCAAATCAAAAGCTTGAGCGCATCTCTTCTCTATGAGCCATTGAAATATTTCTTACACCGTGTGAGAAAACATTTCGCAGCATTTTTGACGCTGGCGAATATGAAGTCATTCCAACAAAGCTCGTCTTTAACGCACACACCAAGAATTGCGAATTTTTAAGTTTCCTCGATGCTAGTAAGTGCCATTCATGGATAATGGCATTGGATTTAGAAATCGCTTTGACGACAGCAGACAGCATTGTGTTACGGTAAATTCGACTCCACTCTGCTAGGCTGTCAAGGTCAGAATTTAACGGGAATAACATACGCTGTTATTCTAGTTCCACATGCAAAGAGAAGGGACGTCAATAAGAGAAGCTAAGAGTACTGTGATCAGCAAAGGAATGTATTGTATTAGAAGTTGCAGACAGGAGAACGTTTGTTAATGTAAGAACGAGTATCGGAGACAAAACACAGCCGTGAGGAACACCAACATTTATACGGTGAATATCTTTCCAACACATCCTGGATTGAACGGTTTGAAAGATAGCTTCTAAAACATTGAAGCAGGGTTTTTAAAAAAAAAAAAAATACTCTATTCCATAAGGCATACAGAATGACCTATAAGATCTATTGTATTTTATGGTGTATTTACTCTAAAAGACGTACCACGTGATAACTTATCATCCTGCGAGCAGAACCTACATTCTGTATTTGAGTCCAAACCAATTTTGTTAAGGTGTCACCGCAAACGCGAATCGGACCACTATCTTGTTGGTATAGTGCTCCGAATGCGGAAAGACTACATCCGCGAATCAGATTCGAGTCAAAACAGCTGCCCTTCGAAACAAAGAGACCAGAAACAACAAACTGTCAAGTGATAAGACTCGCCCAAAATGCGTGACTATCACGATAACTGTATTGCAAGGATTGATTGATAGTCCTTCTCTGCTGCATAATTCTAAAACGTGTAGTAAGGCACCTTGCATGACACTAGTGATTTCGATTAATAAGAATCTCAAAACCATCCGCATAACGAATGGCGATGTAGCCTGATCTGTGTAGAACGACTAGAAGATTATCAATGACTAGTGACCATATAAGGGGAGAAAGCTCTTCTCCTTGGGGACATCACTTAACTGCACAAAGACTCACAGACACAGACACTCCTCCCGAGGAGGAAATATTATATCGACTTTAAAGCAACGCCCTTATCCAATGATTGGTTGAGTCTTCCATACGTCTGCTACTAATTGCCCTTGCAGTAGAGTCGTAGCCAGTATTATAAAACTGCCCTCAATTTCAAGAAATGCACAGATAGTTAAGTAAGTCTTTGCTTTTGGCTTTTACTGTACAAACTGACTTGTGTGCAGAGGGGTAGATACTTCTAACCGGCCTCTAATATGAACATCAATAGGTTTCTCCATGAATTTGAAGACGAGTGATGTTAGGCTTATAGGTCTGTATGATTTTAGCATCTCACTAGGCCTATTGCCTGGTTTCGGGATAAATATCATGTTTATCTGACTCCAGATAGTAGGATTGTACCACCAGTTGTAGCTGTAGCTCTTAATAAAGCAATCATACCCGGTAGGATGAAATCGATTGCCTTATGTAGAAGCGCTGGAAAGATCCCATCACCGCCGGGACCTTTGAAAGGTTTAAAAGCGCCTACTGCCTATTTAACCTTATCCGGACTAAAGATTTTACCGTTAAACTATTTAGCCTACTAGTAATACAGACTCGTTAGTCAGATACGTTTCGCGTACGTGTATATGGTAAGGTGTATGACAGACGAGCCTGGGAAATGAACCTAGAGTAGGGTTATGATTGTATCCTCACAGTCCGACATGTAAGTGCCATCGGCCTTCTTTAATAAACCTACACAGTTTGTCTGTTCCTTAACTAATGCTTTATTGATTTGTGCAGCCACTGGCATTTCGACAATGTTTTCGCAGCATTTCCTCCAAGTGGCACGTTTAGATCGTCTTAATTCAGAGTTTTACTCTGTAAGGATGAACCTATATTCGCCCCAGCTTTTCTTGTGCTTAGCAGAGTTGCAGAGTTTTCTAATGTTCTTCCTAAGCTTAGACAGCTCGTCATTCCACCAAGGAACATTTCGTTTACAAAAGCTGGTTTTAGGGACACATCTGTCATGATTGATTGAAGCAGGGTTAGATCTATTCCACAAGCAGGTATTTTGGACAAAAGAGCTTGGTGGCAAATTTGTGAAAAAACTGGTACCGCTTGTCGGTGAGATATGACACCAGGTCACCAGTAGAACATTGTCCGCGGAAACCATATTGACATCACTGAGTAGTTCTCTGAGAATCCAGATATTTCATTAGCTGATGGTTGATCAACGTTTCCATGTCCTTAGACAGAATGGTACGAAGTGAGACATGACGGTTCGCCATTTTTTTTTTGGTATAGGCTGGACAAATGCTATTTTCCAAGTACTCAGAAAGAGTCCAGAAGAGGATAACCTGGATAAGTAGAAAAGCTTACGCAATGGTAATGCCAGGAATGAAGAACAGAATGAAGTAATGGGGGAGTACCATTTGAGTGTGCAACTTCGTGACTACGAATGTAAATCTGTCTTATAGAATGTTCGATACTCGGAGGTACAAGTGGAAGCACCGCACGTTCCGAAAGTATGGAGCTAACTGCAAAATGTGCAGCAAGTAGTTTCGCCTTGTCCTTAGACCTGACAGCTGGAATGTCGTTGGGAATGATCGTTGGAATTGACGACGAGGCAGTATTTTTAATTCTTTTTATGAATAACCAAAACAATGTTGGTGTCTGGATTGCTTTTTTTACAATGAAATGAAAGAAAATGTTTTGAAGGATAAGAACACTGATGTATTATATATATAACTATGCATATTTTTTATATGGAATCACCTGCATATATGACCTTTAAAAACGTTTTAAATTTGCATAGCTTTGAAAGCAACAACAAACATCGAAGTCGCACACACTGCATTCGCTGCTAACGAATTTCTGTTTTGTATCACAAGGGAAAGAGTAAATATTTTGGCAATTGGCAGCCATTGTTTTACGTTGCGAGTTTACTGTTACAACGCAGAACAAAATCCATAGCAGTTTTGCAACATTGACTTTGGTAAAAAAAAAACATAAAAAAGGGAAATAAATTGATTCGGAAGTACGCGCAAGCGAACGACACCCTCCTTTTTATTTTCTAAGCTTCGGCAACCCATATATGCTGCGAGTATCTACATACAGTTTCTATCTACCCTTGTTAGGCGCCCACAACACCCGGAACTGTCAGTAAATTGGAAAAAATGTTTTATTTCCGTTATATTGGCTGATGCTGGTGCTGCTGCTCAGTTGGTGTTGTTTTCGTTGTTGTTGATCCTGTCCTCTCTTCGCACTGTTGCTTGTTTCGCAACCTTCCCCCAGAACTTTATTGCGAGAAGTTTCTTTTTTTATTAGTCCGTTTTGATCTTCAGCATCGACAATCAACTCACGCTCATCGTTGAGTGAATTCGAAGGCGCCACCGTTACAAGTTTTCTTCCTTCTGATTTCGTTAGGAGACAGCGAGGATATGCTGCGGTATAAAATTCCTTCAATTCTGTCGCATTCTTTTCAACACACGCTGGGGGGAGTCCGTAAGGCTCACGACATCGACGTTGAAATCGACAAAATTGGGTTATCGCGCTTTTGTCAGCTCTCGAGAAAGCCAAAGTGTTTAGCTGATGAATTTCTATCTTTGAATTATTTTGGTATTTCCAATTTGGAATTTCGAATTTGGAATTTCGAATTTTCGAAATCCCGCGTGTGACTCATTTCGTAAGTCGCGTGTGTTGTGTGGGAAAGTGTTTTTGTCGATTTCTTTGAGGTCCATTTGAACCAACTTTTATGTGTCCTATAGATATGAAATTTTTTGCGTGGGTTGTGTATCGATGTATACATAAAAGTTTGTACCCGAAAAACGAAGTTTACTTCTTTTTACATTGGAAAACCCGCTCGAAGGGTTCTTGCAGACGGACATTGTATCAGCCATTGGAACCTTTATCTATCCTGATAGCACACACAAGAAACGCGAGCAACAGAAAAAAAAAACACGAATGACAAACATAAATTTATTATACTGGGTGGCGGCGCGGCGGCATCGCGGCATCTTTCAACGTTTCTCAATATTTACGAAAAATGTACTCAACCATGCGAAGGTCCTTGGTAACATTCTTTCGATGCTTGGTTGATGTTGTCGCCTGAAATCACCGAGGAATTCCACCAGTGAGCGTTTTAGCGAGCTTCTCTCTCCCGGCCAGCACAGCACAGCAAAAACAAATCGAATTTCTTCATCCTTTCAAGCTGCCAAGAAAAAACAACAACTCTTCCAACCTTTGCTTCACTTTTTCAATTTTGATTTCCTTTTTTTCTTTTGGGCTGTTGCCATTACAGAGACGACATTAAAAAGGCAAACAGCAGAGCAACTACAGCTGCTAAGCAAATCAACGCATGGCAACGTGTAAACACAAGGAGCGCGGTGTAACGAGCTGAAAGCATAGCATAAATATTGAACCCGTTTGACTCGATCGGATTGGATCGATCGTCTCGTGCCATCGGGAGTATAAAGAGGCTAAACGACTTAAGTTCCATATTCGTTAAATTCCTTTTTTGTATTCCGTTTACCCTTGCGGCGAAGAGACTGACGACGCTGATGATGGTAATGATGGCGATGATGGCGATGACGGCGATGACGAAAATCGAGACAACAACCCCTTGTCGTCGTCACTTGATGTTTTCTTTCGTACTTTGGAAATTCAATACTTGGAATACTTTGCAGTTGATGGCTGGATGACTGTGGGGTGAAATAAAGTCTAAGTGGAAATTTACTCAAGGAATGTGATTGGATGTAAAAATGTAATAAAACTATGCATTGGCAACATGGAAAGCCTTTAGTAAACTCTTTTGTGACATGTGCAGTTATGCTTAGGAGGCTATGTTGTGCATTCATTTGGAGTTGGTTGAGGTTGGTTGGTTCGTCTGAGATTGTCCGCTGAAATAAATGGATATTATTTCAAAGCAAAGCCAAATAGCTTCATCATAAACCTTACAGCTAAGAGCGAATATATAAACAATTTGCGCAGCCACTTGCATATAGCACAGTAGCCGAATCGATTAGGCTACCGACTACTGCCCGGACTACTCAGCACATCATGAATTCAAATCACCGGCAGGTGGAAGACTTTCTTTTGAAGAAAATATCACATACCCGTGAGCATAGAATAAATGAATAGTGCTACGAAGTACATGGAGCGAAATGGTCGAATAAGTAAGATAGCCGACTACAGTCTGATGAACTTCTTTTCGAGTATGAGTTCAAGCCGTCCCACCAAAGGAAATTGTTTTTTTTTTATAGGAAACAAACAACACCCCGTGCAATATCAGGGCGGCATTAAAATCTTATAAAGATAATACTGTAATCAACTAACAACAAAGATTGAATAAAATATTCGTTTTTAAAAAAAGCCACCGACGTAATTCCCAATCGGTCTATGAAAGTACACTTACTATAATATTGGATGGAATAGTACTTTGAAATTGTGGAGCAATATTGAGAATAGCAATACGAGTATACCTCAACAGTGATTCCCGCATTTACAACAAGTTCACACTGTACTTCAGATCTCTTGATCCTACTTTCTGACTTTACATATTTTCCTGGGTTAATGGAGTCAAAGCGCAAGTCTTAACCATTTATTCCAGTCCGGACTTTCCGTCCAAATCATCTCTACTGCTTGCTTAACGCTTCAGTAGTCATTCCTGCAAGTCTAATACTTGCCTTTTGCTTGAGTATTCCGCTGGATTCGTAGCGTATGAATTTGCCACTATACTATTCCGAATCTCTCCCGTAGTAAGTACACCGACATACCGAACCTCGTAACCTTTATCATTGGGGCAGCTTATGCTAACCCCGCTATGAGGTTGACCTGTTACGACGTGCTATCCCACGACAGTAGCACCGATACGCCGACCGAACAACGCTAATAAATAAGTAGTTATTGAATAGAACTATTATTTTTTTTTATAATGAACACACGCTAAAGGGGTTTGCAGCCTTATAATGCTTAGCACAGCGTGTGCGTTAGGATATTAGGGAGAGGAGGAAAAAATGAGATGTCTATGCACGCTTGTCTTAAATGTCTGCAGATCATACAAAGCGGAAACACAGAATCGGGCAATACATTCCAGATAACTATAGTGCGACTAAACAAGGAATCTCTGAATAGGTTAGTGCGTCCGAAGATAGGCCTAATGGTAGACCCATGTGCTCGAGTTGAGGCATGGGTGTTATGGATGGGTTCGAGAATGGGCGGGATGCATATGGATATTTATTTATAATCCTCTAGTTATTAACAAAAGTTTATGTTTCCTTAAGCATTTGACTGGATCGGTCAAGTGGACAAAAACAAATCCTATAGCTGGCATGTAATTAACATTGAACAAAGCTTAGAAAAATGCAAGTTCAATATCCTTGCGCAAATCTGTTGAGTTGGCTGAAATTTTCCACCAAACTACTTACCAAATATAAAACAATACAACGAAACACAGAAGGTACGATGGAACTGTACCATGAGGGTGATTGTTTTTATCTGCAAGTCTTTCCTTTTTGGCATCAGAGAGCACCTCCACAGCGGCCGAAAACCTCAAAATACGCACAATTTTCGAGCAACGAACAAGGTTGTTGGTTGGATGCTTCAGCGTTGCTGCTGTTGTTGTTGTTATCGTTGTTGTTGTTCACATCAAACGCATCTTACCGCAAAAACTTAAACAAAGCATAACACTGGCTGCACCCTCGTCCATTGTTGTCGGTCAGCGGTATCAATCGCTTAGCGCTTGGCTGATGGTCAACTGAAATTCTCACGCCTATATATGTACGAGGACATGTTCAGGAGGCTATCCACCAACCGCTCTATCGATTGCTCCAGCTCTGGCTTTTGCACAAAACCCGCTGCAGGTATCGAAATTCACAATTGTTTGGTGAGTATTTGAATGGTACATCAGTGCCGTTTGCTTTGAGGACACGCCGCCACGACCTACAAGCAGAGTGGGGATGTGAAATGCAAATAAAATACGATCGACAGTGGAAGCAGCAGCAGCTAAAATTTCGAGAAAAAAGTTTAACTAAGCGATGTTCCAGCGAGATGCCGAAAACAACAAAAACAACAATTAGCGTCGTCCAACTGGATGCGATGGTCAGGCGACCAATGTCCCGTCACCGACAATGCAAAATGTACTTTTCCCGCTTCAGGTTACGGGCTATCGCGGCCATTCGCAAAACGTTCCTAATCGTTATCATGCGGCGATGTACACTGGCGATGGCGATCCGGGATGGTAGTTTCCTTGTCATTTTCCCTCAACAGAATTTCCATACGAAACACAAATTTTTCTCTGTTTGCACCCGTGTTGTAGAGAATGCGAGCGCTGTGGAGGATTACAGTTTAGCGGCGTGTGATATGGTTGCTGCCACAGATACCATTCAACCGGCAGGTTGTGCAAACATTGCGGTGCAAATGTGACAAGGATGCGAAATTGTGCGTGCGGCAAAATTTTAACAAAAACCTTAAAAGCTTAGAATACCATAAATACATCAGTCTGGATGTAAACATCTATTCATTATTAAGATTCTATCAAGTATTGTAAAGCTCTCTTAATAATATGATTTGATTACTGTAAGACGACGGCATAACTACAGCCGAACTGCAAAGAAATTTGCATATTGTCCTTCCTTTGTTAGAGACAATTCTACAAAGTTGTCTTTATCTGGTCCACATTCCAGATCTATGGAGATAAGTGAAAGTGGTTTTCATACCCAAAGCAGGTAAATGTTCCAACGTTAGTCCGAACGATCTCAGACCCATAAGTCTTTCATAGTCCTTCTTAAAGAAACTAGATAGACTGCTTGATATCCACATACGGATCGACAAGAGACTTCTGTCTACTGATCAACATGCGTACGGTAAGGGTAAATCTGTAGAAACTGCTCTGCTTACGCTAGTACGTACTATAGGATATTCCCTTCACTATAAGGCACAAGCATTCTTACACATTAATGGCACTCTGTCTGCAGAGGAACCCCGCAATGTGGAATCCTATCCTCCCTTAAAATTAAACTTAGTGGTGAATGAGCTGATGATTTGCCTGCGTAGTGATCGCTTATTCTTATCTGACTTACTCTTTCTGCTATGAGAGTAAAACTAAAACAAGTGTCATGGTTTCCATTCACCAGGAAGGTCTTCATACCAGCCTCAGGAACATTTACATTAGGTACCACGAAATTTTCAATATGTCACCACAAAAAGTGGCTGACAACCTTGGCGCTTTCGGTAACTATGTACATTCTAGAAGAATCACACACCTCCAGCGGAGCCGTGTGGACCAATTAAATTTTTTTTGTCACTTATTTACCACCATTAACAGCACTTCAACCACCCTTCCTTACACCTCAACATAACTTTCCTCTTATCTTCTACTACCAGATCGTAAAAGAGGCCTACGCTCGAAACCCCTTCATGTTCTGCGTCAAACTCATGCCTTCCCATTCAATATATATGCCCAGACTGAACTGAATCTAATCCCGGACATAAAAAACCAGGAGTTATTCCCTCCTGCATTTAAAGTATTCCCATATGGCGATCTTACCCATCCTACGATATACTCTCCCTGTCGAGGCGTCTTGCTAGCCACCCCCAACGACCTGGACTCGTCTCTCATCGCTATTTCTTCGTCCTCTTAATTTCATTTCAATAAAAATAGCACTCCCCCGTGGGTCCCTGTACGAAATGTTGTTACATTCAACCGGCCCAACCTATCGAATCCTACCAACTTGCTGTCAATGTCATTCACCAAATAATCGACACATCTGACTCCCTTGACGACATCCTTATTTTCGAGGACTTTTGTTTGCCTCAACTGCATTGAATTCCATCGGATGATGAATCCTTCTTCAGCGCATCGAATATCCGAATTCAATTAAGGAGTCTCTTCGTAGATCGGCTAACAGACTCAAGTCTATGGCAATTTAGTGGAATTTATGAAGGGAATGATCGTAATAGGCAAGTGTTATCCAAAAACACTTAAAGCTAAAAAAATATTTCCAAAAATAAATTTATAATGTGCTATGAGTACAGTGGGAAGCTATTCCCCAGCGGAATAACTGCTTGAAAGATAATATTTCTCAGTTAAAATCGCTCCACCCGTAAAGTATTCTTTCCATGCAATATAATCCCATTTTTGCAATAACCGATTGTGAAGCATATTGGTAGCAATTAAAAAAAAAAAAGAATATCTTCCGCAGCCATTGATATTCCTTAGCTATATAATTTAATTTTTCTTAGATATAGTACTATATATGGCTTGATACTACACGGAAAATGCGAAAAAAAAAAATATTTTACTTAAGCTGGTCAGAGAATCGAACCTACGATTTGGAGAAGGTACTGGTCTGTACTTTAACTAATTTGACTATTGTGCTGTGTATAGGCAGAGAGCTACTGTTTGCCTTTAATTACTTATACTTTATGCTTGTATTAATTATATGGTTTGTAGCGGAGTAATTTGGCCACGCCAAAATAACTTCGTTACAGGTCTTACGGTGAATTTTTGGGCCGGTATGTTAGTAAGTACAATTCCGTAGACTCTATAATGATGATCGTTAGGCTCCAGTTCTCAGGACATCGCCATCAAGCTCCCATGAGCGAAAAGTATCCGGCTAGAAAAGTCTTTAGCGGAAGATTTTAAGGAACATTACAGCGAGGCTAAGTATACTATACGGGATAGACTATGGGATAGACTAGGATGAGAAATCGTATCAAAATCGAGACTGGTAGTAAAAATGTTTGCGAGAGGACCACGATTGTAAAGTTACATACGATAAACCACTCATTTTCCGACAATCTCAAGGTAATCTGCTCTATCGTTCTAGAAAAATAACAAAATAAAAACACAGGGTGATGGTTGATGGGCAATGGAAAACGTTTGCTTCTGCAGTGCACCTAATTACAGTTGATTCTCCCTAACTGAGAAGGTCTACTGTTGGCTTCCTTTCACATTTGAATTTCTGAATTTGTCTTAAATAACAAAGGACGATCGCAGGAAATCAAACCAGAGACATTACCACATTCCATACCAACAAACAACTGCTACCATTTATATTTCTGTCTCAAATCGAGAATCATCTTTTTTACAAAACACCAAAAAAATCCAACATCCCCTACTTCAAAACTTCCAAACATCCATCACATAACCATCATCATTCCTCAACACATATTCGCATAACATTCGTCGTGGTGTCTCTGAGGTTGGCAATTAAGTGTCAACCCTTTTGTTGCCGCTTCCATTGTTCCCTTTATTTGTAATTTATTTAATTACACATAACTTGCTCCTGCAATTTACCGTTAGTTTTGTTGTTTGTTTTGCTTGTGACACGCGTTAAGGGTTTTTTCGTACGATCAGATGCAACTTTGCACAAATGGAAATTTGTCTCCAGAGTTCGCACAAGTTTGTGTGCCGTGTTCGTTGCGTTATTTATCCAGCCTCCTCCTCCTAGATTCCAAGTTCCAAGTTGTCTGAGTTACAAAAACCACACAGCATCTCAAACAGATCTATGCAGAGGTGCAGTCGTCGTCATCATCGTGCAGTCGTCTTCGTCTTCAGCGAGAGGCGGTTTTAATTACAAAAATTCCGCATAATATTAGCAAAGGGCGGAGTGGAGGGCGGAGGAGCAGTGGTGAATGTAACACACCCTAACACCTACTTGCAACTTGCTTCATTCAAGAGTTTTTGCTCCTCCGCACGACTGTTGTGTACAAGTCTGGTTCCACCACCATCAGTCACCAAAGCCAGCAAAGAGCGAAAAGTAATCACTGAGTTGTGAAAATGCAAAATGGAAATTCTAAAAGTCGCCGTGTATCTACTACTGCTTTGGATATACTGTACTGTACTCCTCCAAGGAAATCTTCGAATGCTGAACTATTGGATTGTTTGTTTGCTTGCTTGCATGCTTATTTCTGTCACTGATGTCGTTAGATGGAAGCCGGAGCTGGTAATGCTTTGGGAGTTTCAAGATTTCTTCACTTACCGTCATACAGTTGGTTCAGTGTACCAAGTAGGCGCTTTGAATTACATCGTCGGGTGAGGCAGGATGCTGGACCCTTGACGTGGATGCTGGATGCTGGATGTTTACTCCACATTTGTCTCGAGACTCGATTTTCGCTTCGTATGCCCAGAGAACTGATGCTTTAATATGGAAATTTCTCCTGCTGCAGATGATGAGAGTACATCAAATGGGTAACTTTTGGTTCCTCTCTCGCACACCATCACCTTCCTTTTAATGTACGACCACTATTTGTGTTAGAAAGAAGTTCCTTTAGCTTTGTTTTGTGCACTCCCACAGTGCTGCTGCACTCATGTAAATGGGATTTGTAATGACGAGTGGAAATTGAAAAGTGAGGAAGAGTTGTGATGTTTGCATCAGGGTCGAATAATATTCAAATGGATGAGTGCGGTGTACGAAGTTAGGTCGTCGAGATGAGGCTGCTCTTGGGAAGACTGTACGAGATGCTATATTATGTGGTATAATGATGCACTGAAGTACAGTGGAAGCTATGGCAAATGTGTTAACACACAAGTAAATGGCATAATTTCGAACAGAGCACTGCAATGGCCTTGCAAAAGTGGTAAAACTCTTGTAATTGAGTTAGTAGGTACATAGAAGTGGCGGTTGTTTTAATTATTTTCGCTTTATCTTCTTCCTCCAGTAGAAATTGCTGGAACATAATTTAGTGTCAGTGGAGTTGTAGTCGGAATTGTTAGTGAAATGATTTTACATGTTTTCTTTTTTGGGGGTGAACATTATTGAAATTTCGCAAAACGGCACCAACGTACCGAACTTAATTTGCTCCCCAACACAAATAATTATTTTAGGCAATTAATTTACCGTAAATTTTTTTCTCTAACAAAGATTAAATGTTTATAAGACACACAAGTCTTAATCTGTAGTTTCATGTACAAAAGGGTATCTTTTTGCTTAGATAGAAATTACTGAAGCGTGAACTGTCAACGAAACTGCCATACTGCACTTACTCTGGCAAACCATATTTATCCTACGCTATAACTTACTCTCGAAAGTAGGCATTATCGACACTAGTGTGTTAACATAGAAAATACTATTTTTATTTACTGCCGTCTCAGCTAACACACATTGCCACAGTAGTTTTGCATTGCGCATGAGCAGTTTGGGAGAAAAATTGTTTTGGTCGTGTGAATAATAGCGAGTAATGTCGCTTATCGTGCGAGTTAGAAGCTTGAAGTTAATCAAACGAGCTCTTCGCTCCACTTTCCTCGCTCGTTATATAACATACTATATTAGTCACTCGATGAACGATGAATCAAATTGGTGGTCCGGGATAAGATTTTGTTGTATTACAACTTTGTCAATACTATCTATTATTATTGTTATTATTATAAATAGTATTATCTTTTTGAATATCTTAAATAAGATAGTAAAGCAAGCTTCTCCGCACGCTCGTTGTAAATTAGTCTAAGCACTCAATAATCTTAAAAGCCCAATAATAACTATTTAATTCACAAAATTCGTAACAATTTTTTTTTTGTAATTTTTTTTTCTGTAAGAAATAACATTTTTCATAATTTTTTTAGAAATATTTTATTTCGTAGAAAAACTTTTTTTTAAAAAAAACTTTCTATAATTATTTAAAAAAAACTTTTTTGTTTAACAAAAAAAATTATATTTTTTTACACGCGCAACACGCGCCACACGGGCCATACGCGTTACACGCACTTTACGGGAAACGCGCCACACGCGTCACAATTGTTTTAAGACTAGTCTCATTAAATTCTGACTGGTAGAGGCCCAGATATACGAGTTATACGAATTATACGAACACACACCCGTGCATGTATATTTAGTTGTAATTCATTCTAAAGACTTCTATTTATATTAGAAGCCTAATAGTATGCAACGTTAAATGTAGGTCTTTCCTTCGTAAGCGATTGGTCATTCAGTCAAAAGCAATTTCTGCAATAGACTGAAAAAAAAAACATTTTACTTTGCAAACGTTTAGGCTGGAAAAAAAATGATAGCGATGCGTAGACTGAGTATTTTTTCAGTTTTCTCAGGGTTAGTAACCCCTATGAAAAAATGAATGAAAAAATTACGCAAGCCGAGCGCTAACCAATTGTTTTAAAGCAAGTCCCATCAAATTTTGACTGGTAAAAGCCGAGATATACGACACGACAAACCAACGTAAAAACGTCTAAATGTACAAACGTGCAAACGGACAGACGTAAAAACTGACAAACGTACAAATGTACAAAAGTACACACATTCATTTTCATGTACTCTGAACATAAGCCTCGCAATAATTGGTAATAGACTTATCGGTCTATATGAAGTAGACTTCGTTGGATCTTTGGCAGGCTTAGAAGTGGCTGTTAGTTTGGATACTTTCCAGACTTTGGGATAGTAATTTTTTCGTATAACAACGTTAAAGGTATTTCTAAGGTATGGATGATATTTCTGATACGATCATTAACATAATCCTCGAGGGTGTAAGACAGTTTATCCCTTCCAGTACAAACCTAAGGAAAATGCTTGCTATGATTTAAGCTGCAAAGAGGCTACTAGGAACAAGGAGGCTTGCTTTCGATTATATGAAAAAAAAACCGCTGTGGAAAGCGAGCCAAATTTAGAAGAGTCAGAAATGATTGCAACTCAACTCAAACGCTGATTCACCATGACGTTCCAACTGTCAGCTCTTTAGACAAAGCCAATCTGCTTGCTTTGCAATTCGCAGCTAGCTCGCAGATAGCGCGTTATCGCCGCCTGTACTTGCAAGGGTCGAATCCTCTATGGGACAGATTTACTTTCGTACTCGTCAAGTGGCTAGAGTATTAAATGATCTCAAAATTCATAAATTTGTTGGGCCTAATGGTATTCCCGCTATATTTTGAAGAGGTGTTCTTAAACGTTGATAAATCCACAGCGCAGGCATTCCAAGTTCGCTTATTTTTCTGGATTCATCCCAAAGAGTTGGAAAACAGTGTTTATCCAGCCTGTTCCTCATACCGACCCATTGCGCTAACATCCATACATTCCAAGGTCATGGAAACGCTGATCAATCGTAAGCGTATGCAATACCTTGAATCATGTGAAATCCTTAGCGATCAGCAGTACGGTTTTCGTGGGCAACGTTCTACAGGTGACCTGATGATGATGATGAGAAATTCTACCAAACAACGGCTTTCCAATAAAGATCGTCTTCGCTCGTGCGAGAAAGGTGACCCTGCAACCGGATTTATTCTTCTCAGGACATCGATAACGCTCGTAGATTTCATCATTATTGGGTCTTCGGATTAGTTCTTCTCAACATACGAGGCCAATAATTCTTCAACTCGAACGCTGTCTAGAGGTCAAATTTCTTATTGCTAGGAAATCAATTTTGGGACCATTACAAATAAGTACTGGTATCACTATTTTCATATCCACCATATAAGATCTTGTATTTAAAGAGTCTTCACAGACTTAACTAGGTTTTGTTGGCTTTAAAATCCCACTCGTGCATTTCTGATTCCGTTGTCTTATCGGCTGCTACAATTGGACCTGGTACTCACAGGATTGCACTACTTCCCCATCTATCAATATTGGATCTTCTGCTAGCAGATAATGGTCTTCACATACTTTGGCTTGCTCTTATGAATGTGCAGCCCAAAATTGCATGCTGAATTATGCTCGATTTGGTTAAAACGTCCTTGTAAAGGTCTTAAAGTCTTCTATAATATCGTTTCCGTTAACCTGTATTGGGATAGATTAATAGAAGTTTGTTCCCTTAGCCGTTACATACGAACTTTGAAGCGCTAAAATATTGCAGAATTGTCATTTCATATATAAGGATGCAACCTCGAATTACAGTTTGCTGCTTAGTGATCAACGACCATTTTCTTTTAAGGTCCACGACATATTGTTTTCAAAGCACTACACTACCAATAATCTCTGGTAATCAAAATATTTACTTTAAGCTTCACCTGTCGATTTCATGAGAAATATTCCTGTCATTTAAAAATAAATATGTCCTTCCAGTAAGTGTAACGAAAAAATTAACTCGTTATTATGATAAATTACATGATGGAATCGCTTAAGTGCCTTAATCGAGAGATAGCATTAATGCAAGGACGAAGCAGCTGTCGAAAGGATGACCTATATTCGGTACACAAGTGGTACTGTGACAACGACAAATAATCTCAGCGCACAGCAGGTGAAAACGAGACATACGAGTAGATGGAGCGAGAACTTTCCCACAAGATGTTGTGTATCATCGCCGTATATCTTCAAGGATTCTATGTTATAAGCACATAAGTTGAAGTGTATCAGCATTTAAGATTTAGCAACAGAAGCTATAAAGAAAATATTATCAACAAGAATAACAAACAAAACAACAACAAACACAGATGAACACCACACAAGGACCCGATGCCCGACACTCCCAAAAGGAAGTTCGAAACATCTTGGTTGGAATTGCATTGAGTTGGGGTAATTCCTTAAGTAGATTTTCTCAAATTATTACCGCATTTGAGCGCTCACAACAGTACGCATAGTGTAGATACTTTTTGTGACTGATATTAGGATGGGGTTGACTTGATGCTTGGTTAGGCGGAAACGGGATCTGTTTTCTTCTTTCTGTCATTTTCATAAAAAGAGAATGAACACTGGATAATGTGCCCAAAGCGTTAGCAGGAACGTAGAAGCGAGCTGGGACACGGGATAATTCACAGATTATTACATTATCACCTCGACATTTTCACCCTTCAAATGAAGGCACATACGTGGTGAACGCTGGCTCAGCTGGATGTCTTCACTGACTGAATAGAAACAGCAGGCAAGCATCTTCTTTGGTGTCTTCTACTTTTGCCTCCAGTCGCTCAATTGCAATCACAACTCAATTCATTGTGAATGCAATTGAATGGAGGTGAATCGAGTATGATGTGGATGTGGATGCGGTTGCGGATATGGATGCTGAAGCATCTATATGACAGCAGATAAATGCAGCCCAAGGGCATTGAATGATAGCTTCAACGACCGTCGAGAAAATCCAAGTACATATAAGTGTATCATCGTAATCCCCATTCGAGGACAATGCCGACAATTTAAAAACACAAACTTACACACACACACACACCCACATAATATACACACTGATGAGGTTAAGTGTAATCCTCTTCTGATGAAGGTCTATTTACGTTCCATTCACTTGTGGAGCATGAAGGTAAATCCTTTCTGCAAGGATAGTTGGAGTTTTTTAATTTCTGGGTGGGATTTCTTTAGCCGTAGGCGATTATGTGGTTGATAGTTGTAAGCCACAGAGACTTACACGATTTAATTCGAGTCCTTGACGTGGATTCTAATTAAAATGACATACTTACAACACATGGATATGGGCTGCATTTTTCCATTTTGTACCCATTTTATTCCCCAAAGAACCCTAATGTTTTATGGACACGCCTAAAGGTGGACTCGAGACATGTTGTGATAGTAAACAGAACTCTAACTACTGACGTTAATAACATCAAGGACCGGATAAGCTGTCAAAATTACACAGTTTTTTGTTGTTACTTTTTCTAAAAGACAGAAACTTTAAAGTATGGTCTTAGTAATCGAATAGAATGTAAATTAACCCGCGTTAATGCCGGCTTTTAAGCACCCGAAGCCAAATTGATGAAACTTGGTAGATCAAATCGCAACATTGCTTGTCTCATCCTGAGACCAGTACCGTTTCCGGCTTATTGCAGAATCATTACTTTCCAAGGTACTGCTCTGCATTTTATTGAACTCATCTCTCACCCTTAGATATTTGAGTTCATCCGCAGCGTCTCTTTTGTCAACAGCACCGACTGCCTTATTCTTATCGATGAAGACAGCCCTGTGGTACTGATGATTCTATAGAATAACTGCGGTTTTATTCCTACGGCCGACCCTGGAAACCTTAGCACTAGTGCCGAGCACTAGTGTACTAAGAATGGTACCCGCAATTCTCAGCTGTGGATTACTATGGCTGGTACTCAAGTTGCTGTGATTCGCTGGCCTCGCAGTCTCTTGACAAAACGCCAGCAAGCCATTTACGGACGAGCTGCTCAACAGACGCTTAGTCCTCTATAATTCTCCTTTACAATGTCCTTAGTGTGCTGCAAAAAAAACCCCACTAGTAGTTCAGATATTAAGTCCGTCCTGCCGGAGATACAAGGACAAGATACCTAAAGTATAACCGATTTTTCCTGAGCATACTGATCAAGCAGTCATCGGCGCGGGTACTTCAAAACATTGGCTTACAAGTGCTATATGTTATGAACTGATCGTAGGATTGCTCCATTTCCACACCCCCTCCTCATTTGACCGGGCTGGCAGTGATCTTACAACCAGGCATAGCAATAAACCGACCAACAAAATAAGTAGTTCCCGGGACCAGATGCCATAATCTAAATCTCAAGAAACCACACGAAATCAAGCAGTTAATTAATTAATAGTGCAAGTATGAGGGGGAAAAACGATGCTAAAAGACTGCAGAGGAGGCACCCTGTACCTGTTGCATAACTAAGGAGATAGCACGACTTGCATAGTAGCAGACTTTTTGAGTATCACTTCCTCTCTATCTTTTAAGACAGGATAGCTTCATACGCTAAATTTCTACCGGTGCGGTTTCATCCCAGGTAAATCAATAACTAATCAGATCTTTATTTTTAAGGAGACGTTGTTAAGATCTTCAAAGTTTCATAACTCACTTGAAAAATCTCTTTATAGGCTTTAAAGTCACCTACTATAGCATTGCCAATAACTTAAGTCTATAAGAGAATGAATAACAGGACTCTGTAGGTTGACTATGTCTAATATTTTTAGCCAAGCAAAGAATTTTAGGGCGGTGAGCCATAAGCAGAATAGGGGGAATAACACAGAAGGCTTCAGAGTTGCAAGTGGCCGGAACAATCTCTGACTGGTTGAAGTGCGATCAAACCTCCACGTGGTGGCCGATGGTAATTTTCCTCCAATGCAGGAAAAGCTGAATGATCGGGCAAGTCCCTTCAAAGTTAGCTTGGCGCGAAGCCAATAACCTTGCTCATAAAAAATGTTTATTACGGAACCGAAAATCAGCCTCGGATGCACTGATGGATGACCACAAAAACGGCTAAACGATTTAAGAATTTTCCCATGGAACGTACGTTCACTCTATAGAGCTCGAGCTGCACATTCGCTGGTCGATACCCTGTCTAAATAAAAGGCTGAAATAACAGCAATCCAGGAGATGTGGTGGACCGGGGATGGTGTCTTACAAAAATCAGAATATGACATATAATACAGCTGTCATGCAAGACATCATGTGTTGGGGTCGGGGTTTCTAGTCAGCAAAAGAATGAAATTCGGGTGCGGGGCAGATTTTAAAATATAATCCTCATAAACGTTAACGCACCTACAGAGAATTCCCCAGATGATGAAAAAGAAGAATTCTTTGAATCAGGCGAACGAAAACTCCATGCCCGTCCTCAGTAGAACGTAAAAATCACTCTGGGGGATATGAATGCAAAAATAGGCAGGGAGCCAGTATTCAAGCAGTACATTGGCATCTATAGTTTACACGAGAACACTAATGACAATGGACAACGAGTCATAGAGATGGCAGCAAGTAATAATTTTGTGTTTGTGAGTACAAGGTTTGTGCGTAAAAATATCCACAAAACCACCTGGGTATGTTCTGAATGAGCCACTCGCAACCAGATAGACCACGTGTTGATAGACATAACCCGAACCTGATGTGGGTACGAACGTACCGAGGTGCCAACGTCGACTCAGACCACTATATTGTTGGTATGGTGCTTCAAGCGCGGATTGCCTCATCAAGAAAGACAACATCCCCAAATCAGAATCGAGGCAACACGTCTGCCGTTCGCAACGAATTGACCAGAAACAACTACGGTAAGGCGACAAGACTCGCCCTAAATGTAGGAATAGTAAGTCCTTGGGCTGAGATGCCGGACGTAGAAGAGAAATGGACACGCCTTAAGAACAGTGTCATTAGTACTGCTGACTCTTAGGCAGAAGTCGTAGACATCGGAACGATTGGTTCGATAACGAATGTAAGCTAGCAATGCAATGCAACAATCTCATAGAACGCGAGAACGCGAAGATGAATATAAAGAGCTCAGGAAAATATGAAAGAACAGTTCACCGGCGAAAAAAAGCAGCCTGGAAGAAGAAGAACGTTCTTGAACTAAAACAGTGCAGGGGACCACCAAAGAGTCCGCCAAAAAAGCTTACTTTAGTCTGTCAAGACTCTCCAAATCATGAGGGATTTAAACATAACATCCAAGCTTCTGGTGTTTAAGACAATGGTCGTACCAGTACATACATATGGATCCGAGACTTGGGTGATTAGCAAAAAGCATTCTGACCTCTTAGCCGCGTTTGAAAGAAAAGTCTTATGGAGAATTGTTGGCCCCGTATGTGAGAAAGGACGATTCCGGAGACTCTATAATGATGAGATCTACGAGCTTTACCGCGATGTCGACATCATGAAAAGAATTAAGCTCGGTAGGCTCCGGTGGACAGGACATACCTAGTTTGCATGTGTTAGGATTTATGGAACAGAACAGCGAGGCCGGCCAAGCATACGCTGGAGGATGGTGTAGACCAGGACGCCCAGAGTTTACGAATGTAATACTGGATGACGTCGGCTCAAAATTTGAACCAGTGGAGAGACTTTTTGCGGAAGGCCAGGACCGGAAAAGAAAACAAAAGAAAGATTTTTGGATCATCATAAAGTCTATCAATAGCGGCCTCCAACAAGTAGATGGACTCTTCTGCGTTCTATATAAACACTGTAGAATGTGTTCCGAGGCACTGATGACATGGAGAGAGAAATCTTAAGTCCATACAGCTACAGCTACTGGCTAACGCAGACGATATTGACATCATTGGTGAAGCTGCATATAAATGAGTTGCAAAACCAAGTACATGGTTGCCACGTATGCGACTAGAAGAACATTGGCCCTAGAATGTCTAGTGGAGCGGAAATGTGAAGAAGTGAATTCTGTAAATTTAAGGGAAAATTTTAGCGGCCGATAATAAAATGTAACTACAAATACGCAAACGGTTGCTTAAAGACAAGAAAGACTACTTTCGTTTGTCAAGACTTTTCATAACCAGGAAGTTAACCATAAAATCCAGGCTTCTAATATATACATCAATGGTTATAACAGTATTTACATAAGGGATCCAAGTCTTAGGGAGACCCTGACCTAAAAGTATCTTACCTCCGTTCAAGAGAATATTCCCTTCGTAGAATTGTTGAGGCTTTATTTAAAAGAAGGACAAATGGGGTCACTTTTTTTTCGATAGAACTAACGAGCGCTATCGTGATGTTGACAGTAGGCTCCGTTGAGCTGGACACATATCTTGCGTAAGCAAAGAGGATTTGGCTCGGAAAGCCTTTAGCGATAGAACTAATGGAACACGATAGCGAGGCAGGTGACGATTACGAAGGAAGGACTGGTAAACTGGTAAACAACGGCTTGAAATCGGTTTGGATATTTTGGGTGATATCACAACAGTACTCGTTACATTGTACGTTACGTTTTGTAGTCAAAGAGAGTGAGCAATGAGCAGAATCAAGTTTTTCGAGTATTATTCAATGTCTCCTTATAAGGTCCACTGTGTTGGAAGACTGTAGATATTTTTTAAAAAAAATGCCAAATCGCATTATAATTGGAACAGATCCGATGCATAATTGGTCCCATTGGAATAGATTACAAAATTGGCCACGTTTGCCAGCAACCTGGAATAAATCTTTACTCGGAGTATATCTCGTAAAGGTTTTTTAGCAAAATATTCCCCTATTCTCGGTTTTTTATCTCCAACACGACAACAACGATCATTTCTACTGCTTATCAAAACCAATCCACCCGCATCGCATAAAAATCACAACTCCAACTTTAAAGCCAAAAATTAACACAATAATTAGGAACGAATTGCGGTTGGAACGGGAAAGAAAAAGGCACAATTCTGTTGGTGAACCTCAAAGACACGCTTCCATGTAATTGAACATCGCTTTAGCAGCAGACTCTACAACCCCCAAAAAGGTCCTCTTTTTTGTTTCACCCCTAACCCCTGGAAAACACCACACCAACTCATTTAATTTAAATTTTTAATGATGATGTGATGCGCACGGTTTATTAGCAATATGCCTTTTAACCGAAATTTTAACAAAGATTTCAAAAAAAAGCTATACATATATATATAATATACGCATCGTGTAGGGGAGGCGAATTTGAATAAAAAGCGATGAGCAAAACGTTGTGAGGCTTGAAGAATGGTGTGTCTGCTTGACTTTGGCAATCAAATTAATTGCGCTCTGTGGCAGGTGCGGTACGCTCAGCGTTAGTTTGGGGAATTACCGCACCCACCCCCTCAAACAGACTCCTTCTTTTTTGTATGAAAATTCAATTACACAATAAACGTCGAACGGTTTGCTTGCTAAAAGGATTACAGTCAACAGCACCATCGGCAGGATGTTTTGATTGAAAGGTATAATTAATTACGCGAAGCGCTTGATTGAGTGCGGGTGCTCGCGATAGGATGTGGAAAACGCCATACATGATGAGATAAGAGAATTTATGTCTGTGGTGAACCGTGAACCCAGATGCACTCGAATGTGTGTGTATGTTTAGTCAGCAAGCAGTTTTTAGTGTAATTAATTAAAAATAGCTGGTAGTATGCCTCTTCCATGATACGTTGCTTCTTATACTCCATGTTGTTGTCTATCCTGACAGATATTCTTTAGTAAAAAAAAAACACAGGATGTTTTGAAGTTCTGAGTACAAGAAACTAAAGAAAAAACAGCACAAAAGTTAACCCGCTTGGTGCATAGAGATTTCACAAATTTTATTTAGGGAATTCGAGTTCCACAGGACTCTTCTGCGCATAATGAAACGAATTGTGCTACTTGGCAAAGCTACAGGAAATAACTCGCTGTGTGCTTACAGTTTCCGATGTTTCAAGTTTCAAGAGACAAAAAGGGAAAAAATAAAAAAGTCACCTAAATGTAACTCTCAAAAAGGAGTCAGTTACAAAGGAAGCATTCACGATGAGGCATGAGTACAGACTTCGCTCGACTCAAAGACAGTTTTGTGGCACAAATCGCTGCAGTTCTCCACCTCCCCAAACAAGCAACAAATATCGTTAGTCTATGTCTATGGAGTTCTTGCTGTAGCCCTCTAATATGCTTCCTTCAAGTTGCACATAGAACTGCTAGCAAGCTTTTTGAAGTGAAGTAATGCTACATTAGATAGGTTATTGTTTTAACCTTATCTTAGGTAATATAAAACACACTATACAGGATGAAAAAAATTAGGAAATTTAGAGGATATTTCTGCTTGAACAACGATGACAGTAGAGGCAAGTTATTAATAAGCAAATCGGATTACATCATATTTGACTCTACAGCCGGGGTCTTTCCACATGTCCCGATTTTGAGCCGATTTCATCCAGTTTTACATCCCTAAACTATGGGTGTCCTGGGCTCTACGCCATACTTCCAGCGGTAGGCTTAACCGACCTTGCTGTCCTGTCTCATAAAAACTACCACAAAGGACCTTTCGAGCACAATTCTCTTCACTCATGTGAGCTAAGTGTTCTGCCTACCGGTATCGATAAAGCTCATAGATCTCATCATTATAGAGCCTTCGGAATCGTCCTTATTCACATACGGGGCCAACAATTCTCTGTAAGACTTTACACTCGAAGAATGCTTTATGGTAAAAAACAAAGTCTCAGATCCATATGTGAGCAATGGAAAGACCATTGTCTTATACACCAGCATTGTCTTCAACTCGCAGACCTGTCCAACATGTACTTTGCTTTGCTCTCATTTATATGTAACGTTAGATTTCCTACCACCCGCTCAATGTGGATTTCATGTACGCTGTGTGATCTTCATAATATTGTAACATTCCTGTGTGGACCATCTCATGTACGCTGAGTGATCTTCATGACTTTGTAACATTCCTGTGTGGACCATCTCATGTATGCTGAGTGATCTTCATGACTTTGTAACATTCCTGTGTGGATCATCTCATGTATGCTGTGTAATCTTCATGACTTTGTAACATTCCTGTGTGAACCATGTCATGTATGCTGAGTGATCTTCATGACTTTGTAACATTCCTGTGTGGACCATCTCATGTATGCTGAGTGATCTTCATGACTTTGTAACATTCCTGTGTGGACCATCTCATGTATGCTGTGTGATCTTCATGACTTTGTAACATTCCTGTGTGGACCATCTCATGTATGCTGTGTGATCTTCATGACTTTGTAACATTCCTGTGTGGACCATCTCATGTATGCTGTGTGATCTTCATGACTTTGTAACATTCCTGTGTGGACCATCTCATGTATGCTGAGTGATCTTCATGACTTTGTAACATTCCTGTGTGGACCATCTCATGTATGCTGTGTGATCTTCATGACTTTGTAACATTCCTGTGTGAACCATGTCATGTATGCTGTGTGATCTTCATGACATTGTAGCATTCTTGTGTGGACCATCTCATGTACGCTGTGTGATCTTCATAACATTGTAACATTTCTGTGTGCACCTTCTCATGTTTGCTGTGTGATATTCGTGACATTCCTGTGTGGACCTTGCCATGTATGCTGTGTGATCTTTATGACATTTCAGCACTCCTATATAAACCTGTGATTTCGTGATACTGTAATATAAGCCCTATAACCTAGTAGTATTGCATCAATAACTGACTTTTGTACATTATTGCGTTAAATACGGGGTTGCAGTTTATGTATTGTAAGTGAGTAATCACATAAGTCACTTCTAGGGATAGCAAAGCAAAGGATGGCTGAGTTGTAAGACTCATAACAAAAAATAACAATATAATAGAGATAAACGAGGAAAATCCCGTCTCGTTGACACATAAGACTCCGCTCCCCGTTACCTTGGTTCTAATAAACGCAGCTCATCCGTAACTTACTTCGATCGGGTGTACACTGAGCTCGCGCATAACTCATCAGTAGAATATTTATTTCTTACTTATATTTGTGTTCATTCTGAGGCTCGTTGGTTGGTGAAAGTGGGTGATTTGCCCAACTTCAGCGTAGGAAAACAAATCTCTTCAAAAGACTTTAAAGCTTGTAAAACGATTTGATCTTTAGATGTGAGCGCATTGCTTCCCCCATCACTCTCTTCTTAAATAAATTTTACTAAAATTTCGAAGCCCATTTCATCATCAACTTCATAGTAGAAAAAAAGTAAAGGGTGGCACAAATAATTGCTTTTTTGGCGTCAATACTTCGCCTATAACATTAGAAAGAAATCGACTAATATCAGATTGCTTCCTACCTATGCACTGTTATTCTAAACAGGCTTTCACTCGCATAAATTTGAGTTAATATTGCAACATTCGAATACCTTCGATAACAAATTGGCTAACATCACCCTTCAATTTGGTATCTATTTGTTTATCACAAAAGAAACTACAAACACTTGGTCGCTTAGCCAAAAGTTTTTGTTTGCAGACATTTGCTATTATGCCCATCGGCACTTCTGTTCATATCAGTTATCCGACAGGATATTGTAAAAGTTTTTCACATCCTTCAGATGCTTCTTCGCATCTTGCTAAAAAGTAAACGAAGGGGTTATCCTGTATAACCAACCATTATGCTTCGATGCATAAATTCACATCGTAACTCGACAAATATTTACCTCTTTAATTCGATTTCAATTCCTTGTGAAAAAGGACGCCCACTCTTCACCACTTATGTAGCCATTCTTATCAGCTAACATCAGCTAAATAGTCTTCTGTTATAGATTTTGAATGGAAATTTATTTGTTGTCCGTCCGCAAGTGAAAAAGATTTGAGTGCTTTTCCAAAATCGACACTTTTGAGAAAGAGAGAGGGACAGAGAGATGGAAAAGAAAACTTCTTCTGGGACGCTAAACATCCATTTATATGCAAACTGTTGAAATGTTTCTTCTAATGCAAATACCATTTCGTCTCCTAAAAATTATCAAGAATCCCCTAAAGGCATAACAGTGCATAGGAGATCAATTCAAGGTTAAGATTCCATATACTCAACCGAAACTTGGCTGACAGGATGCCATTTTGTCGTCGAGACAGAAGAAGATGGCGACCTAATAGAAAAGTTGTGAAATATTTAAATTCTTTATTCCTGTCAAGGACAAGGGGGATGTGACATGTCTACAGAAAGTGATTCCTTTTATAATTCCATAATTCACCTCCCTGACGCCATCAGTTTGTACTCTCTCTCAGTATTATATCTGATGAATTATTTGACCCGACAATCCTTGTGCAAGTTATGCTAGACCAGATATGTGCAAAATAGACGGTTGACCTCATAATGCGGTCGTTATTGTACCACGTGTTCAATTGAAAATTCAATTATTCGAATGTCTAGGGTCGCTGCTAGGCAAATAAAGATACGCTACAGAGATTTTTAATTTGTTTCCCATTAAGGACTCTCAAATATGTAAATTCTTGTGTTGATTTAATTCAGTCGGTATGCGATAATGGCCAGCGAAACCTACAAACAAAAGACGAAAACTTTCTTCAATAAATATGAGAGATACATTTGTTCATCTGGGTGTTTGCTGTCAATGTTAAGATTTTTAAATTGGCATATAATTGAAGGATAAAAAAAGAGAAACAAGGTGAAAACTACGATGACAAAAAATCAACCAAAAACTAATGATAAGCTACATTTTCAACAAAATGTTGAAAAGTCAGTTTTACAAATGATGGTCATAAGTAAATGATTAGGATAGGGGTTAAGAAAATCTGAGATTTCTCAGATTCCCAGGATCCGGGAACAATAACGCGCTATACATAGCCTCTCTCCCTGCAAGACCGTTGAACGGGTACATTGGAATGCCCAGCCTACACGAGGTGACCCTGTCTAGAAGAATTCAATGGATCTAGAGGCAAGAGCCTCTATAAATAATCATCAATCCAAGGTGAGACACATGCGCCGAGGGAGGAATGGCCATGAGGAATAAGGTTTCTAGCAAGAAACTCCGAATACCTGGCACACTCCGGTTTATAAACGCTTCACCACAGCAAGAGGCTCTGCGGTGGTGGACCTTCCTTTCCTCAACAGACGAAACTCATGGAGAGTTCTCAAAATATAACCCTTGACAGCGGTGCTTCTCCAAACCCACAAATTTCGGAAGCGATGGCTCTACTTCCGAGAGTGACAACACACTAACAGACTATGACAGTACAGACGCGTCTAGTAACATTACCGTGGCTTATGTCCCAGAACAGGGCTCCAGCGTGCTAAAATGCACGGACAATGTGTCCATATCCACTACGTCAGACATAAGAGATGGACTGACGAGCTTGGACCTTGAAGATAGTAGGAAAAAAAGCTCACACCTAAGCAGTGCCTCAAGGAAACGATAAAATGTCCTCAAAATGACGGGACTCTCCAATGACGAGGCACTGACCCAGTGCCAAACAAAAACAAAAGGTCATAACCACAATAAAACGATTTGTTTCAAATGACTCCAATCCCAAAAAACCCGCCAAAAAGGGATAGGCAAGCCTAACACATCCTCAAAGTAGTCAAAGTGCAGAAAAAACTGGTTCGGGTGAAGAAGTGGTGTCGTGCGGATCACAAAGAGTGTCACGCTACAGTGACATCACGAAGGCTATCAAGTTGGCAATCACCGACCAAGGCTTTCCTGATGTCAAACTGGAAGCGACGCAAATGGCAACGATCCAAGACAACATCATGTACGTGGTGACGGAGCTTCCCACTCATAATATTAGCCCTTACTTTCTGGGCTGCAGGACCAGAAATGAGTGGTTATCTTTTAGCTGTGCGGATGGTGACACAGCAGCCTGGTTAACTCAGTTGGCTGCCAACTTTAAACCATGGGCAATTGCGATTTTAAAAATCGTCGGGGAGGACGAAATTCCTCGCCATAAGATCTTCTATGTATATCTTCCTCACTGCATGAATAAGACAAACGAGAAAATCAACAGCACTTAACAGTCCAGAACAAGGAATTACGTAACGCAGTTGGGAAAATGCTATCACGCAAGGAACGGGAGAACGATGATCTGCAGTTAACCGTCGTGGTCTCATTAAAGACAGGGGAGAACCTCAAGGGCTTCAACTTTAAAGTTAAATGACTATTCGTGTCTGTATACTTCAGGCTCAAAAAGGAAAAATACAGAAGTAGAACAGAGGTAGCCTAAACCAAGGCAACCCACCTTAAGTGAAAAACCAGAACACCACTCAACCCCAACCCCCAGTACTAAAAGCAAAATCAATGACCAAACCCCGAAACCAGGTCACTCAGGTCGCAATATCTTAAAAAAAATGTTCAAAAAACACGGCTTAGCGGCAGCATATTCACCAAAGGCTCCAGCAATCAATACAAAGAGCGTTGAGGCTTGCGCAAATAAACCTTCATAGGGCAAAGGCAGCCACTGCCAATCTCTGCCAGCTCTTCGCAGCAAAAATCTGGGACAGAGTTCTTATCCAAGAGCTGTGGACCAACAACAACAACAGTTTGGGAATCCCAAACAAATTATGCAAGTTCGCTTATAACAAGGATAATGAGAGACAAAGGATAGCAATTCTGTGCCACCGCTCTTTTAACATTTACTCCATAAATCAATTTAGTTCCAGAGAACTTAACGCTATCCCCTTAGAGATGCGCTCATGTAAGGGTAGAAAGAGCAATACAAATTTTGCCGCTGTCTACTTCTCAGGAGATAAAGAAGATCCTCTCCAGAAACGGCACAGAGCTTCATTAACTTCTGCATAGCTCGTAACCAAAAATTTGTGGTCGGATACGAAGCGAACTTACACCACTTTCTCTGGGAAGCACCTCTGCACCAACAGCAGAGGTGAGCAACTTTTTAACCACTGATTGTCAGAGAATATTGTAACAAGCAACGTGGATAATGATGCAACCTTCACAAACGCCATACGGAGAGAGGTACTGGGCCTTACCTTATCAGACTCAAGAACAGACAGCATGATCCATAAATGGCACGTAATGAAGGAAGCATCATTCTCTGACCACATGTATATTAGATTTAATATAGAAACACCAAACAGGGCTCAATCGTTTTAAAGAACACCTAAACACACTAGTTGGTAAGTCTTCTTAGACTAACTTAAACATAATCTAACTGGAATACGTAGCTCAATTAACTCAATGGCGTCTATATAATTCGTATTAGGCGTACAAGAGTCGATTCTACGGTGGAATCACGAACTCGAGAACAAACGAAGAGAAGTTCGCAAACTCTTTAGTAAGCCAAACGTACACCTGGATGACCTAAAAACTGCCCTAACTAGATACAATGTGGCTTAGAGAAACAGCAAAAGAAAAAACTGGATAGAATTCTGTGAAAGCATCGACAAACTGCCAACAGCTTGTCGACTACACCAAGCTCTTTCTCTCTCCCTTGACCACAAGAACCCACTCGATTCAATAAAGAAACAAAACGATGTACTTATACATCCTTTAGAAAAGAAACTCTTAAATGTCTGTAAAAAAGTCATTTCCCTAACACTATAATACAAGACAACCATGACGTAAACGAGGACATAAACATACACCCATACCTCATCTCAACCGAGTCTTACAGACGCTCAGTCAGTATTTTATCATCAGAAGGAATTCGCTGGGCGGTAAACTCATTTGGCCTACATAGCTTACGGACTACAAGAGCTGACAACCGAAATCTAAGATACACTTCGTAGCAATGAAATGTTACTATGCGCCTTCATTGACATACAAAGCGCTTTTGACAACACCAGCCTCGAAGTAATTCAAACACAGCCTAGATCAAGAAGAATTGCCTCATCTATCATAGGATGGGCCATAAGCATGCCAAAAAGCTGGAAAATTCAGGCATCGTTCTGTGACGAAACCATCACAATAGCGGCATCCAGAGGCTGCCCACAAGGCGGTATCGTATCGCCTCTTCTGTGGCTATTAGTGATGGATCAGCTAGTTGACAGGATAAGGAATAACGGCTTAACAAACATTTGCTTTGCAGATGACTTAGTCCTAATGGTTCGAGGCAAATTCTAGGGCATGCTAATAGAACGAATGCAATTTGCTCTCAAACTAGTAATAGATTGGTGCAAAGGGTCGGCCTTAGCGTCAACCCAGATAGTTTTCACAAAAAGGCAAAAAATAACTCTTCCAGCACTACAATTCCATGCAAAATCCTTCAACTAATGCCAGAAGCAAAAATAGGGGTCGTGTTTGATAAAAACTGACATGGAACCCCCACATATCATCTAATACTAACAAAGCTAACAAAGCTTATTTTAACTGAAAAGTATGTTTAACAAAACGTGGGGAATAAATTACTTTATGGCTATACCAAAGCATTATAAGACCCAGGATCACAAACGCGGCCCTGATTTGATGCAGCAAACAGCGCCACGCTCAAAACTGAACAAAATACAGAGAATAATTTATCGAAGTGCAACGGGTGCAGTAAGATCCTGCCCAACGGCAGTTCTGGAAAAGCGTCTGCACATACATATCAAAAGCGAGGCTGGATCAAGAGCCATCAAACTAAAAATTCTTAATAAAATTAAGGCGAAAAGACCAGGTCACACCAACATCATATAACCAACATAAAATAGGAAAATGAAACTGTCTAGCTATCAGACTAAATGATAAAAACAACTAATTTCCAATCGAATTTCTTAATAAGAATACCCAAAAAGAAATCAAGATGAAAATATTATAAGTACCCTTCCACAGCACGCATCAATCTGGTACATAGACGTAGCCAGAGCAGGTGTATTTGGACCTAGAACCAATATGCAAATACTTCTAGGTAGATCTCCAACAGTATTCCAGGCGGAAACCATATCAATAGAAGCCTGCGCACTAGATTGTATCAAAATAAGGTACAAAAGAACCGAGATCTATGTGGTCTCAGACAGTAAAGAAGCACTGCTAGCAGCCTTTTATTCTAAATCAACGTTGAGCTGCTTCTGCCACTAAAAATAACTGGCCAAACCCAACAGAATCACTCTAATGTGGTGTCTTGGCATATCAGTAAACGAGGCAGCACATCTCTGTGCAAGAGAAGGTGCAAAAGTAGCCTTCACTGGCCCCGAGCCTAGCATAGCCTATTCCAAAAGCCATACCATGGGAAAACACTACCATCGAAGCGGAAGGGGTATCATCGACTGGGATGAGACAGGCCAAAAAGCTTCTCAAATACAAAATTAGTCATATGGACAGGGCTCTCTCAAACTGGACCGCCATGCACTAAGAACACTAGTCTGGTACTTGACGGGACACGGCCAATTCCATGACTATCTCTTGAAAATCTGTAACGAGGCAAAGGAAACACCAAAGCACATACTCTTTATGCACTCAATCGAAAAAGAATAAAACATTTCAAGGCACATACAGTTCTCTGGCCAAATGACAAACCAATCGAATTGGCAGATGTGGCGGCGTTTAATAGGGAACTGGAGCAATCATATAATGTGGTAAAGCATCTGGTATGCACAATAGACCTCACGATCGCAGTGCACAAGGCTTTAAAGACCAACTTACAATAACAATAAAATAGCAATAAGTGATTAGGAAAACTATAGTGCCACCAGAGTCCTGTATAAGACAGAGAGTTAATTTTCCTATTGCCGTCCGTTAGGCGATTGGCTTAAACCTGAAAAAGAAATCATTACTAAATCGTGAAACAATTATTGAAGCCGTTATATTGCACCTCGATACACCGGTTGAATATCTATCCGTGTTATGTCCACGTGAAATCGGCAAATATTTTGACCAGGACATGGCAATATCCTAGAATGAGGCATACAATACGTCTGTTGGTCGTTTGTAACAATCAACATTGGTGGTACACAGCGATCCTAATTCCAATGTTTCATCAAGAATCCACAATCGCTGATGTGTGTAATCCATTCGTTTGATGGTAAAATTCCAAACAATAACATCGCTGCTTGATACTTGATGCAAAATTTTGAGCTTTTCCATTCACTTCTGGCAAATAAGCGTCAGGATTGTTGTGCGCAATTTTAGCCGAATGCTTGCGGCATTTTCACACGGATGTCGAATTGTCTGACGAGACTGTAATGAGTTTGCGGTTAATGTGCATATCATGTGTGTGTGTGTGTGTGTGTGTGTGTGTGTGTGTGTGTGTGTGTGTGTGTGTGTGTGTGTGGTTATTACAACCGAATCGCATACCATTGAATGACCGACACCACCATCATTCTCTGAATATCATTATACGAGGGAAGCGAAACCGCAGGAAATCCTGTTTACGCGTCCTGTTTATGTGTGAATGGTATTCTTTACTTAAGCGTGTAGTTGCGAACGTGTTTTCGACTGAAATTTCCTGTCCTGCCTGTCCATTGTTTTCCATATGTACTACAGCACTGTACATAAGTTATAGACACAGCTGGCCGAAACGTTTATTGAGATTAAAATTTTTGCTTGGCGAACACGGACAGCTTTAACTCTTTGAGCAATTTATTGGTAAAGATTTTTCAAGGATGCTGTTAAATTCCATCAATTAAATGAGGTAATTGATGGAAACTCCAAAACTATAGGTTGGCTTTTTTTGGTAAGAAAAGTCATCCCATCAAAGAAAGGCAAAGTGTTGCCGGACTTACACTCATCACAAGATGCGAGCAAATCATCTCTATCCCCAAGAATCGAACAGGAAAAACGGTATTATAACGGTCATAAATTTCAACAAATTCATCAATCAACGCTACCGAATGCTTCCTTTCTCTCTCGCTTACAATTTGAAAGCTCAAATTAAAAAAAGAAGCGAACCCAACCAACAAGGATCTTCCGAATGATGATGTGACTGTTGTGTGGCCAACTCTCTAGTGCTCCAACGTACATTGCAATCCCTTCAATTAATCGCAGGAGAACACTCCTGTTCTTTTTTTTTGTCGAGTTTGTTTTGTTCAACAGAACGAAATGTTTCGTCCAAACAACATACTCACATACACTCACAATCTAATGCTCATCCTGTCAGCATTCAGAATTTTTGAAATATTATTTTCTCCCCTTTAATGGTCTACGGTTTATAGTTTATGATGTTATGATTCCATGCGCAATAGAGATGGATCAGGATTTGTGTGACGGTCGTTGTCGTCGTAATGGTAATCCTTTTTCCTGTACGTGTTCCGTTGCTGCAGATTGCGTCATTATTATGAAACATAAAGCATGAGTCTAATGGATGGTTGGATGACCTTTGGTGCTTTGTATCATTTGTCATTATCGATGGGTTACATATTACGAGTATATATGACAAGTTAGCAGCATTGCTGTGAAAAATACAGGCAAGAAGCGAAAATAATGATCAATTAGTTATGTTGTTGCTTTAATGGTTTTTGATATTTATCAACATCAGTTTTTGTGGATTTTTAAACATAAATATATTCAAGAACTTTTACAGTTTTCAATTAATTTGTTCACAATTGTTATGACGAAAATTTGAGCGTCAAATATTGTCATACACCCACCATGCACACGTAAAGCAAAATCCAGCATAGAAACACCACCAACGCAGCGTGCGCACAAGCGAAGTACGGAGGTGGCAAAATGTGGAATGGAAAATTTCCCAACGACCAACAGTGCACAACCGAAGGAGAAACAACAACAACACGAGAGAGGTGAGAGAGCTGCAAAGTCCACCAAGAGGCAAAAAGGAAGAATTGTTCTCTTTCCTACGAGATCAGTGACACGGTTCGGCATCGGTATCGGCAACAATAGTATACATATATTAGACACTGGTTGGTAACACTGGAATTTCAACTTCAAATAAGAGAAGTGAACACCTTAGGCCGGAAGGTAAAAATAAATCCTGATGTATCCAACACCAAACTTGGTAACGAAGTCGACGACGGAGGAATTTTGGTGACGGGATACGGGACAACCAACGTTAATCAGTGCTTTACTCAGGTTAGTCCAGTCCTCTCAGTGTGTGAGTAAAAATTCCCTTTTTTGGTCTCAAGACTATGGTGGGCCTTACACGACTTCATCTCGAAACCCGGAAAATCTTGATAGGGTGAGATTTTCCTCTTTCAGGGCCTAGCCCTCAATTTAGTAGAGTGCGAGCATAGAAAGACCTGTTGCTTTTGACTAAATCCTGTAGGGACAGATTCCCCAATACGCTCTCTCGATCAGATCAACGTTCGCGCCAATATCACGTCGCTATGAAACCCGAGTTCACGGCCGAGGAACATGGAATGACAGCGGCGCAACAAGAAAAGTAATTTAATTGTAATTGAAATTTAATTGGTTATATAAAGACCAAGGGTCTATTAGTTAATAGACAAACGACCCTGGACGCAGGCAAGCGTACCCCAGCAATATACCTAGTTACATAATGCAGTCTCGAATTTGCACCGTGCAGACTGGTCTAATGGTGTTCCAGCACTGAACGCACTGCACTGCACTGGTCTGGTTCACACATGGATCAAAGATGGAATCTGGAATTCGAGCTGGTGTGTTTGGACCCAACACCAAAGTCTCGATACCAATGGGAATGAGTCCCACGGTATTGCAGTCAGAACTCTATGCCATTTAGATCTGTGCCAATATTAACGTTAGTAAAGGCATTAGTAGGCGCCGTGGCTCAGTGGAAATGCACATGGCTACTGAGCAGGAGGTTCGTGGTTCGAATCCCAGTAACACCAAAAGTATTTTTCAGCTCTCGCGAATGGGTGACAAACGTTCCGAGAGTAATAACTTGTCACGGGTAGCTTCTCAATTCGCCGTTCGGATCCGGTTGGTCTTAATTTGAAGGTCCCTTCCATTTGTGGCCAAAAATATACATGCGCAACACAAATGGTCGCGAGAAGCTAAGCCTCGGACCGCAATGGTCTGTCGCGCCGAATATTAATATTATTATAAAGGCATTAAGGGTGCGGGAATTTCAGATAGCCAGGCAGTACTGGAAGCGCTGTCGTCCAACTTAAATGCTGCTACGATGCACTGCAACCCCTTGACAGACATAACAGGGTGAAACTCGGATGGGTTCCTGGTCATCAAGAAATTGCAAGCAACAAATCTGCAAATGATCTAGCCAAGGCTGGCTTGCAAAATGTGTTCATAGGACCTGAATTGTCAGCTGGGCTGCCGCCACAGAACTGATTAACAAATGGGAGAACAAATTTCGCCTGGCCCACTGGAAAAATGTCCCAGGGTTGAGAGAATCCAAACCAGCCCCTTTTCCTACATGGAAATCCTTTATCTAGACAATGGTATTATTTGAATACTAGTGAGCTTTCTCACAGGTCACTGTGGCATGGAATGTAGGTTCTGTTCGATGTAGATGATGAATCATCTTAATACATTCTCTGTGAATGCTCAGCATTTTTTTATCTCTCCACCGGTCCCGATTTTAAGCCTATGTCATTCAGTTTTGCATCCCTAAACTCTGGGCGTTCTGGTATACGCCATCCTTCCAGCGTAAGCTTGGCCGGCCTTGTTGTCGTGTTCCATAAATCCTACCAAAAAGGACTTTCCGAGCAGGATCCTGCCCAACGACCTTAACTCTCTTCAAGATGTCGACATCGCGGTAATGCTCGTGAATTTCATCATTATAGAGTCTCCAGAATCGTCCTTCCTCACATACGGTGCCAACAATTATACGTAAGACTTTTCTCTCGAACGCTACTAAGAGGTTAGAATGCTTTTTGCTAAGCACCCATAACTGGGATCCATATGTAAGTACTGGTATGACCATTGTCTTATACACTAGCAGCTTGGAAGTTATGGTTAAGTTCCTAAATGGGTTCCAACAAAGCCAGATTAAAGCAACCGTGCGCGTGGCCACCATCTACTTCGCAACGTACAGATTTCGTGTCGTGGATGAAAGCTTCCTGTATAGCTCTTGGGTTTCTACCAACGATGTCGTCAGTATCATCTGTTTAAGCCAGTCTCTAAATAGATTATAGAGGATTGTTCCTGTTGTAGTTACGTCAGAGTCTCGGATCAATTTCTCCAACGCCAGGTTGAAGAGGACGCGGGCCTGTCCATCCCCTTGTCGTAGCCCCTTATATGTATTATATGTATTGAATGGCTTGATAGTGATCCAGATATTTTTACTTGGCTTATAACATTGGTCATGGTTACACCTACATAGTCGTTTCAGTTTATTTGGGATGCCAAATTCTCTCATATGTATTTAAAGTTCTACTCTGGCTATGCTATCATAGGTAGCTTTAAAGTCTATAAGAGGATTGTGTAGTGAGTTTAGTAACTCTAGAAAATCTTCCATCACCTGCCTATGGGTGTTGTCGATTTGCCTGGGATCAAGCCACACTGTTATGGACTACTGATGACCTTTGCATATGGTGCTTTCCTGTCTTGTCTAGAGGAGAAAATCTTATAAGCAGTATTCAAAAATGTTATAGCACGATAATTGCTGCATGTTGTGTCATCTCCTTTCTAATGTATGGGGCAGAGGATGTCTCTTCGCCAGTCTTCTGGCATCGCTTCTTCCTCCCATACTTGCACTATTAGTTCATGAATTGCTGGGTATATTGTAGGACATCCTGTTTAATTAGCTCCGCTGGGTTCCCATCTGATCGCTGGCCTTATTATTTTTGAGCCGATTTATCGCTCTGCTAACTTCGTCTTTGCTTGTATGGTGTTCGGTCATTGGTGGAGCCTCCAATTCCTCAGTTAACTGGCCATTTAGAAATGCATGAAAGTGCTCTTCGCATCGCTCTAATATACCTTTGAGATCGGTGATCAGATTACCATCTTTATCTTTGTAGTTCCAACAGTCTGAGCAGTCAACGTTGCTCAAGTGAAAAAGCCAGTTGCATTCCGCCCCTCCAAGAATTCAACCACAATACTCGCTGCCCTCTTAATAATCATCAAGGCCATCTTTGTACGTACTTCTTCTTCTTCTTCTTCTTCTTCTTCTTCTTTAGTCGTACATCACGAATGTTGTTACAAAGCTTTGTATTCCGGCATCAGTATAATCCACAGGTATTCATAATGCATGCACATCGACTTCTCCTCTTACCTTCATTGATACATTAGTCCCCACGCTTACCTAGTATCATAAGGGCTTAAGCCCCTTAGCGTGTGCCGATAGATGCTTGTAAGCTATATTTATATAGAAGTATTATTCCCCGCGTTTTTCTTGTTTCTCCAACAACAGATTGAAGTGGACTCATGCTAATCCATTGCCTTGTTGAGACTACCATATAATTCTGTTTGGCTTCATAACGTTACGATCACCTTTTTCTCTGGTTTATAAAATTGGTCATGGTCTACCTACATAGGCGTGTCCGTTTATTTGGGATGCCGAATTCTCTCATTTGGCTTTAGAAAGTTTCGAAGTGGTAAGTTTTGAAACTTCCTGAGGGAAAATCTGTGGTGGATTTGCTTGCAGGAAGCCACAGTGGATCGCTTGGGTCCATCATGTTATTCCTTAGGTTGGTACACAAAAAACAAATAGTTGATAATTGGTGCCCCTTAGGAGTTTTCAAGTGGGGTCCATAGAATGCTTCCTTTCTAAATTGTTTATATTTTTTTGCCACAAATCCTCTAATTTAATTGGAATCGGAAAACTCAAGTAATAAGTATGCGTACGGATATCTCCTTTGCCTTTCAAGTGTTTTGTTTCATTTCATGCTTTTTCAGTACACATAGGTACTCGCACACACAGAAACGCACTCAATGCAAATTTTAAATCTGGAAACGTAATTGCCTTCCTTTCTTCAAGTATTCGACGGACAAAGGTACAGCGAGTGATTTTGTGGCCCTCTCCCGTTTTGCCATTCATGCAAAGCATTCCCGTTTTTAGGAACTTCCATTCAGTTCAATTGAGCCACTCGAAGCTAATTTATATTATTAGGCCCACTCGAGAATATGGCTACATTGCAATGGACATAGGAACTCATAGAGCAGAGCCATCCCTTTCAACACAAATCGCATGCAATTCATACCGCCCTTCTGTGTAGTGGGAAATGCCAACCCTTGCTATGTGGATGTTTTTGGGATATTTCTGACATTTTCTTTCGTACGATTGACTGAAAATCAAAAGCATGCTCCCAACAAGATATGTTTTCCATGTTGTTGGAGTAGAGTTCTCGCCCAGATGATATTATCAGTGGCAAAAAGTGCCCCTTTGCGACGGCGTAGGTCTGTGTTTGCCGGCGTGTATACTTTGGGGAAGACTTCAGAACTCGAACCTGAGTTCGTATGGCACTTGTGCAGCTCGGACAGCCAACCCTTTTGATCTTTCTGTTAAATATTTTTTCTCTCTCATAAGCCCTGAAAAGTCGTGTAACATACCCCTACTTCTCGTGCGGGGTTTTTAAGTGCAACTGAGTTGTAAAAACATGGACATCAACTGATAAAGACTCATCTGTCCGTCTGACCGACCCCTTACAATGCGTTGCATTTTATCAAGATGAACTTTTGCCGCTTTGCCACTTGTTTTGCGGGACAAGCAGACCCAATGTCTATCACTGTTGACCTGTGTGTGTGTGGATGTGAGTTTGTAAGTTTGGCAAAGTGGAAAAGGCGGAATAGGCGGGCGGACATTGTAGACCGACCCCAAATGAGTGCTGCAATGACGAAGCAATGACCGTCCGTTCTACCGATAGTACGATGATGTTCTTTGTGTTCGTTGTTGGATGAGATCGCCTGAGCTTCCACTTCTACTCCTATTACTGCTACTGCTGTCGTCGAGGGCGTAGGAGATGCACTTGAAAATTGAACAAAACATTGAACCAGAATTATTGTGAACGAAGCAACCAGACGATGAGTTGCTTGGTGCTGATTTGTGAGTTATTTTCGGTACAGAGAAGAGCTCCTTCTCCATCGGGAACATGCATGCACTGCATACTGCACACAAATCGATGCAATTTCGATTACTGTGCTGCTTTTTGGAGGAAGCCGGTGTGGGAGGGATTTGTTAGGGATTTGTCAAATTGTACCGCCGTGAATTTCAGCCAGTTGTGGTTCTTTGTCCTCTCACAGGACCACTAACACACATAGCTGCTGCATAATTTGATTGGCAAATAGCGATTCAATTCGCAATGTGAGTCCTTTGTTTGGGCTCGGTTTCCACAAGGGTTTGCTTTTGTTAACAATGCGTGCGTACGTGAGTGCTCACGCATGCCTTTGCATTTTGGATTACACGCTAAGGTATTTTGCATAAATCTGTTCATGTTCATGAGCACAATCAGAATTTTTGTTGATCTTGTATGCATTGCGTTGCGGTCCAAAAATGAATGCTGAAGTTTTGATTTGTGATTTCCCTGGCGATTAATATGATGATTACGTTTTGATTGGTTTCATTATTCGATAATCGAAAACTTCGGCTGGAACATATTATGCTAAGGGAGACTTAATCGAAAACAAAGAAAAGAAAATTCTACCATGCCTATAGCACACAATTATCGGTGTAAGAAATTACTTCATTTTTAAAGGTTGGCTGTAGAAGTTATCGAAAAATGTAAATATAAATCTTTTATCACACTGTACAAAATCGAATTGTATTAGAATTAAAAATTACTAAAATCCATTGCATAAAATTAGGCTGAGTAATATTTTATACGAATTGTATTTTTCTTTTATTAAATCTAATAGCTTATTATAAGACTTATATCATAATACTGATAGACACCCGCGAATTGTATTAGAATTAAAAACTACTAAGAATAATTGCATAAAATTAGGCTGAGTTATATATTATACAAATTGTAATTTTTTTTTATTAAATCTAATAGCTTATTATAAGAATTATATCATAAGACTGATAGACACACTCGAATTGTATTAGAATTAAAAACTACTAAGAATCATTGCATAAAATTAGGCTGAGTTATATATTATACAAATTGTAATTTTTTTTATTAAATCTAATAGCTTATTATAAGACTTATTTCATAAGACTGATAGACACACTCGAATTGTATTAGAATTAAAAACTACTAAGAATCATTGCATAAAATTAGGCTGAGTTATATATTATACAAATTGTAATTTTTTTTTATTAAATCTAATAGCTTATTATAAGACTTATTTCATAAGACTGATAGACACACTCGAATTGTATTAGAATTAAAAACTACTAAGAATCATTGCATAAAATTAGGCTGAGTTATATATTATACAAATTGTAATTTTTTTTTATTAAATCTAATAGCTTATTATAAGACTTATTTCATAAGACTGATAGACACACTCGAATTGTATTAGAATTAAAAACTACAAAGAATCATTGCATAAAATTAGGCTGAGTTATATATTATACAAATTGCAATTTTTTTTATTAAATCTAATAGCTTAATTATAGTCCTTCATAACACAGAATGCATATGAATTGCAGGCAGGTGCCCGTAACTATCTCTGACAGTTGGAAGTGCGATCAAATCTTCACGTGGTGGCCATCGGTAATTTTCCTATAAAACAGGAAAAGCTGAATGATCGGGATAGTCCCTTTAAAGTATGGTTGGTGTGAGACCAATAACCTCGCCCAGAGGTTGCGGTCGAAGGCCTAGCTTCTTGCAAATTTATATTTTTGTACACAAATGGAAGGGACCTACAATTTAAGGCCGGATCCGAACGGCGAATTGAAAAGCTTTCCGTGACAAGTTATTACTCTCGGAACGTTTGTCACCTATTCGCGAGAGGTGGGACACCGTGAAAAATACTTTTGGTGTTACTGAGATTCGAACCACGAACCTCCTGCTCAGTAGCCACTCGTATTTCTTCTGAGCCACGGTGCTCTTACTATGGAACCTCAAATCAGCCTCGGATACTTTGATTAACGATGACGACCACGGCAACGTAAACGGCTAAACGATTTAGGAATTTTCTAATGGAACGTACGCTCACTGTATAGAGCTCGAGCTGCACAGCAGCTCTTCGATACCCTGTCATAATATAATGCTGATATAACAGCATTCGAAGGACGGTTAATGGTGTCTTACAAAAATCAGAATAGGACATACATGTGCTCGGGGTGGGGTTTCTAGTCAGCAAAACAATGAAACCCACCATTATCGGCTTTACAGCAATAAATGAACGGCTATGCACCCCTCGCGTGCGGAACAGAGTTAAAAACAAAAGCCTCATAAACGTTGACGGATGTACAAAGGATAACTCAGATTGTGAAAAAGAAAGTACTATTATCTTGTTGGTGTGGTGCTCCGAGCGCGGATTACATCACATGAAAGACTCGGATGCGAATCAGATTCGAGTTAAAATGGCTGCCCTTCGCAACGAAGAGACCAAAACAACTACCGACAAGCGATAGCACTCTCCCTAAATGCAGGGAGAGTAGATCCTGGGGCGTAGAAGAGAAATGGACACGCCTTAAGAATAATGTCATTAGAACTGCTGACTCCATCTTAGATAGTTGTCGTAGAGATCGGAACGGCTGGTTCGATGCCGAATGTGAGCTAACGACTGAACGTAAGAATGTTGCGCACCGAGCAATGCAACAATCTTATAGAACGCGGGCACGTGAAGATGAATATTAAGAGCTCAAAAGATAGGAAAAAAGAGTTCACCGGCGAAAGAAAGCAGCCTGCGAGAAGAATCTCGTCCGTTGACTAGAACCGTACAGAGAGCAAGGACCGCACCAGGCGCGGAATTTCTACCGAAGAGTTCGCGGTATGTCGGAATATACATCGCGTTGCACATACTGCAAAGACAAAGAGGGTTATTTTATCGCTTATCTCAAAGGCATCTTAGAGCGATGGGAAGAGCACTTTCCTGAGAGCTTAATGCTCAGCTAACTGACTCTGCTGCCTCCACCAAGTATAGACGAAGTTAGCAGAGCGATAAATCGTCTCAAAAAGGATAAGGCCATGGGATCAATACACCAAGCAATACACCAAGAAATTCATGAATTAATAGTGCAAGCCTGGGAGGAAAAAGCGATGCCAGAAGACTGGCGAAGAGGCGTCCTATGCCCCAATAATAAGAAAGGAGATATCACAATATGCAGCAAATATCGTGGTTGTTGTGTACCGCGTATAAGATTTTCCCCTCTATCCTTCAAGATAGGTAGCCCCATACGCTAAAGTCATCATTGGTCCATAACACTGTGGCTTCATCCCAGGCAAATCAACGACTGATCAGATTTACACACTTAGGCAGGTGATACAAAAATGTCCAGAGTTATAAAACTCATACTAAACCACCTTTAAAGCCGCCTATGACAGCATAGCTAGAGTAGAACTTTATAAAGCCGGCAACCCAAATACACTGATACGACTATGTAGGTTGACCATGATCAATATTTAAAGCCAAGTAAAAATATCCGGATCACTATTCAACATCTCTTACGGGCTCCGAAACTACCGACCACTTAAATATGAATTCGAAACTTGGGTGGTTAGCGAAAAGCATTCTGAACTCTTAGCCGCGTTCATGATGACCGGTGGAGAGATTTTTTGTGGGATGCCAGATCTTTATCCCGATTGTATGGTCAAATATGTTGATGGATTTATTTGTGCTTAACAGCCAACAAGATTCGTAGTGTAGCAGAACATCTCAATCTTTGTACCACTCTCGTTTACCATAAAATAGAGAAATTGAAATTTCAAAGTATGTTTAACAAAGATCGCGTATTAATGCCTTCATATTCCTGGCTTACAGGCCTTAGTACATATTTTTATAAATTCTTTATGGAAATATTTCCAGTTCATGGACATGGTGATTCTATGCCTGTTTATTAGGTAAACATTTCTGTAAAAATGTTCCTATTTCCAAACTAAGAAAATTGGATTTAAATTTTAATGTATTCGCGTTTGTTCTGTTGCCTTTTTCGTTGCATTCTTATTAAAAAAAAGCAGTCGTCTCTTGGCCGATACTCTATGCTTTACCTAGATCGTCACAATAATTTTCCTTCCCGAGGTTTTTCTGTGAACATTCATGAGGGGTACAGTTTACGATGGGAAATATGTAGTCCAGACGGCGGTTACTTGAAGATGACACAGAAATCAACTCAACGTCGAGCTAAGTGGAAGAATATTACCTCAAAGGATCGAGGGCAATTGAAAACGAATTTTAAATGGAGGTTTTGTGTCAAGGATTTACTCAATGCGGTTGGCCCGTTGGTTCGAGAGCGGCGGTCTTCATCGCGTGGCATAAGTAGTGCTGGCTTTTGGCTTTTATTTCCTTTTTGCTCCAACATTTCTTTCTGTATTATGTATTATTGTATGTGTGCGATTGTCCTTTGTTTGATATTCCATGGTGATGTACATTTTTTCATCCTTTTTGGGGTAGCATAAGCCAATTATAAGTACATCTTCATGACAACAATAGACTTTTTTGGTTAATTGGAGTAAGACACATCGTTGCCTACCCTTTTTGAGAAGATTACATTTTTATTTTCGCTTTCAACCTTTTTTTTATCAAATATACCGATGCTCAACAATTCGCATTCCTTACCATACTGTAGGGTGAAATATTAATATTTATGTGCCCTTCGTTTTAGTTGAACTGGACAACTGCTTATGAATAGCATTTTTTTGTAGAACTGGTTAAAAGTCATAAAGGCTTATAATGAAAATATCATTGGTTTGAGAGCTTAGCAGATTTACGTCAAATTGTCATAAGTTAGTGTTCGTAGATAGTCAAAACGTTAGATGTCCAAGAAAATAGGTTGAACATCATTATTTTAGTTCGTTTCAGAGGCCGGCACGTCCCTTAACATACGCCACATTTTCTGCTTCGCCAATACTCTTTCACAAAAGAATTTCCGATCAGTATCGTCTTTTCTCATGGGAGCTTGGTGTCCTGTCGACCTAAGCCTACCATACTTGATTCTTTGCATTGCAAAAACGATCGTTAGTTTCGTTATAATAGAAATTTCGAAATCTTCCCCATAGTAAGAGCAAATTGTCGCATAGCAAGACACAAAACAGTTCCTTAGCTTCGTATCACTTAGGATACTAAATGTAAATGTATACTTAAATGTATGTTTACTAAATGTGTTGGCACTCAGTTGTGATGGACAAAATTCACACAAATTTCACACAAAACAAGAAACATACTTTTTTTTTTCTTAAAGTCGGATGCACCCTGTACCATCGCAGTGGAGCCAAAAAATAAGTACGAAAGTCAAACGACAGCCAGAACGACATGGGGAGTAAATTTTTCAATTGTGCTTAGAGTTATATTATAATATAATAATTATAAGTTATTTTATTTATTTTTCCTTGCCTCTGTCCAGAATTTCGCTGGTCACGTCTCTGCCTTTTGAGGCAGCAATTTACATTTTAAAAGCTACTAGCTGCTGTGCTTACCTCTGCACACCTCTCTGCCATTTAAGGTAGCAGTTGTTGAGAGCTAACTGCTGCACCTGGCATTTTCTTCCTTCTATATTTTTTTTTACTGCATCTACTTCTGCCTTCTAACCTAGCTTCTCGTCGTCGACGTCTACGCCATCGTTGTGCTGCCATTACGTGTCAGTCAAGGACCACTTCGTCAAGGCACGTCAAGGCTAAGTTCAAGGATAACTTCGTCAAGGTTAACGTCAAGACTCACGTCCAGGATCACTGCGTCAACGCTCACGTCATGGCTTATAAAGGCTCACGTCAAGAATCACTTTGTCAAGGCTCACGTAAAGGCAAGTCAAGGCTCACGTCAAGGATCACTACGTCAAGGTTCACGTCAAGGCTCAAGTCAAGACTCACGTCAAGGCCCACGTCAAGTATCACTCCGTCAAAACTCTCGCCAAAGCTCATGTTAAGGCACATCAAGGCTCACGTTAAGGATCAATTTGTCAAGGCTCACGTCAATGATCATTTCGTTAAGGCTCACGTCAACGATCACTTCGTCGGGCTCACGTCAAGGATCACTTCGTCAAGGCTCTCGTCAAAGATCACGTCAAGGCACATCAAGGCTCACGTCAAGGTTCATTTCGTTAAGGCTCACGTCAAGGATCACTTCGTCAAGGCACATCAAGGCTCACGTTAAGGATCAATTTGTCAATGCTCACGTCAAGGTTCATTTCGTTAAGGCTCACGTCAACGATCAATTCGTCGGGCTCACGTCAAGGATCACTTCGTCAAGGCTCTCGTCAAAGATCACGTCAAGGCACATCAAGGCTCCGGTCTAGGATCACTTCGTCAGGGCTCACGTCAAGGATTACTTCAAGACATATCAAGGCTCACGTTAAGGATAAATTTGTCAAGGCTCACGTCAAGGATCAATTCATCAGCGCTCACGTCAAGGATCACTTCGTCAGGGCTCACGTCAAGAATCACTTCGTCAAGGCTTAATTTTCAAGACTAGCTTCATCAAGTCTCACGTTCAGGGCTCACGCATCACTACATTTTTGCATACTTGCATACATACTTAATATTAAAAGGAGGTAATTTTGGTGTGTATGTCGGAGATAATCTTCGAAATTACTCAATTGATTTCAACAATTATCTCAAGAGTATTTAGAATGGACTTTCGGGGTGAGCACAGACTAATTTTCTAGCTAAATAACTAAAGTCGACGAAAAATCGGTCGAGCGAATGCGTTTTTTACGATCACTGCCTTAACGGTGAGAGATATTTAATTGCTTTCTATAGAAAGGTTGTAGAACTCAAAAAGGTCTATAAAAACGTCATATCTCTATATCTTAAGGTCAATACACAAATTGTTAAAATATGACTAAATAATATATTTAAAGCGGCATCATAATGAATGACTATCTGTTGTCTGCTGCACTGTTCGCTGCGCTGCTTTCTGTGCTGTGTTTTGTACGTAATACAACCTATATACGATTATATAAAAATGAATGTCTGTTGGTTTGTAATACGACACTAAATCTCAAAAACTTTACAGCCGATGAAGCTGAAACTTTCACAGAATATGCGTTTTTTTTTTGTTTAGGTTTAGGCAACAGTACACCCCTCCCATGGTAGTGAGAGCAATGCGGGGTTTCATGTGTGCGTATAGCAAATCGCCTGAGAACATCTAGTCTTACAGGGTGTCCACTAATTCGTCAAAGGAAATGATTCCTGGGTATATACTAAGAAAAAAATCATTCTACAGTAAGGGACTATCTTCAATTTTGCCATGATTTATCGGGGATTTAAGAAAAAGCTTACTTTGGTGTATCCTGACCCATGTTAACGGAAATTGCTCTGTTTATACTAATGGTAGAAAATTCGTTTGGGACTTAGTTTTTAGAAGAAATACTAGCCCTCGTAACTGTGTTTAAATTAAGTTTATATCTTGTTTGAGCCTTTAGATATCCATTTTCAAAGCCTGTTCTAGTTTTATTTCCCATGCTAATTTTCGAATTTGTGGTAAATTTTCCCCAGAAAAAGCATAAAACCTTTAAAAAATTTAGTTTTTAAATAAATAATTTTAGAATTAGAGCTTTGAATCGGTCTTTACAAAATTACTTGAAAAATTCAATGAACAACTGAACAAAAATTACAAAACTTCCCAGCTCTACATGGTTTTACTTTGACGGTTAATCGATTAATATTCTTAAGCTGTTGACTCTTTGACTAAAGTGAAATTGGAAAAACTTTTAACGAAAATTCTTCTACTCTTATCTGCAAACACAAATGGAATTATATATTAACCAACAAATATTCTATAACAGCATTAACATAAGACCTTTGCCAGTGTTCCTTGCTGTCAAAAATCATCAATAATCGCTTGAAGATCTCCCCTCTAGTTGGCACCATCACTTCGAAAAATTCGAATCCATCATTGTTCCAAAGTGCCACTCTCAGCTCATCAACCGATGAAAATCAAAAAGTCAGCAACATTTTCCAATTTCCCTCACGTTTTCTTATAACTTCTTGGAATATCTTTCAATTTTTTGTTGAGTTACTTACCTGATTATTATTCCCTTGAAGTCTTCAGCGCATGCAACAGTAGTACCTCTGGACTCAGTACCATGCGATGTTATGTTTGTTTGTAGTTCAGAGGTCACATTGAGTATTAAGTGTATTCCAAGTGAGTTGAAGATATAGAGTGAAATGGATTGTGTGCTTTACAGAAAACTGCGTACAGGAAGATGGAACATCGTCCGGAAATTATTCAAACCACATTACATTATGATTTATTAAATTATTCAACGTAGTTGTCCGACGTCTTCGCTAAAACAAAACGAAAGACCATCGCAAATCTTTGATGTTTTTCAATGGAAGGAAATTGAAGAAAGTTTTGCATTACCCGCAGGGCAAATGAACGAGCCCATCTTTATCATCATCATCACCATCATCAACATCATCACATCACCAACATCAGAGCACCATCCTCGGAATCCTTGATGGATAAAAATGTGAAACACGATTTCTTACTTTGCGAGCATTTTGCTCGCCTTTAGGTTTTTCCACGCGTATGTCCTTACAGTGTGTCAGTTTTTAACTGAATCAAATATTCCACTTAGATGGATCAGATGGAAGATGGTTTAGGGGCGTTCAAGTGAATTAATATCTATTCCAGTGTACGCAAGAGAAGACGAAATGCTCGCTGGTATATTCATCAACAAAACAACAACAAAAACCAGTCGCTAGTTTTTCTTCATTCATTAAATTGAGTTACGATATCTGTACCTACTTTGATGCAAAATGAGAAGCTTAGCATTTTTGAAGCGCTTGAGGCAAATATTCTAAGAACATCAATTTAAGATTCGAATTCGTCCTGCGTAACAATTTTTGTCCTGATTATGATTTGTGTGAGTGTGACTGAGTCAGCTGATTAACTGGGACACTGGCTTCAATGGTTGCTGCACTATAGTAACTAGCATTATGGTCACAAACAATGTATCACCCGTCTTGTTGCATTACAACCATGGAGCAATAAGCAAATAGAGTCTTTTTCTTTAACCAGAAGTTGGTCCAATTCAAAATTTAATTTTTCGGCCAATCTTGGGCCAATCTCACAAACATTACTTTGCGCAATGTGTTGTACAGTAGAAAATATTACGTCTTTCTTTTAGTTTAGTAATAATATTCGACGCGGCAGACCGTTGCGTTCCAGGGGCGAGCTTCTAGCTACCATTTGTGTTGTGCTAGTTTATTTTTAGACAAAAATGGAAGGGACCTACAATTTAAGGCCGGATCCGAACGGCGAATTGAGAAGCTTTCCGTGACAAGTTATTACTCTCGCAACGTTTGTCACCCACTCGCGAAATCAATAAAGGGATCATTTATCAATTTTTCGCAAGTAGTGGAAGCAATCAGCAGCTCACTGCCGACAACAATCCCAGAACATTGGAAGTGTGTTAAAAATGTTTTCACGTCTTGAGCGGAAAGTATTATTGGTAGAAGCCAGGCAAGGTACAGCACGTGGGTTATCGAAGATACCTGTAGGCGGATAGAAGATCGTAAGCTACTTAAAGCTCATTTTGTAGATACCATAGCAGCAGAGAGGATCGAGCTAGAGTCGAAGCAAAATTAAGGGGAGGTGCAGCGATGGTGCCGTACTCGTTTCAGATGAGGATCAGCTCAAGCGACGTAAGGAGCATTTCTCTACGGTCCTTAACCGTGTATTCGCCAACGATATGCACCCAGCTTAAAGGGAGATGCCGGAAGTAACAATTTCCCGAATTCGCAACTCAACTCCCAGTAAATATGAGATGAGATCAACGCACTAAAAAACAACAAGTCGGTAGGACTAGACGGTATATCCGCAGAGCTTCTGCGTGGCGCTCCAACGACATCAGCAGAGCTTTTATATCCTCTTGTAGAGAGAGCTTGGGAGACAGAAAGTTTCCCCGACGAGTGGAAGAAGGGAATGATTTTCAAGCTCCCTAAAAAAAAGAGTGCGAAAACTGGAGAGCCATTTGCGTTCTTCCTGCAGTTGCAAAGGTAATAGCCAAATTAGTACTTGAGCGAATTAAGGAACATCTAGAAAATACACTCGATGCCGAGTTTCCACACTGGATCCTCCTCTGTCGACCACATCAACACCCTGCGCATCATTATTGAACAGTGCGTTGAATTGCGGTCTCCACTGCCCATCGTTCATCGATTTTGAGAAGGCGTATAACAGTGCCAACAGACAGTTTATCTGGCTTGCCTTGCGCAGGAGAGGTATACCCGATAAACTAACAGCTATTATTAAAGTAACCTATGATGGCTCTAAATGTCATGTGCTGCATAGAGGAAAGCTGTGAGAGGAATTCAAGATTCTAAGTGGGGTACGACAAGGTTGCATTCTATCGCCGATACTTTTTTTGTTGGTGATTAGCGATGTGCTTCGCGCAGCTTTATCTACTGGAAACTCAAACATATATACATAGGATTACGTTGACGACGTTTGTTTACTCCCACACAGGATTATGGAGCTGCACCAAATGACAACAAATGTGGAAAGGGAGGCAAATGTTGCGGGTTTAAAATGTAATACTGCCAAAACCAAAATCATCAACATGGGCACTAACTCAGTAACTCAATTTAACATTGCTGGACAACCGGTATAGAGGGTAGAGTGTTTCCAATATCTTGTGAGTATTGCCTCGACCGAAGGTAGAACCGAACAGGACATTGTCAGCCGAATCGGCAAAGCAAAATCAATGTTTGGAATGATGTCCATGATATGGCAAAGCAATGCAATCAACTTAAACACCAAGCTGCGACTCTTCTGTTCAAATGTTGAATCTGTGCTGCTGTATGGGTGCAGCACTTGAAAGGTGACTGCTGCTATCACAAAAAATTACAAACTTTCGTAAATAGGTGCCTACGGAACATCTTAAGTGTTTTCTGGCCTAACTATATCTCTAACGAACATCTTTACAGGAGAACGGGTCAGGAACCAATAGGCACAACCATCCAACAACGGAAGTGGCAGTGGATTGGTCATACACTCCGAAAAGGCGACAGTTCCATAGCAAACTACGCTATGCAATGGAATCCGTTATCTCATAATAGTAGAAGAACGGGTCGTCCGAGAAATATATGGCGCAGAACAGTTGAGGAAAAGTCACGGCAATTGGGGAAGAGTTGGAGAGAGCTGAAGCTCATTGCCAGAAACCGCACGCAATGGCGCGTAAGCGTAGTGGAGGTCAAATCATCAGCCCACGATATCCATACTGCCGGTCACTTAGGATTTCGTTGATTTCAAGACATTTCTTGAGCTAAAATTTGCTAAGCGTTTCCATGACCCTGGAAATAATGGATTTAAGTGCTATGGGTCGGCACGAAGAAGGAAACGCCTTTTTTAGGTATGGGGTGGAACAAAGACTGTTTTCCAACTTCAACAATGGTAATGTCAGCTTGGAAGAACACTTCTTCAGAACTAATGGGGAAATAACATCTGGTCCAGCGAATTTGTGAGTGTTGAGATTATTTAAAAATTTAGCAACTGGATGTGTACGAATGAATACCTGTCCCATGGAGTGTTCAATACTCTGAGGTGAAAGATATGCATAATCTGAAAGCTAAGCAAACAGATTGGCCTTGTCTGTAGAGCTGCCGAATTGAATGTCATTATAAATGAGCGTTGGAGTCGACGACGAGGCTGTATTTTTGATTCTTTTCACGAAAGACCAACAATTTTTACGACCTTTGGGACATTGTAGTAATTTGTGCCTTAATTTTTGGTCGGAGGCAAATTTGACTCGCTTTGGCTCGCTTAAAATTTGTTCGGTTCTCCTCAGTAGGTTTTGCTATGTAACACCGAAAGCATACCTCTCTAATCCTAGAAGCCTCTTTACAGCTCGATTCATACAATCCATCTTCCTTTGGTTCAACAGACTTATACCTGGAAGGGATAAAGTCTCTCATACCAATAAAGATGATGTTTGTGATTGCATCAACGGCGGCATCCACGTTGCTATCTCGAAACAATAGCGACCAGTTAATTCTCCCAAAGAAGTTGTTAAGGCCGTCCCAATTGGCTATCTCGTATTTTGCCATACTGTTTTTTGGGAGTTTTCTCTCTAACTGCGTGGCTTATTAACGAGAAATTAGTTGATAATACACAATGGTTTGACGCGCATTGATGCGATAATACATTGACGGAGTAAATATCAGGACGAGAGGTAAGTAACAAGTCAAGGGTGTTTGCGGAATGAATCAGGTATTCGTGTAGCCTCATTTAGAAGCTGAGTAAGATTAGTAAACTCAGCGAATAACTCAACACGCCTTCCTTCGGGTGTTGTCTGGCCAGACTGGTGAAGCCACCCAGAATTGTGTACATTGTACATCGCCCGCAATAACGATTTCATTTTTTTACGATATGTTTGTGTCAATTCTTAAGATTGAATCGGACAGTGCATCAAACTCGCTCTGAGTTGAAACACTGTCAAAGTGGGGGCTCTTGTAAAGGAAACAATAGAAGATCTTGCGCTCTTGTACCTTTACTTTGAGTCAAATGAACTTACATTTCGGATTGGAACTTTGGCTGAATTGAGGCAAAATCTGAAACGCAACATCACTCCGGACATAGATTGCGAGTCCGCGTCGAGGGAACAATCAAATACCTGAGTTTCACTCAGTGCCAGAATGTTTTGCCTGTGCACGCGCAAATTAAGTTAAGCCTAACAAACCTTTATAAGATTATTTAATTCTTTATTGTAATTGATATTATGTTAATCAAGCAAATTATGAAACTATGAACGGTTCAATAGAGAGAAACAAAATTATAACTTTGTCTGCCATCCTCAAGATCGATGTTGTGGAGGATAAAACGGAAACAAAACACCGAGCTCCACCGCAAGTCTACCACAATTATCACTCCTTTTATTTCACTTCTAGGCATGCGGAAGCCAAAACAGAAAATCCATTAAAACCGGATAAATGTTATTATTGTCTTCACTCGGTGCACCGTGTTGGACGTCTTTTTTGCACGCTTCAACGCTATCAGAAGAAGAAGTTTACCCAGAAGCCGATCCTGGCTCGTAGCTCGTACAATATAAATGAATAAATTGCCGAGATAAATAAGGACAACAACAAGAATCCGCCGCGTTGATGAGGACGATGAGAAGGACAAAAATTTAGATCACGTACATCTACTTAAGGTAATTATTTCATTAAAATGGCTTAAAAGCATTTTTGTGCTCGATGCGATTTCCTGCCGTTGTCCTCGTCGCCAAATAAAAAGTGTACTGTGTCGAGATGAGGCTGACCGGCTTAATGGATGCTGTATAGCATCTGCCTCCTTGAGTGTGTCCTCGCTTGTGCACTGCTCTTTTTTTGCAGTTTCTGTTTCCACTTTTTAATTCATTGTTGTTATTTTTTTTTTTTTCTTCTTTTTTTTCCACTTAAGATAATCGCACGACCGACGATTCAAACTGGTGTAGGGTGGTGTGAAGTCCGTGAATCCTCCTTTTAACGATTTACGAATTGAGTTTTTTTTTTTTACTCTGCAGAGCACTTTTTCACGCTGAGCGTTATTGCGAAATTTTACTAACAGTACTTTGGCTGGCTATTTCGTTTGCGCTGACTCGTAATAAATTTTCTGCAATTATTTCTGCAACTCCAATGAGGTGAGAGTTGGGAATGAAGTCCTGAAAAATCTGTCTGTCTAACTTGGCAAGGTATTCAGGATGTGTTTATTCCAGAATTCTTACTCAGATTTTCACTCAATCAAATGGAAACAACTACGGTTCTTTAGATGACTTTGTTACTGAGCTACCTACCAACGGAAGGGGATCAAAGTTAAGAAAAATGGTCACGAACTGTTTTTTTGTATCCATGGTACTATTGTTTGGAATCTGAGTAAATAAGATAAAGGATCTGATATTAACAAGGAGTAGAATGTGATTACCTTGTTGGGATTCAAGGGATTTATCAGTGATTGGGAAACATTGTGTTGTTGGACTCGTTGTTGCTTGGAACAACAATGACATACAAATAAATGAGTTCTTTAAAAGGAATGGAACATACCTTCCATCAGGAACAACACCTAATTGGATTGGGCAAATCTGTTCGTTTGCTATTGCGACCAATTGTATCGAACTTCTTCTGCAATTCAAGCGTCTGCCGACTCGTTGTTCATTCATTTGTTCATTTGTTCATTTCTCTCAATTTTCAACTAAGTCAAGAGATCAAACAACTGACACAATAAGGGAATTGCTACTTACCCTTACTAATGACTCTAGTACTGAATACTAACTTTGGAAAGCAACCGGAAAGCTGAAAAGACCAATTATGCAAATGCCCACCGTTAAAAATTCGGAAGGCAGTTGGGCAAGAAACAATTCTCAAAAAGCATCAAGGTTTGCAGAACATCTAGAAGGAATATTCCAACCGAACTCAGTGGACAATATTGAAATACTACCCGATGTTATCGAGCAAGAAAGTATAGCAATACCATTAGTCACAATGGCTGAAGTTAAAAGAGAAATAAAAACTAATATTGCACACAAAAAAGGCTCCTGGCTTTGACCTAATCACTGGACAAGTACTCAGAGAACTACCGAGACAGGCAATAATTAAAATAACTAATTTAATTAGTGCATCATTCGGACTGAAATACGTACCACAATTATAGAAGGTGGCTGAAGTCAGTATGATTCCTAAACCAGGCAAACCACCCCATAAAACAACATCGTATCGGCCAATATCATTACTACCGATTATATCGGAACTGTTTGAGAAACTATTGCTAAAAAGATTAAGACCCATCCATGCAGAGATAAAGATAATCCCAGACCATCAATTTGGATTTAGAAACCAACACTCCACGATTGACCAGATTCATCGAATCACTAAGGTCATTGAACAATCGCTTGAAGAGAAAAAAGTATGTTCAACAATATTTTTGGATGTAGCCCAGGCTTTTGACAAAGTCTGGCATGAGGGTTTGAATTATAAGCTCAAACTTCTGCTTCCAGTCCAGTACTCAGAACTGCTCCAATTCTATTTATCAAAATGATTCTTCAGAATCAAGCAAAATGAAGCCTATTCTGACTTAAAGATAATTCAAGCAGGTGTTCCACCAGGTGTTCCACCAGTGTACTTGGACCAACCCTTTACCTCCTGTAAGCTAGTGACTTACCTACGTTCAATGAAAATATTGTTGCTACATTCGCTGATGATACTGCAATTATGTAAAGCGTATCTCGTGTGATATATAGACTTCGATGTTGCATGGCTGTAGGATTGTAGATCAAGTTGGGTGTATCTCGGGTGATGTATAAATCTTAATGTTGGTTGGATGCATAGTATCATCCCTGGATGAGAATAGAGATGCAGAATCGTAAGTCGAGGGGAGCGTATGTCGATAAGTGAGTATCTCGGGTGATATATAGACCTCGATGTTGCATGGCTGCAGGATTGTAGATCAAGTTTGCTGTATCTCGGGTGATGGTGATCTATAAATCTCAATATTGCTTGGATGCATAATATCATCCCTGGACGAGAATAGAGATGCAGGATCGTAAGTCGAGTACAGCGTATGTCGAGTAGTGCGTATCTCGGGTAATATCTAGCCCAGGCTTTTGACAAAGTCTGCCATGAGGGGTTGAATTACAAGCTCAAACTTCTGCTTCCAGTCCAGTACTCAGAACTGCTGCAATCCTATTTATCAGAAAGACTCTTCAGAATCAAGCAAGAGGAAGACTATTCTGACCTAAAGATAATTCAAGTAGGTGTTCCACAAGGTAGTGTACTTGGACCAACCCTTTACCTGCTGTAAACTAGTGACTTACCTACGCTCAATGAAAATATTGTTGCTATGATACTGCAATTATGGCTATTGGCAACAATAACACCGAATCAACAGAAAAACTCCAAACAGCTATCGCCGAAGTACAACGCTGGACTATGAAATGTCGTATCAAATTAAATGAAACCAAATCTGTGCATATTGACTTTACCAACAAACATATCCAGCAAAAGCCAGTGTACATCAATCAACAAATTGTTCCGTACGCGAACACAGCCAAATATCTTGGTATGACACTAGATGCCAAATTCAGGTGGAAGCCGCTTGTCAAGAAAAAAAACAAGAAGAACTGAAAATGAAATACAGAAAGTTGTATTGGTTAATGGGTCGCTATACTCAGACCTGTCAGTATACAACAAGCTTTTGCTTTACAAACAAGTATTTAGGCCAATATGGACCTACGGAATTCAACTCTGGGGTTGTGCCAGCCAAAGTAACAGAAACATAATTCGTGACATCGTCGGTGCCCCCTGGTACATACGAAATGACAACTTACATAGGGACTTAGAGATAGAAGTTGTCGGCAACGTCATCAAAAAACATGCTCAAAATCACCAACAACGACTACGAAAACACATCAACGTTAAGGCTCTCTAGCTCCAGATTCTTTATTAGCTTAAAAAAATCACAGAGCCATGCAAATCTTTTCTTTTAATTTAGCCGAAATCTACCTCAATTTACACAAAACAATCTGATAGAAAACACTAGCCGCTCTAAAATGTCCTGCACTCTCTACATTTTTTATTGCTGGACTGTTGGTGGTGTTTTTTAATTTATTACTAGGTATGTTTTTGTGCCTTTTTTTCCTGTTGATCTCATTTGTTTTTGGCACCAAACAGTTCCACAACATGCCTCATAAATATTAATTAACACACACACACACACACACACACAGAGTAAATGTCATTGGCTGAACACAGAGACCGCATTTTTCAGGCATAAGGCCACAATTTGTTAGCTCGTTTGCAACAGGACATTAAATTCAGGTGTTTATTTTCGTTATCGTCCTGCCTGTTTTACGAAATCAATTTTTTCCATCTCTGTTTCAATTTTATTTTTTATTACCACAAGAGCAGAGCATGGGTGACGTCCAACATTCCATTTCTTGTCACTTAAACGATTTTGGCCAACCTCTGACACCCGCCGAACTCGTACCTTGTATTTTTCGTGACAAAGTCGAGCTGTCGAGGATTAGGAGGGTTTTTTTGCTTTAGTAACATTATTGTATTTTTGTTGCTTTTGTAAAAAACCAACGTTTTTTTTTAATTTTCTGCGAGTGTCGTTTGGTTTTATTGTACTCGTTGTTTTCTAAGACTTTCCAAAAGATTTTACCCCGCTGTGGAAATTCTTAATAACAATAAAATGGACATGGAATGCCAAGGACTTAATGCAGACGATAATTACACTGAGTAACAAGAAAATGTGTAAATATCCCTGTGACAATGTGATGTACTTATACAAGTTTTTCAAATTGTAATCCTCGTTGAAGTATTCATAATATCACATTTTCGAATTTTCAATTCAATCAACTGAAACATATTCGGGAACGATATTTCAGAAGGATATTATCCTTATGGCAAGCATTGCATGGAGAAAGTATAAAACTATTTATCAACCTCGGCTGGAAATTATTTTTTATAGTGCTGGAGGGATGTGGTGTGGCCAGCCGATTGTCACTTTGGTCCTGTTTACCAGGCACGTAACATATGTATCATCTGGGTTGGGTTTACCCCGGTTGCTATCTATTTGTTGCCATTTTAAAACTGCCAACAGCATACAGCAGCACTTAAATAAAATAATTTTCTTTTGTGGGTAGCTGCAGCGATGGGGAACGGGCAGACGGCAGGATCTGTTTAGGAAATTACGCCTTGGGTCATGTGCTGGTATAAAACATTAGATTCTACAAAACTACTTGCTGTGAAAGAGTTAGTTGTTGCAAGCTGCAAGTGCATCGAGCTAAATTTATGAACATTTCCCTTGCATCTTTTAGAGGGAACAAGGAATAAAAATGCGACGTTCTTGCATGTGCTTTCCATGAGGCATCTTTTACTATAAGAACAAAATACTGACGATAGAGAAACCGAATGTGTAGGATGCGAAAAAGCCTTCTTGTGTGTTGAATGTTAAAAGGTCCTCTAGGCATTTCAGAGAGACATGACATCCAGAAACACTTTGCCAGTTTCTAACTTGCCAAGAGACAGTACTGCTTGTAGGAAAATATTCGGAACAATAAGTGATTTACACCAAAAAGAAGATATCGGAAAGTACTATTTTCGATCAACGAAATTTCGTCATACAATATCGATTATCGATACATTTTGTCGATGTTATTGAATATTGATAATTTATTGAAGATTTTTGATAGTTATCGCTTGGTTTAAAAAGGAAAAGTTATTTTAATTTGTTTGCAAGTTTTTTATTATAGCTTACTAGGCGTTAGCCGAGACCCACCGACCCAAACCACCACCAAGACACCGTTTAGACCCATCAAAAGCTAAAGTAACAGGCGTTGTCTGGCTGACCCTCACACCCAACACTGACCCAACAAACTGACTGCTCCTGCACTGAAAACACCGCACATGATTGAGCCCCAACCTCACCTACCCGACACTGACCGAAAACTGTATGAGATCATGAGTTATGGTCGCGAATTAATACATAAATCCCATGGAAAACGGAATTTTTTCAATTTTGCCAAACATAGTTTTATTTGAAATGCACACCATAGACAACAAATAATCCAAAATTATGTATTAAGACTCTAACGGAATTTCCCAGTTGGGATAAGCCTCAAAATCTTAGGTAGAGTAGAGCGTGAGCCAAGTAATGCGTATCTCGTGTGATATATAGACTTTGATGTTGCATGGCTGCAGGATTGTAGATCAATTTTGGTGTATCTCGGGTGATGTATAAATCTTAATGTTGGATGGATGCACAATATCATCCCTGTATGAGAATAGGGATGCAGAATCGTAAGTCGAGCAGAGAGTATGTCGAGAAGTGCGTATCTCGGGTGATATATAGACCTCGATGTTGCATGACTGCAGGATTGTAGATCAAGTTTGCTGTATCTCGGGTGATATATAAATCTTAATATTGCTTGGATGCATAATATCATCCCTGGACGAGAATAGAGATGCAGGATCGTAAGTTGAGGAGAGTGTATGTCGAGAAATGTGTATCTCTGGTGATATACAGACTGCGATGTTGCATGGCTGCAGGATTGTAGATCAAGTTTGCTGTATCTCGGGTGATATATAAATCTCAATATTGGTTGGATGCATAATTTCCTCCCTGGAGAGAATAGGGATACAGGATCATAAGTCGAGGAGAGCGTATATCGACAAGTGCGTATCTCAGGTAATATCTAGACCTCAATGTTGTGTGGCAGCACCGTGCCACTCCTGCATCAACATAAAGATGCCGGAGCATATGTCAAGCAAAACGTTATTCGAGTAGAGGGTATCTCAAGTTGTGTATAGACCTCAAATCTGTGTAGACCTGGACGAACGTAGTGAAGCTGGAGCTTTAGTATTGCATCGGATGACGTGTAGACCTGAGCGTTGCGTAGATTACGACGTGGAGCATTCTTCGTGATAGAAGAGGAAAGTTGGCAGTGAACTTTGGCAACGGACTGTTGAAGTGTATCAACACAAAAGAACAATGGTAATCTACAAGTAAGCTACGCTGTACGACAGAGATGTCGACAGCAAAACATTGCAACAGAACTGATTCTTAGCAGAATAATTGATAGCGAAGTGCAGTAAAATGTCCACTCACCTGGCGATGTTCTGGCAGCAAAAGAAAAACTCTTCCTGAATGTTTGCCCTTTTTTATATTTTGATGCGTTGCGAAATTCTATCGTCTTTTCTCTGTTCTTTGGGTGTTTTGCTCAAATTGGTCGAAATAGAGGTTGAATATGTGATCTCTTTTCTTTCATATAGCTATCTGGTACAGTGTGCACCCGGGCCAACACTGCTGAAATGATCTATTTTATCAGAAGTTTGTTACTAATCTAAAAGGCGTACTACCTACTTGATGAAGGATGGTACGCCCTTAGCTGCAGAGTTTCTCAACTCTTCTGCCAAGCATATTTCTTTATGGAAAATACGCCTCCTTAGCTAGTGCGTATTTTTCCGAGCAGAACCTACTTTCCGTATCTAAGCCCAGATTAATTTTGCTAAGGTGATACAAAAAGCCATAGTGACCTGTCAGAATGACCACCAGCTTGACACATCTGTAGGGTTCAGGTGCTGTGAAGACAGATTGTAAGCCAGTTCATCTGCACACCTTCATTTTCTTGATGACCAGGGACCCATCAGAGCTTAACCCAGTTATGCCTGTCAAGTGATTGCAGTATATGGTAGCTGCATTTAACTTATATAGAGTCGATTAGATTGCACGACAGCGATTTAAGTGCTATCTGAAAAGATATATATCCAAGCGCCCTTAATACCTATACTAAGTTATACCAAAGCGCAAATCTCAATGGCATGAAGTTCCATCGAGAGATTCTTCCCCATACGTAAAGGAAGTTAATTAATCAGCCATTAAATACTCACCTACATATGACAAAATAATAGACTACTCCTTATGGTATATAAATCTTAATGTAAGGTGGGCAAAAAGCCGAATGATTTGCACAAAATCGTCTATGTAATCTTTGAGCCGAAATATTGGATCTCGAGAGTTGGTGCAAGAGTGTACCGACTTTATACCCAATAAATATACATAAGAGAATTCAGGAAAGCCAAGCGTTTATTCTTTCAAATAATACAAACCGAGCAGAGTGCATAATTCCAGCTTACTAGCACTGTGACCTGTATGATCTATTGCGGCTCCCCATGACTTGTGCTACGGAGACAGTGTATTTCCGATCCTATAGCAACCCTCCCATACCAATGGCTCTTAAGAACTTATTAATATGGAGCGGGTTCAGTGAATGTCGCGCAGACTCCGAGATTACGTGAGTTCCAATGAGATCTCTTCTCTGTCGGATCATTGCTCCGTATTCTTTGAGAAGATAGCATGGGGTCTCCCCCGTTTCAGTACAGAGTCTTGTTATGGAGTTTTCCAGGTTCAGAAAAAGGGTCGTTACAATAAAATTTATAGTTTTCTGACCCTTCGACTTAACTTCTCTATTTGTCTGATTTATGTAAATGTATTACACGTTAGATTGTGACGTTGCGTTTGCCTGGGCAACATGAGAGCCCTGGATGATTGCGCTTCGTGACCCTGAACGTTTCGCTAGCCTAAGCACTGTTGTCCTGACCGAAGTGCGAGCCTTGCACGATGCGTGGTCCTAAACGATGTGCTAGCCTGAGTGACGTGATGCTTACCGAAGTGCGAGCCTTGCAAGATGCGTGGTCCTGAACGGTGCGATAGCCTGAGTGACGTAATTCTGACCAAAGTGCGAGCCTTGCAAGTTCTATAGTCTGAGTTAGCGACCTTCCCTGATTAGTTACTTGACAGAAAAACTGTTAGAACTAATGTGTTGGCTGCGAATCATTGTGCAGACCAAACTTAGCGAAATGCTGGTTTGTATAGGCGTAGCAACCAACCGGGCAATCTGAAAGTGAAGCTACGTTATAAGATGACGTTGAAAGCGAAAGAACAAAGTAACGCCGTGGTGGGAAACCCGTAATGATTCTTACATTACGTCTACTTAGCCCCAATATCAGTGTTATAGCTCCCAAGTATTTCCTTTGAATGTCTTACGGAAGCGCGGCTGCACTACCTATACTGCGTATACTCTTCCCGCATTAGGCAGTACCATATGCCACAGAACGGTTCTGGCCCTACAACGGAGTGTCTGCTCCTTTATTAGCGAGCCTATCCGCTGCTTCCTTGCCTAAAGGAGACTAATTCAGTCATATTTCTAAAATAAATCCCTTTTTTGGAAATAGCAATATATCCATGTAAGTTTGTATCCTATCTTCATATGATCCTCGAGTTTCCTTCTCTCGTGTGGTTAAGGAGCAAAAAAATGCATTAAAAGCTGACGACATTTTATTTATTATTTATTTTTATAGTTTTAATGAAATTTTAATCTAAATTCAAAATGTATTGTGTGTGTGTTTTCATTGTTGTTGGAAAAATTCCCACTTAAAGTGTGCGAACATCCCTGAATTGCGAATACGAAAAGAAAGAATCTAAATTGCAATGTCGCCGTTCAAGTATAAGATTTTAAAAGGATCAAAGGCCGCTACGGCGAAAGTGCATTCTACAGCTGCAATAACGGCATATTGTGCTGTGCACACACACAAACATAAACTATTGCCTAAGGAGTTTTTCCTTCACTTCCTTTACTTCTTGTTGTGTATTTTCACGCTGCATCCCAGAAAAGAACTGAAAAAAAAAACGGAAGGCATAAGTGACGAGGCTGAATGCGAGTTGCGACACTGTTTTCTAAAGTCGCCAACACCACCACCAACAACAAACAACAACAACGACAACAAAAAGAAAACATTTCACAACAATTGTAAACGACCGTCATGGGCATGAACCAACACCTCCACTTCACCCTGTAGTTTACCCTGGTGTTGATATACGATATCGCAGGACACACAGCCCAACACAGGATATACTCGATATCTAAAGTTTACAGCATTTTTGTGTGTGTGTGTGGGTATTTGTAAAAGTAACAACTATAGCCGTTGGGTAGTCACCAACCACAAACTGGTCGCCGTCCGCACCAACCCTTTATAGATCTTCACTGTTTTGCACTTTTGGTATGCATTTGGTGTGTGTGTGTTTTTGTTTGTGTTTGTATGACTATGACATACACTTGCCGACCAATTTTTGCAAACCATTGCAATTTTATTATGCAAATTGGTAAATGGCCTGTGAATAACGTTTTACCTGCATGCAGCATGCAGTTGAATCCTGCTGAAGTTATGCTATGGATATCTTTTTCTTCCTTTGACGTATCCCTCCTTTCACAACAATAAATTGCGAAAGGCACCTCACAGCATTCACAGAATGATAGGGTGTATGCATGCCTGGTAACTGTGGCGAAGCATTCAATTCATCATTACAGTTTCGTCCTCAGGACGAACTTACGAATGACAATCAAATTCAATAAAATTGAAAGGTTTTCGTCCCGTTTCAGGCAACAATGGCTGCGTCCGTCCGAGATGCCTTTTAGCTTGATTGTTGTGTAAGTAAATGGTAAAACTTAATATGCATTTAAAGGGGAGAAAATATTATATCGTTGCATGGTCTTTGTATGCGAAATTCAATTTGGAGAACATTTTCATTTTTTGATGTAAATAAAGGAATTAACTGAAAAGGATTGACCTGTTATACTTACTTTAGTATAAAGTTCTATCAACAAAAAAAAAACGGGAAACTTCAGTTCGTAGAGCATTAATGGTATCCCCAAACCTACATGAGAAGGTATCCTGAATGGGATCTTCCCAAAGACCCGTGCATTGTGGAATGAAAAGACAGAGCAATACCTTAGACGTTAGATCGTCAAATAAAATCCTTTTTGGGGTATGTTTCAACTGAGAGCTAATCACATGCAAGCTTTAAATCAGCTTTTCAATATAATGTGCACGATGCATGATGCATGATGATGATGATGATGATGATGATGATGATGATGATGATGATGATGATGATGATGATGATGATGATGATGATGATGATGATGATGATGATGACGATGACGATGATGATGATGATGATGATGATGATGATGATGATGATGATGATGATGATGATGATGATGATGATGATGATGATGATGATGATGATGATGATGATGATGATGATGATGATGATGATGATGATGACGATGACGATGATGATGATGATGACGATGACGATGATGATGATGATGATGATGATGATGATGATGATGATGATGATGATGATGATGATGATGATGATGATGATGATGATGATGATGATGATGATGATGATGATGATGATGATGATGATGATGATGATGATGATGATGATGATGATGATGATGATGATGATGATGATGATGATGATGATGATGATGATGATGATGATGATGATGATGATGATGATGATGATGATGATGATGATGATGATGATGATGATGATGATGATGATGATGATGATGATGATGATGATGATGATGATGATGATGATGATGATGATGATGATGATGATGATGATGATGATGATGATGATGATGATGATGATGATGATGATGATGATGATGATGATGATGATGATGATGATGATGATGATGATGATGATGATGATGATGATGATGATGATGATGATGATGATGATGATGATGATGATGATGATGATGATGATGATGATGATGATGATGATGATGATGATGATGATGATGATGATGATGATGATGATGATGATGATGATGATGATGATGATGATGATGATGATGATGATGATGATGATGATGATGATGATGATGATGATGATGATGATGATGATGATGATGATGATGATGATGATGATGATGATGATGATGATGATGATGATGATGATGATGATGATGATGATGATGATGATGATGATGATGATGATGATGATGATGATGATGATGATGATGATGATGATGATGATGATGATGATGATGATGATGATGATGATGATGATGATGATGATGATGATGATGATGATGATGATGATGATGATGATGATGATGATGATGATGATGATGATGATGATGATGATGATGATGATGATGATGATGATGATGATGATGATGATGATGATGATGATGATGATGATGATGATGATGATGATGATGATGATGATGATGATGATGATGATGATGATGATGATGATGATGATGATGATGATGATGATGATGATGATGATGTTTTGGTTGCACATTCCATTTGTTCATGAGGTCTTTCGTAAATCATATTCATTGCTTTTTGTTGTTATTATTGTTTTGAGGTTATTATCTCAAAATGGTACCCACACGTAGTTAAAGGGAATTTTCCATCAAGAATACTAACAATACATCGCAAAAAGGAATCGTCAAGAGACGGCACCTATCCAGAATGCCATGGAATGAAGTTTGTAATACGCATTTTCGAATAACTTGACTAAAATTGTAGTCAATTTATAAATAAATAACTAGCTGAGTACTCGGCGTTGCACGGTTGTAAAATTTGACACCAACAACGACCCCACACCACCACCTCATTCACTGACTTCCTCCTCATACCATCACTACTCACCTCAGCGACCCCGACACAATCGACACTAAAATCGGTCATCTTCCCCGGGATTACAATTCACGACTACCACACCCGATCACTCAGCATCATTATACTTGTATACATTCCATTCCTTGATGACCAGAACCCATCGGAACTTCACCCTGTTATGTCTGGCAAGAGATATTGCATTGTACCATAGCAGCGTTTAACTGATAAAGAGTCCTATAAGTTGGACAACAGCATTTTAAGTATTGCCTGGATATCTAAAAAGATACTCGTATATATCCTCGCGCTCTTTATGGCTTTACTAAGGTTTATCCAATCGCAGATCACAATGGCATGGAGTTCAGCCTGGAACGCTATGGGACTCATTCCCATATTGTTATCGAGACTTTGGTGTTGGTTTCAAAGACACCAGATCCAACTCCAGCTTCCGTCTTCGATTAATTTGTGAACCAGACCAGACCTCTAGCGTCCAGTGCCGAAACACCATTAGAGCAGTTTGCACGATCCAATATTTTTACTTCAAATAACCTGCCGAAATAGTACTCCATGATCGTGATGTCGGGGATGGCACAAAGCATGTCCCTTTGAGGAATTAAGTCAAGAATTGTCAGGTTTTGGTTAAACCTGTATTCTAGCTTCAGCCTAATAGTGCATCTAGCGGCCGTATTCCTAATGACGATTTGCAGTGCTGAAAGCCTTATGACAGTTTCTAATGCTAGGTAGATATGCGTGGCACCCGTGATACCTAGACAGAAATTTTTTTGAAGTTTCTATAGCTAAGTTGCCGTTGGCCGTTCAATAACTTTCAGCCACCAAACGCATAGATGGTAAGGTGCCTTACCTTCGTTTTATATATCCAGAGAATTATTTTACCATTTAGACCCCAAGTTCTGTCATAAAGTCATCTACTTGCTCACATGGCCCTAGTGGCTCGTTCGTTGGTAGACTTGATATGAGAATTCCAGCTGAACCGTTAAGAACGATTACTCAGATATATTTGATCTCACTGGAATAAATTAAAGTGTTGCCTTTGATTGACCAAACTTATTTTTGTAAAATTCATTAGAACAGTTTTGTAAGGATTAATAAAAATAGTCCTTCTCTACTACACCATTCAAAAACTAGTAGTAGAGCACCTTGAATGTAAATAGAAATGGTCGTACTGTGTTTACCACAAATAAAAAGATTCACCAAGTCATCCGCATTACTAATAGCGATGTAGATCGAGTAGAAGATGGTCGATGACTAGCGAGCAGAGAAGGGAAGAAAGAAATTCTCCCTGGGGACAGGCTTTAACTACGGTCACAGATACAGAAACTACTCCTGAGGAAGAAGTAATATATCAACTTTCAAGCATTGGTTGGACGAGTCTTCGATACCTCTGATACTAATTGCACTTTCTGTTGAGTCCTAGCCAGTGTTTTCGAATGCGTCCTCAATGCCACGGAATGCACACAGAGCCACTTCCTTCGAACGAAAAGTTCCCTCTATCTCCTTCACAAGATAGTGAAGGGCGCACCTTCTGTATAAAAACTGACTTGAATGCAGAGGTATAGATAAATATAGCCAGCTTGTAATATGAATGTCATTGAGTCTCTCCATTGTTTTGAGGACAAATCAATCAATTTTTAATTCACTTCCTAAAACCAAACAAAGACTATCTCCGATGACAACACTTTCTATAGAAATTTTGAAGTGATCGGGCTCCCGAGCATATTTTTTGTTAAACTAACTCCATTTTATTAAAAAACATTACAGACATGTGTATCTTCGATGACAACAATTTAAAGGTCTTTTATGGGATCTTGAGGTCGTCTTGAGGAGGTCTTTAAGGAGGTCTTTAAGGAGGTCTTTAAGGAGTCTTGATGGGTTTCTTATGGTTTTATGGTTGTCTGGCGGGGTGTCTTGAAAAGAGCCTTGAGGGGGGTTTGAGGCTGTCTTGAATGGAATCCTGAGAAGGTCTTGAGAGTGTTTTGGGAGGATCTTGAAGGCTTTTTTAAGAATTCTGGAGTGGGGTTTTAAGGGCATCTTAAAACGGTCCTGAGGTGGCCTTGATTGTGTTTTCATGGAATTTTTCTTACCTATACTATTATATGAAGAGAGGGAAGTTTGCACATTTAATAGGCTACGCTAATCCCAGAAGCTACTGGATCGTCTTTAATCCTGCTTTCACCTTTGTACAGGGTTGAGGTTATAGGCTATATTTTTGGTCAGTGTTGGGCTGGTGGGTATGGGGCTTCGGACTCTAATGGTTTTTGGGGTCAGCGTAAGGGAGGGGGTCAATTGGTGTGTGGTCAGTGGGCTGTTTCAATGCGAGGTTTGTGGGCTGGTGGGTAGGGGACTTTGTGGGCTCAGTGATTAGCGTCAGTGTAAGGGAGGGTCTCAGTTGTTGTGTGAGCGGTGTCGGTGGGATGGTGGTAAGTTTTATTGGTGTCAGGGTGGTTGGGACAGTAGGGGTGGGGCAACCGTCTGTTATTTTAGCTAATCTTCAATTTTACAATTTTACCATTGTAGATAGTTTTTTAACCCGGAGGTCCTAGGTAAGAGTTTTTTGATGAGAGGTGGTGGTCAGTCTGGGCAGATTGGTGGGTAGATAACTGGGTGGGTGGTCAGCTGTGTGGGATGAGTGGTTGGTGGTAAGATGGGTGGGAGCAGCTGGCATGGCCGCCTATTTCAGCTAGTGTGATATAAATTTACAAGCTTACACATCGATTCTCATTAGTTCCAGCACTCAAACATTCCTTTTGAAAATGTATTCAAACATTGCACACATGTGTATCATTGTAGTCTGCCAATAAATTCTTAGCAATGACTGCTTTACAACACAGTTAGTGCACATCAGTGATACAAATTTTATTGCAACTAACGCAAGCAATTGTATCAATTGCTTCAAAGGAATGAACGAGTGAAAGTTTTTCTACAAAAAACTGATCACATTTTTAACGAAAAAAAAACTCCAAAACGCGCCAATATTACATTCGACCTTGCTGCAAGGATAAATAAAACGCCGAGCATGTCAGTTTTTTTTTCGAGTCAGTTGAGTTTCCATTGTCCACCCGACAACAATGGGGATCTGAATGAGTTCCCAAAGCAAAAAAATTTATCGCTTGGTAATTTGAAAAGTTTTCCACTTAGGCAGCAGCTGAAAGAAAATCAAACAAAGCTTGTTTGTACCCACTCACACCATACAAACACACACAACACACACACACACACAGTCACTGTACACAAACACACTCATTATCGCCACCTCCAGCGTTGTGCGAATTTTTCACGATTGAAAAAATTCAAATCAAAAGTTAATGACTTGGAAAATTTGTGAACATAATTCCTACACGTTGTCTGGCGACGACTATGGCAATGGCAATGGCAATGATGATGACAATAATGATTACCATAATGATGAGGATGATGCTGAAAATGTGAGATGCTCAATCGATTGCTGTTATTGGTTTGTTTTGCACAAATCATCCAAAGTTTCCTTTTTATTCCATCACGATGACACATCAAAATTTTGGAGTTTTCCCGCTCTTCTGTGAAAGGTGGAACCTTTCCATCACACTATCCCGTTTATTGTTTATCTATACATTTATGAATTTTATAAAATAATAATATTTTTCCCTCAAAGATAAACAACAGCAGTATGGGAAAGTATGTATCTGCATATTTTCGTCCTGTAATTTTAAAGCCCTAGATGGAAAAGAATGAGACAAAGGGTATACCACATTCCATAAAATGTTTAAATTTTCAATTTGTGTGAAATAAACAAATGACATTCTTTCGTTATCGGTGCAAATTGCTATAATGTATGGGACATTGACAAATTGCTTATATTTTCCAATTCAATTGGAAAGGAAACAACGTAAATATTATTGTTAACAAATAATTGTCATTGTCGTTTATTTAACACACATTCCAAAATCCAACATTGTTGATAACTTTGCATTCACTTATAATACTATTTGTAAAAAAAAAATTCTTCGAATTCATAGTGAAATCATTGCATTCCATCGTAGCTCTTTATTTTAATTCGACGATATATCTATTACATGTGTATATTTAAAGCAATTGTATTTTATACAAACGTTTTTAAATAAATAATCAGAACTATTGTTTTTTAAATTATAACTACAACTTTAAATAGAACAGTGCTTTCAGCGAATTTAGAATTTTTTTATATTGATGCGCAAATACTGAACTTTCGATATGAAATGTTTAATTGATTTACGTGAACACCGCCAACTGAAGGCGGTCCTCTTCGGACGTGGATTAGTTATATGACAATCAACGTCCATCATAGACTGATGTGCCAGTATTAACTCAATGGTTAGAGCAGGACCCATCTTAAATCCTTGCCGATCTTTGGTTATTCGACAACCGGTTGAGATATGCAACTCCACAGAAAACGCATCATCGCACCGGTAACATCAGGAAGGATACTGATGTACCAAAGATTTATGGTAACATCAGCCCCCAAACTGATGTTACCATGCTAGCGCTCTACCCGCATTTGGGCAGTAAGCCACCAGCCACTACGTAAGGCCAAGCCAGAGTAATACTGGACCTCAACCAAAAGTTGGCCCAGACTCAGTTAAACCTCCAAGGAGATTAAACCTTATCTGTGGGCAGCCAACCCCCGTAGAACTAACGCGACCTTGGTGACATCTGCAATCAAGGGACTCAGCTCTTTCAGAATGAGTGCCTGGGCGATTGCAAAGCAGACCCTGGCAGCACGTTCGTCCGGAACCTCGTATCCTATCATTTGACACTAGGGTAGTTCAAGTCCTAGGCCGCCCGGGATAGAAACTATCCCAGGCACTACCGCCTGCAGTTGTACGGTAGGGGCGCTTGATACAAAAAAACAGCGCCCTATTCTTGACATTCTTTAGCACAAACCGCCTGCCACTATAATCTTCCGAGTTAAACCAAGTATCAGACTTATAATAACCAGACGTTTAAGTAAGATACAGCGGTCCCCTCGGGGAAAAACTTTCGATATGTTACTATTAGCGCTTTCGACTTGCTGGGTACAGTGAAGGTTTGGTGACACATTTCCACAACGTTCTCTCGTTTTCATCGATAACGCTGTCGAAATGGGACACCAAACCTTCACTGTACCCAGCAAATCGAAAGCGCTATAAGAAAAGTTTGGTTTTGGTTCAGCGAATTCTAATCCATTCGTATGAGTCCACTGCAGCCAATGACTGAGTGTGAGCGGGACTGGCGTACTTTCAGGCGAATTCAATGCTGCTATCGTCTTGTACTTGATTTCTTTTCTTCTGTGATTTCCTGATCGCCTACGATTCATATGAGATCAGTTGCGTTGGGTTGGGTTGGTTATGGCAGGTGTGTTCGGCTTGGTAGTAATGATCGGTGATGACGGCTGTGATTGGGTTGTCAGCTGTATTGTATTTGCCTGCATTTGAGTGATTTTGTCCTCAAGAGAAAACAAACATGGCTGATATTGAGTGACTTGCTTTTGTGTATTGAGAAGACCATTGGTGTATATATTTTGTTTTGAACAAAGTGTAATTCATGGCATTTGTTTCTATTTAAAGAATTTCGCTGCTCACACCATCTATCGGCCGATGTTCGCCAATTGATGGTTTTCATCTCCCTTTAATTTGTTTGACGTTTCCGCTTGTCGTTGTTGTGAAAAAAAGACTAGCAATTGCACTTCTCTTATATTGTAATACCTCTTTGCGGTACAAAGTTTACAACGGTAGATGATCTTCAGAAACCCGTTCTCTATTCACAGGTTCTTTTGTCAGCAACGTTAATACTCGTTTTAGGTCTAATCAACATAGATTAACCTTAAAACCGTTCTCATGTAGAAACCAACACCTCAAATCATCCTTTTATCCGAGAGTGACTTCGATGTGGGTTCAGTTGGTAGACTTCGTGTTTCCTGAATATTTTCATCTACAGGCCTTCAAAATTGCCGTCAACAACTTCCCGAAGGACGACATTGATGTATCCTAAAATATCGTTATCGTTTTCATAGAAAGGTATTCGCTTATTTCCATAGCTTTGCTTTTAAGCTGAGTATAAGGCAAAATTAAGAAATTCATCATTATTATATTTGGCTTCATTTCATTTCATTTCATTTCATTTCATTTCATTTCATTTCATTTCATTTCATTTCATTTCATTTCGTTTCGTTTCATTTCATTTCATTTCATTTCATTTCATTTCATTTCATTTCATTTCATTTCATTTCATTTCATTTCATTTCATTTCATTTCATTTCATTTCATTTCATTTCATTTCATTTCATTTCATTTCATTTCATTTCATTTCATTTCATTTCATTTCATTTCATTTCATTTCATTTCATTTCATTTCATTTCATTTCATTTCATTTCATTTCATTTCATTTCATTTCATTTCATTTCATTTCATTTCATTTCATTTCATAGAAAGTGTTGTCATCGGATGTGCGGAGTGTGCAAAGATTGAAAAAAAAAGGGTGTTAACTAATTGATCACAAAATTTAGCCAGACAGCCACAAACAACCAAATGAAAACATCCGGAGACGAAGTTAATATAAGAAAAGATTCCAAAGATTACTTCACCAACGGCTGCATGTTGGTCAATGTTCAAATCAAGCCACCACTATTTGTTTGTGCTTTTTTTGTGATCTGTTAAAACTCAACTCCACACTATCGTTCCTGAAAACATCACAGAGATCCATCTGCTTAACTTCAGAAAATCTTCAGCCACCAATTCGCGAACTGAACAACAGAATAACAGCTTGAGAAACACTGAGAAGTTACAATCTCATGAAAAAGCTTCCCAATTAGCTTTTGGCATATGGCTTTTAATTGTAGAACCCTTCCATGTGTGTGCAAAAATACACAAAATAATACTTACACTGGTCACAACTATTAATATGTCTACGTCTCTGTTCTCGGTATTGACTAAACATTTCACTTTTAAATTCCACGAATTTTATCGAAAATTTATTTTCCACTTTAGTTCCTGATTGCATATTCTTCTAGGGAGCAACCAGAGCTTTATTTTAGACCATTGATTCATTCGGGGTTCTGATTGGAATTCAAAGTATCAATTCATTGAATTAAAATAACGAAAAATATGTGAGGTAGATACTGGAGGTGTTCGATGGTAATTCAATTCTCATTTCGGGTCTATTCTCATTAGTTCCGTTAAAAGACAATGAGATCGTAAAACCAAAACACATCCATCAGATACCACATAATTTCGGATTTTGTGAGGAGAGAGAATTCAATTAAAATGGATTGCAATTTTCCAAAATGAATAATTGTTTTCCTGTAGAGGTATAGGATGCACGCATCAAAAGGAATGAAATCCTTTCTTATCCCTATGGAAACACATGCACTTACACACACACACACACATACACTTAAAAGACAATTAAATTTGGAAAATTTACTTTATTTTGTTAGCTTACGGCAGAATATAGATGCAGGAAGAAAATTAGATTCAGAATCTATGGTGGTAGGTATAGGAGATGTTAGGGAATTACTAAAGGGTGGTGTGTCTAGCAACTATCCAAACAAACAAAAAAAACTAAAAGGAATTAATAGGAGTGTTTGGAATGACACATTCCGGATATCCATTTACTCTCGATGGCTGTTTGCGTATGGTAAACATTTCGCACCTGGTTGACAGACAAATAATTGTCCATCTTGCAAATCACATTTCTTAGATGCGAGAATGCATTAACTTACATCTAGACACTGCCCCAAAAATAGGATCTCTTCAAATACTCGTCACATTTTGGTTTCACCAAAAGGACGAACGAACAAAAATATCGTTCGTTCTTTCACAGCAAACAAAGTCATTGCCAGTGCATCCGTCCTGTGCATATAACTACGAGAGAGAACACACTGAACAAAAATTGTTCTCCTTTCCATCTCGTTGCGATTGCGTTATGGACAACATCTGCAATAACAATAATAATATTTGCATTTTGAAGACGAGCTGACAATAACACTGGGACACTAGGTGCAACATTGTCTCTATGACTCCCCAATGGTCGACCAACCGTCCGCCCGTCCGACCTGCCAGATGAACAATCATCAAGTTACATACAAGTTGTGTTTTTCTTGTTTACGGATTACAACACTAAAATCGAATAGAAATACAAAATACGCACAAAACTTGATATACAATTTGAATGGCCGAAGCAGCGTCAACATATTTAATGGATTTTGTAATAAAATTACTTGATTGCATGTGCGTCAGATTAATGTAACAACTGTGAGAGACTGTGGAGCGAAGTCACCAAATCACAGGCAAAGGGCAAGCAAAGTATAATATATTCCCGTGTTTGCAAACGCAAAGCAAATTCTTCCATAGAAGTTACAACAATTTATTGTATTTTTATTCATATTTCATATTGAAGATCAGTTAACTATGGCAAACAACGGGACGAGACAATGATCCATACAATTTGGCGTCGAATTAAAGTGAAGAACTTGAAGATATTCCCACACATAGTGCAAATCGTTTACCAAATGCTGACCGTCAAGTGAGGTTAACGTACTCACATGCTCTGTTGAATCTGGTACAAGACATGGATGATTTCGTATCAAAAATCGTAATGAGCGACGAAGCCCATTTTCACTTGAGTGGTTAGGTTAAGGTGCCTGTCAGTGGAACCGACGTACTTAGACCAGTAATGGTCCATTGTAATACCATACGGATCAGAAAGAATTTCTTCTACCTACTCGATGAACCAATTAGAGCTTCGTATGAAGCGTAGGAGATTTCCAATGTCAATGTTGATGAGATCGTTAGTGTCGTTGTAGAAGAAAGCTCCCATATGGAGTTTACGACTTTGGTAGAGGGAAGATGGACGATGGTCTCCTCCTCCCCCTCATTCATGCAGCTTCTACAAAAGTCATTCGAGAAGACTCCAAGTCTGCATGCCTGCCTCACTGATTGCTATAATTTCAGCCTCGAAAACACTACAGTGATTTGGAAGACGGAAAGAGAGGCTAAGATTTAGCTTTTGTGAGAAAACACCTCCGCTGAATCCGTCATCAGTTTTTGACCCGTCTGCGTAAAAATGAATGTGTTCATCTTCTAGGTAGGCGTCTTCGTCCCAGAATGATATGGAAGTTTTTGTTAAAATGAAGTTGCAGAATGGTGTAGTCTATGTTGTCTGGCATCCTGACTAAATTGAGGATAGAGGAGTAAACGATTTCATTTCTAGTCCAATGGGAGATATCATTAAGGCGAATAGTCGAACTAGCAGCTACTTGCTTGCTGTAAATGCCAAGTGGTGTAAGGTCAAACAGGATGTCCAATGCGGCGGAGGTGGATGTACGAAGTGCTCCGCTCATGCATTGACTAGCCGATCTTTGGACTTTGCTTACTATGTTAAGGTTTACTTTTTTATTTAAGGCAGTCCACCATACAGTCACACAGTATAGTAGAGTAGGTCTTACTACCGCTGTATATAGCCAATGGGGTATATGGGGTTAAAGACCCCAACTACTACCAATGGCTTTTTTGCATGAGAAAAGTGTTACTGTGACTTAACGAACGCTTTCTTTTATGTTAGGTTTCCAGCTCAGCTTCCTGTCCAAAATAAGACTCAAATATTTGGCTCTATGAGAGAATGTTAAGCTTATAACTTTTATCGAAGGAGGGTTAATAAGTGAAACTTTATATTTCCTGATGAATAGGATAATCTCAGTTTTGTGAGGGCTTACACCCCTAAACCGAAGCGATATGCCCAGCAAGTTAGCTTGTTGAGAGCATTTTACAGGAGCTCCTTTATGGTATTCGGTTAATTTCCTGATACGGCAATAGCAACGTCATCCGCATAAGCGGTTACTCTGCAACCTTCACATCTAAGGCATACCAGCAGTTCGTTTATCGCTAAGTTCCATAGAAGGGGGTGACAGGACTCCACTTTGTAGGGTTCCTCTGCAGACAGATCTTCTGCACGCCCAGCTTTGAATTAATAATCATCAAAGATTAATCAATTCACCAAGCGAGTATCGTCCACCCTCAAATACGACAGTGCCACCGTAATCGCAGATATATTGACGTTGTTAAAGCACATTCAATGTCTAGGAATACCACCATTGTGTACTACTTGTGATGAAGGACATGTTCAATAGAACGTACCAGTGTATGCAGAGCTGTTTACAATACGCGTGCTGATTTGTGTGTGTGTGTGTATGTAGATATCGATCAATCTTTCAAGTGTCTTTAACAGGAATGATGAAAAACGGATTGGTCTGAGATCCTTTGGACTAACGTGCGAGCATTTGCCGGCTTTGGGTATGAAAACCACGTTTACTTCTCTCCTTAAGTCTCTCACTTAAGTGGTTAGGTGAATAAACAAAACTTGAGTTTCTAGGTCACGGAGAATCCACATGCAATACACGAAGTTCCAATGCATCCCCTCAAAGTGATGCTCAGTGATATTCAGTGAAACAGTTATTAGCCATTATTGTTTTGAGGACAACGACGGCACCGTAACCGTAACTGGTGAGCGCTACAGACAGATGTTGATTCCAGCAGGACAGAACAACAGTTCACACAGCTCGGGCAACGATGGAGATTTTCAAACACTAATTTCCAGGCCGTGTGAATTCTCGTTTTGGCGAGTCGATCTGACCGGCCTGATCGCCATATCTGACGGCGCTAGCCTTCTTCCTTTAAGGAGTTTTTAAATCTCGCGCTTACCACAACAAACCACTTACCTTGCAAGTCTTGAAAGCTAGTTTGACATTATTGATACACGCCCCACAGTAAATACACATCGACTACAAGGCAAATTAAATTGCAAATATGTCTGTGGCTATGCGTGCGATATCAGCTTTTCTCCTCACATATGCATGTGATTTGCTTGGATCATATTTTGTTATTTACCCATTTCATCAAAGATGAAAGTACACTGAGACAAATCACAACCAAAAAGAAAGAAAACACAACGACCGAGACGAAGACGAAGTTACGGTGGAGAAAATGGCGTTGGAAATCATCGACATCATCAGCATTATCATCATCATTGTCCAGAGTAGTTGTTGTTGATGTGATATTCTGTGAAATTATTATTACCTTCTGCACGCACAATGATGCATCTGAGAGAAGATGTGCAAATCATCAGCAATATTCATAACAGCAGCAACAGTAGCAGCATTGAATTTGCTTGTGGTTTCTGCGTTGAGGACACCAATGTACACAGATACATTTTGTGTATGTTTGCGTTCGGTTTCCTTATCCCATTGACAATAGAAACAACAATACCTTAGAGAGTAGACAATTTGAATCAAGGAATTGCCAAAGCTTTAAATTTAATATTAGACAGATTTGCAGGATTATCAGAGTAATATTTACACTTGAATTGAAGTATTAACTAAAATTAGTCAGTCAGTTTTTACCTTCTTGAGCAGCGAGGTGATAATGAAAGTTTGAGTTATAAGGAGACTTGAGAAGATTTTCGACGAGTACATAATTTCTCCTAAATATTAGAAATTAAGGACGACTCTGGAGACTTTTAGCGAAGTTGATTTAACACCGACTGCATGTCGGATTAGATTAAATAACCTACATCATACACCATATTTCTAATTTATATTTCGCAACCTCTTTCTTTCTTTATGAACGCCCGCGTGTGTTCCACCATACACAAACGGAGGAGTTATTGTCTGATACTAATTCGCAATACCCTCCTTCAGTTTCAAGTTGCTATCCAGTATTTTGATATAATTGTCAAAATGTTTAAATGCAATTGTCAGGAGTTACGAACTCTTTGTCGCATGATTTTCATATCAGCATAAGGGAGGTAAAGTGCAGTGACCCCAAAAGACTACCAAAGATTCCTAAAAAAGCTTTAAATGACGACGCACTCTCCTCCTCTACCGGTTTCCCACAACGTTCCTAATTATTCACATTATGCGATCTGAATTTTAAAAAAGCGTTAATCTTAAAAGACCACCCAGAAGATCCCCCAAAAAACCGCCGACGAAAAAACCCTCAAAAGACCCTCGAATATCCTCGAAAAACCACCAAAAGATCACTAGAATTACTTCTAATTTGGGCAGCGCTGATAATGATGAATGATTTCAAGCTACAAAGTCGCTTGCAACATGAAAGCATTATGTGCCGATTTTTTACGCTAAACAGAACAGTATTTTGTTTTTTTTTTTCACTTTCTAAACACAACCGGGCGTTGTAGCTCTGTAGATAATTACATGGCTTTTGAGCAGGAGTTCGGTTGTTCGAATCCCAGTAGGTTAGGTTAGGTTAAGGTGGCTGTCAGTAAAACCGACACGCTTAGATCAGCAAATGGTTCATTGTCCATTGTGATACCACACGGATCAGGAAAGCTTCCCTCCACCTACTCGTTCAACCTCTTAGAGCTTCGTATAAAGCAAACGAGCCTGCTGATATCAGTGCTGATAAGATCATTAATGTCGTTGTAGAAGAAAGCTCCCATATGGAGTTTACGTTTCTAAGAGAGGACCGGACAAGTGCAGAGAAGATGGATAATGGTCTCCTCCTCCTCCTTATCCATGCAGCTTCTCGAAAAGACTCAGAGTCTTGCTGCATGCTTGCCTATAAGACAGTGTCCCGTAATGTCACCTACAATACCACTAATGCGCGATCTTTTTTGAGAAATCTTGTAGCGTTTCGGATCCAGCTTTGTTGTACCGTTTGGCAACCTACGATTAGTTTTGTCAATGGCATTCCGCTTTATCATGAGTTTGCATGTAGGGATTGGTATGCCTAGAGAATCATATTTTGGTAAGATGGGTAGTGTAGTTCCTTGTTTGGCGAGTAAGTCAGCCATACAGTTTCCCTGAATGTCTCTATGCCCTAGTCCCCAACACAGGTGGATATGAAACTGCTCCGCCATCTCCCTAAGAGATGATAGGCAGTTAAGGGCTAAGGTGGGACGTGCAGAGACTGATTCCAGGGACTTCAGCGCAGCTTGGCTATCCGAAAATGTACGGATATCATAAGCGGATATGACGTTGTTCTTCAGCCAATATAAGGCTTCACAGATCGCTATAATCTCAGCCTGGAAAACACTATAGCTTTATGAAGGTGGAAAGAGGGGCTTTTTTGTGAAAACACCTCTGCAAACTAACGTCATCAGTTTTAGATTCGTCTGTGTAAAAATGAATGTTTTCATCTTCCAAGTAAGCGCCTTCCTCTAAGAATGATCTGGAGGGGAAGGTGACCTGGAAGTTTTTATTGAAATGGAGCTGTGGAGTGTTGTAGTCTTTGTTGTCTGTGATCCTGACTAAATTCAGGATAGAGAAGTGGCCGATTTCATTTCTAGTCCAGTGGGAGATAGCCTTGAGGCGAACAGCCGAGCTAGCAGCTACTTGTTTGTTGAAAATGTCGAGAAGTGTAAGGTCGAACAGAAGAAGAGTTGTACGAAGCGCTCCGCTCATACATAGACTAGCTGATCATTGAATTTTGAATTTGTCAAGGTTTAATTTCTTATTTATGACAGTCCACCATACCGTCACACCGTATAGAAGAGTAGCTCTTACTACCGCTGTATACAGCCAATGACCCCATCTTCTAGCAATGGTCTTTTTTCCTGAGAAGAGGGCCACAGTGGCTTTTCGAACTCTTTCTCTTATGTTATATTTCCAGCTTAGCTTCCTATCCAAAATAAGACCCAAATACTTGTCTCTATTGGAGAATGCTAAGCTTGTACCTTTAATAGAAGGAGAGTCAATATGTGGGATTTTGTATTTCCTAGTAAAGAGGACAAATTCAGTTTTGTGTGGGCTTACTCCTTAACCGCAGTGATCTGCACAATTTGTTAGCTTGTTGAGATCATTTTGCAGAAGTTCTCTTAAGGTGTTAGGATACTTCCCTGACACGGCAATAGCAACGTCATCCGAATAAGCGATCACTCGGCAGCCATCCTTTCTCAGGCATACAAGCAGCTCGTTCACCACTAAATTCCATAGAAGAGGGACAGGACTCCAACTTGTGAGGTTCCTCTGCTGAAAGATCTTCTGGCAGACGACACATCCAGTTTTAAGTTAACAATCCGACTTCTAAGTAGATGGTAAATCATATCGCCAAGTGAGTCGTCTACCTTCAAAGCCGTCAGTTAATCTGTGATCGCTGATGCATTGACGCTATTAAAAGCGCCTTCAGTATCTAGGAAAGCTACCATAGTGTACTCCTTGTTGTGTAAGGGAGTATTCAATGGAACGTACTAGCGTGGTTAACATCAGCTAAATATCGATACTGTTTGACGGATTTTTAACTGGAGCACAGGTTCAGATACCTGTATATCTAGAAATTAAGATGATGATGAAGCAAAGTAGAGAAGTAGAAAAAAATATAAGAACAAATGACGATTCTTGAATGAAATTTACATTTGAGTTCTAGGATTCTATATACCCTGCGACATCTAGTCTTCTTTGGAGACTTCCAGTTTAAAGATTTATAGGAATATTTTTAAAAAAAAAACTTCAAATGATGTCGGAATATCCTTGAGGCAAATGCAAAATATTTCGAGCAAAACTTACGACCGGCTGTGAATTTGTTCATAGATCTTATCCGCTCTAATAAATTTGCACAGAGCGCACCACTAGAACAGAACACGTAAACAGTCGTATTGCGAAGACTGATGTGCATATGTAGATATACTACTAACATACACAGAATACTCATGAATACCCATATCCAATACCATCATAAATTGTGCATGTTAATCGCTTGCAATGTCAAATCAACCGTATCCCTCCGAACTAATCATGTGTGCAATTTTATGTTTGTCATTCATTGATTCATTGATGGATTTATAAATTATTTTCCAGCCGAGTGATGTTTTTATGTGGCTTTGTGTGTGAGTTGACATAGCTGTCAATAGCAACAGGATATTCAACATCAAATTCAGGATAACTCGCAGCGTTGATGCTTTGATATTTGATCGCTTGATAGGTCGCTTGACATTATTGCCAGTCCTACATAAACAGTTTAACCTTCGACATCAGAAAGCAGCTTTCATTCAACTGCATGTCAACCCTTCTAAAGTGGTACGTATTAGTATGGCACATGAGGTTAATTGATTCGATTTTATTTCACCAGTTATCCATGGATGACCTAGAAAATTGTTCTACAGCTATGTGTTTTTTGGGTTATTTATTGTTCACTACGACTAAACGTCATTATTTACAAATCCAAATTACAAATCATATCAACAGCCGAGAGCAGCAGCCAAAAAGTGCGATGGAATATCCCAGGCTACTGTAACTGCTAATGAGAACAGATACAGTGTTTTGTTTTAAGCGTCAGACTGAAGCAAGAAGTCTTAAGCTTTTAACGTGTGAGCAGCGATCCGCATTAAGGCTAAATTTGCCAATATATGTCACCATCAACAAAATTTCTACAAGCTCCTCAGCAAAACCTATGATCAGCGCCCCAATTATGGCAATAAATCTGTGAGGACATCTTTTATAACACTCTAGCAAAATACAAGCAACACGAACACGACTTGTGACCACCACAACTAAACCCTTGGTTTGAGGACGAATGCAGTCGGGCGGTTGCAGTGAAATAAGTGGCATAGTAACAGGCACTGCAAAAAAGGACAAGTGCTGCTAATGACCACAAAGGACGAGAGGTACGCCAAATTTTTCAAAGAACGCCATCAATGATGATAAGAGGTGCTACTCTAAGAATAATTCACGAAAGTTATACCAAGATACCAAATGGTAAAAATAACATAGCCAAAACCCCGAAACCTGATCAGAAACATGTCGTGATAAGGAAGGATATTAAAGCTATTGCTACCGATAATAGCGCTGAAGATCGTTATCTATCTACTATCAAGAGGAAAAAAACATTCACCTTGGACGATAACAATCAAAATTCCGCCCAATTGAGGAACATAAAGTGGGTATCGCAATATCCTAACTTAAAAATAACAAAGCTAATAAGTAGGTCAGCCGGTCGAGCTTTTTAAAACTGCAGGAGACGACTCGGTGGAGAGTGCATTCATCAGATCTCAAAAATTTGGTCAGATAAAAGGATTTCAGATTAGGGGATATTCAGAATTTGCCCGATCCACAAGCAAGCTGGGCCAACTTTACTGCGTCAACTATAGAGGAATTACTCGGCTTAACATTGCCTATAAAATCCCATCTGCCGGACTTTATTAACACTTGAAACCAATCGTAAGCAACCTGATTGCTTCCCTATAGTTCGGTTTTAGGTCGGTCAGGAAAGTCAAAAATTTATACAGCGGCAGATTCTAGAGAAGACTCCAGAAGTACAGTACGCTCCCCACACTTGCCTGGATTTCAGAGCCACAAAAGACTGCATTTATAGAGACGGAGCTATAAACGGCATATCTAGTTTGGACATCTCTACAAAACTCGTTCGAAGAGTGCAGGATGACGATACAGAAAACTCGCTGCTCTGCGAAATTTGGCAACAACCTGACCAAGTCCTTTGATTTCAAGAAAAGGATTTAGTCAAGGTGACGCTGTGTCATGTGACTTCTTGAACATCTAATTGCAGGTCCACGATTTTTGTTGAAGTCTATTTATCTGCTGGCAAGCGCTGACAGCATTGATATAATTGGCAGGACCCAGCGCGCTCTCACTGGTGTATTTGTCAGCTAGCTATGTGAAAATGGAACATGTTTCATCCATTACATAGTGTGATTTTAAGAAAACAGCAAATTTCCAATTGAGCTAAATAGTCAGTTATCATATGGCTAGTAATGTAGTAGCGAAGCAGTAATACAACCCGATACGTAGCGCGTTCCCTTTTAGTTTTTTTTTTATAATTCCAGAAGGGTCTTTCTTAAATAAACCATATATGGAAAAATGTTTAATTGTTCTCTTTATAAAGCTAACAAAACAAACGCAAAGCATAGAAACAATAAAATTATATTTGAAAGAGACAGTCAAACTCTATGCTATGCAGCAAAGTAACCCACAGTTTTTCGGGTTAATTATCTTGTACTGGATTACTTATCTTGTCTTTTGGAAGTCTTTTGTGGGGTCTTTTGGAGGTATTTTGGGGGTATTTTTGAGGTCTTCTAAAGGACTTTTGGGGATATTTTAACGGTCTTTTAAGATTCTTTTGGGAGTCTTGTGAGATTTTTTTAGGGTCTTTTAAGATTCTTCTATGGGTCTCATGTGGATCCTTTGTTGTTTTTTAGGGGTATTTAGAGGGTCTTTTGGGGGTTTTTGTGGTCTTTTGGAGGTCTTATTGCGGTTTGTTAGTAGTCTTTTGTTATTCTTTTGTGATTTTTTTTGTGATTCTTTTGTGATTATTTTGTGATTCTTTTGTGATTCTGTTGTGGTCTTTTGGAGGTCTTATTGGGGTTTGTTAGTAGTCTTTTGTTATTCTTTTGTGATTCTTTGTGAGGGTATTTTGATGGTCTTTAAAGGATCTTTACAGGATCTTTACAGGGGTATTTTAGAAGTCATTTGGGATTCCTTTGTGATTCTTTTGTGATTCTTTGTGATTCTTTGAGATTCTTTGTGATTCTTTTATGATTCATCTGAGGGTATTTTGATGGTCTTTTAAGGATCTTTTGACGATCATCTGAGGTCTTTTGTGATTCTTTTGAATGTCCTTTGAGGATCATCTGGGGTCTTTTGTGATTCTTTTGAATGTCCTTTGAGGTTAATTTAAGAGTCTTTTGGGAGGCTCTTTGCCGTCTTTTGAAAGATATTATACCTTTCTAATATAAACTGTATTTTTTTTGTCATCCTACGCCAAATAAATTTCACTTGAACCGCTCGTTAAGTTTACACGCACTCATTAGTTTTTTTGTGGTTTTTTGGTTATAATACTGAATTAAGTCTTTAGAATCGATTACAGCTATCTATATGGCGAGCTGAGTAGCTCCACTTTACTATCTGTAATTACCTTTTGAACTCATCTGGTAAAATCGCGAATACCAGCAATGTTAATTCATCAGCCTGAATCTATAGAGTGTCATTAGATGGCCTGGTTACTCATTTCATAGTTCACGTCTCTGCAATCCAAAAAGTTTCTATGAAAAAATGATCCAAATGGAAAATTTCACTCCTTTCGGCTTTTTTTGGATCTTTTTGTGAAGCCCTAAATTGCTGCCATATTGCCCGATTTATGCGAAAAACTCGTGAAGGATTGAGTTCAGCCGCATTTACTTGTGCAGGTGTTTCCTAGAAGGACTTTTAATTAATACTTTATTAATTAAATTATTGTCTTTTCGGATGTTATGCCGAAAAAGTTTTACGCATCTCTCCACATCCTTACAGTGTTTGAGCTTCACGGCACTAATTTCTCAGCGTTGTACTTTTCGCAGATCCTTTCATCCCCTAAACATAATCACCATTATCCCATTTGATAATAATAGCTCATGGCGATTCATTTAGTTGCTACTTTGCTGCTGCCGCTTTAGTTCATCGAAGTTCGTCATCGCAAAAATCCAACATCAACAATCGCGTAGTCCTGGCATCATCATTTTATATATAATCATTGGAGCAAACTCTTTTTAATGAAAAGCAAACACAATCAATTCATCCGATAGACAGACAAACACACACACACAGAGAGAGAGAGAGAGAGAGAGAGAGAGAGAGAGACGACCCAACAACCCAGGCGAACTGAATGCTGTTTTCATAACTTTGCTTAGCACTGCACTGGCATCTTTCTGCTGCCACCATAGGTACATATAGTCGATTTTGTGGAGCGAAAGTTGAAAGTTCATGGTTAATGGCGGTAAAGGGAGGAAATCATCGCCTTACACTAAACGACTAGGGAGGGTACTGTCTGCGTACAAATAGTCTCCTAATAGAATGGCCATCAGGCCAATATCAATACCTTTTGAAGGTTTCTGCAAAGTTTTGCAAAATCTTCTGCTCCTCCAAATTGGCTGGCGCTTGCCGTTCTCCACAATTGCTTGTGTTCCTTTTTATAGTTCCCTACTCCCATTTTTATGCTCCTTCCTTTTTTATCTTCCCTAGAATTTCATTAGATTGGACTTTGTTTGTTGTTTCTCTAGATGGACTTCACCAGGACTTCACCAGGACGAAGGAGATTGCTGTTTGTTGAGCAGATTTTCCACTTGGTAATTTGTGAAATTTTCCAGTAACCAAGTAACCGCTCTTCAAGGTTTTCATTGAGTGCGATGCAATCTTGCATCAATTATCGGGTTAAGATGGGACAGGGATGTAAGGATAGTACTTGTGGTCTTTCATTGATTGTTATTTGGTTATTCTCTATAGAAAATAAACTAAGAAGCAGAAGTTCTATGAATGTTTACCAGCGGGACAGCGGGATGTTATTGCTTTAAAATGAGAATATAGAATTTAGGAAAAGTTTTAAGAATTTATTTCACTCTATATCCTTCCTCTCCCAGCCCCATCAGGAGAAAGCACAATCTTAGCAAAATCAAATGATGAATGCATCCTCTTGGGATGTGTCTCCAATGCCAGGCATTCACTCTGGGGTAGCTCGGAGGACAATTTACGGGGTGAGTCTCTTTTTGATTTTATTATTAGTAGTAATTTCAGTATATGTAACTCTGGTAATAATCCAACCTTCACTTTCCCGAGTTCGGAGAGGTGCATAACGGGATTATGTCCAATGTCAATTCCCATTTTGATCATAAGTATATAAGGTTTGATCTAAACCTCCAGACGGAGCCGATCAAAACTTATCGAAATATCAAAAGAACTGACTGTATGCGGCAATATCATCCAGTCAAAGTTAGGCAAATTACTCAATACACTGAGAAATTGGACAAGAATATCATATCCATACTCGGTAGCAGGATTATACATGCCAACCTTGACAGCTGTAACATAACTAAACAAGTCAAAAGAGGCACTCCTCAAGGATGGGTCATCTCTCCCTTACTGTGGCTGATTGTAATAAAAAAATGCTACTAAAACTTGAAGACAATAGAACGAATGTAGTTGCGTAGGCAGTTGACGTAGTTACACTCGTATCAGGCCAGCACATTTCCATGATCAGAGAAGATATGGGAAGGAGCCTGGGTAAAGTCAGCTCCTGGGCATCAAGCTGTGGCCTTTGAGTCAACACTGGGCAGACAGAAATTTTACTATTCATTACTAAATCCAAAATACCGGCCTATATCCTTCCAAAACTCAATGGGAAAAGTCCCAGCTTTACCCCGGCAGGAGATGGGGTCTTCAACCAAAGATGGCTCTCTGGCTCTACACAGCTGTTGAACGGCCAATTCTTACCTATGGATCGCTGGTCTGGTGGCCAGTGATGAAGAATAAGTACACAGGAGCCCTACGGTCATGTCCGACTGACGCCTTTAACACCATCTTTGACCTATTACCTTCTGACATATTTATCAAGTATGTTGGGTGGTTTGTTACTTGATCATACGGGCACTGTAATATACAACAGACAGAACTGAAGGCATGATATCTTTATCTACTGACTACTGTATCCCTAAACTAACCTTCGACTCCTCATTCAGCGTCGAGTATCCTACCAGAGGAAACTGGAAGGATAAGGCAGTATCGAGGTAATTCGACGCAACAATGTTCACTGACGGATCCAAGATGAAGTATGGAGTCGGTGCAGGTATATTTTCAGATGATCTATATCTGCTATCATCATACTAGCTACTCAATTCAGCTAGTATCTTTCAGGCAGAGATCGTAGCCATTTGGGATGCCTGCAGGGCACTAAGGCTCAGTAAAGCACAAATCGGAAAGGATGGCATATATGTGTTGATAGCCAATCCGCCATAAGGGCGATTTATGCGACCACCATAAACTCGAAACTTGTACAACAGTGCAAGATAGAATTGGCCTCGATCAACCAATTCCTGGACATCATCTAAGTATGGGTGCTGAGGCATAGTTATATAGAGGGAAATGAGAGGTCGGACGAATTGGCTAAGATGGGCATGGCTATAGACACCGGCTCTATGGAGAGGGTTAGCTGTCCAATGGGCTCAGTCGAATTATCTCCTTTTTTAAAACCAAGTTCAGGTGAAGCAGTCTGTTGAACTGCTCCCCCTGCAGTGTTACTGGCTGGTGGGGGATAATGTAGCTAACAGGAGCCTTAGCCAGTGCAAGGTTCTTCTGGAAGAAAGCATGTTGTCCAAATGGCAGGCCAGGTGAATCGAATCTGTTAATGAAAGAGTGACGTTCGGATTCATCAGCTTGGACGGAATTAGACGACTTTATGACGGAAAACTGACTGACTATGGGCCACCAGTCCCTAATTGTGTGGAACTCAAAAAGAGTAGAGGCTGCGTGGTTGATGGCGGTCGGTGAGCCCACGGATGAATGTCCGTCCCCAGCAGATGGAGTGTCCCTTCGGGTAGTTTTCATGGTGGTGGCGTGGAGTTGCATTTTACACATGCGGGTGCCATGACCCAGCGATCGGCAGAGATTTAGATAGGTCTCACTCCCATCAGTGATAATGCTGGGCCCTTACACCCAATTATAATGATACATCTGCAATAAAATATACTGTGGATGGGCGTTGATTGGCGTTTCAAAACCAAATCCGTGTCTGTAGAGGACCTACCTACTTACCGACCTATCCTCTGTCTTTCCTGGATGAAATAACCAAGGAAAACTGAACTAATATCTCAGTTGATTCTCACCAGCATGTATGAAGAGAAAGTGATAATCCAGACTGTATTATAAACTGGCCATCATCATAAAGAACCTTATGTGTAGTAAAGCTATGGAAGAAACTAATGAAAGACACCTTTCTGAAAGGCATTTGCTATTAACAAGAACAGTTTTCTGTGGCGCTACTACTGAAAAGACAACTTCAGCCATGCTGGTAAAGCGACCAAGTGGTACACAATTTGCAGCTAGAAAAATCCACTATTAACGAAAAGCCCCTGTTTACTTGTAAAGCTAAATATAAGAAGCGCTTCAAGAAACGCTTCAAGAAACGCTTCAAGAAACGCTTTAAGGAACGCTGCAAGAAACGCTTCAAGAAAAGCTTCAAGGAACGCTTCAAGAAAAGCTTGAAGGAACACTCCAGAAACGCTTCAAGAAACGCTTTAAGGAACGCTGCAAGAAACGCTTCAAGAAAAGCTTGAAGGAACACTCCAGAAACGCTTCAAGAAAAGCTTCAAGGAACGCCTCAAGAAACGCTTCAAGAAAAGCTTCAAGGAACGCTTCAAGAAACTGAATTCGTTGGGAAAACCAAAAAAAATTGATTCAAAGTTTCCACTTTTCCATCTCGACGAACGGTCTGTCCTCAAAGCTATATACTAATAATAGTTCGTCTACCCCATCTGCTTTGTCACCAGAGATACCAGAGACACCAGTGTAATTACGTCACTCCATTTTTGGCTCCGAAATTACTCCTTTGTCTACTAAACAGTAACGATAATGTCGTTGCCCACTAAACAGGACAAAATCGCAAACAATTCATTGACCTGGAAATTTCGTTTTGGTAATTTACTCCGCCTCTGTGAGGACATCAGAAAAGCAGATAAACAGAGCGTTGTAAGGATATCAAAATAAAAAATAAATATTTACAAGACAACAACAAAAGCTTATTATTTATAATGGACATAGTGTCTAGTGTGTTGGACTTTATGCCCAAAGGGAGAACGCTAATGCTCCAAAGCGTCGGGTCAGCAAACATCAAACGGAAGAGCAAGCTACCAGCACATTCGCTCGCTGTAAAATACACAGAACTTTGGCCACGTTTTACTTTTTCACGACAAATACACAATTTATAGAAATTTATATGTTGTTGTTGTTTTTGTCATTGTTGGAATTGTTGTAACTATACTATACGTATACTACTTACTCGTATTTGTGTTCCGACTTTGCGCTCTTGCAAGGAGGAAATACTCAGTTAGTTGAACTTTTTGTAAACAACTTAAGTTTACTCGTCCTTGTATCACTTTTAGTCCTTAAAGTAGTAGTTGTCCTCTATTATGTTTATGTTGTATAAGGAATTATTTACCATGAACTAAGCTGTTTTCCGTTTTTCCATTTTCAGTTATAAATTGATGGAGTTTTCAAGTGTGCTTTGATTTATTTGCTATTCTAATATTTTGCCTTGGAATTCAGTTCGTATGCAGCCGAATGTTTCATTCAAAAGTTTCGTACTCGTAGATCCTTTTCCACAAGTTCCTGCGAGTAATATTAAGGCAACTTAGATATTACATGAATTAAAAGTACTTCTCTTCATATCAAGAACCTAACAGGTCATAAAACCCGAAGCTCACTTGTATTGATATTTAAAAATTTTCAAAAACAAAGATAGAAGAGAGCTAGTGGTGGAGTATGAGTATTTTCGCAGCAGAAGGGCATACGCGATTATTTTAACGAATCATCAATGAAGCTGTGCGATCGCTGATCATTTATCTACAGCAGGTTCGCTGATCGAATTTGAGTAGTAAATCGTAACCAATTACACTGAAGCGAAGGAAAGTTTCAAAAAAGATACTTTCAACAGATCAGACTGCAGCGGAGGAGTCCCCCAGAGGAAGCCAATAGTGGCTTTCCCAATACTAGATTCCTTTTATTTGATTTATTATGAATTTCGCGGATACGGATGCTACATGTCTTTCGATAATCCTAGAGAACAATGGGAAACTGTTGTTAACTCGGTCGTTAGCAAAGCGCCTAGACGCAAACACAAACATCTTGGTGTTTTGATGAGTCAAATATCGTACAATCAGATCAGTAGGTATAGTTGCTAAGGTGTTTAACAAATTTTTTATTTCTATGCCCATTGAAGTTAGCAGCAGCATTGAACAAGTTCACTATACCACTTCAGAACAGAATGACATGAACTTCTCTTCTTTTTTCTTCTTCTTCTTCTCACCCCTGTAGGGGTATAGGGCGTCAACAACGTCTGCAACGTGTTTGAGCTACCTCCAACTCATTCCCAAGGACCCTGCTTCCACCTCGACTGTCCTGCGCCACGTCCTCCTGGGGTGACCCGCTGTTCTACCTGCCTGACTGAGCGGGTTCCACTATATGGCATATTTCCTAATGAAGTTGTGGTCGCGCCTTGGTATGTGTACAGGCCACTGCCAATTTCTCCTTCGTACAATAACGTCTATAGGTTTTTGGCCCGTTCAACGATGAAGTTCCTCATTGGATATACAATTGGGCCAGAATATCCTCAAGATGATACGTAAGCATTTGCTTACGAAAGATTGCAGCTTCCACGTGGTAGTGGAAGGTGGATACCTTCCAAGTACTGCACCAATACAACAGTAATTGATTGTGGAGCGTAACAGTCAAAGCTTAGTTCTTTAGCTGAAAACATTACTTCTCCAGACTTTCGATAGCATTCCGAACGCAGGCCTTGCTTTTTCGATTTTGCTGCACACATCTAGTTCGGTGCCACGGCGTTCAGCCGAGACCACACTTCCTAGGTACAGAAAGTTGTCAACTTTTTCGACTGCCTGTTCAGCAATGTTGAGTTGAAGCGGGTGCTTCAGGGCTTTTGTTTTGTCATATTCCATCGAATTCCATTGTTCCCTCCCATCAGTGCTGCACGGAGTAGAGTGCTAATGACCGCCAGGAATAACAGCGGTGATAGTATGCACCCCTGACGTACTCCACTTTGGACTTACCGTTCTGTTGGACGTGACATTTACTTCCCTCGTATGTAGCTTTGATAATAGCTATAAGTTTTTCTTGGATACCCCTCCTGCGTAAGTCCAACAAGATAGTTTAAGGAGGTCTTGAGCGAGTTCTAAGAGATTCTTTAGTGGGGCTTTGAGGTGGTCTTAAGAGGGTCTTGAGGTAGTCTGGAGGAGGTCTTGAGGGGATATTTAGGTGGTCTTAATGGAGTTTCAAAAAGGTCTTCAGTAGGGGTTTTTGGTGGGTCCTGAGTTGAATTCTTTATTGGGTCTTGAGGAGGGGACTTGATAGGGTTTTGATAGGGTGTTTAGTGTGTTATTGAAAAGGTCTTAAGAGATTTAAGGTGTTCTTGAGTTGTAATTTAGGGTAGTCTTGAGGGGGTTTTGAGAGGGTATTTAGTGGCGTCTTGAGGAGATCTTAACGGGGTCTCAAGGGGATTTTTTGATAGTCCTGAAGGGGTTTTGCAGGGCTTTGAAGGGACTTTTAAGGTATTCTTGAGGTGTCTTAGGTGGTTTTCAGAGGGTACTTGAGGGGGTTTTGAGAGGGTATTTAGTGGCGTCTTGAGGAGATCTTAACGGGGTCTCAAGGGGATTTTTTGATAGTCCTGAAGGGGTTTTGCAGGGCTTTGAAGGGACTTTTAAGGTATTCTTGAGGTGTCTTAGGTGGTTTTCAGAGGGTACTTGAGGGGGTCTTTAGGTGGTTTTGAGTGGAGCTTAAGGGGATTTGGAGAGTGTTGATATGGAGTCTTGAGCGGGTCTTGACGGAGGTCTTGGTGGAGGTATTGACGGAGGTCTAACAATAATCAATATTACCCCCACCGATTCTATGTTATTTCAAAACAACAAAAATACATTCTATACCTGGCGCGACAAAAACTTCTTAGAACTTAATGTTGCTAAATATCAATCCATTATCTTCTCCCACAATAGACTACCCCCCCCCCCCAAACAGAACTTATTATTTTTATTATTTTCGGAACGAACCAGTTCCCTCAGTCTCTTCTATACGCGATCTGGGTATTATCTGTGGCAGGAAGCTGAACTTTCGTTCCCACATCGATCAAAAGCAAATTCTTCTCTCTATTTCATAAAACGATGGCTCATAGAATTTTCAATCCCTAAGGTTACATAATTCCTTTACATTACCTTTGTCAGACCTAAGCTTGAATACGCCAGCCAAGTCTGTTCAAAATTTCACGACACCCACTCCCCAAACTTATGTTAAGGCAGGATGCAACTAATAAAACCAACCCTAGATGGTCAAATGGAATAACTTGTGTAGCAACCAAACAGGTTTGGACAAAGCTGGATACAAAACGCTCCAAGTATTTGATCTTTTTAAACATTAAGTGCTACGATAGTTGTAATTACTGGGCACTGTCTTATAGCCAAGCATGCAGAAAGGCTTGGTGTATTTTCCAATGACAATAAGGAAGACACCATTCCTCACCTTCTCTGCACATGCACAGCTCTTTCTCTAAAGCGTAAGATCTGTTTGGGTGCCTTCTTTTACAACGACCTTAACGATTTGTCAAGCACTGACATCAAAGTCTTTTATGCTTCATTCGAATCATCAATTGGTTCAGTGAGTAGGTCGAGAAATCCAATCACAATGGACCATCTATTTGTCTAAGTGGGTAGGCTTCCTGCCGGCAGCCACCCCAACCTAACCTAACCTAAACCATTAGAAAACGTCGCGAAGTCGCTGACATTCTCTTCGTGGACCAATTGTTAACTGGAACGATCGACTTCCCCGCACTATTGGAAATTATTTTCCCTCAAGTAACCTTATGTATGGACATAAGGCTCTTTTGTCTACCGCACCATCGCTCTAACTACGACCATTTTGAATCAATCTCCAAAATGGTGCGTCTGGCCAACAATGCACAGAACAATAATGGTAGAATTAGGTAGGTTATGTTAAGCGTATGCTTTTCTGGATTGCTTAACTCCTTTGCTAAGCATTCGTGGCCCGCTGGCTTCCACCCCCTAAATGCGACTCCAGCACTGCCTACTGGACCCAAAAGATAAACTTATCGGAGCACCAAACGAGGACATATATTCTGAATATGAGCCAAAACGTACTATAATTATTTTTATATATCAATTATTGATTGAGGATATAAATCTCAAGCAAAATTGCCAGTTTGTGGAAGGAATGTTCATTGGATCATCTTCGGATGATAATATTATTGATATCCGTACTTAACTATCAAACCAATGAGTTTCCTTAAACTTAATCAAAGCTATTTGAGATGAACATCCTCGTGCCAGCCTGTCAGTGTCCATGTGTATCAGGAACTCATCACTAATGACATGACAGAGACCACTAAATAGTTTCTATCATTAATTACTTCAGTTTGCAGAGAAGATTCAAGTTAAATTGGAATGACTGTGTTAGTGAAATAGATTGCACACAAAAATCTAATCAGAATGGAATACCACATCATTATTGGGAATATCAATTAACCAAGAAATGATGAATAGCTGCTTGATATGTCAGTGAGCTCTGTTATTAGCCGGATTGATAGAAATCGAAACGAAGTGATTGACACTGCTTATCAGAGATATAAATGAGCGGCGTTAACGCTCGACAAGATGGTAGTCAACAGTCAGACATTTTTACGACCATTCTGTTTATAGGTCTGATCGACATAAATTGTTGTAATACCTAATTAATTAACAATGGTACGATTTTTACGATGATAACTCAGTGAATATCTGGCCAATTCAGTCAGACGAATTATTTATTACAAAATTTGCAATATTCAGTGTAACGAGGGAAAATCATTACTAGGTATGGCATTGTGGGTAATGTCTTAGCGCCGCCGCGCCGTTCGCCATAAGCCTTCAGTCGGCAAGAAATACCTTCTAGTAGCAATTTGAGTCCTTTTGTTTTTATGACCGTCACAAGTCAATACATTTCTGCAGACCTGCGGTGGTGATGATGATGATGTGTGTGTTTGGGTGTTTGCTTTGTGTGCGTAACATGTTTACGGTTTATGCAAAACAATAGAATTTTACGATGCATCATAAATTGCAGAAGCACACTTTGGATGAAATTTGTAGGCAAAGTCCTTCTAACTCACACCTCACACACGCACACGCACACTCAATTAATTTCAATTAATTACATTTGAAAATTTAATTAGTCCTCTGTCCGAATGCCGATACATGCAGAGTAGCAGACTTAATTGAATGACATTCTATATGCAGAATCTAATAAAACTGGAATTTATTGTTCGCTTTGGGTTAATAGAGGAAGCACTGCATGGCGGCCGGCGGCAGGAGGCAGTGGTGCAGTGCAGACTGATGAACACACAAAGGCTGTTTAAATATTTGACGGCATTCATATTGATTGAATTTGATATTAAATAGCTGCTTAAGCGAGTTATAAGTGATTTTTGCTGTTTTCCTGTCAATTTTATATTTAATCACTTTATGACTTGTTGTTGAAATTGACGTGCCACTCACCTGCCTGAGTTTTTGGTAAGCTTTGATTGCGTACATTGCAAACATGCAAATATTTACCCGCAAATAGCATACCTTACCTACATCCTACATTTCTGGTTCATTTATTCCCTACTACTAGCAGAAAATCAGCCAGCGGTCAGCCATAAACAGAATTAGGGGAATAACACCAAATGTATCAGAGTTGCAGGTGGCCGTAACTATCTCTGACTGGTGGAATGTGCGATCAAACCCCCCCACGAGGTGACCGCCGGTAATTTTCCTCCAATAAAGGAAAAGCTGAATGGTAGGGCTAGTCCATTCAAAGTAAAGTGGCCGCGAGGCCATTAATCTACCCCGTAAAAACTTTATTACGGAACCCAAAATCAGCCTCGGATGAACTGATGAGCGACGATGACCACGGCAACGAAAACGGCTAAACGATTTAAGGATGACTCACTATCTAGAGCCCGCGCTGCACATACTCTGTCCAAATATAATGCTGACATAACAGCAATCCAAGAGATGCAGTGGACGGGGAATGCTGTCTGACAAAAATCACAATATGACATGTCATGCAGACATCATGTGCTTGGGGTGTGGTTTCTAGTCAGCACCGTTATTGGTTTTATATCAGTAAATGAATGGCTATGCACCATTCGCATTCGGGGCAGATACAAAAACATAAGCCATTCACCCACCTACAGAGGATTCCCCAGATGATGAATAAGAATGCAAAAATAGGTAGGGATCCAGTATTCAAGCAATACATTGGCAGCCATCTTTTTTTAAATATAACTACCCTAGCCGAAGCGTCTGATACTGCGACCTAAAAAGATCTATTGTTTTATATCGCGGACAGTAAGTAGTCGAGTCAATGCGCTTTGGCTTAAGACCAACTTTATTCAAATTCATATATGACTTACAAGCTATTAACATTTGGCTTACTTACTAATACTAACTAATACTTATACGAATTGCTCTCTTAATCTACACTCTATAATACTTATATTAGGTACACTACATATTGTATCATAGAGTGTAACTAATCTAAAAGACATACTACCTCTCCTTAATGAAGGATAGTATGTCCTTAGTGGCAGAGCTTAGCATATCCGCCGACGAACATATTGCCTTATGGAAATGCGTCTTCTTAACCAGATCAATGCAGAAAAATAATAGAGAATGTGAACGGATGATTCATCATCCTCCGAGCAGAGCCTACATTCAGTGTCTGACTCCAGATTAATTCTCCTGAGGTGATATCGCATGTGACCTGTGAGAAAGACCACTAGCTTTCCGATACTATCCTTGTCTTGAGCAAGGATTTCCTTATAGGAACGGCCTGATTAATCGTTTGGATTGTCTAAGCCCTGGGGTATTATCTCAGTTAATTATTAATCATTGCTGTGGTGGCAGCCCAGTTAACACCTTAGTAGACATCCAGCCCTGGCTAGTTCACTTGCATATTTGTTGCCTGCAATAACCTAGTGACCGGGACCTAACCGAGCTTCACACTGTTATGCCTTGATAGGGATTGCAGTACATCGTAGCATCATTTAACTGATTTCGATTTCATTATGTTGGACGATAACGCTCTCAGTGCATCATGACTATCTGAGAAGATATAAATCGTTGGACCGATAATACCCTTACTAAGGATAATCCTTGCATCGAGACTTTGGTGTTAGTTCCGGAAATCCCAGCTCCGATTCCAGATTCCAACTTCGATTCGTCAGTGTACGAGACCACCGTCTATTGCTGAAACACCAACCTGGTCTAGATTGCATGGTTCAGCATTATACCTCAAATAATCTGTCGAAACAGTACTCGCTGACCATGTTGCCGGGATATTGCAAAACATGTCGCATTCGGGAATTGAGCCAAGAGTTTTCAGCTGTTCCACGTAGTCACTTGGTTTGTACCAATATTCTAGTTGCAGCTTAATTGAGCATATAGCCGCCGTTCTCCTAAAGAAGATTGGCAGGGGCGAAAGCTCAACAACAGCTTCTAATGCAGTCGTAGGGCAGGTGCGCATGGTGCCCGTTATACTCAGATCGGATTTTTTTTGTAGCTTCCGAGGCTTGTTTGCCATTGTTCGTTTAAGAATTTTCGGCCACCAAATTAGTGATAATAATTCTCACCGCCGGGGGATTTGAATTGCTTGAAGGAGCCTACGGCCATTGGAACCAATAGCTTACACGAGAACACTTATGACAATGGACAACTAGTCATAAAGATGGCAGCAAGAAATAATTTGGTCGTTGTGAGTACAAGGTTTGCACGTATCTCCCCACATAGACCACGTGTTGATGGACCACCGGCACAGCCCAAACCTGATGACGGTACGAACGTACCGAGATGCCAACGTCGACTCGGACCACTATCTTGTTGGTGTACTGTTCCGAACGCGGATTGCATCATCAGGAAAGACAGCATCCGCGGATCAGATTCGTGTGCACACGGCTGCTCTACGCAACGATGAGACCAGAAAAAACTACGGTCAAGCGATAGGATTCTCCCTAAATGCAGGTAGAGTAAGTCCTGGAATGAGGTGTCGGGCGTAGAAGAGAAATGGGCACGCCTTAAAAATACTGTCATTAGTACTGCTAACGCCATCTTAGGCAGTATTCGAAGAGATCGGAACGACTGGTTCAATGACGAATGTAAGCTAGACACTGAACGTAAGAATGTTGCGTACCGAGCTATACAACAATCTCATGGAACGCGGGCACGCGAAGATGAATATAAAGAAAGAGCTCATAAGGATATGAAAAAACAGTTCACCGACGAAAGAAAACAGCCTGGGAGAAAAATCTCGTCAATGAACTACAACAGTACAGAGAGCAAGGACCGCACCAGCTGCAGAAGTTCTACCAAAGAGTCCGCGGTATAACGTAATATACACGGCATTGCAGATAATGCAGATACAAAGAACGTAATCTGATCGCCGAACTCAAAGGCATCTTAGAGCAAAGGGAAGAGCACTTTCATGAGTTGCTAAATGGCCAGCTAACTGAGGAATTGGAAGCTCCAACAATTACCGAAGACCGAAGACTATGCTGCCGCCACCAAGCACCGACGAAGTTAGCAGAGCAATAAATCGGCACAAAAATAATAAGGTCCCGGGATCGGATGGAATCCCAGCGCCCCACAGGCCCCACAATACACCAATCAATTCATGAAATACCAGTGCAAGTATGGGAGTAAGAAGCGATGCCAGAAGACTGTCGAAGAGGCATCCTGTGCCTCATTCGTAAGTAAGGAGATATCACAACCTGCAGTAATTATCGTGGTATAACGTTGTTGAGTACCGCGTATAAGATTTTCTCCTCTATTCTTCAAGACAGGATAGCCCCAAATGCTAAAATCATCATTGGTCCATACCAGTGTGGCTTCATCCCAGCCAAGTCAACAACGGAACAAATTTACACCCTTAGGTAGGTGATAGACAAATGTCTTTAGTTTCAAAACTCACAACACCATCTTTTTATAGACTTTAAAGCCGCCTATGATAGCATAGCTGAAGTCGAGTTTTATAAAGCCATGAGAGATTTCGGCATCTCAAATAAACTGACAGAACAACCGGACAAACCGGTTTGATTCAATTTTTGACCAGTACGTAAAGATCAAAACTTACAGTCGGTTACATTTAAAATAATCTAATTAATCTTACAGCCTACAGAGTATGCAATTCTAATTGCTCGAACTACATTATCGATCGGGAAACGCATAACTTCTTTTATACACAATAGCGACATCTACTACTCGCAACAATTCGTAACAATGCACTCGCTTTGGACCCATGGTCCGATAAGAGTTATAAAGTGTACACGTCCACTTGGCACCAGCGCTCGCGCCTCACTAAGCAATGTCTAACGACCAATTAAGAAGCTACTAAGAACAGCAAAGGCCTAGTGATGTTGGGTTTTGAGGAAACAAAGAGTTATTGGTTTGTCGGTCTGAGAGACCAATGCGCAAGTATAGGAAGGTTAAGGAGAAATTAGAAATAACCATTAATTCATTCCTATATATTGCCTTCAGCTATATCACTTATCAATATAACAATTGCAAAGCGTGTATGATTTGCCTCGCGGTGCGTACAGAAGGAACCTCGAAATTAGTTAAGGCATCTCTGTATGTTGGCAAAATGTAATGCAACACACTTACCAATCGAACGACGACTGAAGCTGTCAACAACCGTCAGATTCAAGTCATGAAAACAATTCTCTCTCTTTTCAAACAAAAAACAAAAAAAAAATCCAGAAATTATTACTCCAACAAAGCGACAAAGAACATCGCCGACATGAAGAACGAATTTCTCTGTTGAATCCTATGTCTTTCACTCTTCTTAACACTCCCGTGCGAGTATCCCTTACAGCGTACTCCGCTTCGTTTAATGCTAAAATGCGGAAGTATCTTTTCTACACTGTATCCGCTGCCTTGTGAGAACCACTAAGAAACACTGTCTGTCACGTACCCAGTCGCCTGTGGTCAGGTCCTTTATTCCTTAAATTTCTTTTTTCCCTACACCTTCTCTCTTGCACTGCGATATCCTGAGTTCTCCTGGCTAAAGTGTTTTTGCATGTCCATCGACTGCGGCAATAAAGTGGAAGAATCTTTTCTCTGTGTGCATGTGATGGGATGTTTTCAAGACTCACTTTATTGGTATACCAGCCAGTATCTTGTGCAATATCATCACCTCAACCCAATCCCCCTCGACTGGTTGTTATTACACAAGTTGTCAGCAAAGTAATATTCCCATAATTTAAGATTATTTTCTCACTCGGTTTAGCAAGAAATGGAAGCTTAGTTTCGGGGGTAGCGCGAGGTAACGGACGGACCACCCGGCAGGAAATGGAAACTTATTGCGGTAATGATATCGTCCGCCAGTGTCACTTCATAGAGTTGTCGTTGCCGTTGTCGTCCAGCCATTGAGAAGAGCCGAGACCGACCGGACGCACAACGACTAGACCGGACGTGAATGCGGCCATTCGGGCAACTAAACTGAAGGTCTGCAACAGCATCATCGCCGTGCGTGCATCAAAGTTGCATCCTGTAAAAGTTTTTCTCTGTCGAACGGCGGCCGAAAGAAGAAGTAGAAGAAGAAGAAGAAGAACAGGTCGACGTTCTCAAGAGCCTTTAGCGTTGTTGGTGTTCTCCACTTTCATCTCTGAGGAGTTATTGTGTGCGAAAAGGCTTTGGGACGATTTTTTTTGCGCCACCGAACCAGAACGCGGCGCGTTGCACAGAAATTAAATTATAACTGAATGCGCCGCAAAAGCACATGTAGTACTCACACACACACACATAGGAACACGTAGCACACCGCTTAGTGACACGTCGACGACTTTAATCATTGTCATGGAAAGCAAAAAAAAAAATTCGTTCGTTGTTCGTTCGTGCCTTGACAGCATTATTAGGCACTGACACCGACCGCACAGTCCCGACCCTGCAAAGAATCCAAGCCAATGGAGTGAATTTGTTGACAGTTGGAATGGATGGCTTGTACCAGTAACTGGAAAAGTAGTGAAATCTAAAGGCTTAAAAACTGGGACATTATTGCCGGCTCCAGCAATCGCATCATAACTTTGCGTTGACTTCAAATTTATTCCGTTGTTCCACATGCTTAGCTATCTATCTGCAGTAGTAAGTTTTAGGCTTAAGTTGTTATTATGTGTGTGCCTTAAGTGCTTTAATGTGTTCTTTAGTTTTTGAACTATGAGCTCACATGACTATGAGCAACTGCCAGCCCTTATAGTTTAAGTTCTCCTCTCTAATTTCGCACATTTCGCAATTGTTGTCGCATCCGGGTCCTCTGAAAGCAGGAGCAAAGCTTGCGGCCGCATAGCAGGGAAGAAATTCCTACAAGGAGCGCGTCTGGCTTCCTACCGAACCTGCCGACGCTAAAGCTGTTATGGAAATAATAGTAGTCAGCAATCCAGATCTTTCGGCATCAAACTGGAAGATCGCGAAACAAGAGGAGGCTAAGGGTAACTTTAGATTATCAACAAGGACCCCTCTTGCAAAGACTAAGGGAGTTATCAACTTCGGCTTCGGGTCGATAACTCTTAAGGTCAATAAGGGTAAAGGAGCGGACCATTCCGATAACGGGTCCCGACTGCACTGATGATAACGGGCTTACCCTAGAAGCTGATAGTCGATCCAATGAATCCTCTCTGGTATCGAGGATGGGCAACCTTTTTGCCATGGAGCTTGACGAGGAAAACTTCATGTGGGAAAGCACTGTCAAAGCAGACGGTGATAGAGTCGAATGGGAACACGAGACGGAACGTGCCGGCTGATCCCCGGACATGGAAGTAGCATGAGTGCTAACGATAGGGCAAAGGTAAGTAGGAAAGATGTTAGACATAATTCAAATAAACCTTCACCATACCAAAACTGCTTTGGCAGCTCTTCTACTTAGATTAGCAGAAACTGGGGAAGATCTCATCCTAATCCAAGAGCCATGGATAAATGGAGCTCAGATCTGTGGGCTAGGACGACTTAAAAGGTATAAAGTCCTTTACTCCAGTAAGTCAGAGAAGATTAGATCTTGTATTCTGGGTAAAACCAACCTGAATATATTCCTTAAAACTAATACATAGTCCAATTTAGATAAGATGATGGTGGTCCTTGCCTAATTGGCATACAGTGTGGATTTGGCATAGTCATAAAAACCCAATTGACTTGTCGATTTCTGAAGATAAAGTGCTGGCATAACTTCGACTTAGATAACTCGATTGTTTGGCCAGATAGATATTAGAGCTGTCTTTCTGAGGTCATACAATATGATCCAAGTCCATCTTTTCCAATTTGTCACAAAAATACACAACCAACACGTTCATTGACTGTGACTTCCTTTCCAGCATCATTGAAGAACAAGTATGGGCCAATGACCAATGACCACAATTTACCGGCTCATATTTCAAAACGGGATGGTTCATTTTCGTGTGCATAAACGGTACTACTGCGAGGTGTTTGCGCTCGAACTTCGAGAAGATTAGAGCCAAGAGTGGATTGAACGTGACGCTGGTGGAAGAAGGATCATTCCCCGTGGGTTCTTTCCACGTAGTTTGGAGTTATCTTCGGACATGATTCTTGACATGATTCTATGACAATTGCGTCGCAGAATGCCGGACTGCAGGCTAACTCGTAAAAAGTCATACAGAGGAAACAGGAAGGTGCACTTCTCCAGGCAGCCTCGTATTGGCTGCAGACGACGCCTCTATGACCTACAATTTATGGCCGGATACGAGCGACGAATTAAGAAGCTTTTCATGACAAGTTATTACTCTCGGAACGTTTGTCACCCATTCACGGGAGGTGGTACACCGTGAAAAATACTTTTGTTGTTACTGGGCTTCGAACCACAAAACCCTGCTCAGTATCCATGTGCTTTTCAACTGAGCCACGGCACCCACTATATACTATATACAAGGCGTTTATTCTCCCCAAACTTGAGTACAATTATCATATCTGATCAGGTGCGCCTAAGATCATCTTGCATCTGCGAAGAATAGAAACGTTAGCGGTAAAGCTAATCGATTATGAAAACACAGTGAAGACAATAGATTCGTTCGAACGCCACAGCAACATTTTCTTCTTATCAATGTTTTATCACTTTATCCACCAACGGTGCTTAAGAGAAATATCCAGTTGCATGCCACCTCTCGTGGCGCTCTAAATACTCATCAGTTTACCATCAAGCCCATCTTCGAACGTACAGTTAAGTTGAGAACTTCATTCTTCAGCCGTACAACACGTATGTGGAAAACTCAACCAAGCTATGTCTTACCACATCGCTTTGATGCACAAAGCACAACCTCATAGACACATCTCTTCTTTTTTTTTTAACGCCCACGATGCGCCAAGGATATAGCCGAGCATTCTGAGGGTGCGTCTCCCTTTACTAGTGCGCAAATTATAAAAAAAATCCATTATGCAGAAGTAACACATAATACTATGTATTACATTTATCAGCAAATCAGCTTCTTAACCTGCACTATTTGGTGTTATGGTTGATTTTCTACGTAAACCAAAATAATTAAAAGAATACATAGCTAGTCCCATAATTCGTGCCGCTCGCTCTATCTGTAAGTTTCTTGTACATACAACCATCGGGCTTCTACTGATGAAATCAATAACTTCTACGAAAATCATGATGGAAGGATTATGCCTCCTCTCGAATCACTTTCATTACTGGTCATCACTCCCTTCACTCGTTATACTCGCACAATGCAAATTACAGGGAAAAATAACGAAACCATCAAGAAAAACGCACACAGTCATCGTCAGCGTCATCACTGCGTCTGCTTGAACAACATTTAACGAGTATCTCCATTTTACCAACTCAGTTCTGGTCTATAAAATAAAAATATACATCGGATACATGGAAATAATACAATTTGTTCACCATTATCCGAATTTTAATGAAGTGCCACTGACACTGTCAACGAATGACAAAAATGCTAACGAACCACGGCGTGCCGCGTCACCATTGTTTGCTCTGAGCAACAACTCAACCAATTCAGTCGGAGTTGCTGGTCAGTTGGTTAGCGGTGGGAGTATTTTCGTTGTCTTCAGTCGGTAAGGATAAACAATGCAATGAGGTTTGTCCGTCCATGACACGAAAATACATGCATCTGTCATGCAATTTTGGACTCTCAGCGATCTTCCAGAAATTAATGGATGAATGCTTTTTCCTTATTGCGTGGAAATCTGCGGAAGTGATCGTACTGTTGTACGTACATCAGATAAGGTCATAAGTGACCCTCGTCCTTATCTGAACCGTCCGAGTGAATGATAGTGGGCGCACGAGTGTCACCTGTGTTTGCCCTCTCTATGGTCCATTTATTTCGAACCTCATATTGAGTATCATGTTGGATCAGCTGTCAGGTGTGTATAATTTTTATATGTTTTTGCGTATGATTTACTCATCTTTTTGGAAGGCGACTCGCGGCTTGAGTTGGAGCAAAGAAGTGCCGAGTTCATGTCGGTTCTTCATTGCTGTGGAATTGATACTGCCAACCCTACAACAAAATTCCACCAACAAGCTTACTTCGGCTTTTCCATCATCTGCGAATACCTCTACCTCGGATTCCTCGACAGAATGCAACTTACCCTAATCACTGATCTTAGACGTATCTACATCAAAAGAAGGTCCGAATTTATAAATGATTTAGCAATTAATCTGCAGACCCTAAAGCAATATCCAACCGCTTTGCCACCTTCTTTAGGCAATCGTTTAGTGAACACCATCACGACACGGAGCTTGACTATTTCAACTATATGAATAGCGGCCCTCAAACTTCCCATGTCCCTGTCGATATAAGGACTAATATAGTACTCGATAAGATTAATCGGCTCAAGGATGATTTTTCCCCGGTATCGATGTTCTGCCCGTCATAGTCTTAAAAAATGCATAAATTCTATAAGTCAGTCGCTTACAATTCTATTTCCACGACCACTCTCTTAAGCCGTTTTCAGAAAATTATAGAAGGACTCTTTTTTTCTCTATCCTTAAAAAAGGTAGTAAAAGCGAGATATCAAATTACTGACCCATAGCCAAACTCTCTTCAATCACCAATCTCTTTCGAAAGCATTGTTCACGACTCTCTGTATTTTCACTCCAAATCCATCTTTTACCCACAACAAGGGTAGCTCCACTACGACTAACCTTACCGAATTCGTACCTATAAAAATACAAGCATTAGAGGAAGGCAAGGAAGTGGATGTCATTTCTACCGACTACACCAAGGCTTTTGATATAATATGCCACCAAACTATTTACCTTAAACTTAAAGCTCTCGGGTTTCCACCCTTTTTCATTTCATGGCTAAGATCCTAACTTGAGAAGTGCCAGGTTTCTCTTCAGATTTTCAGTATCCGACCCCATTAACGCCACTTCTGGTGTTCCTCAAGGCAGTCATATTGGTCACTGATCTTTGTCTTAAAATTAAATGATCATAAAAAACGCAGATCTGTCTATTTACTCGGATGACATGAAAATAATCAAAGTAATATCTACCCCCACTGATTCTCTCTTAATTCAAAACGAAGTAAATTTATTCTACACCTAGTGCGGCAAATACCTTATCCCGCAAATGATATTCTCTTCCTCGCGGAAATTAATATTTTCGGAATGAACCAGTTTTCTCAGTCTCTTCTATACGCGATCTGGGTATTATCTGTGACAGAAAGCTAAACTTCCGTTCCCACATTGATCAAAGGCAAATTCTTCTCTTGGTTTCATAAAGCGATGGTCCATAGAATTTTCAAGCCCTTACGTTACAAAATTCCTTTACATTACCTTTGTCAGACCCCAGTTGGAATACACCAGCCAAGTCTGGTCACAATTTCACGACACACACTCCCTCAGAATTGAAGCTGTACAGCGCAGTTTTATTCTTTTTGCCTTACGCGATCTCCCATGGGCCAACAACTATATCTTAGCACCCTACGAAAATCTGCTAGCTTAGGTTAGATTGAGGTGGCTGTCAGTAAAACCGACACACTTAGACCAGCAATAGTCCATTGTGATACCACACGGAGCAGATTAGTTTGCCTCAACCTTTGAACCACTTAGAGCTTCGTATGAAGCAAAGGAGACTGCTGAAATAAGTTTTGATAAGATCATTAGTGTCGTTGTAGAAGAAAGCTCCCATATAGAGTTTACGTTTCTGGGAGAGGGATAGATAAGTACAGAAAATATGTGTAATGGTCTCCTCCTCCTCTTCCATGCAGCTTCTGCAGAAGTCATTCGAAAATACTCCGAGTCCTGCTGCATGCTTGCCTATAAGACAGTGTCCCGTAATGACACCTACAATAACACCGAAGTGCGATCTTTTTTGAGAGATAAAACACTTGGAGCGTTTCGGATCCAGCTTGCGCTAGATATGGTTTGTTGTACCGTTTGATCACCATCGATAAGTTTTTTCAATGGCATTCCGCTTAATCATGAGTTTGCATGTAGCGATTGGTATTCCAAGAGAGAACCATATTTTGAAAAGATAGGTAGTGCAGTTCCTTGTTTGGCGAGTTTTTCAGATATACAGTTTTCCGGAATGTCTCTATGCCCTGATACCAAACACAGGCGGATATTAAACTGCTCCGCCATCTCCCTAAGAGACGATCGGCAGTTAAGGGCTAAGGTTGAATTTGTAGAGACTGATTGCAGGGATTCCAGCGCGGCTTGGCTATCGGAGAATATACGGATATCCTTAGTCGATATGACGTTACACTTCAGCCAAGATAAGGCTTCATTGAACGCCATAACCCCAGCCTTGAAAACACTACAGTAATAAGAAAGACGGAAAGAGAGGCTATGGTTAAGCTTTTTTGCAAAAACACCTCCACCAACTCCGTCATCAGTTTTAGAGCCGTCTGTGTAAGTTAGCAGCAGAAAAAAGGTTGTCCAGCAATTTGTCTCATTCCTCTCAAGCCCCCTACCCTGTGTCTTTATTCTTGAGCTCTTTTGCATTGCAAATAGCAATGCATTCTGTATTTGTGAGGGGTGGGGTGGAAAAAAGGAGACACACAAAGATACACACAAACGCGAAGAGTGCACACGGTTGTCGGTTGGTCTGTGCATAATGACAGGACATCGAATAGGGTAGGTTTCACTTTTTCAGCATTGGCATCATTTTACAAAAATTAAAATGCAAATTGGCACGATGGCCGACGTTGTTGTGCCTGATTTTGTTGTTGTTCTGCTGTATGCTGTAAGAATAGCCGGCTGCTGTACACAGCGTAAAGTTCGAGTATAAGGACTGTGACAACTCGTCGATCCTTCAATGATGTAAATACAGGACTGTAAGTGAAATGCTGATTCGTCGAACACCCAATGCTCAAAGGCCACCATCAAATTGCGTTATATTTGTGTCTCTTTGCTTGGTCGTACGGTCGGTGTGTTCGCCGATCTCCCATCGTTCTGTCGAGTGATAGCGGTATACTCGTTTCTTGTGCATTGTGCCAACCCAATAAATTTATGCGGCGTTATGGAGCCTGCCTGCATGCATGAACGCTTCATTGAGGCAAACGCATGTAGTCCTTCCGCAACCATCGTTAGCAAGACAGCTCACATTTTCTGGTCACATTCCCATGTTTATTTGCATTTTATTCATTCAATTTTCAGTCTTGTTGTTCATTTTGAAATTTTTATTTAATTTTATGTACTGTTAGCTTTAGTCACTACAGTGGAAGATCCGCATTAAAGTTCGAAAGGGAGCTAAACGTTTAACACTCAAGAGATCATCGTAAAAATTTTAATAGTAACGCTAACGGAAGGGGGAAATTGTCACATTAAATGTCAAGATTGTGAATAGTAATGGTAATGGTGACGTTAAATGAAATGTCAAGATTGTTACTCCCCACCCATTGAAGTGGAAATTGTTCCAATAAACCGCTGGCGAAAGAAAGATTATTTTTTAGACGACCCCGTCCGCCGTGGCCATATCTGATGGTGTCCTCTCGTGCTGGCTAAAAAAAAGTTCAAACTATTTTACTCTGAATTACACTTTAAATGCAATTTCCTAACCACAAACGATTAAATTTGAATTAAAATTGCATTTGAATCCTCCCGGTTCCAAGCTTTGCCAACGGACACAACAACAATCGCGCGCCCCAACGTCCGCCCAATTCATTTGTATGGCGGTAGAGAGAACAGAGAGGTGAATGCGATTTTTTTGCCTTTTTTGTTGTCATTTTGGTGTCTTTTGTCCAGGATGATGCGCTTTTGCCAATGTAGCCAACGAAAAACACATGCGAAAGTGTGACACGTGGTATGGTGCGGCAGTTGAATGTGATACACAACGGCGTCGTTGCCAGCCAAATTGAGATGTGACCGGCCGACGAAGGATGTAAAGCGACAATCGTTGCCAATTTCTTGAAATAGCAAAAAAAAGTCTTTTTTTTTTGGTCTCATATACAATTTTGGTTCGTTTTGTGGAATTTTTGATAATTTTAAAGTGGTTTCCTGTGGTTATCCTGTGGATTTCCTCTTCGGCCAGATCCGGTGGATAGGAAATGCCAGTCTAATGGAATTATTTTATCAAAGATTACCTGGGTTGTCAAAGGTATTCTTTAAGTTGTTATTGTAGTTGAAATAGTATCTCTTTGCACATTTTGTTTAGAATTTCATGAAGTGGGAACAAAATTATCTCTTTTTTTTATAACTAAACTTATTGTCAAGTGAGGACTCGCTGAATAACTTGCGCCACGTCAATAAGGTGGGTTAATCCCTTTATTAAAATTGAAAAAATCGAAGGAATCTAATTTACAATATATCACATGACACTGCATTTGGCGTCACTGTATAGCTCTTGAATCAGAGCTGTAATTGTTTGTGGTATTCCACAATTTTGTAGCGCCTGCCAAATGGCTGCTCTTGCTATGGTGTCGAAAGATCACTCGAAGTCGATGAAAAGTAGGAAAAGTGTGATCTCCACTCAACAGACTCCTCAATGATGATTCTGAAGGTAGTTAGATCATTGTCATCATATTTGACTCTACAACCGGTGTTCGGTCCTGGCCTCCTGCAAAAAATGTCCTCCACCGCTCCCGATTTCGAGCCGATGTCATCCAGTTTGGCATACCTAAAGTCGGGGCGTCCTGGTCTATGCTTCACTCTTTGCATTGAGGGACCATTGTTGGATCTCCTACTCACAGACGTGGCCACAATGTACTTTGTTTTGCTCTCATTTATGTACAGCCCCAGATTTCATGCCGCCTGCTGTATCTGGATGAAAGCTTCCTGTACATCTCTTCGGTTTCTACCAAGGATGTCAATATTGTCTGCGTAAGCCAGTATCTGAATCAAACCTCAAACCACTGAGTAATCCAGAACCGCATCGTGCTATACGCAAAGCACAGAACTGCGCATAACGCGACCTACGCTCTTCTTGACCTACGCTCCGCTCGACTAAGCATCTCTAAACAGCGTGAAGACCTACGTATTTGCTGCTCGACTTAGCCTTCGAACGACTTATAATCCTGCTTCTCTATGCATCGTTTTAAGCAACGCATCCTTCTTCACACAACGTCCAGACCTACGCATCGCTGGAGCTAGGCTCTGCTCGACTTACGCTCGGTTCGACTTGCGCAACGCTGATGCTCCTGTATCTAAGAATGGTGCTTCATGAAACATACATATACGGTTGTATTATGTATTTAAATTTAAAATCCTAGTTGTTAGATAGATGATAAAACAACAATAAAGATCGAATTAAACTTGAAAAGCCCAAGAACATAAATTAACTTATAACTGGTAACTATGATCACGGTGGAGAGACTTTTTGCGGGAGGCCAGAACCGGACCCCGGTTGTAGAGCCAAATATGTGATGATGATGATCACCCAGCTTATCACGGCTGCGACCTAAATTTAGCCTTCCTAAATTTGGCCTCCCCTTTACTTCATCTTTTTAAAGGCGGAGAAGACATCGTCCTAATCCAAGAAACATGGTTTGTAAACAACCTGGTTTGCGGACTCAGGATTCCTGGTTATTACTCGCTATTTGTAGCAGATAAAGATAAGCCTGCATATTAGTGAAACGTAATCTAAATGTATTGTTACTCTCAAAATTCAGCGATCGAGATGTCACTGCCGCACAATTGGAGACTCACCAAGGAACCTATTGGCTGGCATTGGCTTATCTCGCCCACGACCACGTGGGACATCTCCCTGGTGATAAACTGGAGAGATTCATCTCAGAGGCCAGAAGACGTAACACCAGTCGCGTTATCGGCTGCGATGCAAATGCCCATCCCTCAGTATGGGACAGCTCCGACATCATCGACAGGGCTGAGTTACTTTTCGATTATATTTTTAGTACTAACCTAACTGTAGTCAATATTGGTAATGAACCTACCTTCGTAAGCAGGAGGCGACAAGAAGTGTTAGATGTTACTCTTGTCACTGGCTCTCTCAACCAAATCATTCAGTTTAGACTCAATTCCGCCGCATTGGACATTCTTTTCGACCTTACACCACTGGATATTTACAGCAGGCAAGTAGTTGCTAGCTAGATCGGCTATTTGCTTTAATGCTATCTCGCAGTGGACTAGAAATTAAATCGATCACTCCTCTATCCTGAATTAAGTCAGGATCCCAGACAACATAGACTACACCATTCCGCGACTCAATTTCAACAAAAACTTCCAGGTCCCCTTCCCCTTCAGATCATTCTAGGACGAAAACGCTTACCTGGAAGATGAACACATTCCTTTTTACACAGACGGGTCAAAAATTTATGACGGAGTCGGCGGAAGTGTTTTCTCAAAAAAGCTTAATCTCTTTCCAATCAATGTAGTATTTTCCAGGCAGAAATTATAGCAATCAGTGAAGCCTTGTCATGGCTGAAGAGAAAAATGATATCCGTATATTCTCGGTGCAGCCAAGCTGCACTGATATCCCTGGAATCAGTCCATACAAACTCAATTCAAGCCCTTAACTGCCGGTCATCTATCTTGGAGATGGCGGAAAAGTTCAATATCTACCTGTGTTGCGTGCCGTGTTACAGAGACATTCCGATTAACTCTATGGCTGACGAGCTTGCCAAGCAAGAAATTACACTACCCTTCTTACCGGAATATGATTCCATACGCATACCAATGCATGCACATTCTTTTTAAAGCGGGATGCTAATATATATAAAAACTAACTACAGGTGGTCAAACGGTACAACTCGCATATCGACAAAGCAGATTTGGCCCAAGCTGGATCCGAAACGCTCCAAGTGTTTCATCTATCAAAAAAGATCGCACATTGGTGCTATTCTAGGTGTCATCACTGGACACTGTCTCATAGGCAGGCATGCAGCAAGACTTGGAGTCTTCCGAATGACTTCTGCAGAAGCTGCATGGATGAGGAAGAGGAGGAGGAGACCATCGTCCATCATCTCTGCACTTGTCCAGTCCTCTCCCAAAAGCGTAAGCTCTCTTCTACAACGACACAAATGATCTCATCAATATTGACATTGATAGTCTCCTACTTTTCATACGAAGCTCTAATTGGTCCAACGAGAAGGTGGAAGGAATTTTTCCTGATCCTTGTGTTATCACAATGCACCATTAATGCTCTAAGTGTGTCAGTTTCACTGACAGCCCCCTTAACCTAACTTAACCTATGGTACATATACTCTTGGTCAACAATGTCTAAAAGTTTTCTGGTTACTTGATCAGAAATCGATATATACAAAACGACCAATAATTGATTTTATATGGGGGTATTACAATATCACCTAACCGTTTAAGGTTTTTCTGTTGCTTTACAACGGTCACAACGTTATGTTGAGAACGTTATGGTCCTCCAAGATTTATTGAACTGATATTGTATTTGTACGCTACAGGGTATAAGTACAACCATCTAAATATACTTTGATCGGTCTCTCGAGGTCTGTGGTAAAAAAGTAGCACACTCTATCACTAATTGAAGCCTTCATTTTCCCTGGAAGAAGTATAGGAATCCACTAGCAGCTTCCATTATTAACAGCCAGAGCTTTGGCCTTGCAAATCTAATTGTATTCAATCCCTGTCTATATGGTATGTGCTTGGACGCTTTCAAGTGTTCCATTGAATCCTTGCCCCACAAATGCAGGCATGCACGCGGTTAAGTGAAATAAATAAAGAATTTTCATGAATTCTTCGATTGCAGCAATCGATAGAATTTTCATAATCACCTCTTCTAACTATTTCGGTTGCACTAATTCCTCCTCATGACTTAAAAGACGTCTTCCCAGCCAAAAGAAACCTTTATTATTGGATATGGTCTCTTAAAGCGTTTGTCTTATCCATATTTCCTGTTTCATATCTAAGGATACTCAATAACAAAATTGGTAGCATGATTTTTAATTATTTTTTTTTGTTTCTATCTCTTGCTCTCCCTCTCTCTCTCTCTGCTTTACAACAAACCCTTTCCCACCAATCTATTCTAAACAAATCGAAATTGTTCAGTTGAATTTTTCTAAATTTTGCTTTTTTTAAAAAAGGTATTTAAAGAAAAAAACGTCTCCTCGAATACGGACATTTTTGCAAAATATATTTACAACCAAAAAAGTACTAAACAATCAATTCAAAGAGAACGCTCACATAATAGAAAACTAATATCGATCGATACTTAAGAAATTTGTTCGACCGTCACAACCCGTTCACTCCCTCAAACAAAAATGGTCGTATACAGGACAATAATAATCGTACTCTGTATTCTACTGACAGTACGATCGATAATGCATCACCGTCGTCAGTTACAACAACTAATGTTCCAAAAGTCGAATATTTCATTTTAAGTGGTTTACGTGGGGTTTACGGGAATACCTCAGCGTCCTGCATCCTGCAATGTACAATTGCCAAAACACAAAGTGCTAGAGGACTTTTTCAATTGTAATTTGAGTGAATGGCATTTGCTGATGCAAGGATATGTGGGTTAAGGAGAAGCTCGAACAGAAGTCGTTCGTTCAAGTTTCGGTGGGTACTTCTCATACACTTGCATACACATTGTACAACTTTGCCTTTTTAAAAATACGTCCCGAATGCAATAGTCATTTGAAGAAAAGTTCCATTCAAGTGTAAATGATATGTTTTTCCTTTGTCGACCGATTGTTGCCCATCCATTTGAAGGTTGACTTAATGTGATATATAAAGAACTTTCTTTTGTAAATGAAATGACTGAGATACGTACCTTATCTTCTTTATTGGTCTTTGTGGGAAGTTGTTTCATTAACATTACTTTTGGGTATATAAATATATTATTTCAAGTTACCTCTAAACCAAAGTTCATGCTGTGAAGCTGCTGGAATCAATTGGGATATAGTGACTTATTTCCAAGCACCACGAGATTAATGCAGCAATCAGTAGGATGAAATTTCAGTAAACATTACCGGTATAGGTAACTGGATAATGCTGGGTAGGACTTTAAATACAGCCTTCAATGCATCATGTACAAGCTGGGTACAGTGAGAAAAGTAAAAGGGAGCTGACAAAAATATCGCATGCAATTATGATGGAACATAATGCTCTCAAACATTGTCAAATCAATCGTGCTTATATCATAAATGCACACTAAGGGAGAAGTGTGAAGACCCAATGTAGCAACTCTCCCTTCTAAGGATGATACTATTCAGCTAGCTGCTGGCAAGCTCGAGCTCTATACAATGGGCGAATATTCTTAAATTATTGAGACTACTTCTTTGCTGTCGTCTTGATCAGTGTTTCCGAAATAGATTTGGGGATCCATAACAATGGACGCTAACAAAACTCGCAATGGCCTAGCCCGATCATTCAACTTTGCTAAGAATCATTTTGTCTAGTCGAGTTGTATGCTACTAGCCAGACTGTTATTCCATTCTAGAGTTAATCCTTTTTTTAGAACATTTCATGTCTTAGCCTTGCTCTCTGAATATCTCAAAATATAGATACTCATTAGATTCAGGTCTGGCGTACAAACAGACGCAAATTCTTGGGAAAGTAAGCCTCCATGAGAATTTCTTAGCCATTTCTTAGTGATGTTTCCTTTTTGGTCAGTTGCAGGGTGTTGTTGGGTCACAAAATATTTCGCTAAAAGTGATTACTTGGCCACATTCTGAAGCAACCTCTGTGGATTATCTTTAAATTGGGAATACAGTTTGAATCAACCAGGCACCAATACGTGCGTAGTACATCCATTATAAGTTATTCCCAACCAGACCATTATTAAAACTCGCTTTTGCTTCCTGTAAGCCAGCAAATGTTTCATTTTGATTTAGAAACGATTAGCCAACGAAATTCTATCCCTTTGATTCTTCACAAAATGCTATACTGTGATATCTCGTCGGAGATCACCACATTGCGTAATTGATTTCTTACCGCCATAACTTTCAAAACGTTTACTTTTCTTCTGCATCAACGAAAGATCTTTTAGGATCTTGATGATCAGCTTGTTTCTGAGAATTCAATGTTACATCTAGTGCGAGATACCAGGATCACTTGCCACGTAACTACCGCTGCGACACGGATTTCGCTGCAAAGTTTCGCAGCCACAATTGACTTGCATATAATTATTGTAACTCGGTTGTAATACGAATGAGGTACAAACTAAATTATAATTTATTAGAACTTAACAATATGAAATATATATCAAGACTTATTTGGTGGGGGCAAATAAAAGAAAGAGAGTGAGAGAGAATAAAAGGAGAGGAATATAGATCTGGTTCTCCACACTTTGCATAACCAAGACCTCTTATAACAATCTTTGCCAAAGTAAGCATTTCAATGTCAATGACTCGTATCGTTGCCGCGTCTGCAACCAAGAAAAGTTATGCTCCATTCGACACACGCATCGTGCTTTTACGTTCCGCCCAGATTTATATATCGTCTAGTATTTACAAATCAACATAGTTATGCGTCCTGCATACATCCTGTACCTGTACACATCTTTCTAGCTGTGCATCACTCGAGTTACGCTACATTCAAGATATGCATCGCTCATATTGAGACATTGCCCAGGCGTACGCATTGCTCGAATTGCACATCACTCGAGTTACACAATATTAAACAAACGGAGAGTACTGTCCCGCACAGAATCAGTTTAACATTACACGATGTTTGTTATCCTCGACTTACGTTCTGCTCGACTCACGTTCTGATCGTCTTACGCTTTTGTTGACTTATGCTATGCTCAACTGGCGTTATACTCATGTTAAGCTATATGACTTAAGCCCTGCTCTATTTACGTTCTGCTTGATTTATGCTCTGCATTAAGCACACCTGACCATATATGACAATTGTACCTCAAGTTTGGGGCGAATGAACGCCTTTTAGATTGTAGCCAGATCAGAGAGAGTGAAATATTTCTTGTATTCGCCATTGTATTGTATTGTATGTATATTTAGTTGTAATTCAGTCTAAAATCCAATTTAACTTAAAAGCCTAATAGTATGCAACGTTAAATTCATTCATAAGCAATATCTGAAATAGACTGAAAAAACCACATTTTACTTTGCAAATCTTTAGACTTAAAAAAATCGATAGCGATCCGTAGATTGAGAATTTTTCCGGCTTCCTCAGGGGTAGTAACCCCTATTAATGAAAAAGTTACATTATCGTAAGCCGAGCTCTAAACAATTGTTTTAAAACAAGTCCCATCAAATTTTGACTGGTAGAAGCCTAAATATACGACACGGCAAACAAACGGTACAAACGTACAAATGTACACACTCGCTGAAAAAATTATCATATCCTCTGAACATGAGCTTCGCCCTTCGGGCTCGCAATAATAAGGAAGAAGAAGGTTTTGCTAGATCTTCATCCATTCTAATGCACTCGCATATCCTTGCCTTTCCCGTCTAGTTCTCAACGGGAACATTGTAATGCTCCAAACATGTTCCTGACAGTACTTCACTTACTCTCCAGAGACTAATCACTTTCCGTATAGTGTGTATGTGTTTGGTATGTAAACAGACACACAAAAAGCATCATTTTCTTTGACAGTATCCATCTGTCGCTTCATCAACTTGTCAACAGGAGTGATAGGGCATCCAAATCACCTCCCTTTTCTCTCCTTATCGAACACCCACCACGGCCAGCAAATTAATAGCAAATTTATCAATTAAACTGCACCGACAGCTTTGAGCGTATAAGTACACATATGCTGGTAAAAAGAAGGACACACGGATGGCTACATGGAGTAGAACATGCATTTATGTATACGTTGAGGATTAGTGGACGTTGTAAAAAGGACTTGTGTCGCCATTGTTGCCGTGTATTGCGTGCATTCAACGACCCGATGCTGCTCTCTATCCGCATAATGCAATGAAATCGATGGAAATAAAGACCCTCCTGCGACCGAGGCGAGAGTTCAGCTACAGCTTTGGAAGCTTTTGCTTTACCCCAACAACATGTTTGACTACAGGAACATCTTCGCTTTGTTGGGGGGGATTTGGCTGAGCTGCGACAAGCGCACAACATTACCAAAGGGAGTACTACACAGCAAGCACCAGCTATACGCTTCATCCAAAATCAAATCCTGCCAGGTAAATGCTGATTGTGCTGCCAGCGTAGTCGCTCCATGTGTCGGTATAATCGAAACACCTGCTCTCACTGTCGCCACTAAGTGGATTACATTAACGTATTCAATTACAAGCGCATATGTGTGTGTGTGCGAAAATCGCACAGATGCAACGAATGCAACGAACAGAAAGTACCTTCGGGGATGTACACTACTTGTAGTGATGTGTTTAATACAGGGTAACCAATTTGCTGTCATCGGGGTGATGTGTGGAGAAGAGGACAATAAAGTGGATGGAGTCACATTCTGGGGATTTTCTGACAGATCAATGTATTAAGCAATGGAATAAATGATTGTTCGCTTGTGTGTGGTTCGTAAGCATTTCCAATGCGAAATAGAGAAACATTTCCTGTGGATTTTTTGTAGATTAAAATAAGCTCCTGAATTAACCGATGCGTGTGGGAACGTAGGATTGCTTTCAAGTATGCATGCAACATTAATTGCCAATCATATCTTAGTTAAAAGTAGAAAACAATATGAGGCTGGAAGCTCTGAACCTCATTGCTACTCCAAAGGAAAGAAAAATTAGCTTATCACTCATCGACCAAGCAAGCGATCGTCTAATGAATTGATGCATATGCTTACAAGCGCATAATTGTTCTGAGTTCAAATGTTCCTCCTCAAGGAGCTTCCCGTCAGCGAAAGATCTTCTCTTCAGACAGCAACCAACACCCATAATCATCGTCACGTTGTGTCGAATAATATAATTTGACTTATCACATCATCAAGGGTGTGTGTGTGTGTACGAGGCTGAGTGTTTGCGTGCGAAATTAAATTTGCCACCAACCAAATCAGACGACAACCTGGCAGGAAGAACTACGACGACGATGACGACGGCAATATTGCGCACTCTGATTGTGTTGAGATTCCCATTGAAATCCTTAATGTCGCACACATGACATCCTGATGCTGATGCTGATGCTGATGCTGATGCTGATGCTGATGATGGCGACAACGGTAACAATGACAATGAGTAAATCGAAAACAGGAACCCTTTCAAAGACTACACACAATATGGGGTAAGAATGTTCACGAATCTGATGCCTGGAATGGGGAAAACTTTTGAGCCTACAAGAGAATACAAATTACTATCGAAATTATGGTTAGTGAGAGATGCAGGTGAGACGAAAAGAAACGTTCTTTTGTGCCACAAGTTGTATTACGAGAACATCATAATTGTATAAGGAACTATGAGAATTGTAGTCGTAACGACTGCGTTGAGCTAAGCGTTAAGTATACATGCTAAGAAGCCTAACTTAATTCAAACCTACTTTCATATTATTATAATTTTTTTATAAAGAATACCCTTGCCTATATGGCAGATACTGCGAACTAAAAGATATATTTTATCATAAGGATACAAGAGATCAACAGACGTACCCACATCTTGGTGAATGATAGTATGACCTTAGTGGCAACATTTCTCAACTACGCTGTCGAGCCTGTTTCCTTGTAAAAGATGCGTCTCCTTAACCAAAGTCATGCTGGGCATTCACAGAGAATGTGCTCGGATGACTCATCATCCTCTGAGCAGCACCTTAAGTCCACACCAATTTTGTTAAGGTGACACTGCAAGCCACAATGGCCTGTTAGAAAACTCACCAACTTACAGATGCTATCCCTACTTAGATTAAGGATTTCTTTAAACAAAAAGGGTCTGATTAATTGTTTGGATTGCCTCAGCCGGATGAAGTTTGTGTTCCCAAAAATGTATTAGTGCTGTGGCGGCAGCCCAGGTGAAACCACAGTATGGTTCAGGTCCTATGATCATCCCATTGTAAATACCCGATCACTCGTTAACGTATGGATTTCATTCACTTGTTAACTGATGTCGTAATCGACCCCAGATTCCGAGCCAGCCCTAGATAGTTCGTATGCACATTCATTGCCTGTAATTCCCTGATGACTATCGACCTAACCGAGTTTCACTCTGTTGTGTCTGACAATAGATATCAGTGCATCGTAGCAGTCCCTGACTGATAACGAGTCCATCCAGATGGATGACAACACTTTAAGTGCTGCCTGGCTATCTGAAAAGATATATATTCTACTGCATTTAACTCCTTTATTAAGGTTAATCCCGGTGCAGATCACAATGGCATAGAGCTCCGCCTGAAAAACAGTGGGACTTTTTCTCATTGGTATCGAGAATTTAGTGTTGGGTCCAAAGACACCAGCTCCAACTCCAGTTTCCAACTTCGATCCATCTGTAAACCAGACCAGACCTTTATCGTCCAGTGGAGGAACACCGATGCACCAGTTTGTCCGGTCCAATATTTATTCCTCAAATAAACTGATGAATTAGTACTCCCTGACCATAATATCGGGGATTTTACAGAAAATGTCTCTATCAGGAATGGAGCCAAGAATTATCAGGTGTCCCACATAGTCACCTGGTTTGTACCCGAATTCTAGTTGTAGCTTAATAGCGTATCTAGTAGCCATCCCCAAATCGTCCGCATAACCAATCGCGATGTAGCCTGATCTGTGAAGATCGACTAGAAGATTGTCAATGACTAGTGACCATAGAAAGTGAGAAAGCACTTCTCCTTGGAGACATCGCTTAACTGCAGTTACAGACACAGACAGTCCTCCCGAAGAGGAACTTATCTATCGATTCCAAGCAAGGCCCTTATGGTACTGATTGCCCTTGCAGTAGATTCGTAGCCTGTGTTATCGAAAGCGCCCTCAATGTCAAGGAAGAGACTACTGCCTATTTAACCCTTCTATAATAGACTATTTACCCTACTCGTAATACAGACCCTTTGGTCAGATTCGTTCCGGTATGTGTATGGTGCAAGAGTAGACGAACCTGGGAAAGGAACCTGTCGTAGGGTTCTGATTGAATCCTCACTATCCGACGTATAGGTGCTATCGGCCTATTTATATAATCCTACACAGTTTGCCGGCTCCTTAACTAATGCTTTGTGGATTCATGCAGCTATTGGCATTTCGACAATATTTTCGCAGCATTTCCCCCATGCGGCATGTTTAGATCGTCTTAGTTCAGACTTGTACTCTGTAAGGGCAAACCTATATTCGTCCCAACTCTTCGTGCGTTTACCAGATTTGAAGAGTTACCTAACTTTCTTCCTAAGCTTAACCAGCTGGTCGTTCGTTTGCACGAGCTGGGGCACAGCTGTAATGATAGGAAGAGACCAATACATCATTAAGTTGATATGCTACCTCATCCCCTGTGGACTTAATAGATGTGACAAGCATATCTACTTTAGAGAGGACAAGTCCCCGATATATACTCCAGTCTATCATCAGGGATCATATTTAGAAGAAGCATATGCCAGTCTGCCAGGAATGTCCAACATGATGTGCTGATGTCTGACAGCGAGGCTTCGTCGAACAGTTGAGAGTTTTTAATAAAGTTGGAGATAAATGGACTGGCGAGAATTTATGAAGGAAGGTTTTAATCCTTTATTTAGTATATCTACATTACTACTAATAAGATATTCTAAAAGACACTCTCACCTACTATTTATGTCGCTGCTGCCCCAGACCTCATGATGCGCATTTATATCGCTTCCTATGAGGTACTGGAGGTTACTGTTCTGGCAGAGCTCTATTATATCCTGGACCACTAACGTAATCAATACGAGTACATCTCTGGTTGGTGCAAAGATTGTCTCTACGAAAAACCACTTTTCGCTTTACCGCCATTTAAAAAGCTAATCACCTAGCGTTCCAAATACTCCTCAGTTTTTCAGAAAGCACATTTTTGGATGTACCTTTCAGTGCAGCGATTTCTTCTTTAGCCGTTACCTTTAAAAAAAGAAGTCGAATAATTTGAACTTCACTTTTTAATTCAATTCTATATAACTTTCCCAATACAAATTCAAATTTCAGATTCGAGTTCAACTTCAATTTTAAAAGTTTCTAGTTGAAAATGCAGTGTAACGTTTTTTTAGCATTCACCTTGAAACCTTTTTGTAACTTGTAAATAAAAAGAAGGTTAAAAAAATTGCTTTCTTACCATCTTGTTCTTGTTCAACTTTTTTATCAAATTCTTTTGCTTTATTTGCCAGATGAGAAAAAAGCTTCAGTTAACAGGTAATCACGTACCGTAGATACTTTAAAGAATTTTTAAAGAAACACATAGAGAACTTTATCCGCCACGTTCGTCCTTGTTCAATGCTCTGAGAAACTAAATCCAAACAATGGAGAGGTTAAAAGTTTTTATTTTCCACTTCTCGTCTGCCTCAAGCAACCTGCATTCATTCATTTTTTCTATCTGTTCGTCATCTTCTTCATTGTTCTTCAAGAAATTGCTACTCGGAAAATGTTTCATCTCGACCAACAGCTGCAAAGAATCCAAGACACTGTTGTTTTCTTTTGTCGTTGTGTTTATTTTTTGTTGTGGTTGTCATAGAACAATTGTATCTTAACGATAAATTTCTCTATAGATATTATCATGAAGCGGGATAAGAATTCGATAATACCATTAATCAATCACTACAACAACGAAAATTAGCTTTGGTGTAAAGTTTGCTCATCACGAGCACACACAATGGGACAGTATGCCGAATCTCAAGGTACTCATGCGTCAGTAAGACAGACGCCATAAGATATTCATTGATTTAAGGGGAAATTTCAGTCTTACTTAAGTTTGAGCTTAATGTGACATTCAGTTTTTTATAATTTCATACTTTCTTCGGTACACCTCTGGCTTGTTGGTGTAATTTTCATGCATGGATGCTATCTGGTTGAAGTTGCGAAGGAGGGGTATCCCAGAAAAACTTAAAGCTACATACGAGAGAAGTAAATGTCGTGATACTACACAACGGTAAAATGTCTGATGAATTTGAAGTCCAAAGTGGAGTACGTCAGGGGTGCATACTATCACCGCTGTTATTCCTGGTGGTTATCAGCGAGGTACTTCGCGCAGCACTGACGGTAGGGAACAATGGAATTCGATGGACTTTGACATGTTACCTTAAACACCTGGACTACGCTGACGATGTTTGCCTGCTCTCACATCAGATAATGGACCTCCATATGATGGCTCAAAATCCAGAAACCGAAGCAAGCAATATAAACACTACCAAAACAAAAGCCCTGAACACTTCTAACACCCGCTCTCAACTCAACATTGCTGGACAGGTAGTCGACAAAAGTTGACAACTTTCTATACCTCGGAAGTGTGGTCACGGCTGAAAGCGGCGGCACCGAACAGGATGTGTGCAGAAAAATTGGAAAAGCAAGGGCTGCGTTCGGAATGCTATGCTCTGTTCTTTTTTCCACGCCTTGGACGAGCCACACGCGAATTGTGACACGCGCTAGCTGCCCAGCCCTCTAGGTCGTGCGAAAGGTAGTAAAAAACGACCTCAAAAACCGAGAAAATGGCAGCATTGTCAACCAACACACGCGCAACATACGAAACGCGGCACACGTAACAATCGGAATATAAAAATTGCCATTTTGGACTTAAACGCTCACAATATACCAGCTTTTTAAGTCGTGTGGAAGGTGGTTAAAGAGGACCTCATAGAAGTCGAAAACAAATTTCAACCCATCACTCGCGCCACACGCGACACGCACTCCGGGGCGGCTGCGGCGTACTTACTCAAGCAAATCAAGGTACTAAAGAGCTTACGGGAATAGTGCCGTTGGTAGTAGGGAGGTACTTACTGCAAAATATGAAGGGACTATGGGACTCACGACAATCGATCGAAATAGCTATTACGTTAGCCTTGTGGAGAATTCAATTCCTGGATTTAAACCAGCCAAGTTTTGTTGTCACTTTTCAATGGTAAATATTTCGCTTAAGAGGCCTAGCTGCAGGCTATAGTAACTTCCATTAATTGCATTATAATCCCATTGGCACTTTAACCAAAAAGTTAATCTTTACTTGTGATGTTATAGTATATTACATAACGAGCGAGGAAAGTGGACGTTATCGTGCGAGTTAGAAGGTTGAAACACGAGGCGTTAGTCGAGTGCGGAAATCTAACAATCAAATCCAATTTTTCCGCTAAACCGGTTATACGCAATGCAAAATTACTCTGGGAATGTGTGTTCGCTGTAAGTGCAGTAAATAACAAAAGTATTTTATATGTTAACTCACTAGTGTGTATAACGGCTTCTTTCGAAGCTATTTTATACCTAGTGTATGAAACAGTCACTTTCGTCTATGGGCGTGCGAAAACGATTTACTGACTTACCTTTAGAAATGCGGCAACGGACATGCCTGATGGTTTTGTTTAGTTCACTCCATCGAGTATCTATACTGTGTTCACAGAATCATCGCCACAAGATTTTCATCTGAACTGGACTCTTTGAAGATGTGGTCAATGTTTTTGAATTAATTTGGTAGCAAAATCATTCATGCAAATCAGCGCAGCCTCCAGTCAAGCTACAAAGCACGAGTATGTGTAGTCGTGTATCAGGCAACTTTTCGACTTTCAGTTAAAAGGTTGGCTGAAATCCCGCGCATAAGCAAATTAAAATTTGGCAATCGTTTCTGTTTTGGAAAATTTCATTTCGTTTTCGTATTCAGAATACGAGCATATCTACGGGAAAAGCACGCCACATACAGACAGACAGGAAAATAAGAAAATCCTTTGTACCCGCGTGGACTCACGCTTCCGCACTAACTTTTCGATTGCTAAACATTTCGGAATACCGGCACGGATGATGATGGCGGCAAGGGAGGCCGGCTAATCAAGCGCCAGGCAATTCGAAATGGGAAGATACACTTTTGGCAAAGCGAGAACCTCCAAATAGCCCCGAGTGAACGGCCGGGTGCGTATTCAAACTGAGAAGAAGGAACAACCGCAGCTCGTCGCGAATTCTCTCAACATCATCATCAGCCGTAGACTGTGAAACGATGTGATTTCGTACAAAGTGCATCCCCGTGAGCGTCAGCAGTACACGAAATTACGCGCATTTTGGCCAATTTAATCATCCGATCGTTTAGATGAAATTTTAACGTAGCTGTTTTGGTCGAAATCCTGCAATGGACAGTGATAGTTAACAAGCAGGCAGCGAACGCATTATACCTCAAAGGTAACCACCAACCAACCGCATGGTTAACATGGCTGATGCAGGCAGGTCCTCTAATTTCGGGTTTTAATCGAAAACAGTTGTACTCCTTGTACCTACTCATCCACTAATTACTCGCATCTCGATTACAACGTGAATGTCCAAACTTTCGGTAATTTATCGTTGAAATATTTTCAAAATATTTCCTTTCTTTCCCAAAAAATGAGAAAAAAAACCAACAAAGACAAAAATGCCGCACTTATAATCGAAAACTTTTTCAATTATAGTTCCTAATGCTTTGGCACACATAAGGAGTCGAAAAATGGAGCCCAACAAAACTTTTCGAATTCGCCCTTTTGACATTATTATCGAATTGTCCTCGTTCTCGTCGCTGGAACGTGAAAATATCCCTATTGGATCTTCCCTATTCCCTGCATAGCCAGTTGTATATGTACAGGACATTAAGTATTATGTCCTGTTGTTAAAGTTTATTTTTATTACTTTGTTTTCACATCGTATGAATAGTAAATAGTCGAAATAGTAGAACATGAAGGAATGTGTTTCGCGATTGCTTTTGCTTGCTGTGTATCACTGCTAATCCTTCAAATAGGTTATTTCTTTAAGCATCGCTTATTGGTAATTTCATTGAAAATAGTGTCTTGCGAAATATGACATATACATACTACATATAGTTGTCATGTAGTGGCGGACGTCAAAACCAGGAAAATAATAAAACCAACAATTACTGGCCTTCAAGCAATAAATGAAAAGCTAAGCATTTTTCGAGCTACGGTAAAATGTAAGACCATAAGCCTTAGAAACTTTTGCGCCTCTATAAAGGATTCCCCAGACGTTCAAAAAGAAGAGTTATTTGAATCACTCAAACATTGAGACTATTCCTGACTTAATGTATGATGGTAAAATCATTCTTGGAGATATGAACAGAAAAACGGGTAGGGAGCAAGTATTCAGACAGTAGATCAGCAGCTATTATTTACACGAAAACACTACAGACAGTGGACAAAGAGTCATAGAGATGACAGCAAGTTAGAATTGTCGCTGCAAGATTAAGGTTTGCACCAACACTACTTGGTGTCTCCTAGCGAATCCACTCGCAACCAAATAGACTCTGTGTTAATACACTGCCGCTACAACCCAAACTGGATAACGGTACGAACGACCCGAGTTGGCAGCTTCGACTCAGACCAGTATCTTGTTGATATGGTGCTCCGAGCGTGGATAGCATTACCCAGAAATACTGTGTCACGGAGTTTTTCCAACCGTGGTGAACTCAGCGTGACCAGGGTTCAGAGAAAATGGGTCGTTACAATAAAATTTCTAGTTTGGTGACTCTTCGACTTAGCTTCTTTATTTCTTTAAATATATTATGTTTTTACGATGCTCTAGCCTGAGCGACGTGAACCTAAACGACATGATCCTTGACGTGAGCCTTTGACGTGAGCGTTGATGACGTGAGCCTTTGGGACGTGGGCCTTTGCGTGTGAGCCTTTGACGTGAGCCGGACAAGCCTTGAGGAGAGCCTGAGTACGTAATTCTGAGACGAGTGTGAATCCTGAGAGATGCGTGGGCGTGAGCCTTAGACAAGCGTGAGCCTTACTGCGCCATTGATGATGGCCTAAGTGCGTGAGCATAAGATGAGCCGGAAATCCTGAAGAATGCGTGAGCGTGAGCCTAAGACGACCGTGAGCCTTTGTGTGCCTTTGACGTGAGCCTGACCAGCATTGGCGAGAGCCTGAGTGCGTGAGTCTGTCTGTGACATGACTTTGAGTGTCATGTGTGCGCAAGCCTGAGACGAGTGTGAATCCTGAGTGATGCGTGGGCGTGAGCCCTACAGCGCCATTGACGTGAGCCTGACGAGCCTTGACGATGGCCTAAGTGCGTGAGCATAAGATGAGCCGTAAATCCTGAGTGATGCGTGAGCGTAACCTAAGACGATCGTGAGCCTTTGTGCGCCTTTGACGTGAGCCTGACGAGCATTGACGAGAGCCTGAGTGCGTGAGTCTGTCTGTGACATGTGAGTGTCATGTGAGCGCAAGCCTGAGACGAGTTTCAATCCTGAACGTGAGTCTGAGACGATCGTTAATCCTGAGCGATACGTGGGCGTAAGCCTGACACGAGGGTGCACCCTTGGCGATGCGTGAGCGTAAGCCTGAGATGAGCGTGTAACTGAACGGGTCATGCGATGGCGAGGATGGTAAGAAAAGCAGTGGACGACGTCAGCAGCGATATGCTGAGACGTACTAGCGCAACAACCTGCGAGGCGACCGCACAGCGAAGTTCCGTTGTACGACGGCAAGGATAGCAACGAATGCAGTGGACGACAGCAGCGATATGCTGTGACGTCGACATCGTCAGTGGATGAGCAGTGGCGTCGAAAGCGAATCAGAGTCGAGTCTTCACGGTTGCCCTTCGCAACAAAGAGACTAGAAACAGCGAGTTCAAGCGATATGAGTCGCCTTTTATGAATGGACACTAGGTCCTGGGGCTAAGATATCGAGAGTAGAATATAAATAGATACGCCTTAAGAATACGGCCATTAGAACTACTGACTCCATATTAAGCCGAAGTTGTATAAATAGAAACGTCTGTTTCGAGGATGAGTATAATAATGCAGCGTGCCGAGTAATGCAAAAATCTCATAGAACGCATAATATAAGAACTCAGAAGAAGAAGAAGAAGCAGCTTAGATGACATGAAACAGTAGTTCACTGGTTGATGAAAGCAGACTGGTTCTCCTCCTCTTGTCCGTAAACTCGAACAGTATAGAGAGCAAAGGCCGCATCAGGTGCAAAAATCCTACAGAAGAGTGTGCGATATGGCCCCAATCTACACCGCGCTACACATACTGCGAAGGTAATAATCTGGCCGTCATCACTCCCCGTACCAACTCATTGCGCTAACATTCATACTTTCTTAAGTGATGGAACCGCTGATTAATCGTAATCCTATGCAATATCTTGAATCACGTGAAATCCTTAGCGACCAGCAGTACGGTTTTGAAGGCAACTTTCTACAGGTGATATCTCAATGAAAAGTCGATACAGTCTATTAACAAATTATGTAAAAGTAAAGTTTTTGCACTCGATATTTCCAAGGCATTTGACAAAGTCTGGCATTAAGATAAAATGAATGCCAATGGAATTGATAAGAGTTTGCTTAGTTGGACTAGAAACTAACTTTCAGACCGTTCAATCCAGGTCGTATTGGACAGTTTTAAATCCAATGTTCACCGTATAAACGCGGGTGTTCCACAAGGCTCTGTTTTGTCACCGACACTCTTTCTCATTTTCATTAATTATCTTCTATCCGCTACTTCTAATCCGTTTCATTCTTTCGCTGAGGACAGCAATCTTAGCGTAATCTAAACCCCAAACCTTTATCCATGAATGGATCTTGCGTCAAAGAAACCGAAAAACTTGCAATACGTGCGTCAATAAAAAGCTTCGTTGGATCGACCACATATTCGCCATCGCTAAGAATGCTGCGAAATGTTTAGGTTTCCTAAAACGGTGAAAGATGTACTTCTCTCCGTCGGACCTGGCTACTATTTACAAGGCATATATTCGCCCTAAACTTGAATACAACTATTTGAGAGAACTCAGAACAACGCGATAAAACTTATTGGTGACAAACATATTGCCAAAATGATCGAATCTCTTGAATATCGTACGTGTGTTTCCTGCTTGTCACTGTTTTATCGCTTTTTCCACAAGCGGAGTTCAAATGAAGGCAGATCAAAAAATCGGCACAAAAAGTGGGAGTAGCCCCATACGCTAAAGTCAATATTGGCCCATATCAGTGTGACTTAATACCTGGCAAATCAACAACTGAACCGGTTTTCACCCTTAGGCTGGTCGTAGAAAATTTTTTACAATTCCAAAGCTCCCTAGATAGTCAGTTACAATGCAAAGCCACCTATTACAGCATATGCAAGGTAGAACATTATAAGGCCAGGAAAGAATTTGTCATCCCAAATGATCAGACACGAATATGTGACTTTCCAATGACCATAGTTATAAGCGATTCGTTGAACTTCTGAGCAGGAGCTTCGAGCTTCGAATCCTAGAAAAACCTTAAGTATTTTTTACAGTCCCACCTCTCGTAATAACTCGTCACGGATAGCTTCTAAATTCGCCTTTCGGAAAAGGCATTAAGTTGTAGGTCCCTTTCATAAATGTAACACGCGCAACACGAATGGACGCGACAAGATAGACCTTGGACCGCAACGGTTTTTCGCGCCAATTATATTTTATCCTTAGAAGCCAAGAAAAGATAAGCGGATCACTATAAAGACTATTCCATATACACGAGCACAACAGTCCTCAAACTGTCAAACTACAGTTTGAGAAAGTGATTCAAGACTTTGGTGTAACGGCGAGAGGATGTATAAGATAATGCTCATACACTACTTACTTATATATGGAACCAAGACTTGGGGGCTTAGCAAAAAGCACTTTGATCTACCGTGTTTAAGAGAGTTACATAGAATTATTGAGAGAGATTTATGAGTCTCTACAATGAAGTGGAAGAACACCTCTAGCTGGCATAAGTGTTTAGGATCTGGCTCGGAAAGACCTTTGCAGTAGGATTTCTGGAAGCGACAGAGAGGAAGGCCAAAGCTTTACTAAAAGGAAGGCGTATACCAAAATGCCCATGGCTAAAGATGCCAAACTGGATGACATCGGCTCGAAACATAGGCTGGTGGACAAATTCTTTACGGGAGTGAGGAAGGGAGAGATCTCTGTTGTAGAGCCAAATATATTGATGAATTTAATGTATGATTGTTAATCCCACAAATAGCTTATTAACGTAAGCCTCTCATTCTCATTCCAATCCAAACCGGTCCTGGCCTGTATTTTAAAGCTTTCTTCTTTGTATTGCACATCTTCTAAAGACTCTATTCATAGTTCTGGTCATTCCTATTAAAAAGTGCCTTAACAACATCTTTGGAGTTTAAAGTTTTCCAATGGAAACTCCTTCACAAATAAAATATCAAAATCCTGTAAAAGCTAACGAATTGCATTAAGCTTCAATAAATCGCTAAAGAGAAATTTGAATTTTCATTTTAATTGCAAATCACATTAAGTAATTCTCTTCGCAAAGGTGAAACGTCGTTCCAATAACTGAATAAATAGCCTCTAACTATACGGTCGAACCACAAAAGGATATCATCGTTCTCTGCTTTGGAAATTTTAAATCAAAAAGTTAAATTGAAGCCCTCAGCCCCGCCCATGGTGCAATTACAATTAATTCACCAGGACTTCCTTTCAGGAACCACTGCCTCTCTCTGCAAGCGGCGACACAACAACAACAACAATAATAAGAAGAATAAATTTGATTTAATTAATTCCCGAATTGAACTCTGGAACGAATCCAATGCAGACAAAGGATTGACTAGACAGAGCGTTGTCTCTGCCAAAGTACGAAAAATTAATGCTCAAGAGGAAGCCGGTTACAAGCTCAGTCGCATTTAATCTCGGGTGGATTTTCGATTTAATTAAGTTGACTGATGTTGCAGGAAAGGTGCGTAGGTACTCCTGGACGGATGAATTGACTGCACGCAGAATGTAAGGTATCCTGATGTTGACTCATCGTTCTTTCGCTGCTAATCACTTTTCAATGTTTGACTCTACATTCGTTTAAGGAAAGCAATCAGTTAGAGTAGAATTGCGATATTAGTTAAATGGATTGCATTTTAATCCGTCGGAGAGTGTTTAGCTTAAGGGCGTTTGGTTTTCCTCAGTAGTTCTTCTGGGCGAATAAAAGCAAAATCTTAACGTTAATGTAAAGAAGATGATGGACTAACTATCTTCCAGGTGGAACAATGATTATGTAATTGAATTGAAAGTTAAGGACTTGTTTTATAGAAAATTGGATTTACCTCCATAAGCACCAATGTGCCACCATCCCAAACGCTTAGTTCGTAGTGTGCTTAAATTATGTGCTGTTCTATTGTGATTTAGCGTTGCAATGCTACAGTGAAATGTTTTGTGTTTATTTGTTAGAGTGGACTCTCCTTTCCTTTTCCTTTCATGATGAGTTCATGTAGATAGTTCATTCTAACAACTCCAAACTTCCAGCCAAAAAATGAAAAATAGTTGAAAGCGAAGAAGCACAGTGCAACTTTAGGTTGACAACTATGTTAATCACAATTTTCCGTTACTTCGGATTTGGGTTAATAATCCTGAAGGTTCTTAAGAACGATTAGGCTGTTAAGGTTAAGGTACAGTGGAAAACTATGCCCTGGACTAAAGACGCTATAGAGTCTAGAGCAATGATATCCCTGAAAAATAAAGATATAAGAAAATTCATAGGTATTCTAACAGGAGACTCTATTCTCGAAGAACATGCGAGAAGGATGGGCCTTGAGTTTAATGCGGAAAAGGTTCAACTGAACTTTCTTGAAAGGAATGTATTTAGAAAATTTCAAAAAGAGCGAGCTAAAGTTTGAACTTCATAAGACGTTGTAACTTTTACTTCACACCATCTGAAGTATTAAGATTATTGCGAGCACGATGGGCGAAGCTTATATTCAGAGGAATGCAAATTTTTTCAGCGAGCGCGTGTCTCTTTGTACGTACGTTTGTACCGTTTGTTTGCCGTGTCGTATATCTCGGCTTCTGCCAGTCAAAATTTGATGGAACTTGTTGTAAAACAATTGGTTAGCGCTCGGCTTGCGATGGCGTAATTTTTTCATTAATAGGGGTTACTACCCCTGGGGAAACTGCAAAAAAAAAAAATACTAAATCTACGCATTGCATTCAAAATAGACGTCAACAAGTTCCTGAAGGGCCTAATTGTTGAATAGAAGATCCATGAATGTTTTTCTAAAGGCTGACTCACGTTTTGTAATATATGTAATATTTTCTTGGTCAGGGTTTTTTGTAGTTTTTCCTGATCATGATCCACCGATTAAAGCATTTGGACTCGCGTCGTTTTAGTTTCGTGTTCGTTTTTTCCCTATTGCTTTTTCAATAAAAGCTATAGCCCACCTTATTGCCTTAGTGTAAGTCATTCAGGGAGTTCTCCCATGGCAATAAGTTAAGGTACCAAAAAAAAAAAGATGAGCGTGTAACCTTTACCCGCGGTTGAAGTTAAACTTCTTTGACGTAGTGGCCAATATTACGATTAAATTAAACGCTAAAAATAGTTTTACATACCGAATTTCATAAAAATCGCTTTGAAAAATTTCTTAGTTATTAATATTCCAGACCCTATTCGCCATATCCCTATAGGTCATATCCTCCCTTCAAAGTAAGGTTAGCACAAGGCCGGATACACTGATGAACGTCGGCAACCACGGCAACGAAAACGGCTAAACAAGTTAAGCATTTTCTCATGGAAGGTACGCTCACTGTATAGAGCTCGAACTGCACAGTAGCTGATACCCTGTCCAAATATAATACTGACATAATAGCAATTCAGGAGATGCGGTGGACGGGAATGGTGTCTTACAAAATTCAGAATTTGACTTATATTACTGCTGTCATGCAATTAAACATGTGCTCGGGGTGGGTTTTTTAGTCAGCACAAGAATGAAACCCACCGTTATCGGCTTCAAAACAGTAAATGAAAGACTATGCACCATGCGCGTGCGGAGAAGTTTTTAAAACATAAGCCTCATAAACGCTCATGCAACTACGGAGGATTCCCAAGATGATAGAATTTTTTGAATCAGTCGTACGGGAACGCCATGCCTGTCCCTAGTAAGATGTAAACATCATTCTGGGGGATATGAATGCCAAAATAGGTAGAGAACCAGTATTCAGGCCAAAGAGTCCGCGGTGTGACGCAATAGACACCGCGTTGCACATACTGCGAAGACAAAGATGGTAATGTGATCGCCGATCTCAAAGGCATCTTAGAGCGATGGGAAAAGAATTTCTTGAGTTGGTTACTGGCCAGCTAACTGAGGAATTGGAGGCTCCATCAATGACCGAAGACCACACTATGCTGCCGTCACCAAGCATAGACGAAGTTAGCAGAACGATAAATCGGCTGAAAATTAATAAGGCACCGGGACCTGATGGTATCCCAGCGGAGCTGATTAAAACACGAGGGTCCGCAATACACCAAGCAATTCATGACCTAATAGTGCAAGTATGGGAGGAAGAAGCGATGCCAGAATACTGGCGCAGAGGCATTCTGTGCCCCATATATAAGAAAGGAGGTATCACAACCTGCAGCAATTATCGTGGTATAACGTTGTTGAGTACCGCGTATAAGATTTTCTCCTCTATCGTTCAAGACAAGATAGCCCCATACGCTAAATTCAATTGGTCCATACAAGTGTGGCTTCAGCACAGGCAAATCAACAACTGATCAGATTTACACCCTTAAGCAGTCGATGGAAAAATATCTAGAGTTTCAAAACTCACTACACCATCTTTTTATAGACTTTAAAGCCGCCTATGATAGCATAGCCAGAGTAGAACTTTATAAAGCAATGAGAGAATTCGGCATCCCAAATAAACTGACACGATTATGTAGGTTGACCATGACCAATGTTATAAGCCAAGTAAAAATGACCGGAACACTATCAAGCCCATTAAACATCTAAACGGGCTCCGACAAGGGGATGGACTGGCCTGCGTCCTCTTCAACCTGGCGTTGGAGGAAGTGATCCGAGACTCTGACGTAACGGCGAGAGGAACAATCCTCTACAAGTCCATTCAGATACTGGCTTACGCAGACGATATTGACATCGTTGGTAGAAACCGAAGAGCTGTACAGGAAGCTTTCATACAGATCGAACAGGCGGCACGAAATCTGAGGCTGCACATAAATGAGAGTAAAAGAAAGTACATGGTGGCCACGTCTGCGAGTAGAAGATCCAACAATTCAATTCAGATAATGGAGCGCGAATTTGAAGTAATGCAATCCTTTAACTATCTCGGGTCAGCAGCCGATAACAGCATGGAACCAGAAATACGCGCACGGTTGCTTAAAGCCAACAAAGCCTACTATAGTCTGTCAAGACTCTTCAAATCCAGGAATTTAACTGCTGGTGTATAAGACAAAAGTCATACCAGTACTTGCATATAGATCCGAGACTTGGGTGCTTAGCAAAAAGCATTCTGACCTCTTAACCGTGTTCGAGAGAAAAGTCTTACGGAGAATTTTTGGCCCTGGACGATTCCGGAGACTCCATAATAGTGAGATCTACGAGCGTTCGCGCAATGAGAATTAAGCTCGGTAGCCTCCAGTGGACAGTTCGCATTAACGAATTGGATCTTACTTGGAAAGTCCTTTGCGATATGATTTATGGAACATGACAGCGGGGCCGGCCAAGCATACGCTGGAAGGATGTCCAGGACGCCCAGAGTTCAGGGATGCCATACTGGATGACATCGGCTTGAAATTAGGATTTTTTGACGTGACAACGTCTCACTCCAAGGTTTAAGAGGGTACATGTTCAAAAACTCAAATGTTAAATGTCACTATTTAACAGCTGTTAAGTTACGTTTTTAACAGATGATAAGTTACGTTTTTTAATATCCAATGGGATTTGGTCATGAGGAACTAGAGTTTTTGAACAAAGCAATTTATCAAGCGATTCGTATGAAACTCGGAATGTAGGACTAAGATGTGACTATAGGACTTGTTCCTATGGAAATTCTGGGATCTGGCCAATAGGGTCTGGGATTTTTGGAACCAAGCCATTTCTCTAGGGATTCGTATGAAACTCGGAATGTAGGACTAATATGTGACTATAAGACTTGTTCCTATGGAAATTCTGGAATATGATTATTATTGTCTGGAATTTCTGGAATAAAGCAATTTCTCAAGCGATTCGCATGAAATTCGAAATGTAGGACTAAGATGTGACTATAAGATTTCTTCCTATGGAAATTCTGGAATATGATCATTATTGTCTGGAATTTCTGGAATAAAGCAATTTCTCAGTAGTAGGCTGCGGTCAAGAATTCAGCCGCTGCGCAGTTTATGCTGCATTTTGGTCAAAAATTCACTTTTCAGCCAATGCATTAAAGAAAAATCGACTGCGCAGTTTACGCAGCTACTTAAAATTGGATGCAAATAGCAAAATGTAAATGTTGTCGCCCTACAAGCAGACTGTAAGTCGGTTCAAAATATAGCCACAATTTCGTGCATACCGACTGCCTGCCATTTTTTTGTGCAGCACAAGCTGCGTAACTCCTTAATTCTTTACCGCAGCCGTAGTGATAGTATAGTCTCTGTTCATTTTCCTATCAGTGCTCTGCTCTGCTCTTTCTATCAACATTGTGAGTGAGAGCACTCGTGTTTGGTCGTGTAACAGAAAACAATACTACTATAAGTTACAGAAATAAGAGAACAATGCAAAAGAAATTTAATGAGAAATAATTGGCCTGCATGTTTGAAAAGCGACAATCTTACCATACCATTTCGAAGTATGGGCAGCACTACTCAGTACTCACTACTTTCCTCTTCTAATTTAATTTAAAACTACTCAAAATTTTTAAGAGCTTAAAAAGTTGCATTACTGTATTTGGGCAGTAATATGTAATATGCAGCAACTTCACAGTTAGTGGTTATGAACATTTAAATCAGCTTATAAATTATTTATTCTGTTGTATGTGATGTGATTGAAGATGATATATGTGGTTCCAATAACATACAATCAAGCAGAGCAGAACAAAACAAACATATGCAGTAGTAGGCTGCGGTCTAGAATTCAGCCGCTGCGCAGTTTATGCTGCATGTTGGTCAAAAATTCACTTTTCAGCCGATGCATTGAAGAAAAATCGACTGCGCAGTTTACGCAGCTACTTAAAATGGGATGCAAATATTGCAAATAGCAAAATCTAAATGTCAAATTGTCGCCCTACAAGCAGAGACTGTAAGTCAGTTCAAAATATAGCCGCAATTTCGTGCATACCGACTGCCTGCCATTTTTTTGTGCAGCACAAGCTGCGAAGCTACTTTATTCTTTACCGCAGCCGTAGTGATAGTATAGTCTCTGTTCATTTTCCTATCAGTGCTCTGCTCTGCTCTCTCAAACAACATTGTGAGTAAGTGCTCTCTCTCGTGTTTGGTCGTCTAACAGAGAACAATGCAAAAGAAATTAATGAGAAATAATTGGCCTGCATGTTTGAAAGCGACATTCTTACCATACCATTTCGAAACATAGGCAGCACTACTCAGTACTCACTACCATTCTCTTCTAATTTAATTTAAAACTACTCAAATTTTTTATGAGTTGAAACCAAAAGCTGCATTAGTTAGTTAGTGGTTATGAACACTTAAATCAGCTTATAAATTATTTATTCTGTTGTATGTGATGTGATTGAAGATCATATATGTGGTTCCAATAACATACAATCAAGCAGAGCATAACGAAACAAACATATGCAGTAGTAGGCTGCGGTCTAGAATTCAGCCGCTGTGCAGTTTATGCTGCACGTTGGTCAAAAATTCACTTTTAAGCCAATGCATTAAAGAAAAATCGACTGTGCAGTTTACGCAGCTACTTAAAATGGGATGCAAATATTGCAAATAGCAAAATGTAAATGTCAAATTGTCGCCCTACAAGCAGACTGTAAGTAGGTTCAAAATATAGCTGCAATTTTCATTTTCTTTCAATGCTCTGCTCTGCTCTTTCTATCAATATTGCGTAAATGATACAATGCTCTGTGAGAAAGAAAAAAAAACAACCCATAAAAATTAAAATTTTTCATCTAAATTCTCTAATCGCAGAAATTGATATGGGAGCCCCTCGATCCTGGGCCATTTTTTTTTATTGTAGAAGAAAATCATCGAAACAAACATTTGACATCAGATGTTAAAATTGAAAAAGCTCAGATCATTTTATTCTGAGCACTTAGAGCACGCTCATACTCTGAGCAAATAAGAAACACGAACATTTATCTTGAGAACTCTTTGACTGCTCTGAACTAATTTATGAAAACGCCAAATGACAGAATATTGTGAAAACTTGTTGTTCTATCTGTAAGTTGATATCGACAACAAAAAAAACGACATCAATAAAAATACAATTCAGTATATAATAAAAATGTAAGTTGAAGTAAGCATAAAACATTTATGTCTCGTTTCATTTGCTGGGTTCATTTGTGCGTGCGCTAAGATTTCTCTCTCTCTCTCCAACCACCAACAAAACCATTCAGCGCAGCCGACTGCGCAGCACACACCGCACAAAGCCCATAAAGGGCGACGAATATCTGATGCCAGTACAGATATTTAAAAAATGTATAAGGGTCTTGCGGCCGAACCCGGGACCCGATCACTACCAAATTTTCGAAAAAGTATTGTTTATTGGGTATACACATGTGTGTAAAATTTGAAGAAAATCGGGTAAATTTTTTAAAATTTTTGTTTGGGAGCCCCCCGACCCCGCAGCCCGAGGGGCCTCAAAATTTAATAGAAAGTTTTGTCTCCGGAAATACGCATGTGTGCAAAATTTCAATAAAATCGGGCCATGGGAAGTGGGTTAAAAATTGATCGCAAGAATCCACGACAGACGACCGACCGACAATACTTTTTCGAAAATTTGGTAGTGATCAGGTCCCGGGTTCGGCCGCAAGGCCCATTATACATTTTTTAAATATCTGTACTGGCATCAGATATTCGTCGCCCTTTATGGACTTTGTGCGGTGTGTGCTGCGCAGTCGGCTGCGCTGCATGGTTTTGTTGGTGGTGGAGAGAGAGAGAGAAATCTTAGCGCACGCACAAATGAACCCAGCAAATGAAACGAGACATAAATGTTTTATGCTTACTTCAACTTACATTTTTATTATATACTGAATTGTATTTTTATTGATGTCGTTTTTTTTGTTGTCGATATCAACTTACAGATAGAACAACAAGTTTTCACAATATTCTGTCATTTGGCGTTTTCATAAATTAGCTCAGAGCAGTCAAAGAGTTCTCAAGATAAATGTTCGTGTTTCTTATTTGCTCAGAGTATGAGCGTGCTCTAAGTGCTCAGAATAAAATGATCTGAGCTTTTTCAATTTTAACATCTGATGTCAAATGTTTGTTTCGATGATTTTCTTCTACAATAAAAAAAAATGGCCCAGGATCGAGGGGCTCCCATATCAATTTCTGCGATTAGAGAATTTAGATGAAAAATTTTAATTTTTATGGGTTGTTTTTTTTAATTATTATTAAAAGTATTACAGTAATTTATTTTTTGTTATTTACATTAAACAATATTTCCTTGTATTGCAGATATTAGCTTTAATATATTTAAGTAATAATCTTCTACAAAAAATCATTTTAAACACAGATTTTTTTTATATAAAAATGAAGCTAAATTTAACAATTTAAAAATGCCAGTCTCTCAGTCGAAGAAGAAATGTTCGATCGTAAGTTGGATGTCTGCCACTGAACAATGAATCCACCATCGACCATTGAGTCAACCATCAAATATCATACATGGCATTAAGCATCGGTTCAAAATAACTATTCGATCATTTACAGAAATAAGAGAACAATGCAAAAGAAATTTAATGAGAAATAATTGGATGTTTGCATGCATGTTTGAAAGCGACATTCTTACCATACCATTTCGAAGCATGAGCAGCACTACTCAGTACTCACTACCATTCTCTTCTAATTTAATTTAAAACTCAAATTTTTTATGAGTTGAAACCAAAAGCTGCATTACTGTGTTTGGGCAGTAATATGCAATATGCAGCAACTTCACAGTAAGTGGTTATGAACATTAAAATTCGCTTATAAATAATTTATATATAATGTGATGTGATGATGATGTATGTGATGAGCTACGGTGCAAGTTGTAGGACTTGTATTTAGTATAGAAAAAAATTTTAATATATACGTCCGTGTTTATGTCCCACAGACAACAAGATCTTTGTTTTCTCTTCTTTCGTCCCGGACAGACGTTGTCACGCTCAAAACCCACGGCCGTGTCCTCGACACAGCCTACCCTGCTCTTTTTTTTAAATAAAGGTGAAAAGGGTGCGTACCCGTTAAGGAAAAGGAGGAGAAAAGAGTAGATGTCTAGTAAATAGATGCTTGTGTGTGAAATGCCTGTGGATCTTAGTGATTTTGGAAGACAGAGCTTGGCAGAGCATTCAACATACGTGTTGAACGGCTGAAGAACGAATCGGTGAACATTGCTGTACGTCCGAAGATGGGCTTGAGTAAACTGATGAGTATTTAGAGCGCCACGATTATTTCGGTTGAATTCAAGGAGTGGTGGCATGCACTGACACCATCATCATCAATAAAAAGCCGTGCAGTTTTTTTAGGCTTACACAATTTTTACACTGTCAAGTGTTTTCTTTAGCAAAAGTTCAATTTCATGTCATCGCATTTTGCAAGACATAATAAATACAGTCACTTCAGTCGATAGACGAATCGCCTGAAACAATTGCCTTGGTACATGCAATACAGGGAGCCCATTTTGAATTATTTAGATTATCGCTTCTGATTTGTTTATCGTTGACTTCATTAGGCAGCTTATTAAGACACTGTTTACTATTCACGACACATTATAAAGGGTTTGTGAATACTCTTATTAATAACATGTTGTACATCCAAAGTATTTATGAGGTTTATTTGATAATTGCGACGAACGGAATAACACGCCAACAACAAAATTGATTTTAGCTGATGTGCATCCAATGACAGACCGATATCAACTTTTCATCATTGAATTAGCAATCAAATTATTTCGAAGTTACTTGCACAGTCTTCAGAAATAATTCAGAGGGAGGACATAACGCTGCGACTATTCTCAGACCACACACAGAAAGTACGAAGCCTCGAAGCAAAACCATAACAGATACTACATAGACACACCGGTCAGTATTATGTGGATCCTCTGTCAGATCGCCTGTGTATAATTATGTTACATACATAATGTGATGATATGAACTTTGAAATCCGCCTGTCATCACGTCAGTCAATTAGGTGCCAAATTGACGAAGGTAGGATGGGGATTTCACCAAATACCAAACTTAAATAAAAAGCCAAATGGAAGGACATTTCAGAGTTTGTCGCAGTCCGGTGTTTCACAGAGTCTTGTTGGGCGCAATGCCTTGTTCGTCGCCATTGCACCATGTCACATCCTTGAATTAAAGCCCAGTCGATTGAAAAATTTATGTTTCCTTGATAGCAAGGATGTCAACCAGTGATTCCGAATCATTGAACTTTAGTCCTCCGTATCTCGAGGAGTATATCGTAGACACAAATAGTATTGGAAAACATATACTGGACAGTGGACAGACGACAGATATACTGGCTTTATTGACTGTTCAGCTGAGTGCAGTGTTCGAAGTTTGTGAATCAGGCAACGTAACCAACCACCAACTACCGACTAACTAACCAAGGAATCATCGAACCGGCTAACCAAGAAGACAAATGACAACCAGGAGCGACCCATTTCTATTCATTGGAGTTTTAGTTGTTGCTCTGCTGTCATTCCTCCAGTGGTTTACGATGTGTTTACTTCATCTGTTGGCTAAAGTGATGTATGTATCTCTACGTACCGATGAGCATAATTTGCAGAGTATTTACCTTTGGGTTTTTGATACAAAGCAGGCAACTCGGTCAGATCTCACAAGAGAAACAAGGAAATCAGGAATTGCATTCATCATTTTCCCAAAAGGTCAGACTTGAGCAGAGCGATGGAAGCGGTAAAGCATACGGATAGCGCAATTTGATCTTCGACAAAAAATGGCCAGTCCAACGCACAGTGAATTGTGACTTTCAGTTGAGATTTTTTCAAAACATTTTTCAAAAGATGCCTTTCGGTACTTTTTCATCAAAGTTGGGCTTCTCGTTATTGAAAAGTGATAAAGCTGCTCCCAACATTAAACGCCGTATTCCACTTGTCGTCGGAAGGAATTTCCACCTGTCAGTATCCGCTTTTCAGATCCAGTCTATTGAAGATTCCGGCTACCAATAAAGTATTCAACGTGTCATCAATAAGTGGTAATACTTTCCTTTTAAGTGAAATCAATTTATAGTGTGGATGTTTCTTTTAACTCTGATAGAGTTTTGATTGTAAAAATAATACAGGAAAAGTTATTTTAATCAAATTTATTTTTTGCTATTCTAAAGATCAATATACGGCATTTCCGAAAATAATTACGAGTATATGGCCACCATGGCTGGCTGTTCTTGACGCACAACCTTGGGAGCCAAATGACAGGCCCATTTCTCAAAATTAACTTATCGCCAAATTTGATTTCATGCGGGAAAGTGGATATTTACTAAAATATCGAAAGATATTGATTCTGACCTACTTCCATTCGATCTTATTATAAGGACCAGCGTTTTCTTTGGATAGAATCTTGCATATTCTGGCCGAGTCCTTTGTGGTTTGACATAACTCCATCTAGAAATGTCGTTTAGCTTTTCTGATGCCTTTCCTAGATATTTTCAGGCAGTCCTTGTAGGGTTTCCAGAAGTTATTGGTACAGCAGATATTGAACATGGATCTGGACAGCCTTCTGAGCTTCTCCAGTTCATCGATCCACCAAGGTGGGTGCTCTTTCCTGTGCTACGACTGATTGGGCATGAAACTTTCATGGCGCTTTCAAGCAACAGTCCACGTCCACAGTCATAGCTGATTCAAAAGAAGGAATGTTGCCCAGTTTGGTCTGGATAACGTTATTGAATTTCATCCAGTTCATCGTTCGAGAGACAGGTCGAACATTATATACCTATGCTCGGAATAGGAGTTGACACTGGAGACAGACTAGTTGTCAACCATGAATTGAAAATTACTAGTAGTCAATGTGTCATCTATCACGTCCTCCCATCCATTGTACCTACACGATCTCGGAAAGATATAGGTGTGAGTTCTACCAGTATTTTGTCTATTAATATTATATTTTATGAGAAAATCAAATAAGTACACACCCCGTTCGTTATCTTCTGAGATTCCCCAGAGGCTGTGCCTGGCATTGGCATCACATCCCATGAGGACGCTGTCCCCTCTTGATTTGATTCTGAATCTTGTGTGTGGTATGCTCGTGCGGGAAAGTAGGCCGAAGATATTAGAAGGTGACCTACACCTATATCCTCTGTCTTCACGACTGTTTAGTCTGACGAGCTGAAATTTGGGCAAAGGAAAGCATTAATATGTTTCTTAACTAAGATACAATGATCTTGGCTTACTATCGGCTTTTCTGTAAAATATTTTATGCTCTTTGTTGGACAGACCCCTGACATCAGTGCCTTTAACCCAAAGTTCTAGTATCACGACGATATCTATGTTCTCCTCTCTCAGGAAAACCTTATGCAGTTGTGGTTAATCTGCAGTGCCTTAGACGTCGTCGTCATCACTTGGAAAGGGAAGTGCCGGATACGTCGTAGATTTTCCACCTCTGTTAATTTGTAGGCAGCGTCCTCCTCTGGATCGCCCTTATCTAGGGGGTCCGGAACACTTTGATTTTGGATTGCCTTATACCAAACCTAATCCTATGTCCCACTTAAGCTAGAGCTTGTAGGCTGTTCTCACTGGTAATGAGCAGAGGCATGTTATTTTGCAGCGGCTATTCGGTTTTCAACACACTCCAGTTGTCCAGTTGTCCAGTTTGGATTTCCGGATTCTGCAGCCCAAGACATTGGAGGACCTTCTCGTTATCCACCTACATCTTATGTAGTCAAATGCGAACACTTGGTTTTCTCAGAATCCCTTTGACTAATCTTAGTAACAGACGCGCCATGGAAATTCAAAGAGGCCTGGTCCTCTTACTTGATAATCTGAAAGCCCCTCAGAAACTCCGATCAGTCGAACGAGACTGGTGGACCTAGTGTCGTGTTTAAGACGTGGTCTATTAATAATTCGGACAGGCAAGCCTCTATGAGGCCGCACCTATCCAAAACCGGTTTGCTGTTCGATGAGCGTCTCGTTAAGGTGACTGCTGGCAACTTCTTTGTATGTAAATTTGAAAGACTGAAAGCCTTCACCCCTGATGAAGTCACGGATCCTTACTCTACTTGGCCACCTCAGCACTTCCACCGTAAAACGCCTCATTGAGTCCACCCTTCATTGAAAGACTGGCCTTCTTCGCTACGTTCCTTGTCTCCTCTTGAGACCTGTTGCGTTTTAGGCTAGTGGCAGGATTTACAGACAGCTTGCTGCTACTCTACTGTTTGTTGTATTCCTCTACCACTTTCTGGTATTCGAAGGTATCTTCGGCATCTCTGTCCTGGAAAGTACCCGCTGCCTTGTTCTTGGCGATCTTGTCAAGAATTTGGACCGCCCACTGGTACTCGTGTTTCTGACGGGGTTTTGTTCTGCTTCTTTGGGGCTGCGCCTGCGACCCTAGGTAAAACTGTTAGTGGAGTACTATGACTAGTCCCTGCACTGCCCGTAACTGACTGGCTGGTGCTTGCGCCAACACAATCCCCTAGCGTCTCTTGACTTGATACCATGAGATTATTTTTGGATGAGCTACCTAGCTCAGTCCTACTGAAAAAATTATTTTTATTGTGCTCCATAAAAGATCCCACGAGGTCGGTAGGGACGATCCATTCTGACATAGCCGACATATGAGAATAAGGCACTCATATAACCGACCTTGCCTGAACATCGTAAGGGACTGTTAGCGACCAGTAATCTTTATCCACTTACCGATCTTGTAGTCCACGGAACGGGTACCTCGACATCTTGGTCTACAAGTGGAATAGCAGTTTACCTCAAAACTTCCTCCTTCATCCGGCCTTGGGACCGGCTGACAACTATCCAATATCTATTAGTGAGAGATCAGGCGGAGCTAATCCACAGGTACGCTAGTTAATAAAGGGAATTTAAAAACTTAACGCAGTATGAGAGCTCATTTCACACTTATCCCTTTAGTAATATTTATCTTAGCAAAGCACACATTTTCTGAGTTATCTTTTAAAGTTTAAGGCTGGAACCTACAGACAAAAGAAAATCTTTGTACGATGTGAAGTGCCTTTCACAAAATGCCAATAGTCGGCGCTTTCTATGTAAATTATGGACTAAATTATTAAATTAAATTCATCTTAAAGCCTCTTCTGTAGACAACTTTGTGCCTTTCTAACTGTCGCTCAACATAATGACCAACCTCTAGTAGCCAATTTGCATACACAAATCTCAACTTTGGCAAACATTAAAACATTAACTTGTTGTGCTTTCCAGTGTACGTAAGATAAGAGCAGTTTTTGCCACTCGAGACTGTAGGACAGAATCCGATTGTGAAAAAATAGGGGGGGTGGATCTGAATATACCCCAAGGGTACAAACAACTCTATGATAAGTAGATGAAATTATGCTGAACAATCCCCCCCCCCCCACACTTCTTCAGGCAGTGGCTTCGGTTCGCGCGGTGCATAAATTAAATATTTGTTAAATTTAAAAACAAAAAATCCTCTTCGATAGTACCTACAAGTTTGGCAAGGAGGAGAGTAGAAAATAAAATGGAATCCTGCTGTCGCTCTATAGCTAGGGTGGTGGGTAATGCTTATTCATTTTCTACGACAATTTTCTTGGTCAACGTCCAAAATATTTCCCTCACAGTGGATAGAGGAATGTACTTTTCTTTCCCTCGTTCTCACTCGCTTGCTCAAATAACTTTGGTAGGCTATCAAGCGAGCGTCCTTTCCTATGGAATAATTTGTCTCGTACTCGCGGAAGAATTTGTCAAATTAATGTCATGAATTGGCAAGAACTCCACGATGGGCAGAGATTACAATCAAAATTATGTAAGTACCATATTAGTTGCTTCTATTACTTAGGTAATATGGGAAAAAAAGGAGGAATCCTGAATGGAGCATGGTTTTTCGTGTCCTGTTGATTTAGATGTCGGAATTATTTTTTTTTGTGCATTGAGCGCATTGAACTGTGTGTGTCTTTATGTTCTGATAAAATTAATTTGTCGAGATTTTGCAAAAGGTTTTTTAGTAATATATTGTATTACGAATAAATGGTCGAACAAAGACACAGCCAAATTACTTTAATGAAACTCTTAAGGACTTCAAAATGACCGAACAATTTTGATCATAGATCCTGGATTTAATGCTTCGCTATATACAGTTTTGCATATCAAGATCTGGGGTGGAATACTCGCACAATGGACAAACGGCATGAGTGCCGGTACTGAGTCACTAACACAACTAATAGAAATAAGAAGATTGCAGCTAAGATTAGAGTCTGGAAGCCTGCATGCTCGTCATCGATAGTAGAATTAAATGTTCCTTAACGCATTCTAATATGATTCCAGCTATTATCTTGGCTACGGCCTGTAGAATACTTATACCTCCCCAGTTTTCACAATCCACCAGAAGAAGAAGGAAATTGTACATTTCTCACGCTGTCCATACACTGAAAAAAATATGCTGCCTTAATTCTATGAACCGCTGTCCTTGTTTTACAGAATTGTAAATTTCCTTGAAATAAGGCAAACAAATTTAGCTTTCCAAAAATCAATGACAAAATCTATCAAATTTAAAGAAAACCGAACATAAAAAACCACAATATTTTCCATAAATTTAAGGTTCTTAAAATTCCTTAAATTAGGACCAATTTATAAGCAATTGTCTTAGTTTTAAGGAATTAGGCATAAATGTAAGTCAATTTATCACTAAACTTATGTAGCGGCTTAATCATTATATATAGGAATCTATTTGCCTTGATTTTAAACCTAAATCATACATTAATTTTAAGATTTTAAAATATTATTTTTAGGAATCTTAATTAATACCAAAAACGACTCACAAACTACTACAAACAAAGTATTGTTGTCATCTGGTATCATAAGTGTATATTTTACCAGGTCTAAAATGACTCTAAAACCTCCTAATAACAATCAAATGAATAAGAAACCGTTTTATAGAAAATAATTGATATATAAAATCAACAAAAAATTTATTAAATGTATGGATTTATAAAATAATTTTGCTTTAAATGTATTGGTTTTATCCCATTCCTATAATTAATGAATATTAATCATTAATTTTATGTAACATTATTTTACATACATCAAAACTGTGATATTTTCCTTGTATTAAGGCTTCTTTCATTAAATTCATTTTTAGTACGTGGTAAAATATTCGCAAAGTTTTTCGCGTCATTGTCATTCGTATTGCGGCAATCATATGCATAAGAAGTGAAAAGTGAAACCAAAAATTAATAGTTTTGGAATTTATTTTTATAATAAAAAAAGTGCAGTTATTGTTAAACGAGCACCTAATATGTAAGTGTGTATGCATTATAACTATCGGGGTAATAAGTAAACTTAGTTTTATTTTGATTTTTTATTGATGTCTATTGGCGTAACAAGAACATGCGAGAACATGGCGTAACAGGTTCTTTTCAATATTTCTTTAAGCGTTGTTTGAAAACCGAATGGATATAATATTCAGCTTTCAAATTGTGTTGTGTTGAATCGTTTTAAATTTCTAATATAAACTGGTGATAAAAATAAATTGTGATTTAAGGATTGGTAGTTTACTTCACTTAAATAGTATACATCAACCACAAGAAGCAACGCGTAATAGAATTTAGTGCGACATATTTTATTCATCTTATAATTTTGCCTCAGCAAATTTTCAACAAAAAATTAATGGTAATGCGGCTTTTTAACACGTGCTCGTATAAACGTAAAATAAAAAAAACAACCAATAAAAATTAAAATTTTTCTTGTAAATTCTCTAATCGGGGATACACACACACACACTGCGTGCTCGTTTTGTGGCACAATCATTCGCTAAATGACGCAGCGGCAGCGAACAGCGATGCCCACAAAGCACAGAGCTCAGACTTTGCCGTGATCTGATGCGATGTAGCGATATTTAAAAATTGTATATGTTCTATTGTTATATTTTCAGAAGAGTGATTCTTAATTTAATAAATAAAGTGCATCGTACACAAAAATTGCGGTAAAATGTCTACAAATTTGAAAGGTGAATTAAATTGAATACTCAACCCCAATTTAAGAACTTAACTTAACTTAATCGTGTTTAATTGTATCTTAGATGATTTATTTATTTCAAATAATCAATGTGAAGATTTGGAGAATAACCCACTTGTATTTATTGATGAGCAAGAACCACAAGAAGGTTTAATTTGTCTGGACATCACAAGTGATGTACTCGATATGAACGAAGTCCAACAACTACTTTACGAATGGGACCTTTATTATTTACGTGAAAAATTTGAAGGTAAAGCTATTACTATCACATTTATTTATGCAATTACATTTATCGTCCCTCTTACAGAAGCCGGTTATGACCAATTATCCGATTTAGAGGCCTTATCAGAACTGGAATTAGAAAAAATGTTTCCGCTTCAGAGCGATCAATGCCACAAAATTCGACTTAGAAGAAAAATTGTTGATTGGCGAAAACTAAATGTAGTTATTTTTAAGATGATAATTGGGGAATTGTTTTAAAGAATTGTATTTTTTATAACCTTTCATTAGGGACTTAATATAGAAGTAGAATTATTAAGCGGGAGCACCAAATCATTAACCAGTTCAGTGAACAGTTGGTTAGAAACCATCCGTTGCGACCGGGCAACACCACCCACATCGAGAGATTCTGGAATCCCCATTGAAAATGAAACAACGTGTTTTGTATGGTAGTTTGTTCCACAAATATGTTCGCAACTAAAACTATTTTTTATTTCAGAATTTGAAAAATTTTTTGGAGACTGATAAGGGCAGAAAAATTTGGAAATGCTACGGTTCGTCAAACCCCCCTAAATTGGATGATGTAGAACGAAAATTGTTGATCGAACAAATATTAGAATTTCATTACACACATAACATAGCTATGAACTACGATGATTTTGATAGAATTGCCGGCGATATCGCAAACACCTTTTGCGGAGAAAAAAAAGTAAAGATACTGCTATGTAATGGCGAGAAAAAACATTAAGATTTCATTTTATTTTTATTCGTTTTAGGATTGGTACTTCCATCATGTCCAAAAAAAAAGACCTACAGGAAAACTTTATAATAAATATCGGAACGAGTCCCCGAAACTTAATAAGATTGGTTACTTTGGTGAGCCAAAACGAAATAAAATAGGTCACTCAAAATCAAAAGGTACTATAACAAGTTGGTTATTCTTGTGTTTACATTTCTATTTTCTTATTTTATTTTTATAGAAGAAGATAGTAAGCAGGGTCCCATTGATTCGACAATCGTGGATTATGTAAAAAATGAAGAATTTGAACAGGACAAAGAGTGGTTACAGTGCATGGACGTACCTTGGAGTACCGTAGAAATTAAATTTCAAAACACATTTAAGGGTCGCCAGCAAGAACTCTTCGAACAACAATTTAATGCGCAAACTTTTTATAAAAATTGGATAATTTATAGGAATCCAGACGCTTTCAGACTTGTAAGCGAAGTTTTGGAATTAACCAACTATAAAAACAACTAAAATATGTTTTACTATTAGATTGATCTCGAATTTAAAATGTTATATCCCGGTAAGGAATTTTGTGTACCGAAAAAATGGAACAGCTTCCTAGAGAAAATTATTCCAATAATGACCATTAGAATCAAAGATAAAGCAGTTCTCGAAAAACTTACAAGTGAACATAAAAATGATGGTAAACCCAGACTTAATTTTTAACATATAATTTGTTTAAATCATTTTTCATTAAATAAATATACTTTTATATAAATTAAATATATACTTTTTGTTAAATAAAATTGCAATCTTGATGATCGAGAAGTTTCGTCTACAATAAAATCTAGCAAGGAATAACAAACATTATTTAAATGTGATATTTTTCTCCTTATTTTTAGATTCAAGAAATTTGGTGGTACTAAAGGCATTAAGTTACTTACTGAAACCTTCAGCGCGGCTCATTCGGAAGGACAAGAAAATTTGGAAAGTGTCTATTCTAGACTCCATAAATTCCTTATTTTTAGAACTAAACAATGATGTAACCAACATACAAGAAGAAATTAAAAAAAGAAGAGATATTTATAATGAATTCGGGCTTAATCTGCAACCATTCATTGTAATTTTGAACAAATCTGAGGAAAACAAATTTGCGGTTTGTTACGACCAAATATATTATTGTTTTAAACATATCGTAGAGTGCATTTCAGTTACATTTAAAATTCATTTCGCATTGAATTTACAATATTCCACCGAATGTTACAAGGTTTGGTTGTTTATACAACATTATTTTTTTAATATAACAACACCAAGTGATAAAACAGACGTCGACGTTGCATTATTAATTTCAGATTTGAATGTGACAAACTTGGTTAATTAGTTTGGATTAATTTTTTATAATTATTTTTATTTCTTTTAATGACTTTCTAATTTTGTATAAGTACATTTATTCAAATATAAAATGAATTGCCAAATTTGTAACTTTTCTTGTAATGAAATAGATTCATACATTTTACATTTAAAAATAATTCATAGATTTAAATCGTCTACAGATAATTATAAATGTCCAAATGCTAAATGTTTATCAACCTTTTGCAACGCTGGTAAACTAAAACGCCACTATATTTCTTGCACAAAATTTAAACTTGCTGAACCTATAATTTCTGATCTAACACAGGAACAAAATCCAAATTTACAGCCAAATAAAAATTGCTCAAACCAAGAAAGTTTTATAAATATTGTTGTCGACGCTACTGAAAATAAATTTGAAACGATCGATACGCCAATTAAAACCATTTCAAAGTTTAAACGAGAGATTAACGACATTGCATTGAAGTTCGTTTGCAAATTGAATGGGGTAAATAATATCACAACTAGCCTATTAAAAACGATTGTAAAAGAAACTTCAGACACTGTAATGCTTAATATTCTCAAAAAATTGAAAATTCAAATTTTGCCTTGTGTTGTGGATGAAATGAAAAGCAAATGTGAGGTTTTATTCGAAATTTGTCAGAAACCTTTTTGCGAAATTAGCAGCGAGCATTTATTATTAACGCAACTCAAAAGTTTAGATTTGTATAGACCGGCCGAAAACTTTATTATTAATTCGGAAGTAACTGAAGTATTGAAAAAGGGGGTCACCCATCTAGAAAAAAAAACATCTTTTGGAGTTTTAATGCCCATCCATTTTTTAATTCGAAAATTTTTTGAGTTGCCTGGAGTTTTAGAAAAAACTTTAGAAAACTGTAAAGTGCTTGAAAATAATGCTTCATTTTCGAACATTGCTAGCATACTTCATGGTGCAAATTGGAAAGAAAAAACTAAAAATTTCAAAGATAAAAACGTAATTCCTTTAAATTTGTATTACGACGACTTCGAGACAGGGAATGCATTAGGAAGTCATGCGGGAAATCAATCGATCGCAGCTTTTTATTTTAACTTTCCGACACTTCCTCAAAACTGCTCAAGTTTGTCATCCATTTTTCCAGCAATGTTTGTCAGAACAGCTATAATAAAAAAATATGGTTACAATAAAACTGTAAGCAAGCTTATACAAATATTACAGAAACTAGAAGAAGAAGGTATAACTATAAATATTAAAGATAAGAAGTTCCAAATCTTTTTTGTATTAGGTAGTAAGTTGGTGATAATTTAGGTTTAAATTGTTTATTAGGTTTCAGTCCATCATTCAGTCATAAATATTTCTGCCGGTTTTGCAAAGTACCGAGAGATGAAATTAATAATCATAAATATGAAGACCATGCTAAACTTAGGACAATTCAAAATTATAAAGATGATTTGATTAAAAATGATTATAAACAATCAGGCATAAAATTTGAATCATATTTTAATAAATTGCAAGGATTCCACGTGACTCAAAACCATTGTGTAGATATTATGCATGATTGTTTCGAAGGAATAATCAAGTATGGTTTGTCAAATGCCATTGGTTATTTTATTAACGCAAAGCAATACTTCTCTCTGAACGAATTGAACAATAGAATTCAATATTTTGATTATGGAGAATTACAGTGCACAAATAGAATACCATTGATAAAGCTCGATCACTTGAAAAATAAAAATCTTCATATGTCGGCTCGTGAAAGTTTAAAATTTTTACAGTTCTTTTCGTTACTGGTTGGTGATAAAGTACCACAAAATGACAGAGTATGGAAATATATTTGCCTCTTAGATGAAGTTCTCGAGATATTACTTTATGATAATTTTTCAGAGATAGTAATAAATTTGTTAAGAGAGAAAATAGCTCTCCATAATGAAATGTATTTAAATTTATTTGACGATAATTTAAAACCAAAGCACCACATCTTATCGCATTATCCGACAGTTATCCTAAACTCTGGTCCACCTATCTATTATTGGTGTATGCGATTTGAATCGAAACACCGAGAGATGAAATGTTACACAAATTCCACTTCGTCGCGAAAAAATTTACCCGTATCAATAGCCAAGAAATGTCTATCAAATTTTGCGTTGACGATTTTAGAAAATATTGGATTTAATCAGCCTTTAATCATCAATAAAATAGAAAATGATATCTTATTTGCCAATAAACCGTATTTTAGTGTTATTTCAGAAAAACTTAATTTAACTTCGGATTATTTTCAATTAGTTAGCTCATTAACATTTCATAACACTTTGTACAAAGTCAATTTCTTTATTTATGAGAAAGAAGAAAATAAATTATTCAAGATTATTGACATCATAGTTAAAAAAAGCGATGAAGTTTACTTCATTACACAAACAAAAATTGTTGAAAAATATGATCAGCATTTAAGGGCATTTATAGTTGGACGACTTGAATCGGATTATAGTTATGTGAAATTGGGTAGAACTCAATTAAAACCAATATCATTATATACATATTTAGATTTAAGAGAATGTTTTAAACCATGTTTATTTTAAAAATGTATTTTATAACATATATTTATTTTAAATATAATTAACATACAAATATACTCGTATAACGATTTTTATTTCAATTTGAAAGCAGTATTTTTTATGAAAGAAACCTTGAAACAAGTATATTTATGACCTCAATTTAATGTGCCATACCTAGATCCCATGCTAATTTCAATCAATAAGTACTAAATTGTTGTTATCTGTGACATAAAATTTAGGAAAAATTACTTAAACTCCAATGAAATGATTCTAAATTAATGGAAACTTTTTCCTTAATTTAATGAATCATTTTATAATTTAAAGGTTAATATTCCAAAAATTTATGTTTTTTTTCCTTAATTCATATATTTTGAAACCTTAATCTATTACCCTATAACATGAAATTTAAACTAAATTCCTTAAAACAAGACAGCATTTGCCTTGAATTGTTATAAAGATTTTAACCTTCTAATTATGTCGGCATTCATTAAAATAAGGTTGTAAATACATAAGGTCCAGATCAAGGCATAAATTCCATAATATTAATTACAAAAACATTAAATTTAGGCCACATTTTTTTCCGTGTATGAGCGGATGTATCAGTGTTTGGAATATTTCGGCTGAGATGCCATATATACCCATCGCTTTGTTTCTCTTGATTGCTTCTGTTATTTTGGTTTTACTGGGAGTTCTAATGCGAATTCGCGACTTTATTGCTTCTGAAGACCCATTAGCGTTCAAAACCATATCACCATCGCCTAAATGGTTAAGGACGGTAGCGAAATGATTTCTCCATCTAGTGAACTGATCCTAATACGATATCAGAAGGCTACCATCTTAACGCCTTACTGGACGTTTTTTGGAGTTCCGACTACCAGTGAGGTCCTTGCTGATATTATTGACAGCACCAGTGTCGCCACTGCTTGCTGATTCTTCAGTCTTGAGGCAAGTAAGTTGATGTAATGTTGCTTGTCACGTCTTATACTAAGCCGCACTTACTTCTTTTTTATGCGATTTTGGGCTTCTAGGTCAGTACTCTCTACTTTATAGGCCACTGCAATCCAAGCCGTTACACTAATCAATCAGTCTCCAGATGTCTGCCGATAGCCATGTGCGGTGACTATTCTACCTTTTACCGACGTAGGTGCGTGCCCCAGTTACAAAAATATTTTTCACAGCATTGCAGTGGTAATCCATGCTCTCCTACATTATCATCATCATATTTGGCTCTACAACCGGGGTCCGGTCCTGGCCTCCCGCAAAAAGTCTCCATTTTGGCATCCCTAAACTCTGGGCGTCCTGGTCTACGCCATCCTTCCAGCGTAGGCTTGGCCGGCCTCGCTGTCGTGTTCCATAAATCCTACCGCAAAGGACTTTCCGAGCAGGATCCTCTTCGCTCATGCGAAGAAGGTGCCCTGCCCACCGGAGCCTACCGAGCTTAATTTTCTTCACGATGTCGACATCGCGGTAACGCTCGTAGATCTCATCTTTATAGAGTCTCCGGAATCGTCCTTCCTCACATACGGGGCCAACAATTATCCGTAAGACTTTTCTCTCGAACGCGGCTAAGAGGTCAGAATGCTTTTTGCTAAGCACCCAAGTCTCGGATCCATATGTAAGTATACTGGTATGACCATTGTCTAATATACCAGCAGCTTGGATGTTATGGTTTAGTTCCTCGATTTATTTGAAGAGTCTTGACAGACTATAGACGGCTTTGTTATCTTGAAGCAACCGTACACATATTTCTAGTTCCATGCTGTTATCGGCTGCTACAGTTGACCCGAGATATTTAAAGGATTGCACTAATTCAAATTCGCGCTCCCCTATTTGAATTGAGGGACCAATGTTAGATCTTCTCCTACATTATGCTGCTGCTTATTTCTGCTTCTAAGGCAAGATGGTCCCTGAATTGTTTGCGGACTAAGCCTGTGAGTATTGAAACTGGTAATGTTGAGCAAGTATGTGAGGGATTGTTATTGACGGATTCAGTACGCAGGCTAAAGTAAGTAGGTGATTGCGTTCCTGTCCGATGCCGGCTCCATGTCTGTTTTAGAATTCTCGAAGACAGTTTCTTAAGCGGAAGATGATGGAAATCTGGTCATTCTGGTTTGATGTTTCCTGCCGGTCAGTTACTTTCCACATGTTTTGGTCACAGGTGTTATGCTTAAACAGTGTGCTTCCAATGACTAGGCGGTTAGTATTGCAGGAGTCCACATAGCGTCCTCCGTTATTGTTACGGTTATCAAGATCGCGAGCTCTCTTTGCTTGATTAAGCATAGTATTTTCGTTTCCTACCTCGATGTTAAAGTCCCCCATCACCTTTACAATGTCATCATTGAGCGTAGACTTAGTCTGAAATTGTCTTAATCATCCTTATTCGCGTCTACGATCTCAGCATAACACTTTATTAAGGTCTACTCTGGGATCTAACCGTCAATATCCGGTCACTGTGAGGTTTCCAGGAGTTTAGGTTGCCTCGTGCTGTCGGAGATAGCATCAGTGCAATACCGAACCTCCGTCCGCTCCTAGCTGGTCTAACAGAGTACAGCATGACAGTGGTTTTTGTTGGGGAGTAGTATATTCGCCCAGCATCGTACCATCTTATTTCACTCAGCCCCAATATGTCTACATTGCATCGCTTGAACTTGCACTCAATTGAAAGAATCTGTAATTTTGAGGCCCTTCCTTTAGTGAGTCGAGAAGGGTCTAAACGTTCCAGAAAATGATCATTGTTCGTGTACGATAGCTGAAGGTCATCAACAAAGTATCCCCATTCTATTCCCTTGCGGAGCAATTGGGGTTTTTACGGTTGCGGCTCGATGTGCCACGGACCAACCGATATTGATCCTGTTTTGTGGCGCAGTAGGCTCGCCATTCACCTTCTCTCGATCGCAATTATCAGAGAAACTCCCAGATGGCAACACGAGAAGAGGTGGAATTAGGAATTACTAATATAGCTGCAAGTTAAGTTAGTTGACATTATAATACATATTTTTCAAGTCTATTAATGTTTTGTCATTGTTGACTGTCTATCACATAGCTGGAAGTCGGTCGCCTGCAGAGGATCTTTCTAATTTTTTTAGCCGATCGACACTAGGCGCTGCTCCTGCGAGGCGTGTGTTAGAAGTTTACCATCCAAACCATTCCATTTTGCTCATCGGTTCCGGCATTTTTTGGTATCCAATAACACAGAATGATTCTGTCCCTTCGACCAAAGATTATACTCCCTTATGCATGAGCTCATATGCTGCCTCATTGCCTTCTATAACTATGTGTCTCATCCCCAGTACAGTCATACTTTGTTGTTCTTGGTAAGTTTTTCCATTTTTGCCGTGCACTACTCAACCTGTTTTGATGTAATGTGGAATATATCAAGGGCACTTATTGCTGCTGTCCCTAATAAAAATCTTCCTTAGAACTTTCTTCTCTGACAGAACATGCTTTCAGCTGTCAGTAACCACCTTACGCTAGCCACCATGTAAGCGACTTTCTGTTCAAATTTTGCCTACAATACCAGTAGAGACGTTTCGATGCTTGCATGCCCTTAGTATGTTATACGACTGTCTCTTTCCATTAACTCAGTTTTTTATATTTAATCGAGTTCTTAAAAGAAATATTATTGCCAGTAATCCCAAAAAAATCCCTATCATTAAAGCTGATAAAGCCTGACTAACAACGTTGACATCAAAAACAGTTTACAACAAATAACTCAATCTGCTGGAAAATGAAATTAATTGCGCTGTTGGCATTAAAACCAAGCGTAGAGGCTTCTATTAATTAAAACAAAGCAACCGAAAATTACTGCGCTATACGACGACAGAGCAAAAGTTTAAACATCTCTTCACTAACTTGGAATAGATGGTGTTAATCCTTATTAATGATATAATGAACTTAACTTGGCTCCATCGCGTGTTGGCATGTGCGCTAGGAGTTTGTCAGGTCTTTACTTTGGACCAGGCGGAAATACAAAAGTTTTTAACAAAATAAAGTAGCAAGTGAGCGAGTAAGATGGGATGGGTATGTGGCACAAAAGAAAAGAGTTTACATTTTATATACAAGTCTATGAAACTTAAAGAGAAATTGGGAAAAGTTCGGCGAAGAGAAGCTGCACGGGCTAAAGGATTAATTATTATTGTATCCAGTTTCGAAGGAATTTCTGCATTTTTCGTTCTACGCTTAATGGTCGTAAATCGATGTGGGCTGTCTGCCGCTTTATCACCGGATGGCTTACTTGCTGCTTAATATACATTTGTTCCCCTTTTATGTTAAAGGCAATAAGTGTACCCGAAAACAATTGAAAAAATCAATGTTTAATTCCTAAGCCATTTTGGTATTCGTGAATTACCAAACTGCAAAAATATGGCGAAACTTATTCAGAAGGGTTGCAAATATTGAGTGTCTGATATGCCTGATAGAACTTCAAGTAATAAAAAATAATACAAAAAAATAAAACTTTAGTTAAATTATTTTATTCTTTTAAAAGACTCATATATGACATTAGCATTTGTTTTTGGTTTTTGTTTTGGTTTTGGTTTTGGGCCTACGGACACCGCGTCTTTTCCAGAGTAAGTGCAATATAGACGTTCGATTTTGGGTCACTTTTTCGAGCACTGCTCGCTGTATGTCACAAATAAAACGTACAATGTTGGCTGGTAAGGAGCCAATTTGCTGTTATCGTAAAATTTTGATTTCAGTAAGTCGATGGTTGCCGTAGATGGCACGAAGCGCCACCCTTTTGAAACCACATCTCCTCCTGATAAATTTCATCCATTTTTTCAAACAACAAATTACAGATCATGGTGCGGTAACGATTATTAGTCAAAATGGAGACTAATACGCGAATGCCGTTCTCATTTTTAAAGAAATAATGTTCGATGATGCCGGCAGCGTGTAAACGGAACCAAACGGTTTATTATTCTGGATGTAATGGAGTCTGTAGGGTCTTCTACGGATAGCTGGCTCAGATGGACTATTACACGGAAAAAAATGTGGCCTAAATTTAATGTTTTTGTAATTAATATTATGGAATTTATGCCTTGATCTGGACCTTATGTATTTACAACCTTATTTTAATGAATGCCGACATAATTAGAAGGTTAAAATCTTTATAACAATTCAAGGCAAATGCTGTCTTGTTTTAAGGAATTTAGTTTAAATTTCATGTTATAGGGTAATAGATTAAGGTTTCAAAATATATGAATTAAGGAAAAAAAACATAAATTTTTGGAATATTAACCTTTAAATTATAAAATGATTCATTAAATTAAGGAAAAAGTTTCCATTAATTTAGAATCATTTCATTGGAGTTTAAGTAATTTTTCCTAAATTTTATGTCACAGATAACAACAATTTAGTACTTATTGATTGAAATTAGCATGGGATCTAGGTATGGCACATTAAATTGAGGTCATAAATATACTTGTTTCAAGGTTTCTTTCATAAAAAATACTGCTTTCAAATTGAAATAAAAATCGTTATACGAGTATATTTGTATGTTAATTATATTTAAAATAAATATATGTTATAAAATACATTTTTAAAATAAACATGGTTTAAAACATTCTCTTAAATCTAAATATGTATATAATGATATTGGTTTTAATTGAGTTCTACCCAATTTCACATAACTATAATCCGATTCAAGTCGTCCAACTATAAATGCCCTTAAATGCTGATCATATTTTTCAACAATTTTTGTTTGTGTAATGAAGTAAACTTCATCGCTTTTTTTAACTATGATGTCAATAATCTTGAATAATTTATTTTCTTCTTTCTCATAAATAAAGAAATTGACTTTGTACAAAGTGTTATGAAATGTTAATGAGCTAACTAATTGAAAATAATCCGAAGTTAAATTAAGTTTTTCTGAAATAACACTAAAATACGGTTTATTGGCAAATAAGATATCATTTTCTATTTTATTGATGATTAAAGGCTGATTAAATCCAATATTTTCTAAAATCGTCAACGCAAAATTTGATAGACATTTCTTGGCTATTGATACGGGTAAATTTTTTCGCGACGAAGTGGAATTTGTGTAACATTTCATCTCTCGGTGTTTCGATTCAAATCGCATACACCAATAATAGATAGGTGGACCAGAGTTTAGGATAACTGTCGGATAATGCGATAAGATGTGGTGCTTTGGTTTTAAATTATCGTCAAATAAATTTAAATACATTTCATTATGGAGAGCTATTTTCTCTCTTAACAAATTTATTACTATCTCTGAAAAATTATCATAAAGTAATATCTCGAGAACTTCATCTAAGAGGCAAATATATTTCCATACTCTGTCATTTTGTGGTACTTTATCACCAACCAGTAACGAAAAGAACTGTAAAAATTTTAAACTTTCACGAGCCGACATATGAAGATTTTTATTTTTCAAGTGATCGAGCTTTATCAATGGTATTCTATTTGTGCACTGTAATTCTCCATAATCAAAATATTGAATTCTATTGTTCAATTCGTTCAGAGAGAAGTATTGCTTTGCGTTAATAAAATAACCAATGGCATTTGACAAACCATACTTGATTATTCCTTCGAAACAATCATGCATAATATCTACACAATGGTTTTGAGTCACGTGGAATCCTTGCAATTTATTAAAATATGATTCAAATTTTATGCCTGATTGTTTATAATCATTTTTAATCAAATCATCTTTATAATTTTGAATTGTCCTAAGTTTAGCATGGTCTTCATATTTATGATTATTAATTTCATCTCTCGGTACTTTGCAAAACCGGCAGAAATATTTATGACTGAATGATGGACTGAAACCTAATAAACAATTTAAACCTAAATTATCACCAACTTACTACCTAATACAAAAAAGATTTGGAACTTCTTATCTTTAATATTTATAGTTATACCTTCTTCTTCTAGTTTCTGTAATATTTGTATAAGCTTGCTTACAGTTTTATTGTAACCATATTTTTTTATTATAGCTGTTCTGACAAACATTGCTGGAAAAATGGATGACAAACTTGAGCAGTTTTGAGGAAGTGTCGGAAAGTTAAAATAAAAAGCTGCGATCGATTGATTTCCCGCATGACTTCCTAATGCATTCCCTGTCTCGAAGTCGTCGTAATACAAATTTAAAGGAATTACGTTTTTATCTTTGAAATTTTTAGTTTTTTCTTTCCAATTTGCACCATGAAGTATGCTAGCAATGTTCGAAAATGAAGCATTATTTTCAAGCACTTTACAGTTTTCTAAAGTTTTTTCTAAAACTCCAGGCAACTCAAAAAATTTTCGAATTAAAAAATGGATGGGCATTAAAACTCCAAAAGATGTTTTTTTTTCTAGATGGGTGACCCCCTTTTTCAATACTTCAGTTACTTCCGAATTAATAATAAAGTTTTCGGCCGGTCTATACAAATCTAAACTTTTGAGTTGCGTTAATAATAAATGCTCGCTGCTAATTTCGCAAAAAGGTTTCTGACAAATTTCGAATAAAACCTCACATTTGCTTTTCATTTCATCCACAACACAAGGCAAAATTTGAATTTTCAATTTTTTGAGAATATTAAGCATTACAGTGTCTGAAGTTTCTTTTACAATCGTTTTTAATAGGCTAGTTGTGATATTATTTACCCCATTCAATTTGCAAACGAACTTCAATGCAATGTCGTTAATCTCTCGTTTAAACTTTGAAATGGTTTTAATTGGCGTATCGATCGTTTCAAATTTATTTTCAGTAGCGTCGACAACAATATTTATAAAACTTTCTTGGTTTGAGCAATTTTTATTTGGCTGTAAATTTGGATTTTGTTCCTGTGTTAGATCAGAAATTATAGGTTCAGCAAGTTTAAATTTTGTGCAAGAAATATAGTGGCGTTTTAGTTTACCAGCGTTGCAAAAGGTTGATAAACATTTAGCATTTGGACATTTATAATTATCTGTAGACGATTTAAATCTATGAATTATTTTTAAATGTAAAATGTATGAATCTATTTCATTACAAGAAAAGTTACAAATTTGGCAATTCATTTTATATTTGAATAAATGTACTTATACAAAATTAGAAAGTCATTAAAAGAAATAAAAATAATTATAAAAAATTAATCCAAACTAATTAACCAAGTTTGTCACATTCAAATCTGAAATTAATAATGCAACGTCGACGTCTGTTTTATCACTTGGTGTTGTTATATTAAAAAAATAATGTTGTATAAACAACCAAACCTTGTAACATTCGGTGGAATATTGTAAATTCAATGCGAAATGAATTTTAAATGTAACTGAAATGCACTCTACGATATGTTTAAAACAATAATATATTTGGTCGTAACAAACCGCAAATTTGTTTTCCTCAGATTTGTTCAAAATTACAATGAATGGTTGCAGATTAAGCCCGAATTCATTATAAATATCTCTTCTTTTTTTAATTTCTTCTATATATAATTTCGCATATATATATGCGCGATAAAAATCCCAAAGTCCTCTATATGTAACGCGAATCAATTGCTGACTTTAATGTCATTTTGGTTATTTGGTAGCGTTGGTCAAGCGTGAGTATATTCGTAATGAACTGCCACTTACTTACTTATTTCCTACATCCCCTTGGGGCTCCTAGGGCCTCTACTACGCCTAAGCGCCATCGTGTACGGTTCCTGGCAATGAGCTTCAGCTCTCTCCAACTCTTTCCCAATTGCCGTGATTCTTCCTCAACTGCGCCGTGTTTTTCGGACGACCGGTTCTTCTAACATCTTGAGATAATGGATTCCATTGCATTGGGTAGTTTGCTATGAAACTGAGTTTATGACCAATCCACTGCCACTTACGTCGATGGATGTTTGTGCCTATTGGTTCCGCACCCGTTTTCTTGTAAAGATGTTCGTTAGACCGGAAAACCCTTAAGATATTCCGTAGACACCTATTTACGAACGTTTGTAATCTTTTTGTGATAGAAGCGGTCACCTTCCAAGTGCTGCACCCATACAACATCACAGATTCAACATTTGAATGCAACAGTCGCAGCTTGGTGTTTAAGCTGATCGTATTGCTTCGCCATTCCAAACATGATTTGGCTTTGCCGATTCGGTTGACAATCTCCTGTTCAGTTCCACCTTCAGTCAAGACAATACTCCCAAGATATTGGAAACTCTCTACTCTCTCTACCGGCTGTCCAGCAATGTTAACTTGAGTTACTGACTTAGTGCCGAGGTTGATGATTTTGGTTTTGGCAGTATTATTCCTCAAACCTGCAACATTTTACTTCCTTTTCATATTTGTTGTCATTTGGTGCAGCTCCATAATCCTGTGTGAGAGTAAACAAACGTCATCAGCGTAGTCCAGATGTTTCAGTTGAGATGTAAGAGTCCAGCGAATTCCTCCGTTTCCAGCAGATAAAGCTGCGCGATCTCGCACATCGCTATTCACCAACAAAAAAGTATCGGCGATAGTAGCAACCTTGTCGTACCCCACTTAGGATTTCGAATTCCTCTTGCAGCTTTCCTCTGTGCAGCACATGACATTTAAAGCCGTAGCTATTAGTTTATCGGGCATACATCTCCAGCGCAAGGCGAGCCAGATAAACTGTCAAACGCCTTCTCAAAATCGATGAACAGCAGCTGTAGTGGTGACCGGAATTCAATGCACTGTTCAATAATGATCCGCATGTTGTTGGACTCCCCACCTCGGACCCTTTCGCTTACATCAGAAGAGTCGTACCACGTCTATGTGGTCGACACAAAAAGATCCAGTGCGGAAACCGGCTTGTTGGGCATCGAGTGTATTTTCCAAATGTTCCTTAACTCGCACACGTACAATTTTGGCTATTACCTTTGCAACTGCAGGAAGAACGCAGATGCCTCTCCAGTTTTCGCACTCCATAAGACTACCTTTTTTAGGGAGCTTGACAATCATTCACTTCTTCCACTTGTCGGGGAAACTTTCTGCCTCCAAATCCTCTCTACAAGAGGATATTAAAGCTCTGCTGAAGTCGTTGGAGCGACACGCAGAAGCTCTACGTGTATACCATCTAGTCCTACCAACTTGTTGTTCTTTAGTGCGTTCATCGCAGTAGTGATCTCATCTTTACTGGGAGTTTAGGTGCGAATTCGGGAAATTGTTAATTCCAGCATCAGCTCCGTTTGATTTGAATGCATATCGTTGGCGAATACACAATTAAGGACCGAAGAAAACTGGTTCTTCCATCGCGTGAGCTGATCCTCATCTAAAACGAGTACGGAACATCTAGGCTTTCACCGGATTTTGGCAAGAGCGGTGTGCTTTTATGTTTTCTTTCCAAAATAACTCATAATTTGCTTTTTAGTTTCCTCGGCATTCAAAAAAGTGGAGTTATCTGGTTATTGCACTGGGTGCTTCAATTGTAAAAGGAAAGAAGGATTTAGAGTCTTGTTCATGTTTATGCCATAATTCTTGAAAGAACATTTTAATGAGTTTCGAAAGGCGAAACTTTTCAGATTTCCAGAAATATTTATTTATTCACAGGAGCATACTTTGGCGTTGCCTGAACCAAAGGTATCTTATTCAGTTCAACATATAATTCATATGAAGAACTGTCCATTAACTAACTTTTGCTCGAAACGAAATCAAAAAAAATTTCTGATCTCTTACAGTTCTGCTCATCAAGCAATAAATGAGTGCTCTTGCTGAATATGCAGTGCGAAAAATTAATTGAAAAACTTCGCTCGGTAACCCTGAGTTCAGCATTTACAACCATTTCTACAATCGCACAGTCCAGACCAGAGTTACTTCTGTGTCCAGTTAAGCGGCAATTTTTTGCTTAATTGAAAGACAAAGCTTGTTGCGTTCTTATAACTGCTTCCCTTATATTGCTTTATAATAAAAACAACCTCTTCAGTGAATAAACAAAAACTCGAATCAATTAAAATTCGGTAAATAAAAAAGAAATAATTAAGGTCCGTTTGTCTCAAGTGCAAGTACTCGAAGAAGTATAAAAATTTGTTTAAAAATAACTTAACCGAAAATAAAAACAAAACAACGAAATCCTTTTGTGGAACCACGAACAATGGAGAAAATGAAAGCATTCCTCGGAAAGTAGCGATTTCCCGCATGGTGGTTCCTTCCATTGCGCGATTAAAATGCGTTGCCTCCAGCAAAAGTTTTCACCGCTTCCGTTTTCCTTAACAGACCCAGTCTCCGCACCGATGCTGACTGTGAAACAAAAGTCAACTGTTGAGATGGCAACACTGCGATGAATTCAAAGTCGAAAATTATCCTTTAAGTTGCAAGGAAGAAGGCTCACTGGCATTCGAAACCATCTCCTTCCAGGACACAATTAAATTTACTACTTGCGCACAACAGACGAAAACGAAGAACAACCATTAACAAGAACAACAACAACAACAACAGGCGTTTCTTTTGTTCCTGTTCCATCGAGGAGCGAGGCAAATCCTTTGCAACGATCGAGCTAACTGCCACTAACAAATAAAATGGAAAATTCTAAATAAATGAACGACTTGAATGGAAAAGTTGAAACTTTTGATTTTCGCAGACGGTGCTGTTCGCTGCTGAACAGGAACTTAGGTTGCTTATCTGCCAGAGTAGAAGTTGTCTTGTATTGTGCTGTGTTTCCTCCATCCTTCGTTGTCTTGTCCATGGTAGAGCGGTGGTGTGCATGCAGGCAAGAAGTTGCATTTAAAATGCGACCGAAAATTAAACCCACTGCCAGTTTATTTGCAATGCCTTAAAGTCGAGTACAGTTAGTAGATGTAGTAGATGTAACTCTGTGTTGCAATTTGGCAAAGCACAAAATGTAAAATTGTCAATTTCACCAACAAAACGCTTACTTCATCGAAAGTGTTTTGTTCATTTAACCAATTAGTTACTGCTATTAAGGATGAGTATAAATTTAAGGTTCAATTCAAGAAGAATTAACCCTTACGTTGCCATACAAATTTGCACATAATCACGTGAGAGCATGGAAATATCAAGAGGTATACCGTGCGCACGATTGAACACTCGATCAAATACAATCAATACACGTAGCCACCATCCACAAATTAGACGGTGGATTTTGTAAATAGAGCAATTCAGGAAGCTTTCACTAAGTCAGTTAAGTCAAGTGGGGAACACTTCCTAAAGCAATAAACTGTCTTCACGCAGGAAGTCTGGAATAGCTGCGTGAGCAAAGATTTCTCTTCAGCAACAAGAAAACTTAAATGGTACTCTGATAGCGACTTGTGTTATTCTTAAACCTAATAGACAATGACTAACACTTGCCTCCAATGCTAAATATTTCTGTATCGTCCTGGATAAAAATATTAGCGCTAACCAGCCCAAAGACCAACAAACATATTTGCAACACGAAAGCAAGAAAGTGCCTAACAGGCACTGTTTTCCCTAATCCGAGGTACACGGTTGTGTGCAAAGTTTGAATATGGGCGCCCTTCAGCAATTAGACCAATAGATGGTCCAATATGCTGCCACATGGATCGAGAGGATTTTTCGTCCTACTCATTGAACCAGTTAGATCCTCGAATGAAGCGTAGAAGCCTTTTGATGTTAGTCTTTCAGCTGTCATGTCCTATATCGCCTTGTGGGTTCTAGGGCCTCTACTGCGCCTACACGCCATCGCGAGCGGTTCCTGGTAATGAGCATCAGCTCTCTCTAACTCTTTCCCAATTGCCGTGACTCCTCCTCAACTGTTCTGCGCCATGTATTTCTCGGACGACCCGTTCTTCTACCATCCTGAGATAACGGTTTCCCTTGCGTTGCGCAGTTTTCTATGGAACTTTCGCCTTTTCGGAGTGTATGACCAATCCACTGCCACTTCCGTCGTTGGATGGTTGTGCCTATTGGTTCCTGACCCGTTCTTTGGTAAATATGTTCGTTAGAGATACGATTCGGCCAGAAAATCCTTAACATGTTCCGTAGGCACCTATTTACGAACGTTTGTAATCTTTTTGTGATAGTAGCGGTCACCTTCCAAGTGCTGCACCCATACAACAGCACAGATTCAACATTTGAACGGAACAGTCGAAGCTTGGGGTTCAATGATTGCTTCGCCATATCATGGACATCATGGATATCATGTGTCAGTGCTTGGCAAATCATTAAGGTCGTTGTAAAAGAAGGCTCGAAAATGGAGAAGGTGAAGAATGTTCTCTTCTGCTCCTCGTAAATGCAGCTTCTGCAGAAGTCATTGGAAAATACACCAAGACATGCTGCATGGTTTCCTATGAGAAACCTTCCAGTTCAGAATGCTTTGATTAATAAAACTGGAGACAAGAGTAACATCTAGGACTTTAATTTCCAATATTGAATACAATGAGGTTTGTACTTAAAAGATAATCCAAAAGTAACTCACCTCTATCGTTGAACTGCCCCATACTGAATGATGGGTATTAGCGTCACATACAACAATGAGGCCGGTTTTTTTGCTGCAAGCTTCCTTGATTACCCTCTCATGGTTGGCACCAGGTTCGCATCCTTATAATGCTCTGCTATAAACTTGGCACTCGTGGGCGCTAAGGAAAATGAGGAGAAAAGAGGAATGTCTATGAACAGCAGCATCATTACCACAGCTTGGTAGAGAAAACTTCACCATGGTATTCTGCAGGTCTTCACTTTCTGAAAGCGAGCTGAGAAGTTGGTCCTCATTAGGGAAGTCCTCCGTCTTAAAATCCGACAGTGGATCGGTGATAGAGACAGACGACACTGACGTGGTCGCCGAAGCTGTGGGGCGTCGTCATCCATCGAAGCCTGCGTCCACCTTGTCTTTTTTGTAGAACCGAAGTGTGATATAATCCCATAAAAATGTTATCACGTCTGCACCAAAGAAGATAGTGAATCCTGGTTGATCACAACAATTGCGGATCTGTAGAAACCCTTTTTCTCCTCCAGCTTAACGACTTTCCAGTCGTGAGTCGTAATTGAGGGATTGCTTAGTTGAATAACTCGGCGAATTTCCTCCATAGTGCGAGCCCTCGGTCTGCTTGGGTTATCCCTTGCCACAACCTCGAGCCTGGCACCCGGTCATATCTTCCCAAGCTAGTCATGGCCTGCTTGTAGAGATCACAGGATCTCAAGTCTTCACAGGCGATTAGCTTGATGTGGCCTTAATGCCACCCGCCATCGTATGTGGTCCCTCATGAAGGTCAGAAAGCTGCCAGCCAGCTTAAACTTGACCAACTGCTACCATTCAGAGGAGATCGTGCCATCGATGTCACTACGACCAATTACTGCGACAACGATCTTGTCTTTCAGGACGTCACTATAGGACCGCAGATATGAGATAGTGAAACGACTAAGGGTACTGGTGTTGTCTATCTTAGTTCGTTTGGAAGCCTCTAGTTATCTCTTTCGCTTGGATGTGGAGTAGTTGCTGATCGTCTTGTCAATCAATGAAGCCCTATGCTACCCCGCGGAGTACAGGAAAGACAGAAGAAGAGTCATATAGAGTAGCTCGCGCTATGTAGACTGAGACTTTTTAAAACCTCCAAAAGCTTGCTTCTATTATGTTTTCAGTGAACTGCGTTCTGTCTTTTATCAGAAAATACTCGGGTACTAAGTATTAAGTCGGACATTAAGACATTATATGAAAACATTGTACGAAAAGGGTTTACTTCTCCCAGCGCCTTACCTTCTGTCTCCTGACAGGCAACTTTCATTCTACGTCAATGAAAACTAATTATCAGGTGTTTTTGTTGTTCGTCATCATTACCATAATCATCATCGTCATCATCATCATCATTATCATAACAATATAACCATTATTGCCATCAACGTCCGTAGTGCAATTTATTACAAAGAAATTATTTTTAATTGAGTATGGGTGTTCTGAACAGCAAGTTAATTAATATTTTCCATTTTATTAATGGAATTATGAACGATGGAAATTCCCAGCATACACTCTTACTCACTATAATTTTGCAATCAATTAACCAACGATTATTTTACTGATATTTTTTTTTTTGGAAAATGTTCTGCAATAAAATGCCAATTACGGAAAGACAAAAATGCCAGATGCAGACTTGCTTTGCTTTTAGTGCTTCAGATATGGCCCCAATCGAAGCCGGACGCCGGTAAATATCTAAATTTAAACCAAATTTTGTTAAAAAAAATAAAGATTTCCGCTTAACTAATCATTGATTCATTGAATCATTGATTGAACAGCGATTAATTCGAACTACTGGCTTAAACCGAGTGTGTGAATTTGAAAATTAAAAACGAACCATGGACACTAGTCATGACTACTTGAGAGTTAAAATTACCAAAAAAGGGGTAAAATGAGCTACGGATTCAGCAGCATATTATTCGTATAATAATACGCAACGTGTTAATGAACAATTTAATGGGAGTTTTGAAAAGATACTTACACAACTTGACATGGGATTTGAACCAGCATCTCCTGAATATGAAGTGGCGGCTATACACCATAGTCGTTAGGTGTCACCGCATCAACCTCGGGTCTTGCTGTTGAGCAACCCGTTGTATCCCGAGAAGCTGGTGAGCTCTCGACGGCCAAACTCAGTCTGGCCTCAACTGTACGGTCTGCTGTTGAGCAGCCGAATCTTTCAGAGAATTCGGAAGGCGTTGCCATAAGGGCCACTTCTAAAAATCGCGAGTGTGTTGGAATCAAGGACGTGGAGCTACACCCACTTCTGATTATGATGTATCCACCAGAGTGTCATCACGGGGAAATCCGGATGCTCTTCCATTGGAAAAGCATTAGATGAACACAGATGAACGCATTTCCAAAGCCGCCCCTTTAATTCAGCGTGAAGCCAAGCGTGTCAGATCAGATGACGAAACACCACCTGCACCGGCTGACAAGAAGGCCAGGGCAGGACCTTTACCTGATGTTCCCACTTTAAGTCAAGTGGCAAGTACCGTCAGGTTGGGTGTTGTCCCGACCGACTTGATAATAAGCCTCCTCGCAACTGAACAAATGGCTCTTTTTCAAAAAGCGGATGTAGACATCTCAATTGAGATGGCCGATAGTGGCATGTGGCCATATTTTTCGGCTCGCATCTCAAATCGAGATAGCTAGTATTCATTTGCTCAGACAGTGCTCCTGCTGGGTGTATGCGCTCTAATTTTGAGAGGATCAGAGCCAATAGTGGATTGAGCATGGCGCTAGTGGAAGAGGGATTCTTCCCGAAACCACACATCGTCTGCGGTTTATTTCCCCAGAGTCTAGAGCTCTCTTCGGAAAAAGTTCTGGCTACTGTGTACGCGCAGCAAAACGCTAGTTTGCAAGCCAAGTCATGGAAGATAGTACAGAGGAAGAAGTAAGTTGCGCTCCTTTAACTCATACTGGCGTACCTGAAATAGTATTGTAAGCTACCCTTTTACCAGGTTAAGCTGATCCTTAGAGCACCGATAGTAGGGAAAATAGTTTTTCCAGTAAAATCTTAAGTTCGGATAAGGTTAGTTTGGAAGTACCTTTTAAAGCTAACGGCGGTGATGGGATCTTTCCAGTGCTTCTACAGAAGGCGATAGATCTCATCCTATTGGGTATTATTGCTCTATTCAGAGACAGCTACAATTGGAGGTACATTCCTTTTATCTGGAGACAGGTAAATGTGATATTTATACCCAAACCAGGCAAAATGCCTCGTGGTGAGCTGCCTGCTTCATACAGAGCTATAAGTCTACATCATTTATCCTCAAAATCATGGAGAGACTTATTGATGTTCATATTAGAGTCCGGTTAGAATTGTCTACCACTTTGCACTCAAGTCAGTTGTTGCCCTTCACTGTTGTAAATAAGATAGAAGGAATTTTTCGTTCCAATGAAGTAGCCCTGTGTGCCTACCTCGACGTTGAGGGCGCTTTCGATAACACTGGTTTCGACTCTATTGCAAGGGCAATCAGTAGCAGAGGTATCGAAGATTTGACCAATAATTGGATGAGGGCCATGCTTGAAAGTCGAGGTATTATATTATCCTCGGAAGGAGTGTCTGTGTGTAAGTGATTTCCTCAATGAGGAGTGCTTGCTCTCCCTCTACGATCACTAGTCATTGACAATCTTCTAGTCGATCTTCACAGATCAGGCTAGATCGCCATTGGTTATGCGAACGATTTGGCGATTTTTATTAGTGGTAAGCACTGAGTAATGCAAAGTACTTTACTACACGTCTTTGAATGATGCAGCAGAGACTGACTGTCCATCAATGCTTGCAAAACTGGACTTTCGCAAAAAGAAGACTGGTCCATTTGATACCTATCATCATCAAACGTATTTCAGTGAAGTTCAATATGGTGTTCCGACACTGGACGCCAGAGTTCTGGTCTGGTTTCACAGATGGAACGAAGATGAAAAGTGCAGTTGGAGCTGGTGGCTTTGGACCCAACACCAAAGTCTCGGTATCAATGGAAAAAAATCCCTCGGTTTTACAGACAGAACTCCATGCCATTGAGATCTGCCCCAGAATTAACCTTAGTAAAGGAATGAAGGGCGCTAGCTTATATATATAGCTTTTCAGATATCCATGCAGCACTTAGAGCGTTGTCGTCTCGTTATCAGTCAAAAACTACCTACGAAGCACTGCAATCTCTTGCCAAACACACAGGGGATTACAGGCAACGAATGTGCAGATAACTATCTAGGGCTGGCTCAGAATCTGCGTTCATAAGACCTGAACCATACTGTGGTGTCAACTGGGCCGCCGCCACAGCATTGATAAATTTTTGGGAACAAAAAAACTTTCTCTGGCCCATTGGGGTAACGTCCCGGGGCTGAGGCTGTCCAGACAATTAATCAGGCCATTTTCCTATAAGGAAATCATTAATCTTAACAGGGATATCATTAGGAAGCTGGTGAACTTTCTAACAGGTCATTGTGTCTTGCGATGTCACCTTAACAAAATGAGTGTGGGCTCAGTGACAAAATGTAGGTTCTGCTTGGAGGATAAAAAGTTATATTCTCTGTGAATACCAATCATTACTTTGGTTGAGGAGACGCAACTTTCACAAGGAAACATCCTCGACAGCGGAGTTGAGAAAGGATTTACTATCGTTCATTAGACAGGTGGTAGGTCTCTTAAAATAAACAAACCCTATGACACAATAGATCTTTCAGGTCGCAGTCAAAGAACTAAAATTTTTCTTAACACCGTTTGAATAAGTTTTCTTTTGCCTGATATAAGCCAACAAATTGTTACTTGGGGGTGGTTCAATAAAGAGTTATATTAAGTCAGAATTTAGAGGAATATTTATCTTATAACTTTCTTGTGCTCAATGGTTATCAGAAACAAATCTAAGCTAATCTAAGCTTGGGAAGAGAATTCAATACAATCAATCAGACTGACAACCTATGTTATATCGGGTGTTTCAACAAGTGCGCTTCAACTTTTCTCCGATAGGAACGGCGAACCACGCCATATTTTTTATTGTTCTTTTATTATTTACAAACTTCATTAGTATACATTTCATCATGGAATGCTACACATGTGAACAGCGATTGCAAATCGTGCAATTTTTTTATCAAAATAATCGTTCTGTTGCCGCTACTTTAAGAGCATTACGGCACGGAAAAATCATCTTCAGCGATGAGGCTCACTTTTGGCTAGAAGGATTTGTCAACAAGCAAAATATGCGTTACTGGGCAGAAAGCAACCCACACGTGATTCATGAGGCACCGTTGCATCCCGAAAAAGTCACTGTTTGGTGCGGATTACATGCCGGCGGCGTCATTGGGCCATATTTTTTCATCGACGATAACGATCGCCACGTTACTGTTAATGGAAATCGGTACCGCGATATGATAAACGATTTTTTTTTGGCCGCAATTGAATGGAATGGACTTGGACGATATGTGGTTTCAGCAGGACGGGGCCACATTCCACACAGCACACGATACAATCGCGTTATTGAAGACTAAGTTCGATGAGCGTGTTATTTCGCGAAATGGGCCCGTCCAGTGGCCGCCGCGCTCGTGTGATTTGACACCTCTAGATTATTTTCTTTGGGGTTATGTGAAGTTATTGGTCTATGCCAATAAGCCGGCGACGTTGCAAGAACTCAGAGCCAATATTGAACGTGAAATTGCTGGAATTTCGGCCGATTTATGCGAAAGAGTGGTCGAAAATTGGGTTCAAAGATTGGACTTCGTAAAACGTGCACGCGGTGGTCATGCAAAAGAAATCGAGTTTCATACTTAAATGTATCATATGTATATGTTCAAATTCGTTAATAAAAAAAAAAGTTAGTTCAAAAGTCGAACAGTTTGTGTTTTATTTAAAAAAAAAGTTGAAGTTCTCTTATTGAAAAACCCTGTACTTTTAATATGGAAATCAGTTTGACAAAAATGTCTACAGAAGTTCCATATACATTTGCACAATATATGGCAATTGAAATAAATTTAATTTAAATTCAAAGAAAGTCAATCGAATGGTAACTTCAAAAACTTTGTAAATGCAAATACTCAGCACCGATGACTTCTCCTAATGAAAAAGTTGTCCTCCCTTATTTTTTACTGATGTGCAAATTGTTCGCTTAAATGTGATTGGTAGATAATTAACTTCGTTTTCCCTACTTACTCAAGGATAATAGAACTTCCGATATATTTCATTATATGCCTGCCATCGTAAATGTCTACCCGTCAGTCAAAATGTAATTTTTATTGAATTCGAACGTTATAAACGTAAACTTTGGTGATATTTGGTCGTAAAATGTAAATTTCTATAAAAACTCCAAGGACATCGAAACGACAGCCAATTCAATATTTAATTAACTTTCAAATTGTTCGTGTCATAATTTTTAGATTCAGGAATTACTGTGCAGTGAGAGGGCTCTGCTATAACGATGGGAGACATTTTATTAAATTTATATAGGTACACACACAATCAATATAAACTTTGGTATTTCATGTGTTTCACTCTCGTTAATCCTATTTCCAATTAACTTTAGTATTGAGCTGACATTTTGTGTGTTGGGTATTTCTGATTAAAAAAAAAACTACTCTGGCCAAAACCGCATATTATTTGATATCCAGCAGTACCTAAACATCACGAAAAGGACATTTGTGTTATATACTAAAGCAACTGCTGTATACACTCGTATTTTACTTTCCTCGACCACACTGCGCTAATCCCTTTTTTTACAAAGAGCTAAAGGGGAAAGAGTGATGGATGTTCCTGTCGTTTGGTGTGATAGGTTTTTGTGGTTAGTGTGGTTTGGACCAGCAAAACTTATTGCCACCATAACGCTAAACAGTAACAGATGTAGCTGTAGTTCTAGCATGAATCTGTGGATGCAATTTACTATCGGCCTTAAGCTTCTGTGTTTTTGTTTTTTCCACTACTAATGGCGAATGGCAATTAGCGACCAATATCAACAACAAATTGAAAATTGTAATCAGCAACGGTTGAATGTTACAACGTTTAGCGATGCAAAACACAAAGTTCCACAAAAAAACATCAACAAAATCATCAACTGATCTAAATGATATTGTAAAGTGGTTAGTGTGCGCCATGATCCATTCTGTTAATAAGTTATTTGTTTAATCGGACTGACCTTCAATTAGATCCCATATTCTTCCAGTAAAAATGTTGCTAAAATGCATGAATAAAACCTTTTCTTACCTCAGGTAAATATTTTTCGCTCCATAGACCGCATATGGTGCGGAAAGGAAAAAATTCATCACAGTAGCTAAAGTAGATACCGGTACAAATCTCATATTACACGCGCAGGAGCTTCGCAATTAATGTTGTTTCTTTTATAACCTTCTTTAATTATCTTCCCAGTAAATAAAACTTTAATTGAATTTTGACAGACACAATTAAAATGACTTACTAGTGAGATTTTTAGGGAAAAAATTTAAAAGAAAACAACAAAGAAAGTTGTGCAGCTCATTCGTTAAAAACTCTTGGCAAGATTCATTTACCTCTAGTTGTTGATATGCGGCTTCTAAATCTAATACGCAAAACCAATTGCAACCAACCAACTTAACAAAAATGTATACCGGAAAGGTACATAACTATCTTGAAAGAGCTGCATACCACGTCTAGAAGCTGCAGTAAATGAGCTCAGTAAAAACTCTACGGCACTTTTGACTTCTGAGGCTGACATTACCGAGAGTATTTGTAAATTAGCTGTCGAATTTCTGGCTAATGAAGATTTTCAGAAGCTCCTACTTGTACTCAATTATGTCACCAGAAGCTGGAGAAGAATTCAGGTGGTTTTTATACCTAAAGCAGGTAGAAGAGACCATGAATTAGCAAAAGATTTTAGGCCTCTCAGTCTCTCATAATTCTTGCTAAAGAATCTGGAATGAATTCTAGATCATCACATCAGGCAACGATTTGAAGTCCCACAAGCATCGAGATCTCAACAGGCTTATCTCAAGGGTAGGTCCACGGAAACCTCCCTTCATGAGATAGCGCGAACCATTAAGCTCACGATTAACTACAAGCTGTTTACGGTAGCCAACTTTTTAGATATAGAAGGGACTTTCAACAATGTTCGCATTGGGTCCATTAAGGACGCTCTGACACAGTCAGGTGTGGAATCCTTCCTTACGCAATTGATCATATCCATGCTTTGTAGCAGGATTATACATGACAGCTGTAACACAATCAAACAAGTCAACAGAGGCACTCCCCACGGATGGGTCATCTCTCCCTTACTGTTGCTGATGGTAATTAACAAAATGCTACTAAACCTAAAGAGGATAGGCGTACTAGCGTACGCAGATGCTTATATCAGGCCAGCACCTTTCCGTGATCAGTGAAGTTATGGAAAGGGCCCTGGGTAAAGTCAGCTCCTGGGCCAGCAAGCTGTCTGGCCTTGGGGTCAACCCTGAGAAGACTGAAATTGTACTGCTCCCCACTACATTCAAAATACCGGCCTTTATCCTTACAAAGCTCAATGGAAAAAGTCTCAGCCTTAGTCCCAGCGCTATATATCCCGGAGTAATCTTGGGTAGGAAACTTAGCTGAAAGGCTTACATAGAGAACAGATCTTAGAAAGCGTGCGTGGCCCTCTATGACAGTAGTAAAAGAATCGGCCGTATAACAGCTGTGTACAGCAAGAGATCCATCTTTGGTTGAAGACCCAATTTCCTACCGATGGATCTCTGGCTGTACACAGCTGTTATACGGCCGATTATTACCTGTGTATCGCTGGTCTGGTGGTAAACATTTCGCAGTATTTTTAAATTCTCTATATGAAATTCACTTGCCCGTGGCTGGCTGGCTGGCTGGCTGGCTTCCCACTGCCCACTTCCTACAGCCCGATTTTATTGAAATTTTGCACACATGTATATCTCATGTATTGCGGGGTCGGGGGGCTCCCATACAAATATTTTACAAAATTTACCCGATTTTCTTTAAATTTTGTACACATGTGTGTCTTCGATGGAAAACACTTTTTGTCGGCCCCTTGGGAACCCCAATATACAATTTTTAAATATCGCTATATCGCATCAGATCACGGCAAAGTATGAGCTCTGTGCTTTGTGAGCAGCGCTGTTCGCTGCCGCTGCGTCATTTGGTGAATGATTTTGCCACAAAACGAGCACGCAGTGTGTGTGTGTGTGTGTGTGTGTATCCCCGATTAGAGAATTTACAAGAAAAATTTTAATTTTTATGGGTTGTTTTTTTAGCCATTACAACGAAGCTTGCCGTTAACGCACATACCGAGAACTGTGAGTTTTTCAGTTTGCTCGGTGCAAGTGCCATTCATGGACAATGACATCGTATTTAGGATTCGCTTAGACGACAGGAGACATTAAATTCTAATCGATTGTTTTCTGCTCATTGTATTATGCTGTCTAGGTCAGAATTAAATGTGCTTAACATACGAAGTTGTTTGAGTTCAACATGAGAAGTGGAGGGATGTTCCTCAAACTTATATGTGAAGCTGAGAGTGCTGTCGTCAGCGAAAGAGTGAATTGGATTAGAAGTCACAGATAAGAGATCACTGATAAAATTGAGGAAGAGTATCGGGGATAAAACAGAGCCTTGGGGAACGCCAGCATTTAAGTTATGAACCTTAGACTTGAAACCATCCAATAAAACTTGAATTGAGCGGTCCACAAAATAGCTTCCAATCCAGTGAAACAGCTTATCATCGACTCCATAAGCACGCATTTTGGACAAAAGAGCTTGATGCCAAACTCTGTCAAATGCCTTAGAAATATCGAATGAAACAGCTTTGCTTTCTCCAAATTGATGCAAAGACCGGTTCCACTGTTCGGTGAGATATACCATCAAATCACCAGTAGAACGTTGCCCACGAAATCCATACTGCTGGTCACTAAGGATTTCGTTGGTTTCTAGATATTTCTTGAGTTTAAAACTCTAGCAACTGCAGGAGTACGAAAGAATATCTGTCCCATAGAGTGTTCAATACTCTGAGGTGCAGGATGGATGGAAGCGTGGAGCTAGCTGCGAAAGGCGCAGCAAACAGATTGGCCTTATTTATAGTGTTGACAACTGGAATGTCATTATAAATGAGCGTTGGAATCGACTACGAGGCTGTATTTTTGATTCTTTTCAAAAATGACCAAAAATTTGTACCACCTTTGGGACATTTGTAGTATTTTTTGCTTCAATTTTTGGTCGTAGGCGAATTTTACTCGCCGAATATGAGCATTGCAATCATTTCTGGCTCATTTAAAATTGATTCGGTTTTCCTCAGTATAGGGTTTACTTTGTGAAACCAAAAGCTTACCTCTCTAATCCTAGAAGCCTCCTTCCAGTTCCAGTCATACCATCCATCCTTCTTTGGTGTGACAGACAGGGATAAAGTCTCTCAAATCCTAATTGCCTTTCTCGTATTGCCATACTGCTGAGAATGTCACAGTTTTTTCTCAACTAAACAAAAAGGATCACAAACCATCTCAGAGACGATTAAATTAATTTGAATTGCCGAATTTCTGAATTATACTTTTGCAATTTAATATCAATGAGAGGTGATTTGTGAAAGTGGGTAACGGCTTATAGCTAATTAAGTTCACTGACATTTTACGGTAACATCCATATATAGGGTTTTTCAATAAGAGCACTTCAACTTTTTTTTTGAATAAAAGACAAACTGTTCGATTTTTGAACTAACTTTTTTTTTATTAATGAATTTGAACATATACATATGATACATTTAAGTATGAAACTCGATTTCTTTTGCATGACCACCGCGTGCACGTTTTACGAAGTGAGCCTCATCGCTGAAGATGATTTTTCGGTGAAAATCTGCATCATTTTCGATTTGATCTTGAGCCCAATTCACGAATCGGCGTCGCTTCAAATGGTCAAACGGCTTTAGTTGTTGTGTCAGCTTGATCTTATACGGATGTAGGCCAAGATCTTTACGTAAAATCGATTGTCGAACGGGCTGGCTTGTTAAATGGACCGTAAAATATCCGTAATGCTCTTAAAGTAGCGGCAACAGAACGATTATTTTGATAAAAAATTTGTACGATTTGCAATCGCTGTTCACATGCATAGCATTCCATAATAAAATGTATACTAACGAAGTTTCCAAATAATAAAAGAACAATAAAAAATATGGCGTTGTTCGCTGTCCCTATCGGAGAAAAGTTGAAGCGCACCTATTGAAACACCCTATACTAATATTATAAATGTGAAAGTAACTCTGTCTGTCTGTAAGGTTTTCACGGCTAAACGGCAGGACCGAATTGGCTCCTTTTTTTACAAGATGTTTGTAATAGTCCGGGGATGATTATAGGAACCTGAAAAATTCGTAAAAGACTTGGAAAATTCGAGAAAAACTGAAAAAATGTCATTTTCCATGGGATTTATGTATGAACTCGCGACCATAGCTCACAATTCGAATACGTTTTTTATACAGGGCCTAGAGGTTATATGTAGACTACAATATTGGGTCAGTGGCGGGTAGGTGGGGGTGGGGCTTAATGGTAAGCTGTGGATTCAGTGGGGGGGAGGGGTCATTTTGGTTGGGTCAGTAGGATGTGAGGGGCAGCCGGACAATGCCTGTTATTTTAGCTTCTGGTGGGTCTAAACGGTGTCTTTGGGATGGTGGTCGGCGGGTCCCTGGTAACACCGGGGTTAACAGCTAGTATAATTATAAATGAATTACTTTTATGCAAGAATATCCCTTTAAGATATTCCCCCGCTCTCCATTCATCGTTTCAATAAACTTTCGTGATGACAAAATGAATTATCCTTTTCATTTATTCCCTCTGAACCCAAAGCCACCACTTTTTCATAATAATTGTCATTGTCACAAACTGAAATAATAGTAATGCCGTTGTGTGTATTGTGTGAGTGTTAGGGTATAAGTGCACGTTTCTATCCAACATGCATATTCCAATACTTTAGCCTCTATCCTTGACATACCATATCCCTCATTCAATATTAATACGCAAAATTTATTATGTGCTGCCTCGCATCTATCTTTTTTTGGAAATTCTCTTTCGTTGTTAAGTGAATCCTTGCATTTGCATACAATATGCATATTTTTTACTCTCCGCCCGCCGGCAGGATGCATCTGCAGAGCTAATGCACATTTTCGCCCGACCTTCGAATGCAAATTCGTTATCCTTGCTTCCTACTGCAACCTTCGATAGTATTTTGAATATCCGAGTAATAAAGCACGAATGTTTGAATGTTTACCTTGTCATCAATTGCAAATATTAATTGTGATTTTGACTGATTTTGAGGGGGGGGGGGAGGAGCGATTCCTCAAAGCTGTATGACCCAATATATTGAATTTATGGAGCAAATTTTTTTATTTTTTATTCTTTGTGACAATAAACTTTTTCCGTAACGATTTGAAAAATTCCTCCTAATGGATTTCCATCTGCAGTGCAGTGCTACATAATTCCATTGCCTATTTATTTTTGCTGAACATACACATACGATTTCGTTTTGGGAGTGTAATGGTAATACATTTGTCTTTATAGCCCTAACATAAATAACAGAGCTCCTAGTAATGCCTTATCTTCCAAATTATGATTCTAGACATTTCATTATTGCGAGCCCGAAGGGCGAAGCTAATAATCAGAGGAAAAGAAAATTTTTCTAGCGTACGTGTGTCGGGTTGTCGGGTTGTCGGGTTGTACGTTTGTCCGGTTGTATATCGCGACTTCTACCAGTCAGAATTTGATGGGACTTGTTTTAAAATAATTGGTAAGCGCTTGACTTGCGATGATGTGAGGCGCGTGTTTTTTTAATAACTTGTTTTAAAACTTGGCTTGCGATGACGTGACGCGTGCCACGTGTCTTGTTTTTAGACTTGCTGTGCTATGACGTGTCGCGCGTCACGTGCGGCGCGTGTATATTTTTTAAATACTTGTTTTAAAACTTGGCTTGCGGTAACGTGACGCGTGTCACGTGTTGAGCGTTGCGAGTTTCGCGTGTAATTTTTTTTTAAAATACTTGTTTTAAAACAATTGTTAAGCGCTCACCTTGCGATGGTGTAATTTTGAGTTTTTTTTTTATTCATAGGGGTAAGGAGAAAAAATGTTTATTTAAAAGTAAAATCCCTTTAAGATAATTCAGTCTTTAGGCTGAATTACAACTATCCATATGGCGAGCTGAGAAGCTCGCTTTACTTTCTTAAATATGATGTGATGCCTTACGTGGTGTATTTATATCACTGCTCTACATTGCTTTGTGATGCATTGGTAGAGTAAAAGCAGCCAATTGCGAACTTCAAATTCTAATCTAAGACTTTCCAGTCTGGTCCTTGCTTTCTGCCTCTTATTACAATGAAGTGACCTGCTGGTCGTAATATGTGCTAATGTATTCGTCAAAGCTCTAAGTCTACCGACTACAGACTTCTTCTCTAGAATAGAAAGAGTTTTCTCCTTTTCTGCAAATAATTGAATGCCAACATAAATTAGGTATTGGTTGCAACACAGAAGTGATGGTTAGTACTCCAATAAATATCCGCAATATGTCTCTGCGCAAGGTTAGATTAACTAACATAACTTTAAAAAAGCCATCAAAACCGTCTGTTGGACATACACATTAAAACTTAAGAACACAAAACCGTGGGACACAGTATTAACAAGCTTTATCTAATGGCAGGTCGGTAGATATAGCTTTAGACACCCTGATGATGATGATGATGGTATTGGGGTTAAATCAATGGCACTGCGACCCCACCCCCCGACTAGCAATTTAGGGACGGTGCCTGCCCAACCCTAGAATACTCCCTCCATACCAATGGCCTTTAGGAATCTAATGATATGGAATGGTTCTAATGAATGACGTTCAAGCTCGGAGAATGCCTGAGTTCCCAGCTGGTCCCTCCTCTGGCGGATCGTTGCTCCGCAGTCGTTGAGAAGATGCCACGGGGTCTCCTCTGCTTCGCCACATAGCCTGCAGCTGTCATCCTCTTCTAATTTAATTTTCTTTAGGTGTCCCTTCAGCTTACAGTGCCCTGTTAGGAAACCCGTAATGATTTTTACATAACCCCTACTTAGTCCCATTATTGATCGGGACCTCTTTGGGTTATAGCCACCCAACATTTTCTTCGCCTGCCGTAGACCTGGGAGTCCCACCACCTTTCTGAAGCGGTTTCTTAATTATGTGTATTTCTTCACGCATAATACGGTACCCAATTCCACAAAAGGGTTCCGGCCCTACTAGCGGAGTCTCTGCCCCTTTATTTGCGAGCTTGTCCGCTTGTTCGTTACCTTCTATGCCCGTGTGTGTGCGATGTGTCCCGGCACCCGGTACAACTTTACTTTGTTGTCTTCACCAAGTTTGTTTAACTTTCTTTTGCACACTTCCACCCGTCTAGACGTGATGTGGAATGCATCGAAAGATTTTAGCGCAGCTTGGCTGTCTGACATGATAGCTATTTCCTGCCTCATATATTTCCTATCCAGATTGAATTGAGCGCATCTTTCGATGGCGTGAACCTCTGAAGATACTCGGATAATAGCCCATTGCTTTAAAGTACTTGGTTCGTGGCCCTATTACCCCCGCACCTGTGCCATCCGCCTTCTTTACTCCCTGCTGATGTTTGTTCCATAGCAGTCTCTTGTCTAATATCAGACCAAGGTAATTGACCTCTTCGCTGATTGAGATCACTTCGCCATTGAGGGTTATTGGTCGCATTCGCCCTAATTTCCTTTTGTTGGTGAAGGGAACCAGTGTGGTTTTGCTTGGGTTCACCCTAAGTCCCACCTCTTGGCACCATCTGCTTGTGATATTTAGTCCATTTTGAACTATGTCACATAGAACTTCCTCGCAAATGTAGTTTAGGATTAACCCGCGAAAATACACAGCTTGTCCTATATAATGCTGACATAACAGTAATTCTGGAGATGTGGTGTATTCCAAAAATCAGAATATGACATATATTACAGCTATCATGCAAGACATAATATGCTGGGGGAGGGGTTTCTAGTCAGCAAACTCACCGCTATCGGGGAGTACAGGGTTTGCGCGTAAAAACATCCACAAAGCCACCTGGGTATCTCCTGATAGAGCGCCACTCGCAGCCAGATAGCCTACGTGTTGATAGACCGCCGCCACAGCCAAAACCTGATGACGGTACCAACGTACCGAGGTGCCAACGTCAACTCGGACCACTATCTTGTTGGTATAGTGCTCCGAGCGCGGATTGCATTATCACGAAAGACTGCATCTGCGAATAAGATTCGAGTCAACACGGCTGAGTAAATACTGGTCGAGCATAGAAGAGAAATGGACACGCCTTAAGAATACTGTCATTAGTACCGCTGACTTTATCTTAGGCAGCAGTCGTAGAGATCGGAACGACTGGTTCGATGACGAAAGTAAAGGAGCGATTGAACGGAGGAAGGTTGCGTACCGAGTAACGCAACAATCTCATAGAAAGCGGGCACGCGAAGGTGAATATAAGGAGCTCAGAAATATGAAAAAAAAACTCACAGCCTGTGAGAAGAATCTCGACCGTAAACTAGAGCCGTACAGAGAGCGAGGACCGCACTAGGCGCGGAAGTTCTACCAAAGAGTCCGCGTTATGACGCAATATTCATCGCGTTGCACATACTGCAGAGACAAAGAGGGTAATATGATCTCCGATCTTAAAGGCATCTTAGAGCGATGACAAGAGCACTTACACGATTGCTTAATAGCCAGCTTACTGAGGAATTGGAGGCTCCACCTATGACCGAAGACCATACTATTCTGCCACTACCAAGCATAGACGAAGTTAGCAGAGCGATATATCAGCTCAAAACTAATAAGGCCCCGGGATCAGATGGGAACCCAGGAGAGGTGATTAAAATAGTAGAATCCACAATACACCAAGCAATTTATGAAATACTAGTACAAGTATGTGAGGAAGAAGCGATGCCAAAAAGACTGGCGAAGAGACATCCTGTGCCCCATACATTAAAAACGAAAGGAGATATCACAACATGCTGAAAATATCCTCTATCCTTTAAGACAGGATAGCACATTCGTTAAGTCCATCGTCCATAACAGTATATAACAGTATGGCTTTATCCCAGGAATATCAGGTTTACCAATTTGTCAGATTATTAAGCCAAGAAAGCCTACTATATAGTCTGTCAAGACTCTTCAAATGGCCTTACCAGGACTTTGGTTCTTAGCAAAAAGTATTCCGACGTTTTTGCCGCGTTTGAGAGAAAAGTATTATGGAGAATTGTTGGTCCCGTATGTGAGGAAGGAGGTTTCCGGAAATGATGAGTTTTACTAGCGTTACCGCGATGTCGACATCATTCGGTAGGCTACGGTGGTTAGGAAAGCTAGGTCGCATGAGCGAAGAGGATCCCACTCGGAAAGTCTTTTGACGTGGGATTTATGGAACATAACAGTGAGGCAGGCCAAGCCTACGCTGGAAGGATGGCGTAGACTAGGACGCCCACAGTTTAGGGAAGCAAAACTGGATGGCATCGCCTAAGAGAGACTTTTTGCGGGAGGCCAAGATCAGACAACGGTTGTAGCGCCAAATATGATGATGGTGAATAAATAATCGTTTTGGCACTAATCTTGCATTAAGCCGTTTTGGTGGTGTCGCTTGGCCTGCGCCGATCTGCGATATGACGCAGTTGAAATTTTTTTGTGGTGTGCCGTTAAAGACCGATGTTAACCTGACAACACTGGAACGAATCAAAAACATAAGGACATCATTGATCGAGCTATTCGTGGAAAAATGCTTCAAACCGTCGAAAAAGTAACCAAAAATTTGGTTTACAAGATGCGCTACTGCAAAGCTAGCCATTTGATTGAAATTATGTTACATAACTGAACAGAAAGTATATTCCAATTAAGCATCAAACTTCGAAAAAAAATCCCTTATACCGAAGTGTGTCGAGTTTCTGAATTACTGAAGAAATTATGAGAAACATGTACTCTATTCCATTATCCATTCCACCTGTGTGCCATAATATAACACGATGCGAGAGGCTAGTCCTTGGACCGCAACGGTATGTCGCGCTAAATATTATTAATAATAATCCATTATCCTATTATTGTGCCATTTTGTGTAAGTGCTTACAATGTAACAGCGCCAGTTTCCTTAAATGCAAAATTACATTTTAATACAAAGAAAACGAAGAAGAAAACTCCTTCACTTCCTGACTGATTCCATAAACCAAATTTCCGTGCACATTTATGCATCTTAAGAATTCACCCATTCATTCATCGGTGATTTATTTACTCGTACACTTCTGCATTTTGGCTCTTGCAACTCGTTTCGCCATCTGAATTTGCGTTGAGCAGCACAAGGACCCCCCATAATTATATTTCCGTTGACGACCGAGATGTTGAGACAACAACGGCCAACGGGTAAAAGATACCACCTATCTTTTACAGGTGATTTTGTTCCCTCGCCGTTGTGGCATCTTACCTATCTGATTTTCGTTGCTGCATCTCTAGAGAATTATTGTGCACGCAGTGTAAGACCTCTCTGTTGGGTCGTGGTAATATATCGAAAAATAAAACACAGATGGATTAGTTTATATAAAGTGTTTAATGATCTGACCGCTAGGCAACTTGCCTAATCGGATGTTTGAAATTGACTGCCTCATCCATCGTTCCATTTCTTCCTCCATGCCTTTGACTTGATTTTTTAGTGCAGGTCAAACTGAACCGTTCTGTTGACCTGCATGTTTACGCATCACCATTCTCGCAGTCGTTGTACGAACAAGCGAATGCGAGAATGCAATTGACAATAGAAAATGTAGACGCCGCGGTGGGTCGTCGGTATCCGATTTAGGATTTGGGAAAAAAAGGATAGATTGAAGACGCCGCGGTGGGTCGTCGGATTTAGAATAATAGGAATTGTAGACGCCGCGGTGGGTCGTCGGATTTAGGATAATGGATTTGGGTTATTGGAAAAATGGGTAATGTTACATTATGGATAATGTAACATTAGAAAAAATAGGAAATGTGCATAGCACATGTTTGGGAAAGGAAGGATATTATGAAATGTGCGTAGCACATGTCTAAGGAGTTGTGTGTGGTCACAACACTCCTCCCCCCTTAGAATACGAAAGACGCGCGACGTTAGGAGAGAAGACTTTCGGCATATGGCATGTAGGAGTCAATGAACGATGAATGTAGTTTAGTGATTCTGCTATACGATATGAAATAGATATTTATTAAACAATTTTTGTTTGCCTAGCACGCTTATACACGTGTACAATATTTTATTATTTTTTTTTTTTTTTTTTTTTGTTTAGTTTATAATTTTATATTTATAATTTGTTTGAAATGATAATAATAATATTGTATTTCTTTTTTTTTTTATTGATAAGAAATGATTGTATATATATGTATTTTCTTTTAATATATATATAAATGATTACAAATTGGAAATTTTTTTTTGAGATGTTATTTTGAATTTTTTTTTTTATGGATTTTCTGCTACATTTTCTCCTGCTTCTTTGTTCACCGAGACTTTTATTTTAAAGTATTTCTTTATTACATGTATTAATATGCAAATTAGACATATGGCAATGAGGGTAGAGGTCGAAATATATAAAGTTTCATGTTTTATTGTTATAAATGATGTATCTTTTCTTACTAAATCTTTTACGTTAATACTGAATTTATCCAAATTTAACTTTTCAACATGTATTATGTGGGATGAGATTTGGGATAGGTTACTGGGGATATCGATTTTTTCAATTACGGGTATGGCCTGGAAATGGTAGAGAATAGGGACCTTGTTGTAAATGTCATTTGACGCCTGCAAGTAAATTTCGTTCGTTACTGCCTTGCAGTATGGCTTTATTTTAAGGATTCCGCTGTCTGATAATTTTATTGTGTGTGGAGTATCGCCACATATGATTCGTACGTTTTTTGGTTCTGGCATAACATATAGCCATGAGTTTTTGTTCTTCAACGTGAACCATAACTCGTGTTTGAGTTGGAATACTCGATATTCACAAATCTGTGGATTTGGGTTTCCTGATATTAGCTGTATTATGCAATTATTCATGTCATAATTATGTATAACGAAATTTTGTTGGCACACGAAATGTTCTGGTTCGCTTGTGATACATTTTTCCAAATCATTAATGCTCAAAAATATGTATCTCCTGTAGTTCTCGTTAACGGCAACGAGTTCGCTACCAGTTGAGACGTATCGATATGTGTGCTCTAGATATTTTGTGGGGAGAGGGGTAATTCTAAATAGATTAAATTCTTCGTTAACCATCGGTATGCTGACCTGAATCATAAAATTTCCATTTACATAAATGGGTGTCGTTGTTGCTAGTGAATTGATTATAGGTAGATTTAACCTGGAAATTTTCTGTGGAAACCTTACGTTGTGCGGGAGTTCGGCCTGTATCTGGTTTAACGTAGCAATAAAAATGTCTGAATTTAAAAATCTGCTGTCTAATCTTCCTAATTTTGCCTCTTGCAAAATGTCAAGTAATTCTGCTTGTTTTGCCAAAATTTGGGAAGCGCATATGGATATAAGGTATGACATTTCGTCAAAACTGTGAAGTATTTTTTCAAAGTTCGTGAGATTTACCAGCTTAGCTGAATTTTCTTTAATTTCTTTGGTTATTAAATTAAAGTTATTATTTACGTTACGTGTCGTGTCATTAAGTGCATCAAAAACGTTTGATATTATAGTCAATTGTTCTTTTGTCATGTGGTAGAGGCTATTTTGGTTTTCCGAGAGGGTTTGTAATGCGTTTTCTATCTTTACAGCGTCTTGAGAGTCCATTGTTCCGAAAAGGAATTTCTGGATATAACCTATACCGTTAAATAAACCTCCGTTTGTAATTGTCGTACTTCTTTTAGTAAGTCTTGTCCCCAATAGGATACCATCCAGCATCCTATTATTTTGCTGTACCTCGTTAAGAGAGTGTTTCAGCATTTGTAGGGTCATTTTACAGCGGCCTATAGGATACTCTTTTGTCGTATTCTCGCATAGATCCGAGAGCGTGTTAATGTTTTTCTTTAAGGTTTTGGCATTGGTATTTGTTATTGAATTATTAAAATAGAATAGGAATGTCCATTTTGTGAAGGATTTTTCGAGTACGCCTATGGGTTCCAAATAAACACCTGTAGTGTTTAGTGGTAGTTGTTGATGTAGCTGCGCTGCAGCCGCACTTAGTGCGCAAACAAGGATTAAGTAACTGAAATTGAAAACACAGAAAATTCGTGTTTTAATATTTTGGTATTTTGTGTGTGTCATGTTAAGTGTTTATGTATTTGTGTGCGCTTGTGTGTATGGTTTAATTAAATTATTGTGTATGACTTTTTCCTTCCTACCAATTTTAATTCTAGAATTCTCTGGGGATAGAATTTCTACGATTTCGTAGGGTCCTTCGAAGATGGGGGTAAGTTTTTTGTTAACCCTATTTTTTATTTCTAGTAGAACTTTGTCTCCTACGTTAAAGTTAGTTTCTTTGCAGTTTTGATCGTAATAGGTTTTTGACTTTTCTTTCGCTTTTATTTGGTTATTACGAATTATTTCATAGCCGGTTTGCATTTTTTCTTTTATCTCAGCGACATAATCATCGTAGTTGTATGTAGGCTGTACGCTTCTGTTAAGAGTTGAGGGAATTGGAGCTTCGAATCCGTATAGGGCTTCAAATGGGCTGTAATTTGTGCTTGAATGTGAGGTGGTATTATAGCAAAATATCGCATAATCCATATACTGATCCCAATTTGCTTGATCTTTACTTGCATAATTTCTTAGATAGTCGCCTAAAGTTCTATGCGATCTTTCGAGTGAGCCATTTGACTGAGGATGGTATGGGCTTGTTTGTATTTTATGAATCTTTAGTGTTTTGCAAATATTTTTGAATAATTCACTTGTGAAATTCGTTCCTTGATCCGTAAGTATTGTTTGTGGTATTCCAAAGGTGCAAACTATTTTCTTTATCAGTGCTTCAGCCACCGTTCTGGCTTCTTGGTTGGGTATAGCTATTGCTTGGACGAATTTCGTTAAATCATCCTGAAATGTAAGTATATATTTGTTATTGTTTTCAGTAATTGGCAGTGGTCCCACTATATCAAGAGCTATTCTTTCGAATGGAACTTTCGCTGTTGTAGTGATGACCATAGGGATTTTGTTGCGTGTATATACTTTATTCTTCTGGCATAGTTCACAAGACATGATGTATTTCTTTATGTCTACATACATATTTTTCCATTTGTACGCCTTTCTGATACGCTTTAGTGTGCGTTTAACTCCTTGATGACCTCCTAAGGGTGTGTCGTGAAATTCAAACAGTATTTGCTTTATTTTCACTGGGTCTGTGATTTCTGTAACATGATTGTCCTGCTCAGGTTCGCCTGGCGTCATCTTGCTACAACTACGGGTTACCACATTAATTTCTGGTACATTTAAACGCGACAAAGCATCCGCATTCGTATTTAGATGTCCCGCTTTATGCGAGACCGTGAAGTCATACTCCTCTAGTTTTATGCGCCAGCGCATTATTCTCGAAGAAGGATCCTTCAGGTTGAACATCCATACCAGTGGCTTATGGTCGGTAATGACTTCAAAGTGGCGTCCGAAAACGTATGGTCTAAAGTGTGTGACTGCCCAGACTACTGCAAGAGCTTCCTTCTCGATAGTAGAATAGTTTTTTTCGGCCTTGTTTAGTATTCTACTGGCAAACGCTATTGGTAGATCATTATCGTTTGAATCTCGCTGGGATAATACCGCGCCTATAGCTTCGTTGCTAGCGTCGGAAGTGATATAAAAAGTTTTTGCAAAATTTGGGTAAATGAGTATAGGTGGTTGAACTATAGACTTCTTTAGTTTTCTAAAGGATTCGTCACAAAAAGCGTCCCACTTAAAAGGTACGTCTTTACGAAGAAGTTTATTCAGCGGATTTGCAATTTGTGAATAATTTTTAATAAATTTTCGGTAATACCCGGACAGACCTAGAAATGATTTTATTTGTTTTTGGGTTTTAGGAATTTCGATATTATTAATCGCTGCAATCTTATCGGGATCTGGTTTAACACCGTCTGCTGTAATGACGTGTCCTAAATACATAACTTCTGTTTGAAGGAATTTGCATTTAGATAATTTGATTTTTAGATTGAATTTGTCTAGAGCTTTAAAAACTTCAATAAGCTTCTTGTTGTGATCTTGCAAATTTTTCCCGTAAATCACAATGTCGTCAAGATATACTAAACACATAAAACCTTGCAATCCAGAGAGAACAACGTTCATAAGTCTCTGGAATGTTGGCGGAGCATTTCGTAAACCAAACGGCATTCTGTTGAACTCGAAATGACCGTTGGTAGTACTAAACGCTGTTTTTTCTTTATCCTCTTCAGTAATTTCGATTTGGTGGAAACCATCCACCAGATCTAGCGTAGTAAAGTACTTGGAGTCTCCAAGTTGCCCAAGAATGTCTTCGATATTGGGGATTGGGTATGCGTCTGGAATTGTAGCCTCATTTAATTTTCGGTAGTCTATTACGACTCTCCATTTTTGATCTCCTTTTTTGGGGACTACCAGAAGTGGCGCATTCCACGGACTAGTACTGGGTCTAATTACGTCATCTTGAAGCATTTTATTAACTTGTTTTCTTATCTCCTGTTTGTGGATTTCTGCTAGGCGATATGGGCGTATGTTTGCAGGAACAGTGTTTTCTGTCTTAATGGAATGCTTTATTCCTGATGTGGTACTTAATTTGTCGAATAAGTGATTAAAATTTCTGCAGATTTCCTCTATGGATTGCTTTTCTTCTAGATTTAAGTGAATAAGATTTAATTCTGTTTTAAGTTTTTCTAATCTTTCTTCGACTACTTGGTCGGTTGATATCGAGTTTAGGTTATACACTGTGTAATGGTCCATGTTTTCAGATTTAAGGCTTAAGTTTTTTATACTAACATCTTCGTTGTTGGTATTTAAAATGGATATGAATACGTACCCGTCTTTGGGTGCTGTTATCGTTGATGCCGAATACACGCGTGGAGCTATTTCCTGAGAAAAATATATTTGTTCCATTTTCTCTTTTACTGGTCCATATTTTACCCACTTTTCAGTTCTAGCTGGAATTGTTAAGGTCTTCCATTCGTTGCTGAAGTCTACTGTAAATTGTCTGTTTTTGTAGTGGTATACAAATATATTGTCATTGTAATCCACTATCGCATTAAATTTTCTAAAAAAATCTTCACCTATGATTCCATCTTGCGTAATAGGGAAGTTTTGTGGTACTATGTGAAAAGGATGTTTGAGATGTTGACCTGGTGTAATTTCGATGTTTAGTAGTATTGTACCTAGCGTTGACGTAGACGTTTTGCCTATACCTGTCAGTTCAATAACATTTTTTAAGTTTACCTCGGCATTTAGTTTTAATGTTCCGAGTTTTATTAAACTAAGGCTTGCCCCCGTATCGAGCAGCATAATATTAGATTTAGCCTTTGATTCCTGAGACTTTATTTTTATCTCGCTTTTAAAAGTAGATGCTCTGTTTATAGATGAGATATTGGCTATTTGTTTAGCTGAACTTGATTCAGTATCTAGACTTCTGGTTAGAAATTGATGTAGCCTTCGGATTTGGCTTTGGCTTCGATTTTGATGGTGGTGTTCATTTAGCAGAATATTTTGTTTTATTGTTTGCTTTCGGACTTTTTCCGGATTTGAGTCTCTGTTAGGCATTCTATGGCCAGGAACTTTCTCAGACTTTGCATGTGGAATAGTTCGATTTAAACTATCGGATTTATATTTTTGAGACAGCTCGATTTGAATTTGATTTTGAGAATTCGTTTTTCGATTTTGATTTTGATTTTGATTTTGATTTTGATTTTGATTTTGATTTTGATTTTGATTTTGATTTTGATTTTGATTTTGATTTTGATTTTGATTTTGATTTTGATTTTGATTTTGATTTTGATTTTGATTTTGATTTTGATTTTGATTTTGATTTTGATTTTGATTTTGATTTTGATTTTGATTTTGATTTTGATTTTGATTTTGATTTTGATTTTGATTTTGATTTTGATTTTGATTTTGATTTTGATTTTGATTTTGATTTTGATTTTGATTTTGATTTTGATTTTGATTTTGATTTTGATTTTGATTTTGATTTTGATTTTGATTTTGATTTTGATTTTGATTTTGATTTTGATTTTGATTTTGATTTTGATTTTGATTTTGATTTTGATTTTGATTTTGATTTTGATTTTGATTTTGATTTTGATTTTGATTTTGATTTTGATTTTGATTTTGATTTTGATTTTGATTTTGATTTTGATTTTGATTTTGATTTTGATTTTGATATTGATTTTGATTTTGATTTTGATTTTGATTTTGATTTTGATTTTGATTTTGATTTTGATTTTGATTTTGATTTTGATTTTGATTTTGATTTTGATTTTGATTTTGATTTTGATTTACGCACAAGGTTTGATGTCTTTTACCTGACTCCGAGTGCTTGTCGGGCCAGGTCGCTGAGAGTTTCCCTGATTCGAATAATTATTTTCGTTACCGGAGTTCCTATTGTTATTAAAAACTCTTTTTCGGCATTGTTCTATAGAGTGACCTTGGTTTCTACAGTACTTACAAATTATGTCACTGCGGATTGTATCTACACCAGACCTATTTGTTAATGGTTGAGTGTAGTTTAGAGTAGGCCTATTTACAAAAGGTTGCGTGGTTTGTATATTTGGTCTGTGGTTTGTGTTATTTAAAAACCTAACGTCACCGGGGCTGAAATTATAATTTCTGATTGTGCGGCATTCACTGGTATTGTGAGTTTTCGTTTTGCAGTGTTTACAGTACATGTTATTTTGGTTTTGGTACCGATTACTTGTGGATGCAAGAAGTTTTTCTTCTTCCATCGCTATTTCGACTGCTTCGTCGAACTCTTTACATCGTGCACTTTTAACAAGAAGTTTTATTTGTGGATTTAAACCATTGCAAAAACTATTCAGCATCATTGCGCTGTTTAGCGAACGGATTGCTTTATTGGATGAATCATCCTCAGTGTTTGCGTTTGCGTTGTTTAATTCATCGCACAACGCATTGGCTCTTTCCGCGTATGAAGCAACTGTTTCCCTGTAGCCTTGCTTAAATTGAAACATTTCTGTCTGAATCACCTGAACCGATCGACATTTTCTAAAATTTTTTACTAGTGCGTCTTTAAGTTCTGGCCATCCGTTATAATCGTTGTATTTTATTACAACATTGTAGGCTCTGCCAGTTAACTTTGACTTCACTATGTCAACTAATTCTAATTTGTCTGCATCGTCAATCGCTTTTTTTGACTGCAGGTCAACTAGTTGAATGAATCGATCTAAGTTTTTGGCTAATCCATCAAACTCAGGAATTAGCTTGATGGCGTGTGAGGGGTTAAAACGACTTGTAGTCATTTTTAATTTCTTATCTAAAGATACTTGGGGAGCTTTAACTACTATCGGATTGTCAATTAACTTTGAGTCTTCTCTCGGAACTTCGGAAATCAATTACTACCATAAAATAAAAAAAAATTCGGAGAAAAGGGGTTGGATTTGATGGGTTTAGAATAAGGGAAAGTCTCTTTTGTTATGTTTGCCTCATTCGTGAATACTTATGTTTTACTAAAAAATTTCTATATGTATATTTATTTGAATTTTTGTAAAGATTTTGTTATCGTTTCGGTTAATTGTGTTCAAACTTTTTTTTTACATGAAATATATGTTTTGGACATGGATAGAAAAATATTTATAAGTGAACTTTTTTATTTAGCACATAAGATATGTGTTAGGAAATGGTTAACTACTATAGAAATAAACTCTTAATTTTTTTTCTTTGACTTCCTTCAGTTCATCTTTTATAAGATTTTATTTGTCTTTTTATATATTTTAAATTAGATAAAGATTGAAATATTTTTTAAATAAAAATTCATAAAGTTTAAGAAAAAAAAAGAAAATAGAATTCTTACAAATTCATGTTTTTGTTGTTGTTGGATGTTGCCCTCTGTGATGTGCTGGATGCTGGTAATGATGTTGATGACAATTGATGATATTGATTGATGAATTTCCGGGCCATTGTTGTTGCTATTACTGTAGCTACTGCATCGGTGTTCAGTCTCGCTTGCTTTAGCTTGTCGGATGTGGTTATGGTTGGTAGATCGCAAATCATGGTTGAATTTAGCGTAGTATTGTCTTCGTAATTCTGATTTCCGTAGTTATGGAAAAACATGGTATTTGCCATGTGCTTTCTTTGTATTCAAAAAAAATTCGGCACAAATTATTCATCGTGAAAAGTTATAAATAATCTCGAACGTTGAGAAATTATGGAAAGCTCATTGCATATTTAAAAACAGCTTTAATTACGCATATATAAAAACCACGGATTATAAAATTTTACTACGACACAATCACACATTTAATTTTGTTGTCTCACTAATCACAATTCGCGTTTAAAAACATTAAAAAAAAGAAAAAAAAATCGGGATACTAGGCAGATGCTTTACCTAGTAATCCCACCGCTGCCACCAAATGTTGGGTCGTGGTAATATATCGAAAAATAAAACACAGATGGATTAGTTTATATAAAGTGTTTAATGATCTGACCGCTAGGCAACTTGCCTAATCGGATGTTTGAAATTGACTGCCTCATCCATCGTTCCATTTCTTCCTCCATGCCTTTGACTTGATTTTTTAGTGCAGGTCAAACTGAACCGTTCTGTTGACCTGCATGTTTACGCATCACCATTCTCGCAGTCGTTGTACGAACAAGCGAATGCGAGAATGCAATTGACAATAGAAAATGTAGACGCCGCGGTGGGTCGTCGGTATCCGATTTAGGATTTGGGAAAAAAAGGATAGATTGAAGACGCCGCGGTGGGTCGTCGGATTTAGAATAATAGGAATTGTAGACGCCGCGGTGGGTCGTCGGATTTAGGATAATGGATTTGGGTTATTGGAAAAATGGGTAATGTTACATTATGGATAATGTAACATTAGAAAAAATAGGAAATGTGCATAGCACATGTTTGGGAAAGGAAGGATATTATGAAATGTGCGTAGCACATGTCTAAGGAGTTGTGTGTGGTCACAACATCTCCCGAAAAGTGGAACGGAAACACATGAAAGGAATTAAGATGCGCGACCGAACGAACAAGAAAACGCTGAATAGCTTAAGGACGAATTATGTTGTAAGGTTCATAGAATCTGTGTAATGCACCAAAATACGACAGGAATGAACTATGGTCGTGGTGTTGAGTCGCGATCGGTCTCGCTGTGCCTTTAACCGTGGGTGTGAGTTACAATAATTTTTATTTGCTTTTAGTCGATTCTTAGGATGCATTGCCCTACGCAACGTTAACAAGTTGTTGTTGTTGGTTGTTACGTCCTGAAGAATCACATTTTCCATGCATTCAGTTTACGACGAAATTGTGGGAAGTTAACTGCCAACTCAACTTGAGGGAACTTACACAAATTTACAAAGAGCCAATAAGACAGTAGGACTGGTACAGAAAGAAAGAAAAAACGATTGTTGTAAAAATTACTCAGTAAGGTAATAAAAGTCGAGATTTTTTGTAAGCAAAGTTTGAAGCTCATATTATTCCGTCTCTTGCAAACGGTTACTAATTTTAAGGTTTAAGTTCTTTGAAGACTTGAAGTGAAAATACGATAATAGAATAATAGGATGATTAAAGATAATGTATACACGCTAAAGCTTAGCACAACCTGGGCTTTAGGAAATTAGGGAGATGAAAAGATGAGATGTCTATGGCCATGTGTCTTAAATGACTGCAGATCATACAAATGGGGATACACCGAATCGGGCAATTCATCCCACGTAATTATTTTGGGACTCATGAAGGAACCCCTGAATTGGTTAGTACGTCCGAAGATAGGTCTAATGGTAGACCCATGGGCTCGAGTTGAGGCACAGGTATTACGGATTGGTCCGTAATTGGAAATCCCAGACGGACAGCTGCCGTTTTTTGCAACAAGGCGAAATAAACGCCAGAGCACATACTGTTCATGTGTGATGCTCTTACAAGGAAAAGACTCAAGCACCTCAAGGCTTACACAGTCCCAGGACAGAATGTCATTTCAATTGAACTGTCAGACGTAATGGCATTCATTACGGAACTAAGCCACCACATAAAGTGGTAATCATCTGGGATGCACAATAGATCTCTAGGTCGCAGTGTACCAGGCTCTTCAGCCCACCAAACAATAATATTAATAATAATAATTACGGATTGGTTCAAGAATGGGCGGTATGCATTTAGATATTTCTTTTGAACACCGCTTATGGAAAAAGCTATAAAACATTGGTAAGCTGGAAACATTCATACGATGTTCAAACGATGTGATTGTTTTCGTGATATTAACGTCACCAATAAATTTGAAGGCGCGGTTCTGAATTCTGACTAGTAGATGCAATTTCCTCTTGGGGGCATATGCCTAGACAATACAGTATTGTATGGCAAATATGTGGCTTGTTGTTGACGCACATACCTAGAATTGAGAGTGGCTCAGTTTCTTTAATGCAAGATCCATTCATGGATATAGGTTGGTGGTTTAAATTACGCTTGGACGACGAAGCATTGGGTTTTAGAAGCGTTAAATTCAACTCTATTATGTAGTCCCCATCTTGTTATGCTGTCAAATGAGATCATTAATGAAAATCAGAAAGAGTGTTGGAGATAAAACAGAGCCTTGAGGAACATCGGCGTTTATGCGGTGAACATTGGATTTGAATCCGTCCAATACGACGTGGATTGAACGATCAGAAAGGTAGTTACTTGTCCAAACAAACAAGACAAAAGAACTTGATGCCAGACTCTGTCAGATGCCTTGGAAATATCGAGTGCAACAACTTTGCTTTCACCAAATCTGCGAATAGACAGGTTCCACTTTTCAGTGAGATAAGCCATCTGGTCATCTGTAGAACGTTGCCTATGAAAACCGTACTGCTGATCGCAAAAGATTTCACGTGATTCAAGGTATTGCATCAGCTTACGATTGATCAGCGTTTCTATGACCTTAGAAATTATGGATGTTATCGCAAGTGGTCGGTACGAGGAAAGAGTTGACGGTTCGCCTTTTTTAGAAATAGGCTGGATAAAGTCTGTTTTCAAATTCCTTTGGACGACTCAAGAAGAACAAGAGAAATGGAAAGGCCTGCGCAGTGGCAATGCCAACGTTGAAGAACACCTAATCAAAACTATAACGGGAATGCCATCAGGCCCAGCAGATTTATGAATGTTGAGATCATTTAATACTCTAGCCACTTGACGAGTACGGTAGTTAATCTGTCCCATAAGGGATTCGACTCTCGCAAGTACAGGCGGCAATAAGGTGCTAGATCTAGCAGCGAAATGTAAAGCAAGCTGGTTGGCTTTGTTGAAATTAAAGAGGAGGCAGTATTTTTAATTCGATTCACGAATGATCAAATATTCCTACTTTCTTTGGGACATTTAATTTTTTTTTTCTCAGTTTGTGGTCATAGACGAATTTGAGTCGTCCAATGTGGGCATTGTGATCTGATTCGTCTAAATTTGGTTCGATTTTCCGCAGTGGAGTTTTGTTTATATAACCGAAAGCATACTTCCCGGTTCCTAGTAGCCTAGTCCCTATTGATTGATATGACTATTGAATTGTGCTTCTATCGCGTGCGGTCCTCTTAACTAAAGTATGGTATGACCATTTTTAGGTCTGCGATCCTTGTTGCAAGCTTTCTTTTCTAATTCCTATATTGATAAATTACAGATTTGTTAATTTTTTAAGTAAAGTGACCTTAAGATTTAAAACAAAACCTGGATCCTAGAACCTATTACTGTAAGCTTCCTGTTTCTTGCAATTGTATCTTGAAAAAGATTATTTCTAACGCTGCTATGAATTTTGGCATTGATTTTGCCCCACCGTTGGTTGGCAGTAGGTAGGTATTAAAAAAGGGAACTTGCATTTCCCATTCATTCTACGTCTTCAGGCGGAAATAACAGAAAAAGAAAACGAATATTCAACGGATGTACGTATAGACGGCAGTGAAAAAAGGAAAAGAAAAAAACAACAACAACGAGCGAAACCACTATGCACAAGGAGTACAAACTTTCCTTTAATAAATGAATTGAATTTTTCTACCTACCTGGTAGTCGTTATGGTCCGTTTTGTGGAAGTTCACATCCTGCAACTTCCATGACACTTCAGAGACTGACTCAGAATGCACTACACACAAAACAGCTACAGAAGGAATTTCCTCGGAGCACGTAGTCTACTGTGTGTATGTAAGCGGGTAGCATCATCTCGATGGATGCCACTTAGCATCCTGTAGTCATCCTGCTACCCACAAGACCCAAACCGAATTTAAACCTAAATTGAGGTCGTTCTTCATTTCATGCCATTTAATTCGCCAAAAAGCGAAACGAAATGAAACGGCTATGCGACACGGCGGACACGACACCCAAATGGGCTTTGCCTGCATAAAATCTTTTCAGAAATCCTTCTTCAAAAAGGTGACTTCACCCGATGTGTTTCTTGGTGTTCGTCCTTTGAATTTTTTCTTCCTCTTTCTACGACCCTCTATATATCATGATTGTGTGTGTGTGTGTGTGCGCGCATTTTTCCGGAGATTTCTTTTCTGTCTGCCTGTGTGTGCGCTGTGCTTTGGAATGCATTTGTATGCGTTGTTCTCATGAATATTGGAAATTCAATGGACGAGCTATGAATCAAAGGTAGCTCTGCTCAGCTTCCGATGGGGCACTAAATTGCTGCTGAATTGTAAATAAACGGACGGAAGGAACAGCGAAATTTCTAGTTTACTAGCAGTTAGTTTGTGAAATTAATGTCGGTCGGTCGTTTCGTTTACAAAGTTTATTAGTCGGAATGTGTCCTGCTGAGAGCTTGCTCTGTAGCGTTGGATGCGGAACGACTAGAAGATTCCAAGGAAGTCATCCGTTCTTTCAATTTTTGAAAACTGCTTACTATCGGGTTAACCTAATGGTTGCCAGCGAGTTTATTGTTGATTCAGCACCGAGTTAGCACACAACGAATTAAGGTTTGATACATGATTGCCAGTAGGTTATTCATGTTTTTGTGCGGATCTGAAAGGTTTTTTTTGTTGTTGTAATCAATTTTTTTTTTAGAACATTAATCCTTTTCAACGTAGTAGTCTATTAAATTAAATAAAGCGTAACAGTTTTGATTTTTTTGAATACTACTTTGTAGAGAGTTCTCTTTCCAAATCCTCTGATTTGGAGCGAGTATTATTAACGGCAGCTTGAACAAAAATGGTCCAAGAATTCTAAAAGAATATCTATCCTCCTTAGTGTGTAGTAACCCGAGAAAAGATTTCGTGGGCCTTAAGAAGCTTATATTCCCGCCCGGCCTTGATGACGTATTTCTCTTTTCGAATCTCCTGATTTGGTATTACTTTCGTAAGCTTGAACAAAAATGGTACAAGCTTTCTTAAAGAATATTAATCCTCCAAAGTGTGAAGTAACCCAAGAAAAGGATTCCTGGGCCTTAAGAAGCTCATTTTCCCGCCCGGCCTTGATGACGTATTTCTCTTTTCGAATCTCCTGATTTGGTATTATCTCTGTAAGCTTGAACAAAAATGGTACAAGCTTTCTTAAAGAATATTAATCCTCCAAAGTGTGTAGTAACCCAAGAAAAGGATTCCTGGGCCTTAAGAAGCTTCTTTGCCCACCCGGCCTTGATGACGTATTTCTCCTTTTGAATCTCCTGATTTGGTATTACTTTCGTAAGCTTGAACAAAAATCGTTCAAGCATTCTTAAAGTATATTTAGCTACTTAGTGTGATAACCCTAAAAAGTTTCTTTGCTCGCCCGGTTTAGATGGCTTACAGCCCATTATACTCTATAACAACTAGAATTGTCGACTTGGCTAATGACGATTTTTAAATTCTCTATATTAACTTCGCGTGCACGTGGCTGGCTGGTTGGCTGGCTGGCTGGCTGGCTGGTCAGATTTTCTGATCAATTCTTAGCCCACTTCCCATGGCCCGATTTTATTGAAATTTTGCACGCATGTATATTTCCGGTGACAATACTTTCTATTTGAGTATTGAGGCCCCTCGGACCTTCGGGGGGCTCCCATACAAATTTTTACAAAATTTACCCGATTTTCTTTAAATTTTGTACACATGTGTGTATTCGATCGAAAACACTTTTTGTAAATTTGGAGCGATCCGCCCCTTGGGGACAATTTTTAAATATCGCTATATCGCATCAGATCACGGCAAAGTCTGAGCTCTGTGCTTTGTGAGCAGCGCTATTCGCTGCCGCTGCGTAATTTGGTGGATGATTTTGCCACAAAGACGAGCACGCAGTGTGTGTGTGTGTATATATATGTGTATATATAATTAAGCAAAAAATTCTATATTACTTTATCAGACAACTATTCAAAGGCACACAAGCATCGAAATATCAACATTCATACGTCAAAGGCAAGTCCACAAAAAAGGACCTCCATCTGGAAATGCGCACGTCTTCCGCATGAATTACAAACAATATTGATTATCAGCATATAACAAAAACTAGCATGGAGGCTATTCGGGGAGCTCTAACTCACTTTTGTGTTGAGCACTTCTATCAAGCAATTGACCATCTGAATGCCTGGAAGCATAGAAATTCATTCTAATGTGGATAGATGTAATATTAGCACATTAGTCGAGAGGGGAACACCAAAACGAGGTGTTATTTGGACTAAACAAGATCCTGAAAAGTTTTGAGCTCGATAGGACGAAAGTAGTCACTTATACACATGACATGGTATCAGGTGTCTATGATTAGGGCTCTGAGCGCAAAATCCGCTTTGGGCAACATGTTGTATAAAGTGAAATGGTTCTGTTTTCTATACACCACTAATTCTTAAGTCCATCACATATTTAATGAAAAGCTCTCACTAACACTTACCTTAAACCCTATATATCTCAATGGAATGCAAATAGCGAACACAGTACAAAGTCGCTCTCTATGCCAGCCTCAAGACAAATAATGCCCTATGGTTGTAAAATGCTGGTGTACCTTCAAAGCTTACATATGGAGTACTAGTACGATGACTAGCGATCAAAAATAAAATACCAGCAACTTAGCGCATGTGCGACCGATGCCACAAATACCACCTTACAACTACACCCTTCCAATATATTTATCAAATAGTCTCCTGGACTTAGTGGCATTAAATAATGCGTGCTGTGGTAGGGAATATGGGTGATTTTTTACTGCAATATATTGTATGTGTATTCAAAAGATATTAATACCAACACCAACTGACTTCCAAACTGATCTTTAGCTGTACTTTTATATTTAGCTTCCAAACAAAGGAAATTGGAAAGATGGAGGGGATAACGAGGCGATTTTGAAGTGACTCTCTACAAAGACGCATGGAAGACGAAGACTGCAGACGGTGCAATTGTAATCTCAGACAAACTCAATTTGTCAAAGAACTACAGGTCTGATAGAAAGTGGAACTTGTTTCAGTAATTACTAAATATAGCTCTTGATTTGAGCCAGTGAAAATAAAATAGGTGGTAATTAGAAATCGAAAAGGCGTTTCTCTGGACGTTATGGAAAGAGTTAGTCGTTTACTGAGTTCCATTACTCTTCACTCTTTCTTTTCTTTTGGGTAATATGAAAAAATCTAATTTTTCATGAAATCAAATATTTTCGTGTAAATTCTCTAATCGGGAATACACAATGTGCAAAGTTTTAATAAAATCGAGTTACTTTAAAAGAAAAAAATTATATGGTGTAAATATTGGGTCTATATAGTCCCAACGAGCACCGATGTTCCTTTATTGGACCTTCACTAGTCTTGGCTATTGCGCCTTTGATTTTAACCCTTAGGCAGTTTCCTGCACTCAAGGTGGGATTCCAATATTACTCTAAGAGCTCAAAGAGAATGTTCCAGCGTCTAAGGCTCGCAAGCACAATAAACCAAAGAAACGTTCACTTCAACTGTCGAGCTCGTAGTCATCTTTATTCTGAAATCGGGTTCTTATTTATAGTCCGAAGACTCTAATACAATGCGAATATCTATTAATACATAAAAATACTACAATACTAATATCTACCAATGTAATGTATCGCTTCCGACCAATACTCCACATTGTATTGTGCCTTGTCAGCATTTTTCACATTAGTACTTGGGGCAATTATAGTCTGCATACTATGAGCTTTGGGTCGTTTGCCTATTTTGATGATGTCAGATATTCATTACCATTAGCAAACGACCTTATTTATATATCCGTCCTTTTATTGCATCCCCAATCAGCGCAATGTATATAAAATTTGTATACCCCAGGGCCAGATCACTTAAAAATTTTAACCAAAAGTGTTGTCCATCGGAACTACACATGTGTATAGCATTTGAAGAAAATCGGGTAAATTTTTTAAAGATATGTAGGCTCCATGGAAGTGTTGTCACCGGTAATAAACATGTATTCAAAGTTTCAATAAAATTGGGCTTTGGGAAATGTGTTATAAATTGATCGCAAGATTCCACGACAGACAAACAACAGATATAACGCGAAATTAATATTGAGAGAGAGAGATTCGTTCTTATTACCAGGCCTTACGAACGTAAGAGTCACGAACAACTGGCGAGTCGATAGGCTTACCAAAAATGCAACTTCTCTTATTACTTGTAGGATGACAAATTTGGTCTTGGGCAGCAAACAATGCTATTTCCAATGGCCCAAACGTTGTCTTCTTTGAACAAAATATTCTAGTTTGTGAGTGCTTGGTTGTGAACTAAATTCCATCTACCACAATACTTTCCTTCTTCTGTGTAAACATTTTCAAGGCCGCAATGTGCCTAGCCATTATAAGGGTGAAAATCCCTTGAAACGTGTGCTAATTATAAATAAAAAAAACAAAATGAAGTTTAAATATAATGTAGGAATCAACTCTCTCTCTCTCTCTGGCTTTCATATCCCATGTAGAGATTTTGCCGCCCGCACTAAGGTACTCCATCCGTCTCGGTCCAACGCTCTCGTCCTCCAGTTTCGACATCCTAATGCATGTAGATCTTGTTCGACGTCGTCACGCCAGCGCAGTCGGGGTCTTCCTCTACGACGCACACCGGCTGGTTGCTGATGGAACACTTTATTGGTCATTCGTTGTTGTGGGGACCGTGTGACGTGGCCGAGCCATCTAACTCGATTGGATTTAATGAATCCGATAATATCACAGCCTCCAAGAAACTGCCTTATCTCATGGTTCATACGAATCCGGTATTCGTTGTCCGCGACTTTAATTGGACCAAAGATTGAGCGAATGATTTTTCTTTCGAAGGTAGATAACAATCTACAATCGCTAGTGGTCATGGTCCAGCTCTCGCTTCCGAAAGTCAGCACAGGTCTTACGAGTGCTTTATAAAGTGCGAGCCTGCACGACTGCGACAGATGTTTAGATCGCAATAATTTTGATTGGGCATAGAAAACTCGTTGTCCGGCAGCGTTTCTGGCTTTTATTTCTGCCTGCATATCATTCGACGATGTTATAACTGACCCGAGGTATTTAAAGTTTTCGACGCTATCAAAGTTATGGTCGCCAGTTCCGAGATTTGCCATGGAGATGCTCCTGGGTGTTGATAGAAATTTTGTTTTGTTGCTGTTCACCTCCAGACCAAGTCTTCTTGCGCCAAGAAGCACGATATCATCTGCATATCCAAGAATTTGGCCTGATTTATTAAATATGCAGCGCGAAGTTTCAATGTTGCTTTTTCTGATTACGTACTCAAGCGCCAAATTGAACAGCACAGGCGCGAGTGCATCTCCCTGACGAACACCAGATGTTATTTCAAAGGAGTCTGACACAGCTCCCTCAATTACGATTCTACATACAGACCCAGACGTTGTTAATTTGCACAGTGAGACTAGTTTCTCTGGAACTCCTAGACATATGAGTGCGGCCCATAGGTTTTCGCGGTTGATGCTGTCATATGCCTGTCTGAAGTCTATATACAGTTGATGTATGGTTATGTTGTACTCCCAACATTTTTCCAAGATCATCCTCATAGTAAAACATTGGTCAGTGGTCGATCGGTTGGGACGAAAACCACATTGATAGTCGCCAATGATGTTTTCGGCGAAAGGGATGATTCTGGCAAGAACAACATTAGCAAACACTTTGTAAGCAGTGGTGTTCAATAGAGCGATACCACGATAATTTCCACATTTAAGACGGTCTCCTTTTTTGTGTAGCGGACATATGAGTGCGGTCTTCCAATTCTCCGGCAGCTCTTCTCGGTCCCAGATAGAGACGCAAAGATCGTATATATTTGTAGCGAGAGTAGCGCCTCCGAGCTTGATCAATTCTGCGGGGATTCCGTCGAGACCGGGTGCCTTTCCATTTTTTAATCTACTTCCTCTACTGTGGGATATTCGACGAAGATCTCTTCACCTGGAGGAGCTATTGCTCAAATGGGGGTCACTTCGTCATTCCGATTTAGCAGATTTTGAAAGTAGCTTTGCCATACTGAGAGAACATCAGCCACGTTTGTTCTCAGCTCTCCATTCCCGTCTTTGATGGCTGTACTTCTTGGGTGGAAGTCTTTAGTTCGATTTCTGGCGTTAGCGAAACAGTCCCTTGAGTTTCCTATTTCAGCTTGGAAGCTGATGTTTTCGATGCATGATCTCATATGATCGCGCTTCTTTTGTCGGAGGTATTTAGTCGTTGCTTTCCTAGCACGGAGATATTCTGCTAGAGTGCTTCTAGTGTTGCGATCCAACCATTTTTCACGAAGCTTCCGTTTATTTTCGACGACCCTTCGACATTGATCATCGAACCAGTCATTGTGGGACCTCGGAGGTCTTCTTCCGATGGTATTTTGCGCCGCGGTGTTTATAGCTGATTGTATAGCGCGCCACTGCTCCTGGATGTTGGGAGGAGCTTCTTCGTTGTTATTGGACCGGTCTAAATAATTAGTGACAGCTGATTGGTACCTCTGCAGCGACGCTTGGTCTTTTAAAGCATCGATATTCCATCGAACGGTCTTTTGTGCTTGTCTGTTGAACGTAAATAGATGACAGTTTGCACTTATACTTAAATATGACAAGCACATGATCGCTGCCCATGTCTGCACCTCTATGGGACCTGACGTCGGATATGCTGGTTGAGTGCCTCTTAGACACCATGGCGTGATCAATTTGGTTTTCCGTTCTTCCATCATTCGATATCCACGTTACTTTGTGGATTCTCTTATGTGGGAAAAACGTACTTGATACAGTTAAGTTGACGCGTTGGCCGTTGTTATTGCTAGTTAGGTGCAGGCTGTTAGGACCAATGTGCGATGTATTTTCTGCACTCCTACCGATCTTTGCGTTAAAGTCGCCCACGATGATTTTAATGTCGTGATGCGGTATGTTATTGATGACTTCCTCCAGCTCGACATAGAAGAGATCTTTGATGTCATCAGATTTATCTTCGGTGGGTGCATGTAAATTAACGATCGTGATGTTAAATTTTTTAGTGTGCGAAGCCTGACCGTGCATATCTGCATGTTGATATGGCGGAAGTCGATGATATGCTGCTTCACGCGTTGATGGATAAGGAAGCCAACTCCAAATTCTCTTCGATTCTGATGGCCGCTGTAGTAAAGAGTGTAACCATTGATGGTGTCATGGATCCCACTCCAAGACCATCTAAGCTCTTGTAGTGCAAGCACGTCTAATGCGTAACTCTTTGCTTGATTCGATAGGTTCTGGAGATCTCCAGGTCTTAAGAGGCTAAGCACGTTCCATGTTCCCATTTTTAAAGCGTTGTCCGTGTACAATTTCCGAGGTCGATTTTGTGATGAATCCGATATGGTAATCCGAGGCCTTTGATTAGGGTTCATAACTTTGTTTTTATGAGAGAAGGTTGTTGGCCTGCTGCTCAACCCGCTTGTTACGTGTGTGGGCCACGTACTGGTGAGAATTTTAAGGCATCCAGTCCTACCTTGTACACATTTATATAGCGAGCCGCTTGATACAAGACAGACGCCCGCTTCAGCCGCACCTAACCTGGAGAACAGACGCTGATTTGGTATTGGTTTTGAGGCGCCAATGACTCGCCTTGACATGTAGTGTCCATGACTATAAACAGGATTTCCCCTGCTCGTCTCCACTACACCGCCTGATTCATTTAGCGTGACCCAGGGAGCACCGCGAGGAGGTATGAATCTCGGACTTCGCCCCCCAAATAGGAATCAATGCTATCATTTAATTTGGCTCTACAACAACTAGAATCCGGTCCTGCATTCCCATGATTCAATTAAGTTAAACATAACTTAAAGAATGCCTTAAATGTATACTTAAAATTTTTTCGAGTAAAAACCCCAAAAAACGGTTCAATTCTTTGTGTGCAAAATTTTGTAAATGGCATCCTCTGTTGCATTTGATGCAAACAAAAAGAAAATTCTCAGGTCAGCATCAAGTGATACTTTTTCGACTTTCACCGAGTGTCTTTGAAAAACTTGTTATCACACCTATTAACGATAAGAAAATGAGAATAAAATAAAAAAAGAAACCTTTGTTCGCAGTGACATATCTCATGTCGCCGGCCAACTATATTATCACGGAAATCCGAGCGGCAAAAGAAGAAACTTTCCAAACTTTACCTAGCGGCTATGGGATATACGGAAAAGTTTTCCTCTCTTCATTGGTATGACTAACTGTATTCTCACTTGCAAAAGAAAAAATCCGTTAAAATCCAAAAATATAGTGAAATGTACAAAGATCTTCATGTTCTTATGTCTCACCAAAGAGTTTCTATGGGACCAATAGTATCGTAATCATAACTTTAGTGTTCAACATTTTCTTGGCAATGTGATGTAAAGTTATAAAGCTGTGAGCTGTGACCCATAGTGCTACACTAAGAGATCTTTCTTTCTTGCATGAAGACATTTTGGGAAAATGGCACTTGAAACAGGCGTCGTGAGATGTAGTGCGGATCAAATAATGAAGATGACTTAATGAATGTTTTTAAATTATTATTTTAAGACAATATCTACTAACTTACTTAGATATATCCTATATCCCCTTGTTCCTGGCAATGAGCTTCAGTTCTCTCCAACTCTTCCCGAATTGCCGTGACTCCTCCTCAACTGTTCTGCGCCATGTATTTCTCGGACCATCCATTCTTCTACCATCTTAAGATAACGGATTCCATTGCATTGCATAGCTTGCTATGAAACTGTTGCGTTTTCAGAGTGTATGACCAATCCACTGCCACATCCGTCGTTGAATGGTTGTGTCTATTGGTTCCTGATCCGTTATCTGGTAAAGATGTTTGTTAGAGACATGGTTAGGCCAGAAAACCTTTAAGATGTTCCGTAGGCACCTATTTACAAACGTTTGTAATCTTTTTGTGATAGTAGTGGTTACCTTCCAAGTGCTGCACCCATACAACAGCACAGATTGAACATTTAAACGGAACAGTCGCAGCTTGGTGTTTAAGCTGATCGCATTGATTCGCCACATCATGGACATCATTCCAAACACTGATTTGGCTTTGCCGATTCGGTTGATAATGTCCGGTTCAGTTCCACCTTTGGTCGAGACAATACTGCCAAGATATTAGAAACTCTCTATTCTCTCTACCGGTTGTCCTGCAATGTTAACTTGACTTACTGAGTTAGTGCCGAGGTTGATGATTTTGGTTTTGGATTGGTATTACTCTTCAAACCCGCAACATTTGCCTCCATTTCCACATTTGTTGTTATTTGGTGCAGCTCCATAATCCTGTGTGAGAGTAAACAAACGTCGTCAGCGTAGTAAAGATGTTTCAGTTGAGATGTAAGAGTCCAACTAATTCCTCCGTTTCCAGTAGATAAAGCTGCGCGAAGCACAACGCTAATCACGAACAAAAAAAGTATCGGTGATAGAATGTAACCTTGTCGTATCCCACTTAAGATCTTGAATTCCTCTGACAGGTTTCCGCTATGCAGCACAGGGCATTGAGAGTCATCATAGGTAGCTTTAATAATAGCTATTAGTTTATCGGGTATACCTCTCCAGCGCAAGGCGAGCCAGATAAACTGTCAAACGTCTTCTCAAAATCGATGAACAGCAGGTGCAGTGGTGACCGGAATTTAACGCACTGTTCAATAATGATCCGCAGGGTAGTGATGTGGTCGATACAGTAGGATCTAGTGCGGATACCTGCTTCTTCGGCATTGTGTATTTTCCAGATGTTTCTAAATTCGCTCAAGCACTACTTTGGCTATTACCTTTGCAACTGCAGGAAGAACGCAGAGACCTCTCCAGTTTTCGCACTCCATAAGACTACCATTTTTAGAGAGCTTGACAATCATTCCCTTCTTCCACTTATCGGGGAAACTTTCTGCCTCCCAATCCTCTCTACAAGAGGATATTAAAGCTCTGCTGAAGTCGTTGGAGCGACACGCAGAATCTCTACGGGTATACCATCTAGTCCTACCAACTTGTTGTTCTTTAGTGCGTTGAACGCGGTAGCGATCTCATCTTTACTGGGAGTTGAGGTGCGAATTTGGGATAAATGGACTCTAGGTGGGCGCCGTGGCTCAGTGGAAATGCGCATGGCTACTGAGCAGGAGGTTCGTGGTTCGAATATCAGTAACACCAAAAGTATTTTTCAAAGTGCCCCACCTCTCGCGAATGGGTTACAAACGATCCGATTGTAGTAACTTTTCACGGAAAGCTTGTCAATTCGCCGGTCGGATCCGGCCTTAAATTGTAGGTCCCTTTCATTTGTGTCCAACAATATACATGCGCAACACAAATGGTCGCGAGGAGCTGGGCCTTGTACCACAATGGTCTGTCGCGCCGAATGTTATTATTATTATTTTAAGGGACTATAGTCCCTTGATCCTCGCTGCTTCTGGGGTTTCTACAATACGAGCTTAAAGTAGCTTACGATCTTCAATCCGCCTCCAGGTATCCTCGGTAAGCCTCGTGCTGTGCCTTGCCTGATTTCTACCAACAATACTTTCCGCTCCAGATGTGAAAATAATTTTCACAGCTTTCCAATGTTCTTGGTTGTTGTCGGCAGTGAGCTGCTGATTGCTTCCACTCCTTGCGATAAATGATCCCTTAATTCTTGGCAAACTGAGGGGATGTTACACCTAGGCATTCGGATGATATTACGGAGTCTTTGAACTGATGCAGTACGTAACTGGACAGTAGCGACCATAAGGTGATGATCCCGTACCATACCCATGTCAGCTCCTCGTCTGTTTCGGACGTCTAAGAGACAGCTCCTAAAACGTCGGCTAATCGCCACATGGTCGATTTGGTTGGATGATGATTGCCTGTCAGTTGACACCCAGCTGACTTTATTGCAGGTCTTATGCTCAAAGATAGTGCCTCCTTTTACAAGGTGGTTGGTGTTGCAGAAATCAACAAAACTTTCACCCATGTAGCTTCGTTTGCCGAGGCCGTACTTCCCAGTCACATGTCACATGTCACATCACGATGACGATATCTCCGTCAGCTTTGGCGGATGACGCTTGGAAACTCCAACTTATTTTTGACTTCTTCGTTTTGAGACATCATCTGTTGGTTGGTTTCCCTTTTCATTCTCTTCCGGACTATCCAAAAATTCCGTTTTTGGATCAATGATCCATTCCAAACTAACCCTAGACGGTAAAGTCTTGCTGTATAAAAGACTGTATGTTCTATAGCTCTTCGAAGAACCCACTTGTACTCATTTCATATCGGAAGTATGGTTCACCAACAAACTAAATTACTCATTTGAAGCATCACTTCTAAACTAACAAGGTCGTACATACCTATATGTTTGTTTATGTCAAAAGTGTCAATAATTAGTCGAAGATATATCAGCAAAGTGAAAACATTCCTTACTTTAATCGAAGATGCTATTCACGATGCTATTTAATGCTATGTGACGCACATCCGCAAACGCACGCACAGATAATTCCTCGGAAAGGCTTATTGTCCTGTAGATGGGATCTTAACATGACATAAAACGAAATCCCCAATTGGCCACTAAAAGTGGCTTTATGCGATGGTGGTCTTCTGCGTAACTGCAGTAAAAGTTCTTTTATCGTTTCTTTTTGTATCTTCTTTGTTCATTATTCTATAGAGATTGGTTCGACATCTTGTGTATTGTCTAAGCTTCTTATTTTACAGCGAAGCTGCTATGCTAGCCAACCAAATTCAATAAAGACGTACGACGGACGACTCACGACTACACAACAACAATAACCAGTCATGTTCTTGATTATTTTTCTTGGTTGCGGTCATCCAGGATGATGACAGAATGTGCGCCATTTGGGATTGGAGAGAAGTTCCTTGCGGCCAGCCTAAGTATGTAAAATTACGTCAATCATTTGTTTTATGACCAATACAACGATCATTTCAGATTTATTGGGAATAATCAATTTAGGGGAGAAGACAAATTACCGATTTTCCATCATTGTCGGTCGTGTTATTCTCATGAAGATGAGCTGGGCGGGATATTCGCCAGTCATTGTTAGGATTGACTGTGAGCTACTACCTAAGCAAATACGCTACCCTTAGCAGTTATATTAGGAGAGATGTTCGCCTGCATTATTACCTCAAAATGGATGTGATTACTCGTCAGTTTTATTTTGCAAATCTATGGGTAAAACCTTTAGATGGTTTTCAATTAGTTTTGCTAGAAAGTAGAAGGGAAGGACGTACATAATAACAAAAGCTTATCAATTGATGCTGATCTCAACTAAATTGATGGAACATAATGATGAATCGGCAAAATATTGATACGAAAATAGACTTAGTACAATTTACAGCGCTATCTGTATCTGAGTATAAGTAATATTGCTTATATAATTATGTGGAACTAATATATTGTACTGTGTGTACTCGAATGTCCTTAATGTGGTACTGTTCCAATAGTAGTTGTACTGGTATGTACGCAATTATGTAGTTGCACTTGTAAGTACTTACCTATATACTTTTATGTACTGGTTTGTTGGTGGGTTATATGAAAGAATTTACCTGTATTTTCAGGTACTTGCTAAATAGCTTAAATGACCCGCGTGGCAGTGATTTAGTTATCGACTAGAACTGTACCATAGTACAACTAGATGCAAGTAGAAAGTGCAGCGTTATTTGTGTAAACTAAAAGTAATTGCCAGTGTCAATTTGGGAACTCTTGCTTGAAATAAAAGCTCTAATTTGTGAATAAAATAACTTCTGTGTGTTGTGTTTTTATTTCTAAAATCCACTACGAACCTTTCGTCATCATCATATTTGGCTCCGGTCCTGGCCACCTGCAAAAAATCTCTCCAACCGTCGCAATTTCGAGCCGATGCCATCCAGTTTGGCATCCCTAAACTCTGGGACCTGGTCTACGCCATCCTTCCAGCGTAGGCTTGGCCGGCCTCGCTGTCGTGTTCCATAAATCCTACCGCAAAGGATCATATTCGCTCATTCGAGCTAGGTGTCCTGCCTACCGGAGCCTAGCGGGCTTAATTCTCTTCGCGATGTCAACATCGCGGTAACGCTCATCATTATAGAGTCTCCGGATCGTCCTTCCTCACATACGGGGCCAACAATCCTCCTTAAGACTTTTCTCTCGAACCAGCAGCTAAGAGGTCAGAATGCTTTTTGCTAAGCACCCAAGTCTCAGATCCATATGTAAGTATACTGGTATGACCATTGTCTAATATACCAGCAGCTTGGATGTTATGGTATAGTTCCTCGATTTGAAGTGAAGAGTCTTGTCAGACTATAGTAGGCCGTGCGCGTATTTGTGGTTCCATGCTTTTATCGCGCTCCACTATTTGAATTGAGGGACCAATGTTGGATCTTCTACTCGCAGACGTGGCCACCATGTACCTTGTTTTGTTCTCATTTATGTGCAGCCCCAGATTTCGTGCCTTTGGTTTCTACCAACGATGTCGATGTCGTCTGCGTAAGCCAGTATCTGAATGGACTTGTAGAGGATTGTTCCTCTCGCCGTTACGTCAGAGTCTCGTATCACTTTATCCAACGCTAGGTTGAAGAGGACGCAGGCCAGTATATCCCTTTTTCGGTGCCCCCTATAGATGTTGAATGGGCTTGATAGTGATCCGGATATTTGACTTGGCTTATAACATTGGTCATGGTCAACCTACATAGTCGTGCCAGTTTATTTGGAATGCCGAATTCTCTCATGGCTTTAGAAAGTTCTACTCTGCTATCAGAGGCGGCTTTAAGGTATTCTAGACTTTAAATAGTGTAGTGAATTTTGAAAAAAATTTCCATCAACAGGCTTAGGGTGTAAATCTGATCAGTTGTTGATTTGCCTGGGATGAAGCCACACTGGTATGGACCAATGATGACTTTAGCGTATGGGGCTATCCTGTCTTGAAGGATAGAGGAGAAAATCTTATAGGCGGTACTCAACAACGTTATACCACGATCATTGCTGCATTTTGTGATATCTCCCTTCTTATGTATGGGTTACAGCATGCCTCTTCGCCAGTCTTCTGGCATCGCTTCTCTCTCCCATACTTGCTTTATTAGTTCATGAATTGCTTGCTGTATTGAGGGGCCTCCTGTTTTAATCAGCTCCGCTGGGATACCATCAGATCGATCCCGGGGCCTTATTATTTTTGAGCCGATTTATCTCTTCACTGACTTCGTCTATACTTGGTGGCGGCAGCATTCGGTCATAGTTGAAGCCTCCAATTCCTCAGCTAGCTGGCCATTAAGCCAGTAAAAGTGCTCTTCCAATCGCTATAAGATGCCTTTTAGAACGGCGATCAGATAACCCTCTTTGTCTTTGCAGTATGTGCAACGCGGAGTATATTCCGTCATACTGCAGACTCTTTGGTAGACCTTCCGGGCCTGGTGCGGTCCTCGCTTTCTGTACTGTTCTAGTTCACGGACGAGATTCTTCACCCAGACTGCTTTCTTTCGCCGGTGAACTGTTTTTTCATATCTTCTGAGCTCTTTATATTGATGTTTGCATGCCCGCGTTCTATGAGATTATTGAATTGCTCGGTACGCAACATTCTGACGTTCAGTCGCTAGCTTACATTCGTAATCGAACTAGTCGTTCCGATCTATACGACTACTGCCTAAGATGGAGTCAGCAGTACTAGTGACAGTATTCTTAAGGCGTGTCCATTTCTCCTCTATGCTCGGCATCTTAGCCCCAGGACTTACTCTCCCTGCATTTAGGGTGTATCCTATCGTACAGCTCTATAGAGTGAGCGTAATTTCCATCAGAAAATTCTTAAATCGCTTAGCCGTTTTCGTTGCAGTGGTCGTCGTCGTTCATCAGTGTATCCGAAGCTGATTTGGGGTTCCGTAATATGGTATTTTTACGTTCTACCGCTGCCTAAGTTAACCATTCCAAAATTCAATGGGTATTATCTTAAACGGAGAGTATTTCACAGTCTCTTTGCTCAACTTGTCGACAATCAGCGACTTCCCACGGTACACAAAAGATGTGGTACCATAAATCAAATGTCGTAGGAGAAGCTAAAAAATAATAAGTCATTCCTCAGATACAGCTGAAAACTATGATACAGTATGGAAATTGTTACAAGAGCGGTACAATAATAAGCGCAACGCTAATATAGCAACTGCTCGAACAAACATCTGCCCGGTCATCAGCGATCTCACACAAGATTGCTTGTATGCATTACAAAACATTGGGGTCGACACAACCTCTTGGGATCCTATCTTCCTGCACCTACTGTTAAAAAACAGAGATTTTTGTGTTTGATATAAGACCCCTTACCCCTCAGGTATGCACTTTAAACTGTCCTGCTTCTGATAAAAAGAAATGAGCGTTTAAACTTTAAACAGCAGGAACTTTTCTTTATCAGCGGTGCTGAGGAGAAAATAGCCACTTGTTTGCAGCCTCTTTATGAATTAACCCGCTGTACTCAAAACACTAAGTGTTCATAAGTTTACCATCAGCCACATTGATGATGATGACGACACATTTGAAGCTGGTTACGTAGTTTCCCCTTGTCGTACAAATGTTATTTCACATTTTATGCTGGTCGGCAGGCAACTTTCAGTTCATTGAAATCATACAATTTCTGCTTAAATATGACATCTCTAAGCTCAAATTTAAACTGAAGCTTAATTACATAAATACTCCTTGCACAAACAACAACACTCGTACAAGCAAGTGCGCGACTGACTTTGCATTATGTTGTTCCGCACTAATTAACAGTTATTTGTAATTGCCGATCAAGATACGAGATTTCCGACCAATAATCCTCTATCTGCATCTGCTAACAATTATTATATTACCGCCGCAACGCATTCTGTGTGGACATTATAAATATTGCACTCTAACTCACTCTAAGCACTTGCACACGTCATGTAAACAAACGTAACAAATTACTGAATCGGGAATCATGCAAATCACTAATGTTGTTTGCTTATTTGCTTACTGGGGGAAACATCATCATTCGCCGGCGCAACGCAAATTCAACCGACCAGGCGGGGGATGAGTTAACAATAATTATTATTATTTTTATTACCATATTGCACATTGTGAAGTGAAAGAGGGAATAAAAATTACTCCCGAGTTTTGCCCCCGATTTGCCTATAATTAGTTAATAACTAAATTATGAAATGGCCACTGGTAAATTTATTGTTTCCATTATGAGGTTGGTTTCTGTATTTGCGCTGTAGATCAGATCTTTTTAGGCCATCAACATGTAAAACAATGGGCTAATACGAGTACGGCATAGATTTGGCACGAGAATTATGAGGCTGATGGAATAAAAACAAACCATAAATTATGAGTATGATGACTGTTAATAATTGCTGGCTTTTCGATTAGTGAATTAGTGATTGCTTAGTTAGAACCACGAGTGCACTATAACATCTAACTTTTAGCATTAAACTAATTACCACAATGCTGACGAAGTGTGGCATGAAGTTTGAAATACAAAGTGCGACTGGGACCAATAATGAAAGTGCTTTTGAGGGAATTCAAACTTCAAACTAAAGCTACCGCGCTACGCTGATAAACAGTTTGTTCGTCGATTGGCGTTGGCTACAAAGTAAAAGAAATGTTGTGTCTTTGGGTAATGGTTATTGAAGGGCTTATTCCTAAATGCATATATTGTGCAAGTTATCTAATTAGACAGTTCAAAAATTCATTACTTGGCATCATTGCTAAGCAGAGACTTCAAAAATGAAATTGTGCAGCTTTTAAAATGGTATTGCATTTTTTTTAAATCAATTATTTATTCAAAATTTAACTTTATAGTATATTGGTTAGTAAGAAAATAAGGAAACTTACCAGCTGTATGTATACTTACATAAATGACAAGTTTGTTGCTCATTATATTCGATATCGATTTGTAGGTATTACTTGTATTAATTTACCAGCTGAAATACTCAGCGTTTTCCGGCTGCTCCCTCCCACCAAACTGTCCCCGCTATACTGTCGCACCCAAACTATCATCATGACACTTCCTCCATCCAAACGACCACCAGATACTCCAAGACCCACTCCAAGACCCACCTTAAGATACCCCAAACCCTACTCCACATATATCACCTGTATCTATCAAATGCACGGTCTTCGAGTCAATCTCATACAAAGTGTACCAAGCCCCGCTCAGCACGTCAACCCCATCAACACCATCACCACTCTACCCACCCCCTACAAACTTCCATCCAAACGGTCTCCACCACATTCCAAAGTTTCAGCTTTTTCGGATGAACGGTGTTCTAGTTAATCGCGAACAGACATACAGAAATACAGCCATACAGTCATACAGCCATACAGACATACAGACATACAGACATACAGACATACAGACATACAGACATACAGCCATACAGACATACAAACATACAGACATACAGACATATAGACATACAGACATACAGGCATACAGAAATACAGACATACAGCCATACAGACATACAGACACACAATAATACAGACATACAAACATACAGACATACAGACATACAGACATACAGCCATACAGACATACAGAAATACAGACATACAGCCATACAGACATACAGACATACAGACACACAAAAATACAGACATACAAACATACAGACATACAGCCATACAGACATACAGACACACAAAAATACAGACATACAAACATACAGACATACAGCCATACAGACATACAGACATACAAAAATACAGACATACAAAAATACAGACATACAAACATACAGACATACAGACATACAGACATACAGCCATACAGATATACAGACATACAGTCTTTAAAGGGTCTTTTGCTGGTCTTTTGAAGGCCTATTGACGGTCTTTTGTGGGTCCTTTAATGATTTTTTGGTGGTTTTTAAGAATTCTTTTATGATTCTTTTTTTGGCTCTTTGGGAGTCCTCTGGAGATCTTCTGGGAGTCTTTTGAGGGTCTTTTGCGGGTTACTTTGTGCTTCTTTTTGGGGTCTTTCGGGTTTTTTTTATGATTATTGGGGTCTTTAAGGGGTCTTTTGAGGGTCTTTTTTAAAGTCTTGTGAGGGTCGTTTTGAGGTCTTTTGGGCTTCCTTTAAGAAGTTTTTTGATGATAATTTGAAGGTTTTTTGTGGGTCCCTTAATGATGTTTTGGGTTTTTTTTTAAAGATTCTTTTACGATTCTTTTGTTTCTTTTGCTCTTTGGGGGTCCTTTGGAGATCTTCTGGGAGTCTTTTGATGGTCTTTTGGGGGTTATTTTATGACACATTGTGGGGTCTTTCGGAGGTTTCTTTCTGATTATTTTGCCTTTTTGAGGTCTATTAGGGGTCTATTAGGGGTCTTTTGAGGGTCTTTTTGAAGCCTTTTGCGGTTATTTTGGAAAATCTGTTGAGGATCTCTTGAACGTTCTTGTGGGTCCTCCGAGGGTCTTTGAGGATCTTTTGGGGGTCTTTAATTATTTTGTAGGGAGTCTTTTTACATGTCTACGTACGCTTTGCTTTCTTTATTTCCAACTTCATATACTGTAATCGGCACATAACTTACCAGTGGTACTGCCTCATACATACGAAAGGAGATACCACAACGTGAAGCAATTATCAGCATCGCGTAGGAGGTTTTCACCTCTATCCTTCCAGACAGGATAGCACCATACGCAAAGATTATTATTAGTCCATAGTGGTCTATCGCTGCATCCCAAGCAAATCAACAACTGATAATGTGGTCGATTCCCCAGCTGTGGAGCTGTGAAGTGATATGCTTGAAGGATGACTTAGGTAAGAGCGCACAGAGTTAAGAAATTTCCAACTTGGTAACATCGTCTCGTAGTCGTGACCGGTGGCAATATTTTTTGCGGGAGGCCAAGATCGAACGCTGATTCTAAAGTCACATTATAATATTATTATATCAATTAATGGCCAATATACCCATACATAGGGTAATGGGTTTATTGGTTTCTTTTGTGGCTTGGTGTACCATGCAACCTTTATAGATACCATCAGTCTTGCTGGTATGCCCTCTGCTCCCGAGATATTACCATTTATGAAACAATTTATCGTTCTGCTTAATTCTTCTACGCTTGGGGTTCTCATCGCTAATTAGGACGCTAGGTTGTACGAATGAAACGGGATTAGAAGACGTTCCGATTCTTACAACGACACTTGCCTAACATGGAGTTGAATGAATTTAATGTTTAATGATACTGACAGTACTTCGAGCTTCTCTCAAGACGTACCGACGAAAAAATCAATTCAGTTTGCAAATTTATATATATCTCGAATTTTTGTTTTAAAAAAATATTTACGACAAAACAAATAAATCTCAATGGCAACTGCCACGGCGCCGACAAATAGCTCGTGATACTTCGCATATATTATTAGTGTAACACGACCGGTGAAGGTTTCACAACTTGAGTAGGAAAATTAAATTTTTAATCTGCTTCCAACCATTGGGGCATAAGGTGAAGAGAAGATAGTGAAGCAAGTATCGGCACATTGCCTGCCATTCTTACCATTGAATTTCGCTTTATTCTGTTGAGTTAAATGCATACGCAAACAAACCACGTTTTGGTCAAAATATCCAACAGGTACTGCTTTATATAAAATCCAACTCCTTCTCGAACCCTTATTAATACTCCAGGAAGAACCGCCCCGAAGACAGAATTAGTTTATTATTTGCAAAGTCCTTTGCTTATGCTTTTCACTTTGATATTTTTTGGAAAAACTCCAAACAGACCGAGAAGTGACGACAGGATAACCGCATAAGAAACTATACACACAACCACAGTAAGTTGTTGTTTCGGTCTTGTCGTCCTGTGCTGCAATAGTTATGTGCCAGAAAATGTCACAGCTTGTCCTTCTTCTATGTCACCATGGAAGAATGATAGCGGTCTGTTTGATGTTTCGCAGTCTCTCCACTTCACTACAATTGCAGGATATTTTCATTGTTGGCAGAAAAATATCCAGCTTATAAAACAGGTTGCAATAAGTCCTTCTTTTCAAAATTCTTATTTTTTTTTTGCTTTGATGCTCTTCTAAAAATGGGATTTAAACGTCAGCTATCATTCTTCACAAGTGGACGACTGGATGCGAAGATAAGGGGCGATGCTGTAGCGGACAAAAGCAAGCACAGCTCATCACAAGGGAGCAAATGTCAATGTCCAATGTATAATACCTTCTTGTTTGCTAATAGATGGTCGGTTGGCTGGACGGAATAACGAAGGGATTTGTTCGTGCGCTAACGGGATGTTACGGGTTATTGTTTCTATAAAACCGACCACAGGGTGATTAAATTAATGGTCAAATGGGACAGCACAAGAAATTTGCTAAGATTTGATATTGAAGTTTCGCTGAATTGATAAATTTTCAACAAAAGTTCAAAAATATCTAAAACTCCAATGTCTGTTTAATTTTCTTGAATGCAGATTGAAAGTCTACTTCAACAACTATCCAGTGGTACCTTTTTTGCTTATAGCTATATATAATAATAATAAGAATATTCGGCGCGACTGACCATTGCGATTCAAGGCCTCGCGACCATTTGTGTTTTCCATGTATGTTTTTGAACACAAATGAAAGGGATCTACAATTTAAGCCCGGATCCGTTTGTCACCCATACGCGAGAGGTGGGAAAGCGTGAAAAATACTTTTGGTGTTACTGGGACTCGAACCACGAACTTCCTGCTCAGTAGCCATGCGCATTTCCACTGAGCCACGGCGCCCACAAAGTTATATATACCTAAATAAATATTTAATAAATATTGTAACATGGAACTTCCATATGACATACATTACTAACACAGCTTATAAAGCTTACTTCACATGCCAACGCATGTTTAATAAAACGTGGAACTCTCCACTCTCAATATACACAACCAGGTCTAATCCAATAGACCAGGTTATACATAACATAATTTCCAAAATAAACTCGGATTATGGTATTGTCCTATAATCCATCATCATGATCAATGATGATCAATGATGAAAACAACTAATTTCCAAAGGAACTTCTTGTTTAGAATTTCAGAACATCATCAAGTTGCAAATATCATCAATAACCTCCCGCATCATGCATCCATCTGGTACACAGACGGATCTAAAATAGACACAGAAACAGGAACAAGAGTATTCGGACCCAGAACTACACTGCGAATACCCCTAGGTAACTCCCCAACCGTTTTCCAGGCAGAAACAATTGCACTTGAAGCCTGCATCTTGGAATGCACTAAAAGAAAATATAGAAGAACTGAGATTTACATGATCCCAGATATCCAGGCCGCACTACTTGCACTAAAAGGCCCTACTTTCAACACAAGAACAACGTGGAGCTGCTACTGCCACTTAAAGCAATGGGCCAAAACCAATAAAATCACCCTTATGTGGTCCGCAGGACACTCAGGCATTGACAGCAGATCTTTGCGCAAGAGAAGGCGCAGAAGGTACTTTCACTGGGCCGGAACCAAGCATTGCTTACTCCCTTAACTACCTCAAAAACAAAATTAAAGAGTGGGCTAACAATGCCATCGAAGCTGAATGGGTATCGTCGACAGGGATGAAACATAGCTTCTCACGTACAACATTACACACATAGACAAGACAATCAGACTGAACCGTCATGCAGTCAGATCCCTAGTCTGGTACATAACACGGCTCATTCAATAGCCACCTATCGAAAATGGGAAAATCGCAGATGGACAGCTACCGTTCCTGTAACAAAGAACACATACTGTTCATGTGTGATGCTCTGACACGGAAAAGACTTAAGCGCCTCGAGGCTCAGACAGTCCCAGGATAGAATGCCATTTCAATCGAAATGGCGGACGTAATGGCATTCATAAAGGAGCTAAGCCACCACATAAAGTGGTAATCATCTGGGATGCACAATAGATCTCTAGGTCGCAGTGCACCAGGCTTTTCAGCCCACCAAACAATACCAATAATCCCATACAGTAGACACTCGATAAAGTGAAGAAAACAAAAAACAGGTCATGTTTCCATTGTTTATTATATTGAGTGTTGTTTTTCCTCAAATAATATTGTAACAATCATTACATTTCATTATATACTTTTAGGGTTATGTCATCATTATATAAAATACACAAAAACAACTAGATCCGATTGAGAACGACGTTTACTTTAAGTTTGCATAAAGCAGCCGATGACTGAGTAAGCTGAACTCACCGGTTAGAGTACTGGATGGAATAATGAAGAAAGTGTGGAAGTTTCAGGTTTGAATCTGGCCTCAGTATTGTTTTTTTTCTCTGTCTCTTGCTACTATCATATCTGAGTAGAATGTGACCTGTATCATGTTAAGAACATTTATTTAAAAACACGTGACGTGTTTAGTAAAATATTACAACCTAGTCTTACGACTAATAAGCAATTTTGTTTTAAGCTTAATTAATAAAAGGATAATAAAAGGATACTAGATTAAAAGTTTAAAGCATTGACGCTAACTTTTTTTATTATAAGTAATAAGAATATTCGGCGCGACAGGCCATTACGGTCTAAGGCTTAGCTTCTCGCGACCATTTGTGTTGCGCATGTATATTTTTAGACACAAATGGAGGGGACCTACAATTTAAGGCCGGATCCGAACGGCGAATTGAGAAGCTTTCCGTGACAAGTTATTAGTCTCGTAACGTTTGTCACCCGTTCGCGAGAGGTGGGACTTTTGGTGTTACTGGGATTCGAACCACACCTCCTCAGTATTGTACCCACGCGCACTCTCGTATTGTTTGACAGACATTCGCGAGAGATGGGACTTTAGGTGTTACTGGGGTTCGAACCACACCTCCTGCTCAGTACCCACGCGCACTCTCGGATTGTTTGACAGACATTCGCGAGAGATGGGACTTTTGGTGTTACTGGGATTCGAACCACACCTCCTGCTCAGTACCCACGCGCACTCTCGTACTGTTTGACAGACATTCGCGAGAGATGGGACCGTGACAGTACTTTTGGTGTTTTTCAGGGATTCAAACCACGAACCTCAGGCTCAGACGTTCATGCACTTACTTACTGAGACACGGCGCCCACAAATTCCTTTACTATGCCAATATTGAACGTCATTCATAGTCAAAGTGAAAGTTCTTTAAAACGTGCGTGCTTTTCTCATATAGATTTGCATCACCCTGTATACGATTCATCTTAATTGTGAATAATTCATGTTTTCACCCTACCCTCTGTGACGATGACAACGTTCGACATTGATTTGGTTTATTGTCCAAAAGGATATTTTATAATTTCGTTTAAGTCCTGAAAGCTTATTTAGCGCTTAAATTTTCCCGCTTTGGAAAAGGAAAAGCAGACTGCGCGGCTTCACAAAAGATATACTTGGGGTTGTGAGACTACCTGCCAGTCGTTGTTGTTGTCCAATGCGTACTCAACAACAGCATCAACCATCCACATCAAAAGGAAAATGATACGCGCCTTCTTCTCCTCTAGAGTCTAGAATATTAGCTGCATTTTAATTCTTATTCTGCGATGGTGAGCTTTTTGTTGTTGTTGTTGTCCTACTCTCCATCGTTATTGCCACTATTTGTTGCTAGCTGTAGAGCACGTTTTTGTTGTCATGCTTTCCTTCAAATGATGATGTCTACGAATATACTGATGATTATGGTAATAGAAGGGGCAGCTTGCTTAGCAGCAACATAGATGCAAAGCAGGCAGAGTCCTGCCTCCTGTGAGGCAAGTCTATTGGATTAGCAAAATTTAATTTTGTCATCATCGTTGCGTCGTTGCCGTCTTTGCCTTTGCCTTGGCGTCTATTGTCCTGGTTGTTGGCGGCCTTGTGGCCTTGTTTGATGGTGGCAATGGTGTTTCTCAATCAGGTATTTGCTTGTCCCCAAGCACAACACTAATAATAATTATAAATTAATTATGTCACGAGATTTTTGTTTTCACTCATTTTACCCGGAGGCGCTCGCTATTCTCAACGCAGCTAGCGATGCCTTTATGCCTTATGATGTTGATGAGCAATATTTGTTATCCTTGTGAAAAATGCCATTATTACCCGTTGTGTAGCTCTCTTTCCTTCTCTCTCTAACTATCTTTCTCTTCTCTATCTAACTCTCTCTAAATAATAATAGTCACAACGATGCAGTGCCATGGCCATGACATAGTGGGCTGTATTGCATATTCATGTTTTATCAATTTGAGTGAAATTGTTTGGTTGTTCGTGCTTTTGTGTGAAAAATAATCAAATTTTTCTTTGACAGGATTAAAGGAAATGCTCTGGTGATGGTGATTTTTGAATGGGAAACTTTGTTAGGATATTTTTCTTTCTACTTTTGATTTCTGTTTTCGATTACTTTTGATACTTTGCCCCAATGACCACCCCAATGACCAACACCAACTTACATAGGACATGCGCCACCATTAAATACACGGTAGCCACAATAATGCTTCCGATCATTACGGGGAAACCAACCTTGAAGTATTCTAAAAATGTAAACCTATAGCCGTGCTGTTCGGCTACGCCGGCACAGACGACGTTCGCTGAAGCGCCAATGAGTGTTCCGTTTCCTCCAAGACACGCTCCAAACGCTAATGCCCAGACAATCGGCTGCAATGGTAAGCCGAGCTCCTTATTTTGTGCTAATGAAATGCCAATCTTTACCATCATTGTAGTCAGTGGAATATTGTCAACGAAAGCGGATGCTATCGCTGAAACCCAGAGAATCAGCAACACAGCAACAGCCAGACGAGATTCTTCGCCTACGGAGAGAATTACAGTCTCTGTCATTTTGCCGCAAACCACTAAGCTATATATGACCTATAACCTCTGGAACACAATGTACAATGTTAAGAACCCGATCAAAGTCGGTCCAGTAGTTTAGAAGATTACCTCCTACATACAAACAACCATTACCTCTTTATAATATCAGAGTAAAGATGTGGCCCTTTTATACTTATTTTCCAACGTAAAGGGATTTGCATCCTTGAAATGCTTAGAACAGTGTTTGCATTAGGAAATTAGGGTGAGGAAGAGATCAGATGTCTATGCACGTGTGTCTTAAAGGACAACAGATCACACAGAACATACGGAAACACCGAATCAGGCAATTCATTCCAAAAAATTATTGTGTGGCTAAGGAAGGAATCTCTGAATTGGTTAATCCGAACAGAGGCCTAATGGTAGCCCCGTGGACTCGAGTTGAGGCACGACGGGTATTTCGGTTGGGTTTGAGGATGGGCGGTATGCAGGTATGCATGTGGATATTTCTTTTGAATACCGCTTATGAAAAAAACGATAAATTAATGACAAGCAGGAAACATTCCCACGATGTTCAAGCGATTCGATTCGATATACCAATAAGTAAATAGTAGCCAGGTCTAAGGGATTGAAGAACATCTTGCACCGTTTTAGGAAACCTAAACTTATCGCAGCATTCTTGGCATTCGTTCTAACGAAGCTTGTGTTGACACACATACCGATAATTGCTAGTTTTTCAGTTTTTTTTTATGCAACATCCATTCATGGATAGAGCTTTGGGGTTTAGATAACGCTTGGCCGACAGAAGACAGCATTGGGTTTTGGAAGCATTCAATTCATTCCACTTTATTGTGTAGTCCCAACCTTGTATTGTTGTCAAGGTCAGAATTTAACGTGCTTAACATACGTTGTCGTTCAAGGTCCACTTGCGATATAGAGGGGCCTGTGCAGAAAGCGTGAAATCACATGAAAAGCTAAGAGTGCTGTCATCAGAGAAAGAATGCACTGTATTAGAAGTAGCGAATAGGAGATCGTTAATGAAAATGAGAAAGAGTGTCGGAGACAGAACAGAGCCTTGGGGAACACCGGCGTTTATGCGGTGAACATTGGATTGAATCCGTCCAATACGACCTGAATTGAACGGTCAGAAAGGTAGTTAGTTACTAGTCCAATCGAGCAGGGTGTTATTAATTCCGTAGGCATTCATTTCGACAAAAAGACAAATGTAATTACTAGTCAAAACAAGCAGGGTCTTATCAATTCCACAGTGTAACGGGTAAACTCAGGGTGACCAGGGCTCAAAATGATATAGGTCGTTACAATAAATTTCTATATGTGGGACTTTTGATGCAATTTCTCCTTTATTTCAATATAGATTAATAATTAATTTCATTTGTAATGTTAGGGTAGTCTGGGAACTATGTAGGCCTTGACAAGAGCCTGGGTTCATGCGCCTTTGACGTGAGCCTTTGAGTGTGATGTGTGCGCAAGCCTGAGACAAGCGTGAATCTTGAGCGATGCATGAACGTTAGCTTGAGACGATCGTGAATCCTGAGCGAGGCCTGATCCTGACACGAACGTTTATGCTGAGCGATGCGTGACGCGTGAACGTGAGCCTGAGACGAGCATGTCCCCTGAGCGATTCGTGAACGCGAGTCTGAGACGAGCGTGAACCTTGAGCGATACGTCTGCGTGGGCCTGAGACGTGCGTGCACCCTAAACAATGCGTGATCGTGAGCCTTGATCTGTTGACTAAGAGATTAGTTAAACTAAATGGTCTATGGCTTGTTTGTATTTCACGGAAGATTAACTAACTAACTTAGCTGAACTGTACCGACGTTGGCAGATAATTTAGAGAGGATAAAAAAACGTTTAAGGCGATAAGCTGAGTTATACTAACGGAACAACCCGCAGGGCAATCTAACAGCGAGCCTATGTTGTACGACGACGTTGGCAAAGATTGCAGAGAAATCCCTGGCAGCGATAAGCTGAGTGTACCAACGTAGCAAACCACAGGGAAATATAACAGCGAAGCTACGTTGTACGAAGACGTTGGCAGAGAATCTGGAGGATTAGTATCAAAATGACTTACCACGACATGACCCAGACAGCAAAAGAAGAAAACTAAGAGAACATCTGCCTGCGTGTTCGTCCTTTAACACTCATTTGCATGGCAAAATTCTTAGTGGCATGCTGCGCTGTGATTGGCCCGTCCGGTGTTGTTCTGGCTGTCATTTGACTTTCGCATCTATTTGCTGTCTGCACTGCGTCGGTACAGGTTGCAACCGAATTTGAGAAAAAAAGTATATTATTACTCGTTTTATGTGAACGAAATTCAGCCACAAGAATTTTCTTCCTCACAATAGGCATTCATTTACAACAAAATAGCTGGATGCCAGACTCTGTCAAATGCCTTGGAAATATCGAGTAAAACAACTTTGCTTTCATCAAATTTGTGAATAGACTGGTTCCAATTTTTGGTAAAATATGCCACTCGATCACCTGTAGAACGTTGACTTCGAAAACCATACTGCTGATCGCTAAAGATCCCAGGTAATAAAAGGTATTTCATAAAATTACGATTAATCAACGATTCCATGACTTTAGAAAGTTAGCACGATGGGTCGTTACGAGGAAAGAGATGACTGTTCGCCTTTTTTAAGAACAGTCTGGACATAGGCTATTTTTCAATTCCTTGGGAAGACTTCATAAGAATAAGAGTAATGAAAAATGAAAAAGAGCAGTGGCAATGTTGAACGTTGAAGAACACGTCTTCAAGACTATAGGCCCAGCAGATTTACGAATGTTGAGATCAGATGAGTACGAAATTAGATCAGTCCCATAAAGGATGCGACTCTTAAAGTACAAGCATCGACAACGTACTATCTGGTAGCGTGACGGCTAGCTACGAAATATGAAGAAAGCAGATCGGCATTGTCTTTAGAGCTGACGGGTTGGAATGTCGTTTTGAATGAGCGCTGGAGTTAAAATTTAAAAAGAGTTATCTAGTAGAGATCTGAAGTATTTGTCTCAGATACTAATTTAAGGCTTGGCTCTACAACAGCGGTCCAGTCCTGTCCTCCTGAAAAAAAAAAATCTCTCCGCCGGATGCGATCGTGCCGATCTCATACAGATAGGCCTTAGTTAGAGTTAAATTTACTCAATAAGTTATACGCTTTTTGAGCTGTAGTTGTTCCGCCTCATTGCCTACCGCCGTCTATAGCGATTATGTTTCCCAAATAAGAAAAATCTTCTATAGACAGGACCGAAGGATTCATTCACAATATTTTTACTTTTTGTCTTTTGCAGGATGAGCTGCAGCTGCACCTATAGTCCTCATCCACTTTTGTCTGTGTAACGCCACCTATTTCTAGATTAGAAAGCCGACATATATTTGAAGTATTGTTTTTAAGTATTCGGGCAACAATACGCAAAGTAGGCAGTGTGTTACTTACACAATCATAACATCATCTGAAACGTGTCTGTGTTTAATTTAAAAGGCAACTACAGTATTGTCATTGCATTGCGTTTTTGATCTACTTCGTGATCTTAAAGATATCAAGGTCTACCCATCATCCCATCCCATTGTGAGGAAAAAAATTGTCCCACACAATTTTTTCCCACACTATTCGTATATATACATTTTTAATTTGAATAAAAGTAAACTTGTATACCCATTGCAAACAGACACCATAGTATTTTAACATGTTGCCCACTCTCCTTACGTGGATTGCAACATGCTGCCCACTCTCCTTGAGTGAATTGTAAAAACACTCACCAAAAGAATACTCTCGTCTTATGGTTCAGGAAACTACAGTTTTCTATTGTTTCCCATTTTCCTCTCTTCTCTCGTAAACTCACCACACATAGCTAGTACGCATCATCATCAAGCGGCTGAGCGAAACAACAACAACATGATACGAGATCACACAGACTGGGAATACCCAAATCGATGACTAAGGAGTAAACGCACCCGCAATACACTCGGAAGCAAAAACAACACACAGGCAGTCGAGTCACCACAGACATAGAATATCCGATCGATGTCGATTCAAGCAACAACAACACACAGGCAGTACGAGTCACCACAGACATAGAATATCCGATCGATGTCGATTCAAGAAACAACAACAAACAATATGCAATACATGGCCGCGTACAGTTCACAGCATTATCAGACAAGCAGAGAGGTACAACAACAACAAGCAAACAACACAGACTCGGAAGATCCGATCGATGTCGATTCAAGAGAACAACAACAACAAGCATGCACTACAAAACGGGGCAGACTTAGGAAGGAAACAACAACAAATAATATGCATACATGGCCGCGTACATTCCACAGTTCGCAGCATCACTAGACAAGCAGAGAGGTACAATAACAACAAACAGGCAACGCAGACTCGGAAGATCCGATCTATGACAACAACAACGAGCATGTATTATAAGACGGCACCGAATCACAAATAGAACAACAACAAACAGCACGCAATGCATGGTGACCAGGAAAATCAACAAACAACATAGGGTCGACGGAGGCAACAACAACGCCACACCACTGGTCGATCGTATGATTTAACGGATTTCCCTATCGTTGCATCAACGGGACCTGGGAACAACAAGCCATCAAGCGCAGCAATGCTAACCGGCCAACAACAAGCCATCAAGCGCAGCAATGCTAACCGGCCAACAACAAACAACAACAACAATGCCAGAACAAAGGAAGCAACAACAATACACCATCGACCGATCATACGATTTAACGGACTCTTCGATTGTAGCATTTAACGGGACTCCTTCACTCGACGGAAGAGTATAAAAGGCCAGCAGTCCTAACAATCGGTCTTCTTTCCTAGTGATCCCTCCTCCCGGCAACAAGTGTACGATCGAAAGTGCAAGAGTGAAATCCTTGCCTTCCCATCCACGCTTTACGACAGTATCATTATCCTCACGCCTGAAAGTGCAAGAGTGAAATCCTTGCCTTCACGCTAGTATCATTATCCTCACGCTTGAAAGTGCAAGAGCGAAATCCTTGCCTTCACGCCCACGCTTTACGCTAGTATAACTATCCTCACGCCTGAAAGTGCAAGAGTGAAATCCTTGCCTTCACGCCCACGCTTTACGCTAGTATAACTACCCTCACGCCTGAAAGTGCAAGAGTGAAATCCTTGCCTTCACATCCACGCTTTACGCTAACGCAATTATCCTCACGCTTGAAAGTGCAAGAGCGAAATCCTTGCCTTCACGCCCACGCTTTACGCTAGTATAACTATCCTCACGCCTGAAAGTGCAAGAGTGAAATCCTTGCCTTCACGCCCACGCTTTACGCTAGTATAACTACCCTCACGCCTGAAAGTGCAAGAGTGAAATCCTTACCTTCACATCCACGCTTTACGCTAACGCAATTATCCTCACGCTTGAAAGTGCAAGAGCGAAATCCTTGCCTTCACGCTAGTATCATTATCCTCACGCTTGAAAGTGCAAGAGTGAAATCCTTGCCTTCACGTCCACGCCTTACGCTAGTAAACTATCCTCACGGCCGAGAGTGCAAGAGTGAAATCCTTGCCTAACAAACACAATTTAACCTTATACGTAGTTTTAAGCCAATAATAGTTTTAAGTTTACGGATTAAGCTAAAAAAAGGAAAAAATAATAAAACCAATTGAATTCCATTCCCTAAACAAACAAATTCTTTTTGTTGTAACGACCCTAGTAGTAGAAGGAACCCTGGTCACACTGAGTTTTACCCCGGCTGGGAAAAACCTCGTTACACCATCATTCGTGAAAGGAGACAACTACATATCAGAACCGTTTTGTGTTTAACCCAATCATACTCTTCGCAAAGGATAATTATAGAATTGGTGTTTCCATTGAAACAATGATTTGTGATATCAAGAAGTAGCACTACATATCCGTTAAAAAAGTGGAATGCTTAACCTTAATACTTTGAATACTTTGATAATAGCCGCTTTCTAGGGCAAAATCTGATGTTAAATTGCTGTTGGCTTTGTTATATTAAAAAATCACGACCTAGGACTCTACGATAGTTACTGCAATATTAACATCGAGTTTAGTTTCACTTTTTCTAATGAAAAAATAATTAATATTTTGTTGATAACCACACAATATTCAGCAGCCTTTTCAACTGAATCCCACAGAACAGAATATGTATTATCCTCTGGCGGAAATGCTGTTCTTCTCTTAATTGCTGAATGTGTAGGATATCCTTCTGTTTTTATTATTGTTATGGTTACTTCCTAAAAGTAAAAACAAATTACAATTTATGGGTAAATATTGATGAAACTATGTGGACGTTTATTTATTATCCATGAAATTGGAAGCGACCCTTAAACGACCACTTTTGCTACAATGTATCCGCACCTATCTACGAAGGGATATATGTATATATCTCTTCCGGATAAGAAAGCATCAGAAGAGTGCAAGTCAGTCTTGAGCATCATCGCTCATGCACAGACCAAATAGCGATTACCAGGATAGCCAGGCGCCTAGAAAGTTTTCACTTTATTGTTAGCACTTACTATTACTAGCCTCCTCTTCCCCTTCATGCTGGCAGTCTTAAGAAAAGTAACGTGCTGGTTGATGGAAGGCAAACGATTAATTAATTTCATCGTAGCTATTAACATGCGATGAAGAAACGGCCTGGAGGGGGTATGATTTCGCAGACAGAGCAGATATTGTTTGCTCAGGCTCCACACTGGCGATATCAGAGCCATGTTGACGGCGACCGCTAGTGGTGGGAAGATGTGCACATGAGTCCCTATCGTAGCAACCAATTTCACCCTTTTGCCAATCTATGCACAATTTCCCCAAAGTTCCGTCCATGACTTATATTTTTGAGATGTACTATATACTGAGATGTAGCCTGAAGTCGAACATTTATCGTTCGGAAGATGTTCTTAGTTTGCCGGAATTTTCGTGGTGATGGTAAATGACAGCAAATATCCAAAGGCATTGTTTGTTTTAAGTGCGAAAGTGCCTGCATGCATTTTGTTCTCGCGTTGCATTTAAATATTGGACTTAAAGTGCCAAGTGATGTAGCAGGAAGACCGGTGAATGGTTAATTGAATGTGATCTGATAAGTATTTCTGCTGAGAACGGGTGTGGGAAATGTGTTGAACTGATATGCTTCTTTTTAGTTTAGTCTCGCTACGCCGCCGTCTACGGTTGTGTTGCGGATTAGCACTCGCACAAAAAACAAAGAAGCACCAGCAACAACAAATACGCAAACAGTGCGAAAAACAAGTAAATGCAAAAAAAACATTTGTTTTTCGAGTACCAACCAACAAGTACCACAGTCGTTTATTATTTGGTATTAATCGCCAAAATATCTGTTTTTGAGGTCGGAGGTAGAATTTCAAAGAATTGTCTTTTTTCCACGCTTCACACGCGCCACGCGTCAAAAGCGGGATGCCTTTCATTTGTGTCCAAAAATAGTCGCGAGAAGCTAGGCCTTGGACCACAATGGTCTGTCGCGCCGAATATTATTTTAAGCCGTCTATGATAGCATAGTCAGTGAGAGAATTCGGTATGCCAAATAAACTGACACGACTATGTAGGTTGACCATGACCAATGTTATAAGCCAAGTAAAAATGACCGGAACACTATCAAGCCCATTCAACATCTGTAACGGGATCCGACAAGGCGATGGACTGGTGGCCACGTCTGCGAGTAGATTATCCAACATTGGTTCCTCAATTATAATAGTGGAGCCCGACTTTGAAGTACTGCAATTCTTCAACTATCTCGGGTCAACTGTAGCAGCCGATAACGCGCACGGCTGTTCAAAGCCAACAAAGCCTACTTAAGTCTGTCAAGACTTTTCAAGTCCAGAAATTTAATCGTAACATCCAAGCTGCTAGGTTATAAGAAAGTGGTCATACCAGTACTCACATATGAATCGGAGTTTTGGGTGGTGCTTAGCAAAAAGTATTCTGACCTTTAAGCGGCGTTTTAGAGAAAGGTCTTACGGAGAATTGTTGGCCCCATATAGAAGGAAGTACGATTCCGAAGACTCTACAATGGTGTTTAAAGAAAGGTCTTACGGAGAATTGTTGGCCCCATATATAAGGAAGGACGATTCCGAAGACTCTACAATGGTGTGATCTACGAGCGTTGCCATATGATATACTCCGGTGGGCAGGACACCTAGCTCGCATGAGCGAAGAGGATCCTGCTCGGAAAGTCCTTGGTAATAGTAGCTAGGCTGGCCAAGCCTACATTGGAAAGATGTCATAGACTAGGACGCCCAGTGTTTAAAGAAAGGTCTTACGGAGAATTGTTGGCCCCATATATAAGGAAGGACGATTCCGAAGACTCTACAATGGTGTGATCTACGAGCGTTGCCATATGATATACTCCGGTGGGCAGGACACCTAGCTCGCATGAGCGAAGAGGATCCTGCTCGGAAAGTCCTTGGTAATAGTAGCGAGGCTGGCCAAGCCTACATTGGAAAGATGTCATAGACTAGGACGCCCAGTGTTTAAAGAAAGGTCTTACGGAGAATTGTTGGCCCCATATAGAAGGAAGTACGATTCCGAAGACTCTACAATGGTGTTTAAAGAAAGGTCTTACGGAGAATTGTTGGCCCCATATATAAGGAAGGACGATTCCGAAGACTCTACAATGGTGTGATCTACGAGCGTTGCCATATGATATACTCCGGTGGGCAGGACACCTAGCTCGCATGAGCGAAGAGCATCCTGCTCGGAAAGTCCTTGGTAATATTAGCGAGGCTGCCCAAGCCTACATTGGAAAGATGTCATAGACTAGGACGCCCAGTGTTTAAAGAAAGGTCTTACGGAGAATTGTTGGCCCCATATATAAGGAAGGACGATTCCGAAGACTCTACAATGGTGTGATCTACGAGCGTTGCCATATGATATACTCCGGTGGGCAGGACACCTAGCTCGCATGAGCGAAGAGGATCCTGCTCGGAAGGTCCTTGGTAATAGTAGCGAGACTGGCCAAGCCTACGTTGGAAAGATGTCATAGACTAGGACGCCCAGTGTGTTTAAGGATACCAAACTGGATGACAGAGACTCGATGTCGGGGCAGGTGGAGAGCTTTTTTGCTGGAGGCCATGACCGGACACCGGTTGTTGAGCCTTATATGATAATTTTGATGATTAGGCAGACAGAAAGAGAGACTTTTGTTGAATTGGAGCTGCCAAATGGTGAACTCTATGTTGCCTGTTAGAATCCTAAATAAAATCAGGACCCAATTCATTTCCGGTCTATTAAGAGATTGTATTATGGCGGAACGCCGCGCTGCCGGCTATTTGTCTACTGAAAATGTCTAGTGGTGTAAGGTTGAACAAATTTTCAAGTGTAGCGGAGGGATTTGTACGAAGTACCCCGCTCATTCATAAATAAGCTAATCTTTGGACTCTGCTTAGTTTGTCACAATTTACTGCTTGTCACCATACAGTCACAACGTATAGAACTGTAGGTCATACCACCGCTGTGTATAGCCAATGAATGGGTGATATGGCCCCACTTGCCACTATGGCTTTACGAACTCTTACTGGTTTGTTTCGTTTCCAGCTTAACTTTCTCTCTAGTATTAGACCCAGATACTTGGCTTTATCAGAGAAAGTTAAGCTTGTAAGGAGGGTCAACTCGTGTGATTTTGTATTTCCTGGTAAAAAGAAATAGCTAAGTTTAGTGGGGTAAGCTCCTAAATCACAACGAACTGCCCCATTTGTTAGCTTGTTGAGAGCATTTTGCAGGAGTTCTTTTAAGGTGTTAGAATACTTTCCCGAGACGGCATTAGCATCGTCATCCGCATAAGCGATCACCCGGCAGCCCTCCCTTATCAGGCATACAAGCAACTCTTTCACCTCTAAGTTCCACAGAATGGGCGACAGGACTCCACCTTGTCGGGTTCCTCTGCAGACAGATCTTCTGGCAGACGACACACCCAGTTTTGAATTACCAATCCGACTTGAAGGTAGAAGGTTAATCAATTCGCCAAGTGCGTCGTCTACTCACAAGCGCTATCATTGACATCGATTACCTTAAAACGATCACCGGCAAATAAATTGGCCAGATCATATTACGATAAATTCATTCTGCATTTGTAAATAGAGGTTATATTTTGGACATCCACTTGGAAATATTGCTTTGTATGCTCTTACAATTGCACTTAGCATCCCAATTTGTGAATTCTTTAATGCAGATCTCCTAAGAAAAGCGCTTTTATTACCGCTTCGAATGATTTCAATTCGATAAGCATTGAGTCCGGTGAGAGGAGCTCATAGAAACTTTACGACAAATCTACCTCGAACAATGGCAGCAGACAAAAACGAAAAACTTTTCGATTGTAAATCAAGTCAGAGTGTCACTTAATTTAAATTATTTCCCATCGTCCTGGTGTTGGTTGTTGGGAGAAGATGAGAATCTGTGCGAGATGACCACAAGTACCAACAACAACAGGCCATACAGTAATCTCTGCATAAGCCACACTTGTAAAATGCAACTCGTAACAATTGTAGCACTCTGTAGTGCTACAAAGAACGAATTTTTTCCATTCTTTTCGGTTTTCATTTAGGTTTGTTTGGGGTTGGTTGGCTGCTTTTTTGTTTTATCCTCATTGGCATTCAGTTTCACCTGAAGTATGACCTAACTCAAAAGGCCACTTTTAAGAGATATCTTTTTCAAGTTTTGGTATATGAGCTGAGATAGGGGGCGATAGTAAATACCAGAAAAGAATACCCCAGAGTTGAGAGATGACGCGGTGTTCATAGGGAAAAACAAGCAATCGCCAGAAACGTCCAGAAATGACCGTTGTTATCCGTGCGTGTGCGTGTGTTTGTGTATGTATTTTGTATACCTGTAAGAAGAAAATGTTGCCACAGATAAAAGGTTTTTTTTTCCAGGTAAATGACCTTCTATCTCAGGGGGAGGTGTACACAGCATCTATGGTACATATGTTCAGTTTTTGTGCAACCAAAGGACATTCTGACACATGCAGTGCAATGTCCACGTTACATATTCACACACCACATTTGATTTATGTGTGTATGTGTGCTTACACCCACCGACCATGCGAACGGGAACGGTCGGTCGGTCCAATTTTAGTTTGCAGTTAGGCGAAGAGGTCCACTGCATTGAAGGCTAGTTACGGACGGTTGGTGTATTATTCCGATAAATAAAATTGCGAACTGCACAGGGATGCAAGTGTGTTTTTGTTTGTATCCTGCCCGATGGAACACAATCGCTGAAAATGCTATTAAGGATGTTTTATGGGTGGCAATGACTTTTCGTTATTAATGCAATGGCAATGGCGATGACGATGACCCGCCTGTGAGATAAACTGGGTGTGAGATAAAAGTTTGGTAGAACAATTCGTAATAAATATTCAAAAGTAAAGTAGAAAATTTATACTTACATTTGGTGTGAGAATAATTTTAAAAAATATTCTTAAAATTTATTTTAAAAACTATTTTTTCTATTCTAAGTGAATTTTTGCAATTTCTCCAATGCTTGGCATCAAACTCTGTTTTGTCAAAAACGGGTGCTTATGTAGTAGATGAAAAACTGTTTCATTGGATCTCTTTTGCTCTCTTTTGGTCCACTCAGTTCAAGTTGTCTTGGACGGTTTTAAAATAAAAGCTCATAGACCTCTCCTCTTAACTCCTCTTAACACCTTCTGTGGCAAGTATTAGTCGAGCATTTTAAGGTTGCGAACCCATTAACGCAATGAGAAGAATGTCGCTAAATACAAAAAGAAACCATATAGGGAAAATCATGCAACCTTGTCTGATTCGGTATGAAGAAGGAGACGACGGTTCGCCTTTTTTGGGTATGGACTAGACAAAGGCTGTTTTCCAACTTCTCGGGAAAAGTCTAAAAGAATAGGAGAGATGGAAAAGCTTACTTGTCTTGTAAGGTTGCTTGAGAGTATCTTGTAAGGGTGTTTGAGATTATCTTGAGGGAGGTATTGATGGGGATTTCGGAGAGACTTTGGGATACCTTAAGGGGTCTTAAGTAGGTTTTGAGATGGTCCTGAGCGATCTCTTGAGGGGTTTTTGAGGTGGTTCTTGAGGAGGTTCTTGAGGAGGTCTTTTATATAAAATATCGTCATCAAAATTATGTTGCTGCACGATATAAACATCTGATATAAACTAAATTATTTACACATCAAATTTCATTTCAGCGCTTAAATTTTTTTCAAAATTAAGCCGATTTTATTCAAACTTTTCAGACATGTATCTATGTATCATGTATCATGTATCATGTATCATGTATCATACGACGACAACACTTTCTTTAAAAGTTGTAAGGTCTTCATGTGGTTCTAATTGGGCTGAGAGGGTCTTGAGTGGGGTCTAGAAGGCGGCTTGGCGGGGATTTGAGAAGATTCTGGTGGGTTTTTATTGAGTTTAAAGGGGGTCTTGAGAAAGTTTTGATAGGGTTTTGAGCCGGTCTTGAAATGGGTTCTGAAGGTTTTTTGAGAAGTTCTTGAGGGGTCTAAAGGACGACTTGAGGGGGTCTTGCGGTGATATTTAGAGGGTCTTGAGGGGGGTATGAGTAGGATCTTGACGGGATTTAGAGAGGGTCTTGAGTGAGGTCTTTAGGGGTTCTTGAGTGGATTTTGAGGCGGTCTTGAGGGGGTTTTGATAGTGACTTGAGTGGGGTCTTTAGGAAGTCAAATGGTCTTGAGTGGGTTTCGTAAGGGACTTGATTGGGGTCTTTTACATAAAGAATGCAGGTTCCACCGCGTCAAAGTTCTAGCCGGTGCCTTAGACTTTGGAACACCCTCTTACTAAACTGGTAAAAGTAAGTACCGCACCCTTGCTTGGCACTAAAAAAATTAAAAAAAGGAAAGTGAGAGATAGCTTGTATCTTTAATGCTTGTAAATTATATGGATGTAGAATCACAGAGTTTGGCAAAGTATTACACATTCGTGTTGTACGGCTGAGGAAGGAATCTATCAATTCAACGTTATAACATTCGTTATAAAACTGGGCTTGAAGGTATACTTGATAAGAATTTGAAGTTCCATTATGAACTTAGTTTTTGCTTTCTGGAAAAGCGGCTGATTGAAATAGCGGTAGAGCATTGAACAAAAATTATTGCTGCGATATTCTAGTGCATCGATGGGCTTTGCAATGGTTGTGCAATGGTTTTATAGTGCGGTTTCTATTTTTTTATTTTCTGTTAGATGCACATTTGATGGTAGCACCTCATTTACTGAACAAAACAATTAATAATATTTCCCATAATATGCTATCAAGCAAAACTATTGGCTAAAACCTGCAATCTCTGTAATATGTGTCCTGAAAACAAGGCCTGCCCTCAGTATATTCTCCTTCGCGCTTATCGTCTTTCCTGAATCAAAAAGGAACAACAACTTAATAACTTTCCGTTCAAGATGAAGCTCCTCTAATATAATCATCAGATTTAAAAGGCAATAAAAAAACACCATCCACCCCACACCATTTCCGTAAATTGTTCCTTCTGCACTTTCCTGCCATTCATTCAAGTCGAGTTTTCCCGAAATTAAATTCAAATGGAAATTCAATTTGACGCCTGTGTGTCAAGTCAAGCAAGCAAGAACAAGGAGGTGCCAAAGGGAAAGGCAAGGCAGTCATCCTCGGAGTTCTAGCAGTCGTTTCTATGCCAAATACGATGCTGTTCCTTTGTTGCTGATGCACATCACACGATCACACTCTCGCGTATGCAAATTAAGAGCCTGTCAAAAGGGGGGTTTGCGGGGCGTAGCGTGGCATTCCGCTTGCCTTGTGAACTTGTTAAGCGTTCCTTTTTACGTTTGTAGCAATCTTCGTTTCTTTTTGAGTTTGCTGAGGTGCGATCCCTTGTCATTATTGTGTCCGACATCTTGCCAATTTTCATTTGTTCGTTTGTTGTAGTGTTTGTTGTCAAATGCCGCCAAGACGCCCTACGGAATTCCGGACTTGCCTTGAAAACTTGCAGCGCATCAACATCACCACCCACCGCGCTGTGGGGGGAACAAAAGAAGATGAACATCCGAATTGTACGTTTTTGTGTTCGCATTCGTCCTTTTTAAGGGTGGGCGGTTAAAATTTTGTGTCTTCCACGAGCCGTTATGCATGAGTGACACTACGATAAAACGGTATTTTATGAGAAGGGCGCTAGCAAAAAATTCTCCCTTGCAATTGAAGGATAAAAAAGAGGGAAAACTAATTCGCAAAGAACAGAAGAAGAAGAAGAAGATTTCCATTGTTACTTGTTGTTACATTTTTCTTCTATGTCGTTTACATATTCCTAGAGTCAGGCATTGATGTATATGCATATGTCCTTGAGAAGTAATAAATGTGAAGGATATTTCGTTCCTTCTTTATTTTTTTCTGCTGGTGCTTCCTTTATCAGATGCAAATCATTACTAGAGCTGTGCGAAATAATCAAGAGTGTTGTCCCTAATTTGTGTTGAATGGTTGCACCCTGTAAGCCAGATAGAATCCTTTGAGCTACCGTTAATCAATTTGTTATGAGCAGGCCTTATCACATTTCAATTTTAAATTCAATTTGTCACGGGGCATGTTGAGACACGAGAGGGGCACGAGGGGCACGAGAGAAGAATGATAAATTAATAGTGATGGAGATAAATAGACAGAGAGCTAGAAGAAGGACACTAATCAGCATTATCGCTTTTGCCTTTAAAAAGTAATGTAATTGCCTTACAATCAATGTGTGTTGCAAGCTGGACAAACTGTTAGACCTGAGATGAATAGCTGAAGTGCAAGTGCAACAAGCCCCCTCTCAGACATTACCTTCTCCACGGTCAGCCCATATCCCGCGTGCAATCTTTTCGTGACCTCGGAATATTGTTCGACTTGGAGGTAAACTTTCGTTCTCATATTGATAAAATAATCTTTAAAGATTACTCGTAACTTGGCTTTGTTAAACGGTGGTCCAAAGAATTCTCCAACCAAAATGTGACAACCAAATCGCTACACATCACTTTTTCCGTCCGCTTCCCGAGTACGCTAATCAAGCGTAGTCCCCATATCATCCACTACATTTTTTTCAAAATTGTGAGAGCATCCAATGTCATTTTCTCCGATTTGCTGTTCAAGGTCTACCTTATACTTCCCCCTACCAAGACCGCTTGAACCTCATAAACTTAAAAACCTTCGAGGAACGCTGACGTTTTTTTCATACATCGTCTGCTCTTAGGCTCCGTCGATTGCGCGTCTCTATACCACTCAATTTTCGTTAAAGCTAACCCTCGTAATCTACGATGCACACCACTCTTCCATCTACCGCTACACCACACCATTTACAGCTCTAACGAACCAAAATGGACACAAAACGAGAAAATTACCACAGTTACACCCATCAAAGCGCCACACGCGAAACGCGACAACCGTCACACGTGAAATATAAAATATATATATATTCGGGACTTAGACACTCACAAAATTTCAGCTCTCTAGGTCGTGTGAAAGGACCTTAAATTAGTCGAAAATACAGACAAACAAGGGTCAAGTCAATTTAAAGAAAAGTTTTAAAAAAAAATCGCTGTGAGCGTATGCAAATCTGCTGGGCAAAATGGTGTTAACCAGTTATAGTTTTAACTTCAAGGTTTCCAATTCTTAAGCCCAACTAGAATTTCAATGGAAGACATTTAGATTGAAACTTGAAGCTCTTTACAAATTTGTTTATAGATCGTTTCAAGATCGTTTTCCATCTTTCGTCTTAATCTGAATTCAGGGTTCGACTTCGTCCTATGTTTCGTAATAAGAATTGTTTTATTATGTCACGTAAAGGGGTGTTTGAAATTTCACCCAGGAAGTGGATGATAAGGTCACGCGTATAATTCCAATAGAAGGTGTAGAGAATAGTGTTGTAGGTGGGAATTGATCAAATTGTACAGACAGACCACCTCTATCAGATCACAAAAAGGGAAAGTAGGGTGACATCAAAGAAACTTTTACCACGGGTGGAGGAACTTCGGTAGAGTTGACTATAATTAGCTGTGCGGAGAGACTATTTCTTCCAAGTTTACAACCAAGTTTGATTGGAAAAACTTACCATTGGTTTATTTCCACCTTTTAAATAATACACGGTTTGTTTATAAAACATTACTGTGGTTATTTTATTCGTCTGAACTCAATTTCACTTGACTTGTCTTGCCTGACTACTCAAATTATTTTAAAAAAAATTTCCTGTTAGTAGACACGATTATCTTGCATAAACTAGTTGCAAATTATATGAACAGAAATAAATTTGGCTTGTCTTAATTTCGCTTTTGCGCATATCTAATTGTTATTTAAAACTAGTTGGGAATTACATAAATTGAAATAATGTGCTTTTTAAATTAAGAATATGCTATTATGGGGAGTGCTGTGCATATAAAAATTGCTTGAAAGCCAAACTCAAAATAAAATATTAATAAACTGCGGAGAGACCACCTATACCAAGCTACAAGCTACCAAACTTACAACCAAGTTTGTAGCGTGTATTTTTCAATGGATACCTTACCGTGGGTTGGAGGAACTCCGATTGAAAGGGTAAGAGAAAGGAGAGGATTGGAAAACTTACTACTGGTTAATTTTCAGATTGTAAATAATACATACGTGTTGATAGAACGCCGACACAACCCGAATCTGATGATGAGGTGCCGACGTTGACTCACTATCTTATTGGTATGGTGCTCCGAACGTGGATTATTACGAAAGACTGCAGAGACCAGAAACAACTACCGTCAAGCGATATGACTCACCCTAAATGCAGGGAGGGTATGTCCGGGGGCTGAGATGTCGGGCGAGAAGAAGAGAAGGCCTTAAGAATACTGTCATCAGTGCTGCTGACTCCAACTTAGGCAGTAGTCGTAGAGATCGATGTTGAATGTAAGGTAGCGACTGAATGTAAGAATGTTGTGTACCAGCAACAATCTCATAGAACGCGGGCACGCGAAGATGAATGTAAAGCGGACATAAGATATGAAAAAAACAGTTCGTCGGCGAAAGAAAGGATCCTGGGAGAAGAATCTTGTCCATGAGCCAGAACAGTACAGTACAGTACAGAAGTACCGCACAAGGTACAGAAGTTATACCAAAGGGTCCGCGGTATGACGCAATATACACCGCGTTGCACATACTCCAAAGACAAAGAGGGTAATCTGAACTCGTATCTCAAAGGCATCGTAGAACGATGGGAAGAGCACTTTCATTAGTTGCTTAATTGACAGCTAACTGAGGAATTTGAGGCTCCACCAATGACCGAAGACCACAGTATGCTGCCGCCACCAAGCATAGACGAAGTTAGCAAAACGATAAATCGGCTCAATAATAATAAGGCCCCAGGCTCTGAAGGTATCCCAGCGGAGCTTATTAAAACAGGAGGCCCTGCAATACACCACGCAACTCATGAACTAATAGTGCAAGTATGGGAGGAAGAAGCGATGCCAGAAGACTGGCGAAGAGGCATCCTGTGTCCCATACATAAGAAAGGAGATATCACAACATGCAGCTAATATAGTGGTATAAAGTTGTTGAGCACCGCGTGTAAGATTTTCTCCTCTATCCTTCAAGACGGCATAGAACCATACACTAAAACCATCATTGGACCATACAAGTGTGGCTTCATCCCATGCGAATAAACAATTGATCAGAATTAAACCCTTAGGCAGGTGATGAAAAAGTGTCTAGAGTTTTGAAAACTCACTTAACCATCTTTTAATAGACTTTAAAGCCACCTATGATATCATAGCCAGTGTAGAACTTTATAAAGCCATTAAAGAATACGGCATCCCAAATAAACTGACACGACTATCCGAGACTCTGACGTAATGCTGAGAGGATCAATCCTCTACAATTCCATTTAGATACTGGCTTACACAAACGACATTGACATCATTTGTAGAAACTCAAGATCTATACAGGAAGCCTTCATCCAGATCTAGCGGGCGGCATGAAATCAAATTGCAGGGTGGTATGCGAGCAGAAGATCCAAAACTGGTCCCTGAATTAAAAAAGTGGAGCGTGAGTTCGAAATAGAGCAATCACCTAACTATCTCGGGTCAACTGAAGCAGCCGATAACAGCATGGAACCAGAAATAAGCGCACAGTTGCTTAAAGTCAACAAAGCCTACTATAGTCTGTCAAGACTCTTGAAATCAAGGAATTTAACCATAACATCCAAGCTGCCGGTGTATAGGACAATGATAATACCAGTACTGGCATATGGATCCGAGACTTGGGTACTTAGCAAAAATCATTCTGACCTCTTAGCCGCATTCGAGAGAAAAGTCTTGCGGAGCTGTTGTTGGCCGCGTATGTGAGGAAGGACGATTCTGGAGATTCCGATTGTGGCATTAAATTATAGGTCCTTTCAATAATGTGCAAAAATATAACACGTTCAGCATGAACCTTAACATTTTAAAGCGTACAGCGTTAAAAGCCAATTAATTAGTTGTTTTCAGTTTATGGACTATAACCGTCTATGAACTTTCAAAAGCAATTTTGACCAACAAAGGTTAAAGTCGTAAACAGATTTCTATGATTTCAACTGTCAACTTCAATATCATCGGAGCTGAACAAATCACTTCAAAGGGATTTCCACACTGTACCGGTCTCTAGTAAGCAACATACCCGTATTATACATATACCGTACTGTATGATATACTCGCTACAGGTGATTGTACGCAGGAAAAATCATCGCGTGTGCAATTTAATTAATGGGAATCTACCTTCTGAAAGCCGCCTCAAATGTCGTCAAACACGCATCACCATCAGTCGACTGCGACTCTGTTATTACGGCCGCCTCTGTGTAATCAAAGTGTCGATTTTCCTTTGAAATGGGAATGTGTGCCAGTGTGTGTGTGTGTGTGTATCTGCGTATATTTGGTCCTCTGCAATTAAACAGCTTTTATTCATGTAATCCGATTGACAAGAATTCACCTGATGCGCTTAGACAGAAAGAAGAGCGGTTCATAGTGCATCTACAGAGCGAACGATATTTCGATTGAACATGACGATGACATGACGTAGCAAGCCAAATTTCCATCCTTTTGCTGAAAAAAGGACGAATTATTGGTAAAAATAGATAAAATGTTCAATTGAAACGTCAAGCATTTGATGTCTGATGGATGGATTGTGAAATGTGTTCAGTGTCCTTTGATATGTTTTACCATCTTATGTGTGGCGCTTTAGTTGAGAATGTCAATAGGATGTCAGGTTGCACGTTGCGATTTCTCTTTACTTTGTATAAAAAAAAAAGTCCGACTTGAATTTTGATGAAATGGAAATTGTTGTCAGCACAAATTTCAACAAAAATTGCTTTTTTGTATAAAAATTGAATTTTTTTCAGACAACATAATGCAGAGCATAAGTTTTTAGACTAAAACTACACTTTACCACATATAGCAGTAGTCATCAATTTGCAATAATTACACAAAAAAAGAACAATTTCTTTAATACAAGCCCTTAACAAAAGTGCCAGATATGCGTTCAGGTTCATTTGAGATAATTCCACTCTTGTTTCTGTTGCTGATTGTAAGCGGCTTTTGTTGCAAAAAGTCCTGACTGGGCAGAAAGTTTCGATAATCATCTTAAGCTTATATTAAATTTGCATCGATGCTCTTACATGTAAGTGCTGTAGTACATCCAAGAGTACATTCGAGTCGTTCCGTTCCGTTTGCCTTTACTGACGGCAGCGTCATGACATGGAAAAACCACCAAGAATGAATAAAAACTCAAACAAAGAAATTCTATCAAATCCCCATATGAAAAATACTCAAATGGCTGGCTGGAATGAATGACTTGCTGAGAACGATGATGGATTATTATGGAAAAAATTAAGATAAGGATGACGAAGCATTCTAATAGTTTCGGGTAGGTACTCGTAGGTATTGGTAGTCATCCTGGCGGTATTCACAATCAGCAACAAACAGACAACTGAAGAGCGCATATAAAAAGCTTGATGAACTAGAGCGTATTTGAGGAGTCGTTAGGTTGTTATTTTAGAACTTCAATGGCATACAGCTTGTGGGAATTTGTAGAATCGATTTTATCGTCGAAAAAAAGCAGTCGTGCATAACGTACACATGAATCATTGAAACAACACACAGGAGCAAAGTGAATTTTTTTCAAGTGCTTCCTTGGATTTAATTATTGAAAATCGTCTAGCATGAGTTTTTCTTTTAGGTATGAAAGCATTGCAATATAAATCCTTATGAAGATAGATTGATAGATTGATAGATTGATAGATTGATAGATTGATAGATTGATAGATTGATAGATTGATAGATTGATAGATTGATAGATTGATAGATTGATAGATTGATAGATTGATAGATTGATAGATTGATAGATTGATAGATTGATAGATTGATAGATTGATAGATTGATAGATTGATAGATTGATAGATTGATAGATTGATAGATTGATAGATTGATAGATTGATAGATTGATAGATTGATAGATTGATAGATTGATAGATTGATAGATTGATAGATTGATAGATTGATAGATTGATAGATTGATAGATTGATAGATTGATAGATTGATAGATTGATAGATTGATAGATTGATAGATTGATAGATTGATAGATTGATAGATTGATAGATTGATAGATTGATAGATTGATAGATTGATAGATTGATAGATAGATTGATTAATTGAAAGATTTATATTTTAAATTGATATATGTATTTCTTACTGCATACATGAATTAAAATTAAATCGAATGACTGTATGTCCTGGAGTCGGTCTCTCTCCTCAGTTAACACGGAAGTTTGGTTTCCATGCATATTTCGTGGATAAGAGCCAATTTTCGTTGATATACTTTTTCATTCAAAATATTCTATTCAATTGGATAGAAGCGGAGAAATAGAAACAAAGTTCCGTACAAATAAGTTGCATACCAAACCGCACACACACCCCGGCAAACAAAGTATAAGTCCTTTTGATTAATTGTACCTACATTTTGCCTGAGTATTCCTCTAGCATGGAAACTTCTTCCTGTGCTGGATATATGCAGGTACGTATCTTGCTCAACTAAATGCTGATGGATCCGTCTCTCTCCCTCTCTGCTGAATTCTCTGATCAAATGCCACGAAGAAAGCTATTAAACAACAAATTCCACTAACCGTAAGCACACATAATTCTGGAGTACTGATGGGTGTCATGTGTCTGCGTCTGATGGGTCAAAAGGGGTCCCAAATATCTTACCCCCCAGAATATGGCGAACGCCGTTTTTTCTTCTACTCGCAGATTGTGTTGTGTTTCAGTTCATCATCACGTTGGAAAACTTCAAAATTCCTTTAAAGACTGTTTGGCAGTTATGTGGCAAAAGTTTTGTAATAAACTGTGTGAGTTCAGATGGAAATGTTTCCTATTTGCTTGAGCGCTCATGCTGCGGTTTAGTCTGATGCCAATTTCTCCAGACTCAGGTGGGCCGACTTAAATTGTTGTCAGTAGTTGTAAAAGTTTCTAAATGCATGTGGTTGGATGCTGAGGATTTGATGGAGCGCTGTTAGTAACAACCGCGAGAACATACCAATTTGACGGAGGAAGGTTTTGCGTTATGCATATTTTATTTTATCTATGTATTTGTTGTTGAGTGAATTCCATTAATGACTTGGTCTGAGGGGAGAACAGAAATATATGCTTGTGTTTGAATTCTTAAAATATTATAAAGAAAAAGAGAATTTAATAAAACTGAATGACTAAAAATTTAATTTGAAAAATTAGCAAAAAGCATACATTTAAAAGTATTGATAGATTGACGGATTGAATGGTATAAAGATTAATGGATTTCATGACTGAAAGACTGTTTCTTTGATAAATTGATAGGTTGATGATTGATGGGTTGACTGTGTAAAGCAGATTTCCCCAGTTCTTTGTATTGAGGTCGTTATCGCATATTTCCTTATATTCTCCCTTAATACCTGCACAATAAAAGAAAGATGCCTAGTTCGTAGTAATGCGTACATTGTTGCTTGCGCGATGTGTATGTGGCATAGCAATGCGTGAACGATGCGTATACGTGTGTCGTAACGATGTGAAAGTGATGTGTAGATCGAGGTATGTGCGATGCTTACGGAATGTGTAGGGTCCTAACTCATAACTAGAAGTTTGCAAGTTGTCGACGGAGGTTATATTTGAGTATAATGAGCAAGCGTTGCAGCAAAGAGGTGTTTATGAAACATCAAGTTTGCAAGTTAGCGACAGCGGTAGCAATAACACATAATGTACAAACATTGTGCCGCAGAATAAGCAAAAGAAGGCACTGTTTGCTGGGCTGCTTTTATATCATCTCAATCTGTTGACAAAGAAAGACTCTAAGAACTCTAACTAAAGCAAAGTAAATTAAAAAGTATATTCGATAAGACCACTGAGTATAAAGAAATTATCTTAAGCAACCAACTAACCATATTGGATCACCTAGCAAACACCATTCAGTTGAATGATGCCATATGTCTCCTAACGAAATACGCGTTATGTAAAGTAAAGTGACGAAACGAATATGTATATGTACGTGTATGTGTGAGCTAATGTATGACATAAAGGTCTTCCAGGTTTTGAATCGATTACGTGTATGTGTGAGCTAATGTATGACATAAAGGTCTTCCAGGTTTCGATTACGTGTATGTGTGAGCTAATGTATGACATAAAGGTCTTCCAGGTTTCGATTACGTGTATGTGTGAGCTAATGTATGACATAAAGGTCTTCCAGGTTTTGAATCGATTACTGCAAAAGATCTCAAGCAACTATCAAAAATTGGTTTATTTCAAATTTTATGTCCAATAAATAGATCAAGAAATAGCCATGAATAAGAACCAAACTTTTGAAAAAAAAAGTCGAAGTAATTATGGTCCCTAAACCAAGAATATACTCTTACGAAGTATCTTCATATATGTAGGCGAATATCTCGACTTTCCCTACCATCAAATATATTTGAAAGAATGGTTTTTGAGCTTCTCAAACCAAATTGACAGTTTGTATCTCGAACCAAGCACTCTGCAAAAGAGCAACTACACAGAATAACAGCCGAGCTTGAAAAAGCATTAGAAAGAAGAAAAAATACTGCGTTTTATTCCAGGATTAGGCTTTTGACAGGATATAGTATGAAGACTTACTGAAATTAAAAGCCGAAACAGTACGTCCACCAAATTGATTCTTACTTAACACCGCGCTACTTCAGCATAGAGCAAGTAAACTCTTACTCTAATCTAGTACGTATAACAAGTAAATGTTAAAAACCTTCATTTTTCATAATAATCGCCAAAATATCTGTTTTTAAGGGGATATTTCAAAGAGTTTTCTTTTTTCGACGCTTTACACGCGCCACACGTGACTCGTGACACGCGTCAAAAGCATGATATCAAAATGGGTCTCTGACACTGAGCCGTTCACAAAATTTCACTCTAGGTCGTGCGAAAAGTTGTTTAAAAAAACCTCAAAAAACGAGAAAATGGTGCGATTAAACTCATCACACGTGTCACACGCGAAACGTGACGTGCGTTATACGGAAAATGGAATATAAAAAATGCTATTTTGGACTTAGACACTCTCAGCTCTCTAGGTCGTGTGGAAGGTGGTTAAAAAGGAGATCACTTTGGGTCAAGTCAAGTTAAATAAAAGTTTTTAAAAATAGGAGTTCCTCAGTGAAGTATTATTAGACCTCTTTTGTAACTACTCTTTATCAACGACCTACAAACAACACCTAAACAACAATAACAACTTAAAGTGGACCTTTTGTCAATTCTAAGACTTGGAGAGTCAACATCAAACCCGACGCAGAAATTACAAGCTTGTAACGTAGTCTTCCCAGCCGTGACCAGGGTTCAAAGAAAAGGGGTCGTTACATTAAAATTTATAGTTTGATGACACGTGTTGAAATGTATTACACGTTATGTTATGTATATGCCTTTATTTTTTATTTTTGGCTACGTTGGTCGGACAGACGTGCCGATATTTTGCGTGGGCTTGGAGAGATCGCGAGCCCCGCGAGCCTGCATTATGCATGACCCTGAATGATGCGTGAGCCTGAACGACCTGAGAGCCTTGCACGAGCCTTAAACGAACGTGAGCCTGAATGACGTGCGATCCTTGAACGATGCATGAGCCTGAATGACTTGAGAGCCTTTCACGAGCCTTGAACGAACGTGGGCCTGACCGATGCGTGAGTTTGAATGATTCGTGAGCCTGAACGATTTGCGAGTCTTGCATGATCCTCGAATAAACGTGAGTCTGAGCGATGCGTGGGTTTGATCGATGCGTGAGCCTGAACGAGGTGTGAGCCTTGAACGAACGTGAGACTGGGCGATGCGTGAGGGACAAAAAAGAGTCGTAGGCGGGGAGCAAAGAGTTTATGTAGGTGGAACTAAGCCATTTCTGGAATTTCGATAACTAAGCCATTCATCAGGAACTGGAATTTGTGGAACTAAGCCATTTCTGAAATCTCGGAACTAAGCCATTTATCAAGCGATTTCTATGAAATTTGGAATGCAGAAATAGTATAGGACTATAAGAGTTCCTATGGAAATTGTGGGATACGGTTTTTGTGGACTGGAAATTTGGGATCTAAGCCGTTTCTCAAGCGATGTGTATGACTAAGATGCGACTATAAGACTTGTTTCTATGGAAATTCTGGGATACGGTAATTAGGAACTGGAATTTGGGGAACTAAGCCATTTCGCAAACGATTTCTATGAAGTTCGGAATGATACAGTCTTTAGGAACTGGAATTTGGGGAACTTAGCCATTTCTCAAGAGATTTCTATGAAGTTCGGAATGCAAGACTAGTTTGGGACTATAAGACTTATTCCTATAGAAATTCTGTGATACGGTCATTAGGGACTGGAATTTTGGGATCTAATCTATTTCGTGGGCTCCGTGGCTCAGTGGATAGGAGCATGGGTCTTCTGAGGAGCAGCAGCTGCAGCAGCAGCATCGGTATTAATATTATTATTATTATAATCTATTTATAAACTGATTTTTACGAAATTCGGTATGGCTTTTTGGGTGTCTTTTGGTGGTCTTTTGAAGGTCTTTTTAGGGTCTTTTAGGAATATTTTGTGGGTGTTTTAGGGGTCTTTTAAAGGTCTTTTAGAAGTTTTTAGTCCTCTTTTGAGAGTCTTTTTGTGGTCTTTTGCGGGTATTTTGGGGATTTTTTTAGAAGAGTCTTTGGTTGGTCTTTTGGGGTCTTTTATAGCTTGCCACACAACAAGTTTCACTTACACCGCGCGTGAAGGATACACAAACTATTTTTTTAAACTTTTTTTTTGTAATGAGAAGGGTAATGACGGAGACTTTATTAATTGAGAATGGGAAATGCAGTGTCTGCAGTGTCAAGCGAGAGATAAGTTTACAGAATATGTAATTACAAAGTTTCCTAATTTTTCGCGCATTGAACTGGCTATCTTTTTTTTTTTTTTTTAAGTCACGACTCTCTTTCTGGGAAGTTTACTTTCATTTTTACTTATTTTATTTATTTTTGTTTATTTTGTACTTTTTTCTCTCTTTTTTTTACAAAGGAAAGACTTAACTTTCTACAAGTTACCCATCCTGTACCTCTATCTAAAAATTTCTAAAAATTTAAGATGCAGGTAGCTCCATCAATGGCGCTGTTAGTCTACGAATGCTCGAAGAATTGAAGGAATTCATGTTTGAGTCCAGAGATTCTCGTTGTCAGCCCTTTAAAACGTTGAACTGTAAAACAAGTTACGGTGTTCCATCGCATCGCCAGCGAAGGCCAAAATAGAAGCGTTCAAGTTTTTAATTAAAATCTGGCAAATTCTGCAGACTCTGCACTCTACGAGATCAACTGCGACTGCAACTGCAACAACTGCACTAAATAGTATGATTGCCGGAAGACTTTTTAGCTGTTTGCGTAAATGTTTTGTTGAATTTTCGTTTTAAACGCATTCAGACACACACTCACACACACCCACCCACAGATACAAAAACAAACAAACAGCAAAATGTTGTTGCTCATTGAATTTGCGTTGCGGAAGTTTTGCTGTAATTACTTGCGGAAAAAGTGTAATCTGGCTGATGTTGAATTAGTTGAAGTGTGTGGTGGTGGTATAAAATCCATGCTTCGTTTTATTGTTGGAATGCTGAAGACAGGAATTCTCACATTGAGTTGTTTCCTGGGGTAAATCAAATCACTTAACTATACAGGAACAAACACAATGAAAAGTTATACGAACAACAAATTCAACGATTTGCGGTTCTATGGTTACTCAAATAGACTTTTAATTAATTTTAAAGTTTAAAATGCTTATATAGATTGCATATTAAATTGGATTTAAGTAAGTTGAGGCAATTTTAAACGGGTTTGATGGTATTGTAATTTGTTTTGGTTAATTGTAAGCTGCGTAAATGCTGAGAAGCAAGCAGCATCTCGGAACGGCAGTAGCGTCACAAAAAAAAACCTATATGAGGTATAACATAATAAACGACCAGTAAAAGTTTTAGATGGTTTCATGCTATTAACTTCGGACGAAGATTAGCTAAGAAGATGGAAGGAACAATTTGCATTACTGCTAAGCTGAAAATGCAGTCTGTGCAACTTTGAAAGAGCTGCCCGAAAACGTACTGGACCTATCAGCATTGCCGAGAGAACAATGCCGAAACTACATCACTCACGAAAACCAAGGAAGCAGACCCAGAGACTCCAATAGAGCTTTTAAATCCGATATGAATAAGGTAATGGAAATGATGACAAACGGTGATGATGACGCGATTATAGACAGTCAGGTCCTAAGCCTCTCGTATCACAACTCTTATCTTATGCGTCCACGTCGCGTCACTGGAAACTCGGCCAAATCAAGTGAACGAATTCGGTACCCACTCCGATTTATATCAGCTTGGGTCGGGGTTAAATAAAAAGGTGGACTTGCCTTGGTCGGCGGCGCTTCATGTCGACCAATGCGGTTGGCCAATCACCACTCAACTGAATTAATTGATTCTTGAAACTAATACAAGCCTCGGATACATATCGAATTTATCAACAATGACCGTCGGACACGTTTTGGAACTTGGAACATTAAAATGAAATCTGTGAAGAAGTATCATAGAGAGAAAGGACAAGACTTATCTCCACAAGAATAGAATTGTTTTTATAACAGGGGATATTCGGAATACCACACAGCGAAAGTGGAGGAGATCCTTAAAATGCTTAACTTCGTGCAAAAGCTTGACTTCAAAAGAGATCCTGGAGGTCAAATTGAGCAACAAAAATAGTTCAGGTCTGAAATTAAACATCAAAAACTACCGGAAACCACAAAATTGTATACGGATGGATCAAAGAAACTAGATGAAGGGCCAAGAACTAAGTACTCCGAGGGAATTGGATAGTACCTGACAGCAGTAGGCAATTGAAATGTTGGGGAGCTACTACCCAAATAGGTCTCAGACATTATTGGGACTTCATAGAAGAAATCTGGGATTCATTACAGGGGGAATTATAACATGAAGAGGTCTCATTAGACCTAACAGGGCATTGCAGGCTGATAAAACCAATAAGGGAATTGGGATAAAAAACAATGACAGCTGGAGGCAGTGTTGAATGGTGGAGAAGACTGCGAGGCATCTTCTTAACGAATGATGAGTAACGATCCGACAGAAAACGGAGCATCTGTGAATTCGCTTCCTATCGTTAGGTTTTTAATAGCTATTGGTTGAAGATGGTGCTGCAGGAATGGGCATACACTACGCCTAAAACAGAAGTTATGGGGAAGCTCAATAGATCCACATGGGTCCCAGTGCTACTACACCACACATAATTTGTTGTGTGTAGTTGCGTAGGAGACTCTAGGACACTTTTCGAAGAATTCGGAAAAACGATTCGACAGATAGATATCCACGTGAAGTTCACGTTCTCTTGAAGTCTTAGCGATAATTTTTAAGAGCAACTGACATATATGGGGTTCTGTAGGGACATACATTACACGTTCACTAGAGTATAAGTCGGGAGAAGCGCGCTAGATCCACATGGATTGCGATGCTACTTCATCCCACCAACCAATCAACCAATCAACTGCGGTATGACAAATTTTGCACATTTTGGAAAGAGAAGGAAAAAAATTGCAACGCCAATACCAATATGAAAAAATCCTTCATGAATTGCTAAAATATTGGGATACTTAATTTTAACCAACAGCCACTCTTAGTTTCGAAGAGCAGAAGGCTCTTTCAAATCTTTCAAAGCTCCCGGCGGTGATATTTCCAGCGCTTCTGCAGATGGCAATCGATCTCATCCTATCGGGTATGATTGCTTTATTTAGAGCCAACTACATCATTCCTACTATCTGGGGACAGGTAAATGTGATATTTATCCCCAAATAGGCCTAGTGAGCTGCCTAAATTATACAGGCCTATAAGTCTAACATAATTTGTCCTCACAATCATGGAGAGACTTATTGATGATTGACGATTATATTAGAGACCAGTTATATTTTTTACCTCGCTGCACTCAAGTCAGCTTGCATACATGAAAGGTAAAAGCACAGAATAAGCCCTTCACTAACTTGTAAAGAAGATAAGGAACTTTTCGTCCGAAGGAAGTGGCCCTGTGTGCCTTCCACGACATTGAGGAAGCTTTCGATAACACTGGAGCAGAGGTTTCGAAGACTCATTGGGCTATGATGCTTGAATGTTGAGATATTATTTCCTCTTCGAGAGGAGTGTTCTTGACTGCAGTTAAGGTGGAGTGATTCCTCCCCTTCTATGGTCAATAGTCATTGACAATCTTCTAGTCGATTTTCACAGATCTGTCTATTGTTTATTCGGACGATAAGGCGATTTGTATTAGAAGTAAACACTGCACGACTATCATTACTGTCATGAAAGGTGCTTTACTAGACGTTTTAGAATAATGCAGCAGAGAAGGACTATCCACCTATCCTTGCGTTCAGTTCTGATGCCTTTCACGAAAAGAAGACTGGTCAATATGGAAGCTATTATCATCAAGGCATTATCATCAGTTAGATTATTCCAGTGAGGTTAAATATCTCGGCGTCATCATTCATAAACGGCTAAACTGGAATTCTAATATCAAGTCCGCCATTGAACGCGCCACTAGGGCTTTGTGGGCCAGTAGATGCCTCTACGACAGAGCTTGAGGTCTTAATCATAAAATGGTACATTGGATGTACACAATTATGGTGAGACCTATTTTCACGTAAGCGGTAATCGTTTGGTGACCGAAAGTTCTTGAGCGGACAACGGTAACAAAGCTTCAGAAGCTACAAAGAATTGCCTGTCTAAGTATAACGAATGCCATGCACACCTGCCCTACGATAGCACTAGAAGCTGTTGTAGGGCTTTTACCCTTGCAAATCTTCATTGGAAAGACGGCTGATAGATGCGCTATGGGTGCCTATGTGGGTCACCTAAAAATTCTTGACTCAATTCCTGAAAGAAAAATGTTCTGCACTATCGCCGACATTATGGTCATGGGGCACTGTTTCGGAAGGAAATTTGAGGAAGAAATATTAGACCGGGCAAACTGGTGCAATGGTGTTCCGGCACTGGACGCTAGAGGTTTAGTCTCTTTCACAGATGGATCGATAATGGAAGCTGGAGTTGGAGCTGCTATCTTTGGACCCTATAGTAAAGTCTCAATACCAATGAAAAAAAGTCCATCGGTTTTCCAGGCAGAACTCCATGCCATTGAGATCTGCGCCGTGATTAACCTTAATAAAGGCATTAAGGCGCTATAATATTTATCTTTTCAGATAGCCAGGCAGCACTTAGAGCGTTTTCGTACAATTTAGTGGTCTCATTATCAGTCAAAAACTGTTACGATGCACTGCAATCTCTTTCAAGACACAGCAAAGTCAAACTAGGTTGGGTTCCTTGTCATCAGAGAATTGCAAGCAATGAATCTGCAGATGAACTATCTAGGGCAGGCACGCAATCTTAGAGGCAACAATTCTGAGATAAAAGCATTTGGAACTCGATTTTTATAGATTCTCTTCGGGTATGACTTTATAGAACTTTAAATTGTCTACTAAATCATCCATATTTAACAAAAAGTCTACTAACCTATTTAAAATTTTCCGAATGTCTGCAAAACTTACCAAGGTCTGCGTAAAAGTTTGCTTCAAAGTATATTCTCGAGCATAATGCATCACAAAAAGTATAATTCTTCCATTTATTTGACCTTTCACACAGACCGGTTGGGTAAAGTAACTTCAAAACAACAGCAACAACAGCAACTACAATAACATTAACGACCATAAATCATTAATACTTAATGCATCCCACAAGGGTAATAAAAAATGGCCGCAAATTTTTCCACACTATTATTATGCTCGGACGCGCCCGATGCAACGAGACCAATAACACCGCACCGCATCGTCATCATCTTAATCATCATCATCATCATCATTATCATCATCGTAACAGGAACACAATTCCCTTCAGCATTTATATTGCAATGGAAACAGAAACAGTTGAATAATCATTTTTTTAACCAAAACGGGATTTATTACCACACGACAGGGAAGAACATAAAAAATGCATAAAAGCATTTCCTACAACAACAACACCAACTGCAATAGTAATAAACGGGAAGAGAGAAAAATTACTGTTACGTTGCGGTTGTATGTTTATGTTTAACGGTTATTTATAACACGCCAGGACATTTTTGACTACACTTGTAGTCGTATTTCGGGAAGGATCATATATCAAATTGATTTTGAGCGAACGCAACATGTTAAGCGGTAGGATAAAGTTAATTTGGGATTTGCATGTTCGAATCGCATTGCGACTTGTCTGGCATGCAAAAGTCCTGTAAGACGGCAGTTTTTACAAAATCGTGAATCAGGACTGCGGTCACGCTCGTTTGCTGTATTTCTATCCTCCTGAGCATGAAGAGACTTCTGACGCTACTTGAATGTTGAAAGATTATCTAGGATAGGTTAAGTTGGGTTGACTGTCGGCAGTATACCGATCCACTTAGATCACAGATAGCTCATTGCAATACCATTTGGATTGAGAAGATTTTTCACCCTACTCGTTGAACCAGTTGGAGCTTCGAATGAAGCATAGAAATCGTTATTGCGGGCGATTACAATCTACACGATACTAGGTACGCTTCGCCATTCTGCCCAGACAACAACCGAAGGAAGGTGTGGTGAGATATTCGATGAGTTAATCACCTCTCTCGTGGGCGCCGTGGCTCAGTGGAAATGCGCGTGGCAGGAGGTTCGTGGTGACAAACGTTCCGAGAGTTATAACTTGTCATAGAAAGCTTCTCAATTCGCCGTTCGGAGCCGGCCCTAAATTGTAGGTCCCTTCCATGTGTGTCCAAAAGTACAAATGCGAAATACAAATGGTCGCAAGAAGCTAGGCCTTGGATCGCAAGGTCTGCCACGCCGAATATTATTATTATGTATCACCTCTTTCAACTTATAAATTAATCCACAAGACTACCTGATAATTCAAATCATTCCGCAAACACCATTGACTTGTTCCTTACCTATCGTCCTGATAAATACCGTCAAAGTACCTATCGCCTAGGCTCGTCAGACCATTGTGTAGTCAACATCAATAGATTCGCTTGAACACCGCAGAATCGTTTCCTGCTTGGCACTGTTTTATCGTTTCTTTCACCAGCGATGCTCAAGAGAAATAGCCAGTTAAAGGCCACCTCTCCTTGAGTTCAACCGCAATACTCGTGGTGTTTTTAATGCTCATCAGTTACATCTTCGGACGTACGGTTATGTTCAGGGATTCGTTCTTCAGCCGTACAACACGTATGTGGAATGCTCTGCCAAGCTCTGTCTTTCCACATCTCTATGATCCACATGCATTCAGGACAGAAGCTCATAGACATATCCTCCTTTTCCTTAACGACCACGCAGTGCCAAGCATATAGCCGAGCATTACAAGGGTGCGAACCCCTTTACGCGTGCGCGAATTATAAAAAAAAAAGGGAAAACTTCTAATATCATTATTTTACAAATCATTAAGGTTATTGTAAAAGAATGCCCAAATATGGAGCTTACCTTTTAGGGAGAGAGCTCCGCATGTGCAGGGTTGGTAAACAATGGTCTCTTTGTCTTCCTCGTCCATGCAGCTACCGCAGAAATTACACCAAGCCTTGATGCATGCTTGTCTATGAGATAGTGTCCCGTATTGATACCTTTTGTGGCAGCAATGTGCAATCTGTTTAGAGAGATCAAACACTTGGAGCGTTTTGGATCCAGCCTTGGTCAGAACTGTTTTGTCGCTACGCAAGTTGTTACGTTTGACCACGTAATGTTAGTTTCCTGAAAAGCATCCTCAGCTTTAAGGGGTAGTGTAGTTCCATTTTTGGCAAGCTCATCAATCCTAAAGTTCCAAAGAATGCCCCGGCACCCAGCACAGGTGAATGTTGAACTGCTCCGCCATCTCCTTGAGAGATGATCGGCAATCTAGGAGTACGATAGAGTTCGTAGGTACTGATTCTAGATTCTAGTCGCTTGCCTATCCGAGAAAATGTGGATATCCGTACTATATATAAGATTTCTCTTCAGCTAAGACAGAACTTCTTTTATCGCCATGATTTCTACTTAGAAAACACTTTGGAATTGGGAGGACGGAAAAAGAGACTAATATTAAGCATTTTTGACAAGCTACCTGCCCTATTATCGGTTTTTGAACCATTGTTGTTGAATTAATCTTTAAAGAGAGTATCTTACTCCTAGAACGATCTGGAGGGGATAGTGAGTCATTTTTTTTTTTTGGTACAATTTGTAACAACTAATTTAGCCATCACTGTGATCGCATATACAATAGAGAAAAAGTTTACAGACACCATTTTGTTTCCTCTCTCCTTAAAATTTTAAATATCTCAGAGAAACTCACCAAACCGAGTTACTACTTCCAATCCACTGAGAAAAACAATCAAGCAAAGTTTGAGCGGAAGGAAGTTTGGTTTTCGAAGGAATAATCTTCAAACCCACAACATTTGCCTTCCTTTCCACATTTGTTGTCATTTAGTGCAGCTCCATAATCCTGTGTGAGAGTAAACAAACGTGTTTGAGTTGAGATGTAAGAGTCCAACGAATTCCTTCGTTTCCAGTAGATAAAGCTGCGCGAAGTACATAGCTAATCACCAATAAAAAAAGTATCGGCGATAGAATGCAACCTTGTCGTACCCCATTTAGGATCTCGAATTCCTCTGACAGCATTCCTCTATGCACATGACATTTAGAGCCATAATAATAATAATAATAGCTATTGGTTTATTGGGTATACCCCTTCTGTGCAAGGCAAGCCAGATAAATTGTCTGTGTTTTACACCGTATTCGCATCTCACAAATACAGCCGATTTTTGTATTTTTACTCTGCATGAGTATGCGTACAGTTGGGCTTTCTATAGAGAGGGTTTTGAACTTAGTAAGCTGGAAAATACGGGAGAAAGGGAAAACAGCATATAAGGCTAACGAACTTTAGATCATCAGCTGATCAGAAATCTAACCAACGAGGTAAAGAACACTATAGGAATATACCGAGCTAGGCCCATTAACATTTCATTAAAAAACACAAAATCAAATGATCAGTTGTCCCACAGTTCAGTTCGGAAGAGTTCTCAAGTGATTAAGAAATTAAGCGGTTCCTGAAGTACTTCTAGCAATTCCTAACTTAGTGATTAACGAGCGATAGCCTTGCCATTCCTTCCTCGGCTATACACTGGTAATTTTCTTTCAACTTAGTGGTTCAAGAGCGATAGCCTCGCCTCAACTACATGCAAGTATTTGTCTTTACCTCCATATTTCTAACGCTGTTATATAATTTTCCACTTTCGAGTGAAAGAGCTGAGTGGTCTAAGAGCAATAGCATTACCACAACATTTTACTTACACCACGACACAATATGCACATTCCTAGATTGCTAGGAGGACACATCACGACGATACTTTAACTACAATTCAAGTTTTTTTAAAAACACAGCTAATCATTGTCTTATATTAAGCAAAGAATAGAGGAACCAAACCAAAAACTGGTCACACTGAGCATTACTCTGGCTGGGAACACCTCGTTACAGTTTTCATTACATTACAAAGGAGTTCTTAGACCTAATATCCACAAAAGAAAATTTTGTTTAAACTGAAGACCTATGGGTAAATCCTAGGAAATGCTAATCGTGTGTATAAAAATGTCTGATATGAATTTTCCTAAGCATACGTATGTCTTACGTTGAAAAACGAGCAAAGTAAGTCAAACGAAAGCTCTTTGCATGCTCCATAAATACACTCACAGATCATAGATACATATACATAATAACATATCACACATAAAGTTATCAATACATTTCCCCCACCGGAAAATTTATTATAATGACTGGACGAGATGCTCCATCTTCTGTGAAATAAATTCTCTCTGATTTTCTTTAACAAAAAGGATTTTATTCTCGTACGTATTTGTACGACTGGTGTACTGTTGCTGCTTGCTGTTCGTTAAAATAATTGCTATCCGTATATATGGCCCTTGCTTGCCATATAATAATTAAATCCTGATTAATGGCAGTTTGTGTGTTACGCATTTATAACCAAAACCAGCAACAAAAAGAAAAATGAGTTCACAGTTTTCGTTCCACCATCTGGCAGTGTCTGTTCAACAATATGATTTAGGTGGACATATGTGTGTGAGCTTCGAAAATTTGCAAGGACGATGGTGTTCTCCAAAACAGTTGTCCACACAACTTACCAGGCTGACTAACTGGCCGAACGACTCTTATCTTTGGTAGAGTGGCGATTTTTTTGACCGGGACAAGAATAAAACAAAAGTGAAGGCAATTATGAACTCTTTAAAGCTCGTATTGTAGATACCCCAGCAGCAGCGAGGATCCAGCTGTATTGTCCCTGTATTGAAGCAAAATGAGAGAAGTGCAGCGTAGTGTAAGACGTGACAAACGTAATTCTATTAACACCCTGGCCTCAGAAGCAGAGGAAGCAGCGAGCAGGTGCGATAGCAGAACCGTTTACAGAATCACCAAAGAGCTAACAGGTGGTCACCGCTCTAGCCAACATCCGGTGTAAGGCCTAGATGGTGCCGTACTCGCAGATGAGGATCAGCTCAAGCGATGGAAGGAGCATTTCTCTACGGTCCTTAACCGTGTATTTGCTAACGATATGCATTCAAATCAAACGGAGCTAATGCTGGAATTAACAATTTCCCGAATTCGCACCTCAACTCCCAGTAAAGATGAGATCGCTACCGTGGTCAACGCACTAATGAACAACACGTTGGTGGAACTAGATGATAAACCCGCAGAGCTTCTGCGTGATGCTCCAACGACATCAGCAGAGCTATTATATTCCCTTGTAGAGAGAGCTTGGGAGGCAGAAAGTTTCCCCCGACGAGTGGAAGAAGGGAATGATTGTCAAGCTCCCTAAAAAGGGTAGTCTTATAGAGTGCGAAAACTGGAGAGGCATTTGCGTTCTTCCTGCAGTTGCAAAGGTAATATCCAAATTAGTACTTGGGCGAATTAAGGAACATCTGGAAGATACATTCGATGCCGAACAAGCAGGTTTCCGCACTGGATCCTCCTGTGTAGACCACATCAACACCCTGCGGATCATTATTGAACAGTGCGTTGAATTCCGGTCACCACTGCACCTGCTGTTCATCGATTTTGAGAAGGCGTTTGACAGTATCAACAGACAGTTTATCTGGCTCGCCTTGCACAGGAGAGGTATACCCGATAAACTAACAACTATTATTAAAGCAACCTATGATAGCTCTCAATGTCATGTGCTGCATAGCGGAAAGCTGTCAGAGTAATTCAAGATTCTAAGTGGGGTACGACAAGGTTGCATTCTATCGCCGATACTTTTTTTGTTGGTGATTAGCGATGTGCTTCGCGCAGCGTTATCTACTGGAAAGGGAGGAATTAGTTGGACTCTTAAATCTCAACTCAAACATCTGGACTACGCTGACGGCGTTTGTTTACTCTCACACAAATTAAAGGAGCTGCATCAAATGACAACAAGTTTGGAGAGGGAGGCAAATATTGCGGATTTGAAGATTAATGCTGCCAAAACCAAAATCATTAACCTCGGCACTAACTCAGTAACTCAAGTTAACATTGCTGGACATCCGGTAGAGAGAGTAGAGAGTTTCCAATATCTTGGGAGTATTGTCTCGACCGAAGGTGGAACCGAACAGGACATTGTCAACCGAATCGGCAAAGCGAAATCAGTGTTTGGAATGATGTCCATGATATGGCGAAGCAATGCGATCAGCTTTAACACCAAGCTGCGACTGTTTCGTTCAAATGTTGAATCTGTGCTGTTGTATGGATGCAGCACTTGGAAGGTGGTCGCTACTATCACAAAAAGATTACAAACGTTCGTAAATAGGTGCCTACGGAACATCTTACAACATAAGCACAACCATCCAACGACGGAAGCGGCAGTGGATTGGTCATACACTCCGAAAAGCGACAGTTCCATAGCAAACTACGCAATGCAATGTAATCCGTTATCTCAGGATGGTAGAAGAACGGGTCATCCGTGAAAAAAATGGCGCAGAATAGTTGAGGAGGAGTCACGGCAATTTAAGAAGAATTGGCGAAAGCTGAAGCTCATTGCCAGAAACCGCACGCCATGGCGCGTAGGCGTAGTAGAGGCCCTAGGACCAACAAACGGATATAGGACATAAGTAAGCTGCAAATTACTGCTGGTTTATAAGCATTAACGAGTTACTTCACGTGGCTCCACAGGAAATAAGCGAAAGCTGTTAAATCACACGACCTTGGAGACCTATTGACAGATCCATTTCTCGAAATCAATCTTTTGGTTTTAATAAGTGGATGGTTACGATAGCCGTATGGCACTTAGCGCCATTCTGTTGAAGCCACATTTCATCCGGATCAATGTGATCGATACTTTAAAAAAAGCGGAAACGATCTTCATTGACTGTAATGCGAGCTCCGGCCTCACTTTTAAATAAATAAGCTCCGATGATGCAACCAATGTGCACCTCTGGATGTAATGGTGTCTGTGGGGTCTCACTTCATGTGCATTAGACCGAATTTAATAAACTCGTTCTTTAACCTTCTTGATATCGACGGACTCGGTCAGGTTTTGCTCGACCTTGAGGTATGTAAGACATTTTTTCATCGTCTCACTGATGGGATACTAGGACTAGGCATATATATTTGTATAGCACATCCCTATAAATGCTGCTAGCGGCATATTGCTTGGGGTAAGCTCTAATTTTTTTACTTTAGAAGAGTTCTGGCAGATTCTATTCTGACGTTCATGTTTTGAACTTTAAACTTCAAAGAGTCAACGCCCACCATATCGAACTAACAATTACGAGTATTATGAAAAGACAAACATCAAAATTGCTTTTAATTTTCAAAAAAAAAAATCAAAAAAATTCCCTTTGCATTATTCTCTTTCCTTTGTGTTTGTATCTTTATTTAACTCTATTTTTCCAATCAGTACATTCACAGTTAATATCAGCATCGTCTATATTAAGATACCCGTAAACACAAATAATGTATTTCATCCCGTACCATTAATGTCTCCACTAATGTTCGAAATTGTCCAAAATCGAGAGAGCAAAAGTTTCCTTTGCACGCTCACCTAGTGTAGTGTAGTGAAGAAGATTAAGAGAGTCACAGCATTTCCAGTGGAATTAAAAGCTTTTCGGGCGGTATGAGGTTCGTAGATATAATTCAACATATGGTCCAATACAGCCCTCTCCGTTGTTTTGCATTTGAGTGAAATGTCGCTTGGTACTTGTACTTTTACTCAAATTTGAGTGAGTTTTAAATGTAGAAGTGAAAACAAAATTACACTTTTTCTCTGAATAGCTAAGAAACACACCTCATACTTTTGTATGGAAATACAATTGCCACACAAAACTATCTAGCGTTTTTGTCAAATTTGCTAGTTTCAATAAATAACAATTATGAGTTCGGAAATCGGAAAATACGTTTTTATTATTTGAAGCGTAAAATTTAAGATCCTCCTATGAAATAAATCGTAGATGTGTAGTACATCCCCTTTTCTCTCCCTGGGGGTGAGAAATGTAAAATGTAATATCAGCCACATGTAAAAAATGATTTTTATGAAATGTTCAATGCACATTATTGGCAGGAGGGGAGTCTGTTATTCTTAAGAAACCTCTTCTTAGACCACATATTGTTGACATCAAGTAAGTAATGAAAATAAATGTTTTTGGTACTTGGACTAAGATAATGAAACAATGAGACAATGAGACAGTGAGATACTTAGAAAATGATGCAGTGAGGCAATGAGCAAAGATCTCTGATAGAACAGAGTTTTGGGACCTGATCTTTGGAAGGCCTTGTACGATAGTCTCTTAGTAATTTGAAAGAATATGGAAAGACCCGTTCGTGACGAGGTATGCTGAAGAGTTCTGCGACTTCTGAGCAGGAGGTTCGATGTTCAAACCCCAGAAACACCTAAAAGTATTTCTCACGGTCCCACCTCTCGCGAATGTCTGACAAACGTCCAAGAGTACTAACTTGTCATGGAAAGCTTCTCAACTCGCCTTTCGGATTACTCATTAAATGAAATGGTCCCTTCCATGTATATGCAAAAATATAACATGCCCAAAACGAATGGTGGCGAAAGGTCTTGGACCGAAACGGTCCGTTGTGTCAAATATTATTATTAATCTGAAAGGATGGCGATAAATGCTCAGAGCTTAGGGGTGCCAAACTGGGCGCCGTGGCTCAGTGGATAAGAGCATGGCTTCTGGGCAGGAGGTTCGTTGTTCGAATCCCAGTAACACTAAAAAGTATTTTCCACGGTGTCCCACCTCTCGCGAAAGTCTGACAAACGTCCGAGAGTAATAACATTTCACGGAAAGCTAATCAATTCGCCGATCGGATCCGGCATTAGGTCCCCTCAATTTTATGTGCAAAAATATACCTGCTCAAGACAAATGGTTGCGAAAAGCTAGGCCTAGGACCGCAACGGTCTGTCGCGCCGAATATTATTATTTTATAAACTGGATACCAATAGCTTAAAATTGGGATCGGAGGTGAGCGCACGACAGAGTCGCGGTTGTAGAGTCAAATAATGGTGTTTATGTTTTATGGGCCACGACAGCGAGGCCAGCCAAGCCAAGGATAGCATACATCATGACGCCATGAGTCTAGGGATGACATCGGTTCGAAATTGGGATCGGTGGAAAGATTTTTTAGAGGCTGGTCCAGACCCTGGTTGTAGAGCCAAATGTGATGATGTTGATCGATTAGGTCTCTGTGTTAAGGGGTTTAAAAAAGCATTCATTTTCGTATTTTCTACTCGTACAGATATCTTTGTAATATCGTTATTTAGCCAAAAATGCAATTCTCTTTTGATCAGGATGACTGGACTGTGTAAGTAACTCTTTTTTTTTAGATATTCTCTCTTAAACCATAACTGGAAAGGAGCTGTAACTTCATCAGTTCGTGGATGATGGAGTTTGCAGAAGCCAATCGAAATCGCCGCAGTAACACAACCTTCTCAAGTTTTCATCACTTATCCTGTTACATTATCTTATGTGCTCTCTCCCGCGTTCGTTCTCTCGGGGAAATTAATTTCCCTGTTTCTTGTGGTTCCTTTATCAAAAATTTTCAGTTGCTTTCCTAGATTGATGCTCTCACTTCTCTCTCCCATCTGCATAAAACACGCTGTTCGGCTTTTAGTATCTGATTCATCGTTGGCCCGACTGGAATTTCTATGCCGAATATGCACACAAATTTGTAAGCTACAGATGCCTTTGTACAGTCACTCTGTCTCGACGAGAACTTTGACGCGACTCGCGGTGACTCTTCTGCACCTTACTGCCTCCTACTTTACCCCGATAAAAATTAGTTCCGTTGATAATGTCAAATAGATTGGATGTTGCGTGTAAAGGCAACAAGGACGACGACGACAACAACTGCTACCGCTGGCGTATAGACGTAATTTGTAATCCCCTTCTGTGTGTTAATCGTTGCATTATTTGAAAGTAATTGGAGTTTATTTAAAAAATAAAAATAAAGTTTCGCTTACAAAATTCAATCGAAAGTGTAATTAAAGTAATTAAAGTCTGCACTTGCATTTAGAAGAAGTGTTACTTGTATGATGTATTTCTATGTTCAAGTGTTATAGTTTGACCCAGTTCGGAAATGTGACGATATATCTATTTTTCCATCTATCTGTTAAATGAATTCCCCGATTCGTTTAGAGCGTGTGAGTGAATAACAAAAGAGCTATCTAAGTGTATTTGTGTGTGATTTTGGCTGTTTTTTTTTATCAAAAAAAAACACACTAACCAAGTGCGAAACTATTGGAAAATTCTCTTTGATGGGATGAAAAATCGGAAATACAAATCCGAAACGAACGTTACAATTTGAATTTCATTGACTAGCCACTCTAGTCTAGTGTCGAAACAGTCATCTCCACAAGGCAAAGTTAATGACCGGCAATTTTTTTTCCTGCCATTAAAGATCGAGAACAAAAAGAAGCAACATTTTCCTCATTGAGACACACAAAAAATGCAAACTTTTTTTCTAAATACAGAACACAGCAACCAAAAGCGTCGTCAAAAGGACAAAGTTTATTAATTCAAAAGTACAACCATCCTCTAGAAAGGAAGCGCACCAGACGCAGCATGCTGGCTGGCCACTGAGAACCATTGCAACAACCAACAGCACCAGAAAATCAAAACAACCGGAATAATTCACTAAAGCATTGCAGTTGAGAGCAGCAGGACGATTGAAAAAACGAAACGAAAATTCAAGAGTTCTTTGCCTTTTGGATATACAAAAAAAAAGCGAATTGGTAAGGGGTGTCAAGGGGGTGGTGTTATTTTCGATGTCAAAGGAAAATTAAAGAGGGGTTTTCAGATAATGCAACCAGATTTTACTAAAGTTGCAATTAATGATGGAACTATAGAGGGGGAAATACTAAAAGCTCTATTATTCAAACCATTAATTTAATTTTATTAAAGGATTCCTTTTACCAATGAACTACTACTGTTTTTCCCATTCTTCTTTAAAAAGGAAAACTTCTTCAAAATACATTTTTATTCAACAAAGATTTCCGTGTCCTCAAATCAATTTTTAATTTTATTTGTAAGGACTTACATTGCAAGTATCCATATTTTAAGAATTTTCACATGCGAGGATGTCCTCGGGTAATTATTGCCTATACTGGTTCACCTAGAATTGATTTAGAATAACGGGTGTTTTTTTAAGAGGTTTCCGATTTTTTTTTTGAATAAAACACATATAAAATTATGAAATGACCAAAATTTTTTTTTATTTGGTAGATAATTTTTTGGCATTTAACATTTAAACACAATTTCTGGCATATGGCTACCACGACTATTTTTCACAAATGTCATTCTGGAGGTCCAATTTTCCAGCACTTTTTCAAGCATTTGAGGGCGTATGTCAGCAATGACACGTTGAATATTGGTTTCCAAAGCGTCAATCGATTGAGGTTTATCCACATAAACCAATGACTTCACGTATCCCCACAAAAAGTAATCGAGTGGCGTCAAATCGCACGAACGCGGAGGCCAATTCACCGGACCATTTCTCGAAATAATGTTGTCGTTGAAAGTTTCTTTCAATAAGTCGATTGTTTCACGTGCTGTATGGCAAGTGGCACCATCTTGTTGAAACCACATTTCATCCATATCCATATCTTCAAGATTTGACAACAAAAACTCATTTAACATGGTTCTGTATCGATTTCCATTCACGGTAACGCGTCGTCCTTCCTCATTTTTAAAGAAATATGGACCGATGATCCCACCAGCCCATAGACCGCACCAAACAGTACATTTATCAGGATGCATTGGTAATTCTTGAACGGCGTGTGGATTATCTTTGCTCCAAATGCGACAATTTTGTTTGTTGACGTATCCATTTAACAAAAAATGCGCCTCATCACTGAAGAGAATTTTACGGTAAAAAAATGGATCTTCGTTCAATTGATTTAACGACCAATCACTGAATTCACGGCGCAAACGATGGTCGTGTGGCTTTAATTCTTGCACCAATTGAATTTTGTATGGCACCAAACCCAAATCTTTACGTAAAATTTTCCATAAAGTCGATGGACAAAGTCCAATTTGCTGAGCACGACGACGAATCGATAAATTGTCGTTTTCTTCGACACTGGCCTCTACGACAGCAATATTTTCTTCTGTACGAACTCTTCTCATTCTTGTCGGTGGCTTGGCATCCAAAAGAGTGAATGTAGACCGAAATTTGGTAATTACGTTCTTTATGGTGGTCTCTGACGGACGATTATGTGCACCATAAAATTCACGAAGTGCTCTATAAACATTTTTAATTGAACACTGATTTTGAAAATAAATTTCCACGATTTGAAAACGTTGTTCTGGAGTTAACCTATTCATAATGATTTGCCAAACAATACTGAGTAGAAATGCCACTTTGAACTGTCAAAACAACTGTCATAAAATAAAACGACATCTATCGGAAAAACAAACCTCCTAAAAAAACACCCTTTACATTCCATTCCAAAAGCCCATAGTTTTCGGGATCAGCTAAATGAATAGCGGCGGATAGAATGGTGGTGGGTGATGGGGTGTCGTTGAAGGTTGGGGCGTTCCAATATTTAGGGTCGCTGAGATGCAAAGTGTAAAACTTTTTAAAAGCTGATATGGTTTTTGTTTACAGAATGTTAACCCCTTTTTTTAATTCATCCTTGTTATATTTCCTAAAGTTCCGAATTCAAACATAATCAAGTTTGGCATCTCTAAACTTTGAGCGTCCTGGTCTGTACGCTATACTTCGAGGATTTTTTTTTTTAAATTAACACATTTGAAAGGGATAAGCAGTCGGTTGTTAAGGAATAATTGAGAGAACGATAGAGTAGATGCCTACGGGTACGCATTTCTAGAGATTACATTGATGTGCAGAAGGAATATGAAAGCTCTGAACATTAGGACCTCCTCTAGTTTGTCGGTACAGTGTCATTGCCCCGTTTTAAAGTAAGCGCAACGATACCCTACCGACATATCAGGAAAGTTTCTAATGATTGGGGATAATCTAATTAGTATTAGCAATTCGAGTATTGCGGTTGTTTTGTTGAAGGGCAATTTCACTCGAGAGCATCCCAGGTGAAAAAAACAAAAAACGAAAACCTGTGAAAAACAGAAGACATTGCTTTGCGATCTACTTTGCAAAGCAAGTATGGGAGGAAGAAGCGTATTTTGTATTTTGACTATTAGATGCAAGATGTACTTGACTAGTGATATGAAACTAAGTTGTGTCGCTAGATTGTCATGTATTGTAATGGTTTTCGGATGCAGTAAGACAATCAACATCTCTATGGTTTCTTATGTTTGCTACTAATGCAAAGCCTAATGTATATCAGTCGATTTTGAGTTCAAGCTAGAATTTAATTCTATAGTAATCGAAAACATTATATATACCCGATCTGATATTCGAAAATACAATAGACTACAGTAACACTTAACGCGCACCGTTGCTTGAAGCCAACACTGACAACACTCTTCAAATCCAAGAAATCCCAATCCTGTCCTGTCGAAGACGATTGAATTGTGGGAAGTTGCAATATTTTCACTGTTTTAAGAGAAGCTTTCATATTTTGCAGTATATATTTTTTAAGCATAGTCTAAACCTGTTGTTTGTTGTTCAATTCGGTATTCGGAAGGCCTAATCTGGACCACGATATTGTGATTCGGTTTTTCCATTTCAACTTTTAATTAACATTAAGAGAATGGTATTTTGCTTTTTTAATAGGACTACAAGAGTTCAAAGCATTAAATACTAAGCTTTAGTTTTTTCCAATTTTATAACTAATACAAACAAGTGTCACAAACTAAGTGGAATGCTAGCAAGTGTTGGATTCTTTTCCAGATTATCTTTTATTTTTGATTTGAGATTTGTACTTATAAAATATGGAGTACCGCAAGGTTCAATGTAGGAATATTACTGTTCATTTTAATATGCAAACCAACGCTGAGTTTTAAAATTGAAGTAAAGTCCTTCTTATCTGTAGCTCTATCAGAAAGAGTAACTGCCTATCAATCTTCTGAGCGTCTGTCTTTTTATTTCTCTATTTTCTACCAACGATTTCAATGTCGTCTGCGTAAGCCAGTATCTGAATGGATTTATAGAGGATTGTTCCAATCTCCGTTACGTCAGAGTCTCAGATATCTTTCTCCCACGTCAGGTTGATGAGGACACAGGCCAGTCCATATCCTTGCCGAAGCCCGTTTAGATGTTGAATGGGCCTGATAGTGATCCGGAAATTTTTACTTGGCTCAAAACATTGGCCATATGGTCAACCTACATAGTCGTGTCAGTTTATTTGGAATGACGAATTCCTTCATGGCCCTATAAATTTCTACTCTATTTATGCTATCATTGGCGGCTTTATAGTCTATAAAAAGAGGGTGTAGTGAGTTTTGAAACTCTAGATATGTTTTCATCACATGCCTAAGGGTGTATACTGATCAGTTGTTGATTTGCCTGGGATGAAACCACACTGGTGTGGACCAATTATGAATTTAGCATATGGGGCTATCCTATATTGAAGGATGGAGGAGATTATCTCTCAACAACGTTATACCACAATAATTGCTGCATTTTTGATATCTCCCTTCTTATGTATGAGGCCCATGATGCCTCTTCGCCAGTCCTCTGGCATCGCTTCTTCCTCCCATACTTGCAATAATAGTTCATGAATTGCTTGGAGTATTGCGGATCCTGTGTGGCGCTGGGATTCCATTTGATCCCGGAACCTTATTATTTTTGAGCAGATTTATTGCTCTGCTAACTTCGTGTATGCGTGGTGGCAGCAGCATAGTATGATCTTCGGTCATTGGTGGAGCCTCCAATCCTTAGTTTAGTGGCCATTAAGCAACTCATGGAGGTCCTCTTACCATGGCTCTAAGATGCCTTTGAGTTCGGCGATCCGATTACCCTCTTTTCCGTTGCAATATGTGCAACGCCGTGTATATTGCGTAATACCGCAGACTCTTTGGCTGAACTTCCGCGCCAAGTGCGGTCCTCGCTCTCTGTACTGTTCTAGTTCACGGACGAGATTCTTCTCCCAGGCTGCTTTCTTTCGCTGGTGAACTGTTTTTTCATATTTTCTACTGCCTAAGATGGAGTCAATAGTGCTAATTGCAATATTCTTAAGGCCATTTCTTTTCTACGCCCGGCATCTCAGTCCCAGGACTTACTGTCCCTGCATTAATGGCGATTCCTATTATTTTATAGTAGTTGTTTCTGGTCTCTTAGTTGCGAAGGGCAGCTGTGTCGACTTGAATCTTATTCGCGGGACCTGTCTTTCTTGATGATGCAATCCGCGCTCAGATATAAGAGATATAATGGGATTTTTATCAAGAACGTTATTCGCCGATTACTAAAAAGTTAGAAAATCATTCAACAAACTGCAGTGTATAGCAGACACACAACAGTAACGATTCGCAAATTTCTTCAGCAGTGCGGTGCGGACAATGAGATTTACGTGATTTACATTTTTAACAAAATTTGCAAGTTATGCTCCGTCCTTTACGTCTTGTTTAATAGTTGTTTGCCTTTTTTTACCTGATGCGTAAATAACAATATATTCCCTTATCAATTGATACAAAATATCGACAAACCGTGTAGTTTTTAATATTTTGACCCAACAGAAATAGCGCAACAAGCCTTATTATCAGAGTAACGCGCCTCTAATTATGTGTACACATACACCGATGTTATAACTGAACCTTCAAAGAGCAATCACAAACTGAGAGAGATTAGAAATGACAGCAAAGAGATCGATAATGAAAATAAGAAATAGTATCGAAGGAAAAACGGAACCTTGTGGAACACCAATAATAATACGTTTAATTTCGGATTAAAGTGTCGAAAAAACTTACATTGAAGGGTCTAAGAGAGTGGGTGGGGTTTATCGATTCCAAATCATCCTTCCAAATTTTCGGCTATCGGTTGCTATTGCCATCCACTCATGGTAATCCATTTTTTGGTAAGATTTAAAAGGTAAAAGCCTCAAAATGAAAACAAGACTGTTACGATAATACTTTTGGCTTAACATCTCTTTTGTGTGTACTGTGTACTGCTAGCAAGTTTATTGAATGTCCTGTAGTTCAGTGGGTGTTGAAAATAAACCCCCAACATTAAATCAACAGTAGAGCATAGCACATGGAATTTCTATTGTTTCTTTTATTCAAAAAATATCCTTTGAATCGTTTGTCGTCCGTGCAAAAAGTACCAGTGCCTGGTCGGTCTTGGCTTATCGAAATTATTGTTGACGGGCATAATACGTTTGAATACTTCACAGTCACACAGCTAATAGTCTATATACATAGTCTATTGCTGTGTGTTTATAGAAACAAACAAGATTATAAAAATACATTTTTAAGTTAGTAAGTAAGTGGAAGGACAAAGCTAACAAATAAAGACTGAACTTCAATACTTCATACAAAGAAAGAAACATTTTCACATCCACCACCACAAAAACAAAAACTTTCCCCACAAAAAATAATTCCAGGGGTTTGCTAATTCCTGCGCACACAACAGCAAAAGCAAATAAATTCCAGGAAAGAATAAAATGTTTGATTTATTTTCGTTTTTATTTCTTTGTTGTTGGTTTTCGTTTTATTTGTAATTCCATGCTGCTTTGCATTATAGCAAACAAGTCCTCCGAACACAATAAGCCAATAATAACAAGAAGCTTTTCTAGGACGAAAAGAAAATGGGAATGTTGGCAAATGCGGGGGTGCAAGCTCACCTCCGATTGACGACTGTTTAAGTGGCTTAGATTTTGAAATAAAACGAGGAATTTGGTAACGAACGATTATTTATGCCACGTGTCATTGCAAGTGTATGCCAAGCAAGTAATGTAATTGGGGTGGGTGAGCGTTGAATTGCGGAATATATCCAATTAAAAATGAACCGTTTTCGGTATTATCTTTTTTTAGATTTTCAAGTAAGCTTTGATGGTAAGTAAGTCTTTGAAGGAGCTTTGTAAAATATTTTCCACTTTCTCTTTTTAATTACTAGTCATTTATAAATAAATCAATCAATGTTTTATGTGTGATATGATGACACACTCACTCATTTGGACTATGACTTGTATAGTAGGCTTTTTTAAACTTACCTAAAATTGTTATATTGAATTGAAGATAACAAATATTTTGTTATTATTATAAAGGGTTATCCATTTTGCGGTTTCAAAAGTAAACGTAAATAAAACACATATAAAATATTTTTTATCATGATATTTCTTTTTTATTATAAAGTTTGAATGTTGACATTATGTGTGAAATACTACATCATTTAAATGACCACCACGCGAATTGTTGCAAGCATCAATTCTTTTGAGGTAATTTTTGACCACTTTTTGACACATATTGGGCGGTATCTCAGCCATAACTTGACGAATATTGGTTTTTAAGTGCTCAAGAGTTAAAGGTTTATCTGCATAAGCACGGTCTTTCGCGTAGCCCCACAAAAAAAAGTCAAGCGGTGTCAAATCGCATTATCTTGGTGGCCAGTTGATATCGCCACGACGAGAAATTACGCGGCCAGGAAATGTCTCTGGCAATAAAGTCATATTCACTCGAGTTGTGTGGCATGTGGCACCGTCTTGTTGAAACCACATATTTTCTAAGTCGTATTCTTCAATAGCAGGCAAAAAAAAGTCGGTTAGCATATGACCATAAACCTCCGAACTGACGGTGACAGTCGTTCCATTGTCGTTTTCGAAGAAGTAAGGTCCAATCACACCTCCGGACCAAAGAGCGCACCAAGCAGTGACTTTTTGTGGATGTAATGGCCTCTCTTCAATTACTTGAGGATTCTCAGAACCCCAAATACGACAATTTTGTTTGTTAACATACCCACCGAGTGAGAAATGTGCTGCGTCGCTGAAGAATATTTTGTTCGAAAAATCGCCGTCCACCGCCTGTTGTTCAAGCACCCATTCGACGTATCTACGACGTTGTGAATGGTCAGCTGGCTTCAGTTGTTGTGTGAGCTGGATTTTATATGGACGTAGGTGTAGATCCAAATGCAAAATACGCCATAATGTGCCGTAAGACAGTCCTAATTCCTGAGAACGACAAGGAATCGACACATTCGGGTTTTCGGCAACACTTTCACTTACAGCAGCGATATTATTTTCAGTGGTACGAGCGAAACGATGATGCACAGGCCTTACAATATCTGTAACCGATCCAGTCTCTTCTAATTTCTTCACAATTTTGCCAATTGCTTGCGTAGTTGGACGATTATGTAAACCATAATCTCCTCTTAAAGCACGATATGTGGCTGTGGCAGAATCACCATTTTTGTAGTAGGTTTTTACAATTTCCAAGGGTTGTGCGATAGTTAAGCGATCCATTTTCGTAAATGTCAGACTTTCAGCTGAAAAAAAAAATTGTTTTAACAACTTAGTTTGACAGATTTCGAATTCCAGCCCTATACTTTTGAAACCGCGAAATGGATAACCCTTTATATATAAAAGTATCGGAAGTCATCAAAACGGCTACCAGTCTTACCTTACTCGTTATACTTAGGTGGAGTTTTTAACCTTACCCAACACTAAAATTTAATTATCAAATAAATTGCCAAAGCAACCTCAAAAGGTTATATAAAAATCGACAGAATCAACTGACACGAGTGATAAGCATTTGTAAGTGATTTTGATAAATAACTTGGGCGTAAGAAAAACGCCCACTTGTACTCAGATTATTAAAAATCTATTTTCCTGGTCTCTTGTATAATAGATTAGAACATTAATTTTATCGAATATATCCTTAATCTGTAGGAGGTGAATTTATGAATTATTTGAATTATTATCGACGTTGACAGTACTCTCAGCTTCTCTCAGCATTGATTGACGAAAGGTCTGCTGTTCACAAAAGTGAAATACAAAAAAGATACAAATGGGTTCGAAGTTGAACTGAATATTCAGTGCATATGTTAGTGGCTGATTTTCTGTGAAGATTTTGTTACAAAATTTAGGCTTTCTAGGGTTTACGATAGAGGTTCTTTTATTTACAAATTCATCACCATATTTGGCTCCGGGGTCCAGTGCTGGACTCCCGCAAAAAGTAGCCAAGCCTAGGATACTCATTTGCCTGGGATGAAGCCACACTGGTATGGACCAATGATGAATTTAGCGTATGGGGCTATCCTGTCTTGAAGGATAGAGGAGAAAATATGCGGTACTCACAAACGTTATACCGCGATCATTGCTGCATTTTGCGATATCTCCCTTCCCTTATGTATGGGGCAAAGGATGCCTTTTCGACAGTCTTCTGGCATAGCTTCTTCCTCCCATACTTGCATTATTATTATTTCATGAATTTCTTGGTGTAATGTGGGGCCTCCTATTTTTACCAGTTCCGTTGGGATCCAATCAGATCCCGGGGCCTTCCATCGCTCTAAGATGCCCTTAAGATCGGTAATTAGATTACCCTCTTTGTACTTGCAATATGTGCAACGCGGTGCATCGTGCCTACCTTCTATGAGACTGTAGCATTGCTCGGTGTGCAACATTCTTACGTTCAGTCGCTAGCTAACATTCGTCTTGGAACCAGTCTTTCCGATCTCTACGACTACTGCCTAAGATGGAGTCAGCAGTTCTAATGACAGTATTTTTAAGGCGCGTCAATTACTCTTCTATGCCTGACATCTCAGCCGCAGGATTTACTCTCCCTAGGGTGACTTAAAAATTATTCGCGGATGCAGTCTTTCGTTATAATGCAGTACGCTCTCGGAGCACCATACCAACAAGATAGCGGTCCGAGTCGACGTTTGCACCGCGGTAAGTCCATACCGTCATCAGATTCCGGTTGTGGTGGCGAACTAATAAAAGGTGGTCTATCTGGTTGCGAGTGGTTCCATCAGGAGATACTCAGGTGGCTTTTTGGATATTTCTACGAGCAAACCAACTACCAAATTATTGCTTGCTGCCATCTCTTTGACTCGCTGTAATCTATGGGTGCCAATGTACAGCCTGAATACTGGCTCCCTACCTATTTTAGCATTCATATCCCCCAGAATAATTTTTAGATCATAATGAGAGCAGGCATAGAGTTCCCGTTCGACTGATTCAAATAATTCTTGTTTTTCATCATCTGGGGAGTCCTCTGTAGGTGCGTGAACGTTTGTGAGGCTTATGTTTTTAAAATCTGCCCAGCACGCGAAGGGTGTATAGCCGTTCATTTATTGCTTTAAAGCCGATAACGGTGGGTTTCATTCTTTCGCTGACTAGAAACCCCACCCCAAGTACATGATGACTTGCATGACAGCTGTAATATACGTCATCTTTTGATTTTTGTAAGACTCTATTCCCCGTCCACTGCATCTCCTGTATTGCTGTTATGTCAGCATTACATTGTGAGAGGGTATCGGCTAGCTGCTTTGCAGTTCTATAGAGTGAGCGTACATTCCATGTAAAAATGCTGTTTGTGGTTCCGTAATAGTTTTCCTTTATGGAGGGGGGGGGATATTTGGCTTCGTGCCAATCTTACTTTGAAGGGACTTGCATGACTTGTTGGCCACCACGTGGAGATTCGGTCGCAATTTCCACAAGTTAGAGATAGCTACGACCACGTGTAATTGTACTGAATTTTACGTTCCCCCTATTGTACAGATAGCTGACCGCTAGAAGTTTTTATAGGATCTTCAAAATGTATACTAATTTAATTCTGAAATATCAAATATCACAGAAACTAATAATTAGCGACACTTCATCCCATTGCCACGTAAACAACAATATATTACTAACTGCCCAACTATTTGCACAAAAAGTGATTTTCTTTTAATACCAAGTTCTTAAAAATTCTTACCCTTCTATTGTTGCCTTTCGAAGACGGTTCAAATAAACGCTTCAAAAATATTTTCCCACTCATTGCCAAACGTTCGAAAATTGTTTTCTGGAAAAATGCCCAAAGTAGCCATATCATAACAAAACGCTCACCGCCTCTTTCTCACCCCTTACCATACTGCTTATCACTTTATTCTTTTGTAAGTAGGCTTCAGCACTTAAATGATCCGATGTAAGACTATTTGCACCAACTTCAGTGTATCCGCAATCTTGTATCAAAAATATTGAGAGGGAGGTTTTGTTTGTTTGTGATGCTCTTGTCAGTTTTTGTAAAAATGTGAAACAAAAAAATGGAATAAAACTAAAAGCACACACACCCACTGCTTCTTTTATCAACTGGCATCCCAATGAGTGGGCTTGGCAATAAGTGGAAAATCAAGAAAAATCAAAACATTTTTCCGACGTTAATAGTGGAAATATTTTTGACATTTTCAGGCACTCAATGTCCTTTTGTTCTCATATATGCCAACTCCACGAGTTCGTTTTCGTCCCTGCGACACACAATCGTTGCTGTCTTTGATGACGTTCATCATTGTATGAGCAACAGCAGAAGTGCTTACGACACACAATAAAATAATAAGAACGTTGGGTCCTTTTCGAAGGAAGGACATACGAGTAACTACTTTATGTACTTTAGATTCATCTCAATGTTAGGACGTTCCACTTCTTAAAAACCCAGAACTTAAATTTTCAATTATGAAAGCTTGTTGTTGATGTTGCTGGTAAAGTAATTTTCTTTAATACTGAATGTTGTTGTTTTTGACACATGTTTGACAGCTTATTTTTAAAATGTACACACGCTCAAGGGATTTGCATTCTTATAATGCTTAGCACAGCGTAAGCGTTAGGAAATTAGGGAGAGAATAGGATGAGATGTGTCTGAAATGACCGTAGAAAGATATAAATACGAAAGATACAGTCAGGCAATATATTCCACATAACAATTTTGCGGCTAATGAAGGAATCTCTGAACTGGTTGGTACATCCGAAGATAGGTTTAAAGGTAGACCCGTGAGCACGAGTTAATGCACGGCTATTGCGGATAGGTTGGAGGATGAACGGGAAGCATCTGGATATTTCGTTTGAACACCGCTTGTGGAAAAAGCGATAAAACAGTGACAAGCAAGAAACATTCATACGATGTTCAAGCGATTCGATTCTTTTCGCAATATGTTCATCACCAATAAGTTTTATCGCACGCTTCTGGGAGCCAATACAAACGTCTGCAACATTCGTGCGCTCAGATCGAATCACTCGGCCACGTACGACCATTTAGCAGACGACAAATCTGCTATTCTGACACTAAGAGAAACCCAGTTTAATGCTGATTCCGAGGTTTCGGATTTCAGTTGGCCTGGTTACAGTAGCTGCCAGTAGTTTTTCCCAACCGCGGTCTCGACATTTATGTACGTAGCGATGTTGCTTATCAAACTCAAGCACAATACAACCATTGTTCCAACGCGGAATTTAATTTCTGACTCTATCACTAGAATTTTATCACTTGATCCATTTTCTAAAATTGTAATTGCGGGAGATTTCTATGTACACAATGCTAGTTGTCAAAAGAAGGGATGTTGAGTTATTTGCTGGTTTTTACCATGCTACTCAGCTTGTAAATGAGCCCACTCAAATTCCAGACATTGTTAGTCATAACGCTACTACCCTTGACTTATTTCCTACTTCTCATCTTAACTGACTTAGCCGACTTGTTTGGCCTCAATTATTTCTTTAGGAGCATTAATTGGCCACTTAATGCCAATGTGGTGTGGATGCCATTTCTGATACGATCACTAACATAATCTATTTATCCCTTCCAGGACAAAGTGGATCAAACCGAAGGAAAATGTTTTGTATGATTTAAGCTGCAAAGAGGCTATAGCCTGTTCCTAAAAAAGGCAAACCGTCATGTCTTTCCTTGTACCGACCCATTGCGCTAACATCCATACTTTCTAAGGTCATGAAAACGCTGATCAATCGTAAGCTTATGCAATACCTTGATGTACGTGAAATCTTCAGCGAACAGCAGTACGGTTTTCGTAGGCAACTTTCTACAGGTGACCTGATGGCTTATCTCACCGAACAGTGAAACCAGACTTTGCATCAATTTGGTGAAAGAAAAGCTGTTGCACATTTCTAAGGAATTTGACAGAATTTGGTATCAAGCTCTTTTGTCCAAAATGCGTGCTTATGGAGTCGATGATAAACTGCTTCAATGGATAAGAAGCTTTCTTTTGGACCGCTCAATTCAAGTTGTATTATACGGTTTCAAGTCTAAAGTACATCACTTAAATGCTGGCGTTCCACAGGGCTCTGTTGTGTCCCCAAACTGATTCTCATTTTTATCAGTGATCTCTTATCTGTTACTTCTAATCCAATTCACTCTTTCTCTGACGACAGCACTCTCAGCTTTTTTAATATGTTTGAGGTTCGTCCCTCCACTTCTCATGTGAAGCTCAATCAACTACGTATGTTAAGCACGTTAAATTCTGACCTAGGCAGCACAATAAAATGGGGAAGAAACAATCGAGTAGAATTTAACTCTTCCAAAACCCAATGATGTCCCCTGTCGGATAAGCCAATCCTATATCCAATGCCATTATCCATTAATGGCACTTGCATCGAGAAAACTGAAAGACTTGCAATTCTCAGTATGTGCGTAAATGACAGGCTTTGTTGGAATGACCACATATTTACCATCGCCGAAAATGCAGCGAAGTAGGTAGGTTTTCTAACCCGTTGCATGAAATATTTCACTCCCTCTGATCTGGCTACTATCTACAAAGCGTTTATTCGACCTAAACTTGAGTATAATTGTCATATCTGGTCTGGTGCATCAGCTAGATAGAATACAAAACCATTCGATAAAACTTATTGGAGATGAAAATATTGCGATATCAAAATATTCGCTTGAACACCGCAGGAACGCCTCCTGCTTGTCACTGTTTTATCGCTTCTTTCACCAGCGGTGATCAAGCGAAAAAGCCAGCTGCATGGCACCTATACTTCAGTACAAAGCCAATACTTATCAAACTGAAACTAATGCTTATCAGTGTTTATCTGTCAAAACTCAAGAAACCTATCAATCAGGGAGGACGACGAAGCTATACCACGCGGAAGTTTGGCCAGCTGGAACCCATGTAGGGTTAGAAAAGGAAGTCTAGAACGCGTTTTCGTTGCCTTAAGACCATCTTCGGACGTATAGTTAAACTCAGGACTTCGACCTTCAGCCGTACAACATTTATGTGGAATGCTCTGGCAAGCTCTGTCTTTACACATCGCTATGATCCACAGGCATTCAAAACACAAGCTCATAGACATCTCCTTTTTCTCCTCCTTTTTCTTAACGAACACGCATATGCTTGGAGGGGTGCGAACCGCTTTACGCCTGCTCGAATTATGAAAAATCCGCACTCTCGATTAGGATCTACTTTAATCCTTGTGTAACTTGGTACGTGCTTCCTCAACATAAACCATCGCCAACCATTTTTGAATCTCAACCATAAGCCACTATCTGAGCGATGTGGCATTGTGCATATCGCGTTCATCTGATCTTCTACAAACTTTTCTTTCTTCGTGTGTCGTCTGGCTTATGGTAAAATCTGGACTCATCAGTATTCACTTTCAGTCATCCAGAGACATATTTCCGTATAGTTAGCGAAACTAGCACATCCTACTCAACAGCATGTGGTAAGGACTGGGCCTTTTTCAGGTCTGTACAGTATTTATACATTTTAGAGATTATGAGCGAACATTTGGCGCTTCCAGAAGTCTGCTCACAATACTAGTTTTGCAAACCTGTTTCTGAGAGAGTAACTTACAACAAAACTGTCATCTCTTAAAGCCATGCCTTTTTTTTTGTCTAGTCCGCGACTTAATTTTAATGACAACTTTTCGGTGTTGACCTCCAGCAAAAATGTCTCCACCTGTCCGGATTTCGAGCCGCCTATGTCATCCATAAATCATGTACGCCTATGGCTTCTACGCATTAACTTGATAGCTAACTTATCGCGATATAGGACACAACTTTTCTGTTCACTGAAAGATAAGTATAAGTCCGCAGTATAATGCCATTATGAATACTATATAGGAAAACTTGTGTTATATGGCAAAAAAGCTAGAGATTGGCTCATAAACTGTTCCTCGCAAAAGACGGCACAATCTTGTAAGCTTCAAGAACAAATAATTGAAGTTCTCCTTAGTGCCAAATTAGATTGAAATGCTGTTTATAACCACAAAGCACACTTCAATCGAATGAATCAAATTCAACATAGTTCTCCTTCCGATTTTCAATACAAAAGAAACACTCAATGTCCACTCATCCATTCCATCGCAGACGTATGAAATTTATTAGCGATCCCTTTTTTTAAACAAAGTTTTATCCTAGCACAAGTATAGTTCACATTTCTCCACTCAATCTTAAATCTCTGCATCAGTACGACACATCTCAATGTGTTCACCCGCAGCCGGCACACAGACAGTAAAATATGTAGAACCAACCCATGGATCCTTGAACATTATCTAAACATAAATTACACACTTGAATGAGCATCAATTGAAGCGCTCATAGACCCTTTCACATGATGATGATGCGAAAGGATATATGTACAGGGTACTTAAATTGATGATACATAAAGTTCTACTCAATCATCATTTTATCATCAGTGCTGTCGAGTTACGAGTATCGAGTTATGATGAAGTAGTAAGCACACTTGTACCTTGACGAGGGGTAATTTTTACCCTTAGTCGTACTCTTCGCTCTGTGTGTGTGTGAATATGAATTGTGAACTTCCTGCCTGGATATGGTTACTTTGAAGGTAAAGTCGTTATAAATTTTACACTTCTGGTAACAGACATTAATTTTTGTAATATCTCTGGCAATGTTTCGAAATCTCGCATACCTCTTTGAGGTCCTTTTCGATATAAGATTATCAAGTTTTTTCAAATTCTTAGTTTTTGTTCTGCTTGCATTGTTTCTGCCAGAAATTTTGATATTATTCGGGCGCTCGCGTCACCTAAATAATAAAATAGTCCGGCTTGGAATAATTAACTTACATTTGCACAGATGATACGAGTATATGTTGGGTTGGTGCGGAAGCATTGATCCTTAAGAGGGTGTAGACTATTAAAGATACAAATCGAAATTAAAATGCAGTCGTGTGTGAAACGATAATGTCTTCGACGGTACAGAAGATTTCTAATGGAATTTTCATTGTCATAATATATAAGGGATGAAATTGTGGTCTAACAACTTTTTTCATATTCTTGTCTTTTTCAAACAAATCCTAAATGAAAAGAATACCTTACGAAAGTAACATTCGATCTAATTCAGGATAATTGTACAGAGATCAAGATGAAGTTTAGCATGCAGTTCACGTATACTGCTGCGCATTGTTATTTCTAGAGCAAACATCGCCGTCAGCACCACAATTCTCTGATGTTAAGAAAAACTCCTTGATCTTCTCTATATTATGTTATATTCTCTGTATGATAACAGCTTACATACGCCTCTAACGTAAATATAGGAAGTGAAGTAAGTCAAGAATTTAAAATGTTAATATCCTACCTTTTTTTTTGTCAATTGAAGTTGTCAAAGAGAGCATGGAACCTAAATATTTGCACATTTACTTCAAACCAATAAAAGCGCATTATATGGTTTCTTAGGCAATTTCGATACTAGATTCAAGCTGCTGATTATCGTTATAATACCTATGTACGAGTAAGTATAAGACAATTACTCTACCAACGAAGCGACCAGGGCTTATGAGCGTAGGATCAGTTACCAAACTGTTTAGCAAAAAGTAAAACCTTTTCTCGTATCGAGAGATGATGATTCGAGAGCAGATGATGCAAAAGAAGAATTCTTCGAATCAATCGAACGGGAACTCAATACATACCCTCAGTATGATGTTAAAATCATTCTGGGGGATATGAATGCAAAAATAGCTAGGGACTAAGCATTCAGCCAGTACATTGGCCCCCATAGCTTACACGAGAACACTAATGACAAGGGACAACGAGTCATAGAGATGACAGCAAGCAATTATTTGGTGGTTGCGAGTACAAGGTTTGCACGTCAAAATATCCACAAAGCCACCTAGGCATATCCGGATGGAGCCACTCGCAACCAAGTAGACCACGTGTTGATTGAGTCCCGCCACAATCGGACTCTGATGACTGTACGAACGAACGTACCGAGGTGCCAACGTCGACTCAGACCACTATCAAGCCCATTCAACACCTATAACGGGCTCCGACAAGGGGATGGACTGGCCTGCCTCCTCTTCAACCTGGCGTTGGAGAAAGTAATCCGAGACTCTGACGTAACGGCGAGATGAACAATCCTCTATAAGTCCCTTCAGACACTGGCTTACGCAGACGATATTGACATCGTTGGTAGAAACCGAAGAGCTGTACCACTGGAAGCTTTCAACCAGATCGAGCAGGCGGCACGAAATCTGGGGCTGCACATAAATGAGAGCAAAACAAAGTACATGGTGGCCACGTCTGCGAGTAACAGATCCAACATTGGTCCCTCAATTCTAATAGCGGAGCGCGAATTTGAATAAGTGCAATATTTTAACTATCTCGGGTCAACTGTAGCAGCCGATAACAGCGCAAGGTTGCTTAAAGCCAACAAAGCCTACTATAGTCTGTCAAGACTCTTCAAATCCAGGAACTTAACCATAACATCCAAGCCTTACCTTACCCCCTCGGAAACCTACAGACGCTCAAATAACAGTTTCACGTCAGAGGTAATTCGATGGGCAATAAATTCCTTTGGCCCATAAAAATCCCCAGGAAGAGACTGAATATACCCGATACTCCTACAAAGTGGCTTGTACCTAATAGAATATCTTCTCGTAAGACTCTACAAAGCCAGCTATAGCCTATAACATGTATCAATGTGCTGGAGAGACGTACGTTAAATTTTTACCAAAGGTAGGGAAGAAAACCCCCGACGACACAAGGTCTTACAGGCCTATTAGCCTCACATCATTTATTCTCAAAGCCATGGAGAAAATTTTAGATCACTACATAAGATCTAAAGTACTCCAACAAACAGCACTTCATGAGCTGACAACCGAAATCGAAGACACACTCCGAAGAAAAGATATGTCACTATACGCCCTCACCGACATCCAAGGTGCTTTTGACATCGCTAACTCCGAAGTAATTCGTAATTCAAACACAAGCTAGAACCAGGGGAATAGACTAGGATAGGGTAGGAAAATTCGGGTCTCCTTTGGTGACGAATCCATCACAATAGCAGCCAACAAGAGGCTGTCCACAAAGAGGCTTTCTATCACCACTCTTGTGGCTACTGGTGATGGATCAGTTGCTCGACAGGCTTAAGAGTAATCTCATCGCAAACATTGGCTATGCGGATGTTCCGAGGTAAATTCGAAAACTCGATAACAGAGCTAATGTAAATCGCTCTCAAAATAGTAAACGAATGGTGCCGGAAGTTAACGTAAGTGTCAACCCAGATAAAATAGTATGCACCGTTTTCACAAAAGAAAGAGAATAACTCTTCCCGCCCTAAGATTCCAAGGCAAAATACTCCAAACAACGCCGGAAGCCAAATACCTGGAGGTCATATTTGACCAAAAACTAACATGGAACTCTAATATATCATACATCACTAACAAAGCTTACTTCACTTGCCAACGCATGTACAGTAAAACGTGGGGAGTAAACCCGCAAGTTACTCTATGGCTATACTAAAGCATTATCAGACCCAGACTTACATACGCAGCCCTGATATGGTGGACAAAAACATAGCAGTGCAAGACACGCTCGAAACTCAGTAAAATTCAAAGAATAATACGTCTTAGTGCAATAGGTGCTATCAAGACTTGCGCAACAGCAGCACTAGAAAAACTAATAGGACTCACACCACTTAACTTACACATCAAAAGCGAAGCGGGTGCAAGAGCCATTTCACTCATAGTAACTAACCAACTGAATTTCAATAGAACAGGACATACAAACATCATCACCAAAATCAAATTGGAAAGCGGAATTGTCCTCTAATCAGACTCAATGATAAAAACAACTAATTTGCAAAATAACTTCTCAGTAAGAGTACCGGACCGTAATCAATTTGAAAATATCATAAATAACCTCCGCAATGATGCTTCTGTCTGGTACACAGACGGATCTAAAACAAACACAGGAACAGGGGCAGGAGTATTCGGACCCAGAATCATATTACAAAAATCCCCGACAATAGCATTAAAAGTCTGCACATTAGAATGCATTAAGAGGAAATATAGAAGAACCGAGATCTATATGATCTCCGACAGCCAGGCCGCTCTACTTGCGCTAAAAGGCCCAATTTTCAATTCAAGAAAAACGTAAAGCTGCTACTGCCACCTAAACGAACTGGCCAAAAACAATAAGGTCATCCTGATGTGTTCTTCAGGCCATTCAGGCATTAAATGGAACGAGGCAGCAGACATCTGCACAAGAGGAGGCGCGAAAGATACCTTCACTGGTCCCTAGCCAAGCATTGCCTACAGCAAGAGCCACAAGATAAAAGAGTGGGCAAATAACGCCATCGAGGCTGAATGGGAATCATCCGCTACGATGAAACAAACCAAAAAGCTTCTCAAATACTCTACTCTTCTCTACAAAAATCAACTGCAATAATTTGGACTTTAAAATGTATTCTAGTTGTGTATCGATTCTTTTAAAATTCAAATGCATTCAATAGTCAAGACGATTGGTATAAACCATTGCCCATCTATATTCTGATTCTTACTAAGGAACGGAAAGGAACGTTGAAAACCTGCATAGAAATGAATGAAAATTTGTTCGATTGTTATTGCATTCTTCCTTCCGTTAGTATCTTTCCCACTAAAAAAACAACAATAGCAGATAAAACCTGACTGAATAACCAAAAAAAAAACCCTCCTTTCCCAACAAAAGTAAATGTAAATTGGAAATCGTATCTTCCTGGTCGAATTACTATCTAAATTCTAAATAATATTGTTTGTGGTTTTTTTTTTGTTTTCTTCTTCTCTGCAAGCCAAGAATCAATGCATTTTGCGGTGATACACCGGAATACCCGATATGATGACAGTGATAAAATGCGGACTTTGAAAAAAGAAGAAGAAAAACAAGCAAAGGACAAAACAAAACCCGAAGCAATACGGAATTGACTATCAGGTCGGATGCGTCCTATTATTTGCTGCATTTTCTTGTACAAAGCACTTCGAGGACACACAACATTCATAGTATATTGGCTGTCTCTGCTGTGGTCAACTATTTCCAATTGCCATGTGTACACACCCACCTATGGGCGGCGGCGGCGGCCCAGTTTCATCAAAACGATCATTTGCAATTCTAAAACAGTTCTGGAGCCGTATCGTCCTTGTGCAATGATGCAGCAGCGGCGACAGTGGTATCCATCCTAGCCTGAATGACATTTGGAAGTTTCGCTAGCAGTCTTTTTTGCACAATTTTTGTTTTTGTTTTCTTGTCCTCCTTGGTCCTTTCGTCCACATCACATCAACACATCTGCTGCATCATCATCGTAATTGTCATCAGATTCATGGTAGCTGTTAGGTTTGCTTTCTCTACTTTTTCCTGTTGTTGTCCTTTCTGCAAATCGAAATCGGATCGTCCATCCGTCCGTCCGTCCGATAGAAACAGTTTGTTTTAATGTGCCACCGCCAAACCACACTGTGACCCACAATGACCATGACTACTCTACTGTGTGCTGCTGTAATGTGAAGTGACAGTCGTTGCAAAGGGTGAGGCAGATTCCTAGCGCAATATCCCTTTCAGGATGTAATAAAAGAATAATTGCTGAGAAAGCGACAAGGGTTCTTTTTTCTCATCTCTCACCCTTTGCCATGTGGGAGGATGTAAAATAGCTATGACCATGCGGACAATGTTTGCTTCCTTTTTTTTGTCTCTTAATCTTCACAATTTTTTAAGGCATTTTTTGTTGTTGTCTACATAGCCGAAAGGAAGCTCCAGTTTACTTCATTTAAGATACCGTAAACAGCGCTATGTGCTTTGCCAAAGATTTTCGAGTTCACCCAGGGAAAGTGTAAAAGAAGCCGTCAGCGTTCAGTTCGTTTCACTGTACATTGTACATTCCTGTTGTATAATATGCTAAACATAATATATCCTTTAAAAAAATGTCCTTTTCGTTTGTCGTTTGTTGGTTTTCCTTTAGTTTAGCATACACTGCGTGAAGGAGTGTTCCGCCTTCGAAACTCCTACTGTCCTTCTGTTTGTTTTTTTCTCTGCTACTCGTACCCACATATACTGTGTATCTTTATTTTCATATTTAGAAAATTTTGGGTCGTGTTTGGTTGTCTGCGTTGCTTCCCTGAATCTAAATCAGGAAACTACGAGTACTGTGAATCCTTTCGTTTTATTTGGTTGCTTTTGAGTCTTGCCTCTTTGTTGCTGTTAGACACCTTCTTCTTCTTCTTCTCCTTCTACAGCTTCGACTGTTTTTGTGATAGAGTATCATGTGATGCTTTGCCAAGATGTGAATGCTTTTTTTTCTTCCAATTCTTTTGTCCTGGAGCGAGTTGCAAATAGAAGAGAAAAAAAAGAACACCTCTAGCAGACAAACGGTAGTAGGTAATGAATGTTCTCTCGAATGCAATTAAATTCGCTGCCAAAAAGGGTATTAGGCCAAAGTGGGTAGGGTCATTCAGAATACACCACATTGAGTCCTTGTGCGAAGTACAAACGAACAGCATCGACGGGCATTAGCATTAAAACTGAAGGAACCTTTTGTTTTTCCAACTCTAACTCTGTCTGTGCGGATGTCTGCCCAACTAAAAACACTTTAATGGCACATAAAATATGTGTGTATGTGTTTGTGTATGTGAGACTGTGGGCAAAAAATCAAAACGGTACTTTTAGGACAAAGTGTGCAGTTGTAAAAGTTGGATACTTTAAATTAAATTGAAATCCCTAAATTGTCGAGTTTTTGCAGGCAACTAACATTTCTGCTCAGAATGTGAATTGTTGGCGTTTGAGTCCTTCGGTAATACGACTTGTCGAATTGTTATGTTGCTCCTTAATTTTTTACATTTAAGGAATTTATGTGCTGGAAAGTGTCCCGTGTAGCTGAAATTCTTATATTTAGTCGGTTGCAGAACGTGCAGCTTTATGGTATCAAACACGGAATCCTAACAGCTGAACCCTGAACCCTGTTTCTATCACCTAAGCTCTAAGTTGTGCACCATGCAGTATTAAAACTGCAGATGAAAAATAAGTACTGTCTCACCTAACAATATTCTCCTGAAAAGATACCCTCTGCACTGGCCCTATCTTTTTGGTACCCAGTTTAATTGATGTAGAAATATTACACTCTGGAAATGTGATCCAATGGTGACTTTTGTCTGGTATCTGAATAAAGATTGAATATGTGGTGAAAGTTGATGTCTTCGGACTAAATATCTACTAGAATCTTTAGGAAACTTCACTCCACTTTTTCCCCCATCAGGCTGAAAGCTGTGCCATCGAAACATTCGGTAATCACGAAAATGTTATCAGAGTAACTGTGAGCAGTGAAATTTTTTATATAATAGACTTTAGAGTGGCTGGCTTATTCAAACAAGAAGCCAGTAAGTCAAGCGTATAAGGGAGCAGCTTTGATGTCTTAAAATATCTTGTCAAATACATTAAATGACAAAACAAAGTGTTTACTTCAAATTGGCAAACTGCATCTTTAAAGCTTGAAGTGTTCGTTTGCTGGGACAAGTAGTTTATTTTGTAGTAAACCACTTCCAAATATGTAGTGAAATGTCTTAGAATTTACGTCGACACCCACAACAAAGGGAATAGTTCCACTGTCCTCTTCGGACACGGATTAGTTATACGACAATCAACGTCCTTCAGATTTGGCACTACTAGCTCATTGGTTAGAGCAACCACTACGTAGTTCAAGCCCAAAACGAAACTGGGTCCTCAACAAAAAGTTGGCCCAGACTCAGCTAACCTCCAAGGAAATCAACCTCATCTGTGAGTGTAACTCCCGTTGTACGAACTCCCATGTCCCGTTGTACCAACGCGACCTTGGTGAGATCTTACATTAAGGGACTCGTTTAATATAAGTGTCTGGTTTAAGGAAAAGTCTACCCTGGCAGCACATCAACCGGAACCTCGAGCCCCATCATATGTCACTACGTCACACAGGATAGAAACTATTCCATACACATCACGTTCCATCCATCATTTTGTTATGAATAGGCTACTAAGAGTTCTACTCAATAAAATATTCCCCAGGTGAATGGATGCCTGTGTAATGATGTAGTATCAACGCAATCATACGAAATAATATGGGCCGTAAGATAGAACCCCAAGGTACACCTTGCCTGATAGTTTTGAGTGCCGAACTAGAGCCACCATTGCAACTCTTTGTATTCTTTTGTTAGGAAAACTAATTATAAATTCTGGAGCCTTAAGTCTCTAGTCCTAGAAGCCTTTTTACAGCTCGAGTCATACCATCCATCCTCCTTTGGTTTAATAGACTTATTTCTGAAAGGGATAAATTCTTTGATACCAATGAGGATGATGTTTGTTATTGCATCGGCGGAGGCATCCACGTTACTATCGCGAAATAATAGCGACCAGTTCTCGTCCCGTTATTGCGTGGTTTATTAACGAGAAATTGACTGATACAATACAATGGTCTGACGAGCCTATAGGCGAAAATATATCGACGGAGTATTTATCGGGACGTGAGGTAAGTAACAAGTCAATGTTGTTTGCGAAATTTTTTGCAATGTCAGGTTATCTTGTCGGCTCATTTACAAGCTGAGTGTGGTGACTAAACTCAGCGAATATCTCAACACACCTTCCTTTGGGCTAATGGGGCCTGAAATATTTAGTAGGGTGTACCCAACGTGCATTAACGATGTAATATTCCCGCAAAGATGGAAGCGTCAGCGATTAGTGATCATTCCGAAAGGTGACAAGCCACCAGAAGAACCGTCGTCGTACCAACCTTTGTCTATGCTAAACTCAGTGGGAAAGGTGCTTGAAAGAATCATATGTGCCCGCTTGGAAAGATACACAGAAGGACCACGCGGCCTATCAAGATTCCAATATGGCTTTCGGAAGAAAAGGAGCACTATCGATGCAATTGCGGCGGTATCTGATATCACGCACAATGCAATTGCCGGAACAAGATGGAAAGACGGGGATAAGAAATACAGAGCGTCACCACTCGATGTTCAAAATGCATTCAACTCCGCAAATTGGGACAAAACGATGGTTTGCTTAACCAAATTTCAGGTACCAGACTATCTGCTACTAATTTGTGCGAGCTACTTCAGTGACAGAACCTTGTTGTATGAAAACCGAGGAGGGCCCCACAGGTAATACAAATTCACCGGAGGAGTACCACAAGGCTCTGTACTTGGACCGCTACTATGGAAAGTGATGTACGACGGCATTCCAACAATTAGACGATTTGCTGGGGTAGAAATCGCCGGATACGCGGATGACATAGCTATCGTTGTTGTTGCTAAAAAACTGATTGAGGTAACGCAAAAATGTGATGATATCATCAGGGATGTCAGAGATTGGCTGCATAAAACCGGGTTAGTGCTAGCGGATCACAAAAGCGAAGCTGTACTGATAAGTAGTAGGAAAAAGGTGGAAAAAGTGACAATCCGACTCGAGAGACATCGAGCACACATATAAAATACCTCGGAGTCCTACTGGATCACAGGCTTAATTTCAAGGAGCTTCTGAGATATGCAAGTGAAATGGCATCGCGTGCAGGGATAGCTCTTGCGAGGATATTGCCCAATACTGGTGGGCCTAAGTAGCCGATAAGAATACTGCTGCCAAGGGTCAATAACTTGATACTAATGTATGCGGTGCTTATATGGCTACCGGCGACTTCTTGCGCCAGCTACATGGAAGGAGTTACAGCAGCGTACAGACTGCAGTCGCTCAGAATATGCTGTGCATCCCGGACGGTCTCCACCGATGCAGCAGGGGTCATAGCAGGTAGGATGCCAGCTGACATCATGGCAATAGAAGCAGCGGCAGTGAGAGACCTCACGAGCCAACATCTCAGTGGAGGTCAGCGTACAAGAAGAGACATTCAAAAACGTAGAAAAATAAAGTGGAAACGTAAATGGGACCCATACGCTGATCCCTGACTTCGAAGTGTGGGTAGCAAGAAAACATAAAGAGGTAAACTTCCACCTGACACAGTTCTTTTCTTTTTTTCTTATAATTCGCGCACGCTTCAAGGGGTTCGCACACTTCTTATAATGCTCGGCTATATGCTTGGCACAGCGTGGGCGTGTTAAGGAAAAGGAGAAGCAAAGAGGAAATGTCTATGAGCTTGTGTTTTGAATGCCTGTGGATCATAGTGATGTGGGAAGACAGAGCTTGGCAGAGCATTTCACATACGTGTTGTACGGCATGAATGTATTCGTGAGTATCTCCACAAATACAAACACGCGTAGGAGACATTCTGTCTTCAATGCAAGAGCATTGTAGAGAACGCAGAACACGTACTGGAAAAGTGCTCGAGGTTTAATAACAGGAGGCGCTTGCTGGAACAGCTACTTGGAGAGCAAGTCACTGCGGCTGGACTTATTCAAGCAATGGTGAGTACCGAAGAAGCCTGGAACGTGATTAACGAGATCATAGTGAGCGTGATGTTGCAACTTCGATGAGATGAACAGGCTGCAAGAAAGAGAGGGATTTTTTAGTCTAAGGAGAAAATAAACCTGCCCTGTGAAGGAATGCCTGGTGGTGGTACCGCAGGGAGTAAACAGGCCAGCAGAATGGGGGTTGGTTTTAGTCAGTAAAAATCTAACAGAATCCCACGTCAATGCTAAAGGTGCACATGGAAAGTCTTATAGAAGATTTTCAACCTCCTCCACAAAAACAAACCCTTCTTTGGGTGTTGTCTAGCCCGAATGCCGAAGCCACCCAGAATTGTGTACGTTAAAGCCCCCCGCAATAACGATTTCAGTTTTGCGATACTCGTATTTTTTGAAAATTCTTAATATTGAATCATACAGTGCATCAAACTCGCTCTGAGTTGAAACATTGTCTATGTTGGGGCTCCTGTAAAGGAAACATTAGTGGATGTTGCGCTCTTTCACATTTACGTTCAGCCAAATGAAATTAAATTCCGGATTGGAACTTTGGCTGAACTGAGGCAAAAGCTGAAACGCAACATCACTCACTGAATAAAATTGAGAGGTGTAATGGATATATTTGAGTAAATCAAATCTTTCTTCAGAATAAATTCAAATTTGACCGCCTACTAAGCGAAAATGCTTCAAAACCAATTAAACAAAGAAGTACAGCTGAACTTATGATTAAACATACGGTGGGCGTTAATGGGTTAATATAGATAGTTTATAAATAATTTATTTTGTAAAAAAAAGTAGCCCTTTTTGCACTCAAGCACAAATTCCTCCTTGATATATGATCCTTCTCTCTTACCTTTGTTGACTGAAATTTTCCTGTTAATTTCATTCACTTATCCGGTTCGTGTTTTCTTTTCTTTTTTTCTCTCTTGCAGTGCTACCAGGATTTTTGCACTGAATGACATCAGCAAACACCAATAAAACGACGACAAAGGCTCCCTCCGCAAAAACCCATTAAAAACATCCCAATACGCAATTAAAACTTTCATTTAGCAACGAGCAATGAAAAAGGGACAACAAAAAAGTTAAGGGAAAAACGCAAGGACGACAGAGATAACCTGGACCATCCGGAACGACGACGACGACGACTAAACAAGGAACCGAATTGAATTAAAAGAAACCACACGAATACAAGCGAACAACCAAACAAAAACAGAAAGACAGACGGAAAAAAATAAGGGTGGAAAGGAGCTAGTAACGATGGAATACAGTATTTGCACTAAGTGCAGGACACTGTGAGGAACTAACTTGTTGGTTTGTGGCGAACAATTCACTGTGGCAGTGGGCAGTGTGATGAGTAGAGGAGACGTCCTTAGAATTATTCTCCTTAAGTGAGGAAGAATTGACAGATTTTTTTCCTTCCAGCGATTTCACTTTACTGTGCATAGTGCGAGTCCTATGCGGCGCAACGTTCTGCACATTACGTGTATCGACTGCTGTTGATCGTCACTCCTGATGTCGACACTATACTCGAGCAAATATATGAGCAAATATACATACCAACGACAGGTGAGAATAAACCTTTTCCATAAGGATCTTGAGAAGATGATTCTATGAAACGAGAGAAGAAAGACTCGAACACCACATGAAGCTCTTTCGGTAAATTGGTTTCACACTTCACTGGAGTAGCTTAAAGGATTTTTTTATGCTATACCCCTCTGTCGCATATTCTTCGTCGTCGGCATACTCTTATCTTCTGTGAACTTCAACGAAACGGTTGATGCAAGTACTGTTGCAAACACACACACACACACTTTTATCCCATCATTCCCACTGGGGTAAGCGCTCGTTCCATTCAAACGAATCCTCCACTCAAAGAAGGGCATTCTCCATTTGCACTCTCTGCATCGCTGCATCTTGCTTATGGTAATTTTACAAAGCGCTTTTAGGAATCGGCCGTCGCTAGCACAACCAAACCAGGCGAACTGGGACGAGCGACCTTCATCGTCATCATCATCATCATCATCATCATCAACATCGCCGCGTTACCCCGCAAGCAAAGTCTCTTCTATGTATTCCCCCGTTGACAAGGGCGTGTAGAAGTGCAAATTCGAGTGCGAATTCTGTTCACATCAGTGCGGTACAATAAACAGATATAGAAAAATAGCGGTAAAAGGAACGGAACCTGAACAAAGTGTCGTTGTAAATGTGCATTAGATTACTGGCAGAATTAAATGGAAAGCCTTCGCGTTTGATATATTCTCACATTCACACTCAAACTCCGATTATTTAGTCGCAGTAGGATAAAACTGAAAATTTAATTCGATTCAGCGGCCACCAAAAGGAAATGTCCTTAAGTTCCGTGGTCATAGGGATATGTACGCTCGAGTGAAAAGCTAAATTTGTTTTTTCCACTGCAAGCGCACTATTCAAGAAAGTGAAAGATACAGAGAGAGTGCAAAAGTCCTCTTGAGATACTCAAATAAATAACTTGAACGAACGATAGCTACTAGCAATCACTTGACATAATGGCCAAAATGCTGGATTTTCTTGGCATTCATCAAATTGGAACGACACGGATGGCTTTGGTCGGGCTGTTTGCTGCACTGCTGCTGCCAGGTGAGTTGTTTTTGATAATATAACTTGTGGGTTGTTTCAGCTTAAAAAACCAAAGAGAAGGCACATTTGTTTGAATAGTTTCGGTTTAGCACTTTCGCTTGAAAAACCTTCGAATTTCCAATCATAAAAAAAAAACAGTTAAGAGCTTTCATTAATTAAACAAAAAATATCTATTTATCTTTTATCTATCTTTATTTTTGAATCATAGGAAGAACTTTTCCTTATCATCATATCTTCTGGCTCTACAACTCTGGTCTCGGTTCCGATTTCAAGCCGATGTCATCGAGCTTAGCATCCATAAACTCTGGGCGTCCTGGTGTACACCATTCTTTCAGCGTAGGCTTGTCGTGTTCTATAAATCCTAACGCAAAAGACTTTCCAAACAGGATCCTCTTCGCTTATGCGAACTAGGTGTGCTGCCCACCGGAGCCTACCGAGCTTAATTCTCTTCGATACCGTCGATATCACAGTAACGCTCGTAGATTTCATCATTATAGGGTCTCCGGTCCTTCCTCCCATACGGGGCCAACAATTCTCTCTCGAAAGCGGCTCAGAGGTTAGAATGCTTTTTGCTAAGCATCCAAGGCTCGGATCCATATGTAAGTACTGGTATGACCATTGTCTTATATACCAGCAGCTTGGATGTTATGGTTAAATTCCTGTATTTGAAGAGACTTGACAGATTATAGTAGGCTTTGTTGGCTTTACGCAACCGTGCGCATATTTCTGGTTGCCCGCTGTTATCGGCTGCCACATTTGACCCGAGATGGTTAAAGGAGTGCACTACTTCAAATTCGCGCTCCACTATTTGAATTGAGGGACCAATGTTGGATCTTCTACTCGCAGACGTGACCACCATGTACTTTGTTTTGCTTACATTTATGTGCAGCTCCAGATATCGTGCCGCCTGCTCGATCTGGATGAAAGATTTCTGTACAGAACATGGGTTTCTAGCAACGATGTCGTCTGCGTTAGCCAGTATCTGAATGGACTTATAGAGGATTATTCCTATCGCCGTTACGTCAGAGCCTCGGATCACTTACTCCAATGCAGTCATTTGTGATGATGCAATCCACGCTAGGAGCACCATACCAATAAGAAAGTGGTCTGAGTCAACATTGGTAGCGCGGTAAATTGGTACCGTTATCAGGTTCTGATTGTGACACACGTTATATATCCAGCTGCGAGTAGCTCCATCAGGAGATAAAAAAGTGCCTTTATGGATATTTTTACGTGCAAATCTTGTACTCGCAACGACCAAATTATTGCTTGCTGCCCATCTCTATGACTCGTTGTCCGTTGTCAGTAGTGTTCTCCTGTAAGCTATTGGTGCAAATGCTCCGCCTAAATACTGCCTAGTTTTGCATTCATATCCCCCATAATGATTTGTTCATCATAGTGAGGGCTGGCGTGTAGTTCCTGTTCGACGGATTCAAAGAATTCATTTTTTTTTCATCATCTGGAGAATCCTCTGTAGATGCGTTGTCCACGCACCAACCTTACTTTGAAGGGACTATAGCCCGGTCATTTAGCTTTTCCTATAATGGAGGAAAATTACCAGCGGCTACACTTGGAGCTTTGATCGCTTCGCCTACCTGCAATTCTGAAGCATTCTGTGCTATTCGCCCTATTCTGCTGATAGATGACCGCCACAGATTACATTACATCCAGAAAAGGCACCGTATCATGCGATTTACAATCTGGTGTCATCGTCGGACTTTATTTCTTCAACGATGAGACCAAAGTTTGCCTTACAGTGAATGAAGATCGTTATCCCACTATGATCAATGATTTTTTATTTTAAAATATGGATGTTATTGAACCTGACAAGATGTGGCTTCAACAGAATGGCACTACGTGCCATACAGCGATGCTCTTTAATTGTGTCTTCTGCGGTCTTTACTTTAAGGTCACGATTTTGATCTGAGTTCCTAATGTACCAAGGTGAGTTGACTATATGCCCCTTAAGACTTTGTTTTGGAATCGTTGGATTATTTCGAGATTATTTTTAGCCATACATCCACATAGCTGAATTCCGTATGCCCATACAGGTCTAAGCATTTGTTTACATAGAAGTAATTTATTATGAATAGACAGACATGATCTGTTCCCAATAAGCCAATATTGTTTTCTGAGTTTGATGAAGTTCCTCACTTCTTTTCTTTCATATTTGCTTTACATCAAAGTTCATTCCGAGATACTTTGCTCTGTTCGAGTAGAGGACTTCTCTTCCTGAGATAGTAATCTTTTTGGTCGTGAAATCGACATCAACAGATTAAGTACTGTTAACACGTAATAGTCATTTCTTGGTCACAACCTTGTACATAGGTTGTCTTCACAACTTTGAAGAGTTATAGTTGATACTAATTAACTTTTCTCACGGTGTCATCGGCAAATGTAGCTACTTTGCTGTTTGGAGGGACTTGTAAATTTGTAAAAAGTATATATAGTATTGGCCCTAATATAGTTCCTTGTGGGACTCCAGCTTTAATTTTTTTAAGATGCCAATAAGCATATTCTTGCTTGATACGGAAGTATCTTTCTGAGAGATAAGACTCCAGTATTACCGTATATTCATTAGGAAAGAGTAGCCATTAGTTTATATGATGATGATGATGATGATAATGATATGGGGGTAAATCAATGGCACTGCGACCCTTGTGGATCTATTGCGCCCCCCCTCGACTAGCGCTGTAGGGACGGTGCCTGCCCAACCCTAGAGCACTCCCTCAATATGGAGAGGTTCTAATGAATGACGTTCAAGCTCGGAGAATGCGTGAGTTCCCAGCTGGCCCCTCCTCTGGCGGATCGTTGCTCCGCAGTCGTTGAGAAGATGCCACGGGGTTTCCTCCGCTTCTCCACATAGCCTGCAGCTGTCATCCTCTTCTACTTTAATTTTCTTTAGGTGTCCCTTCAGCCTGCAGTGCCCTGTTAGGAACCCCGTAATGATACTAACATTACCCCTACTTAGTCCAATTATTGATCGGGACCTCTTTGGGTTATAGCCACCCAACATTTCTTTCGATTGCCGTAGACCTGGAAGTTCCTCTCATCTTAATGAAGCGGTTTCTTTACTTATATTGCGTAATTCTTCACGCATAATACGGTACCCAATTCCACAAAAGGGTTCCGGCCCTACAAGCGGAGTCTCTGCCCCTTTGTTTGCGAGCTTGTCCGCTTGTTCGTTACCTTCTATACCGATGTGTCCCGGCACCCAGTACAACTTTACTTTGTTGTTTTCACCAAGTTTGTTTAGCCTTGTTTTGCATTCTTCCACCAGTCTAGACGTGGTGTGGACTGCATCTAAAGCTTTTAGCGCGGCTTGGCTGTCTGACATGATGGCTACTTCCTGCCTCATGTATTTCTTATTCAGATTGAATTGAGCGCATCTTTCGATGGCGTGTACCTCTGCTTGGAAGATACTCGGATAATGGCCCATTGCTTCTGAGTACTTGGTTCGTGGCCCTATTACTCCCGCACCTGTGCCCTCCGCCTTCTTTGATCCATCCGTATACCATTTTATAGTTCCTGGGTGTATCTTGTAGTCTATTTCGGACCTGAATTCCGACTTGGTGCTTAGTTTGACTTCATAGTTCTTTTTGAACTCCAGCTTTTGCACCATGTTGTCACATGGCATGCATGCCACAGGGGTTAGCTTGGCCAGTGAATTCATTAAGTTCCTCGCTCTGCTGCCCGTGATGCAGCCAACCTTGGTCAGGCGTACTAGGGTTTCATTGGATTTGCCCTCTACCCCTATATGCAGCGGGAGTAGCCCAATGATTACCTCCATGCCCGCCGTTGGGCAGGTTCTCATAGCTCCTGTGATTAGGACACAAGCGAGTCTTTGTACCTTCTCCAATTCTCTCCTAGTGGTGCTTAGCTTGGTTCTACCTGCCCATGCCACTGCTCCGTAGGTGATCATTGGTATAACTATCATAGTGTACATCCAGTGCATTATCTTGGGGCTTACTCCCCATGATTTGCCTGCCACCCTTCTGCACACCATGAGCGCTCTCTTAGATTTTTTTATTACTGCCTGCTGATGTTTATTCCATAGCAGTCTCTTGTCTAATATCAGACCAAGGTACTTGACCTCTTCGCTGATTGGGATCACTTCACCATTGAGGGTTATTGGTCGTTGGAGCCTTAGTTTATATAGTAATCCTTTATGCCAAACCTTATCAAACGCTCAAGCCACGTCTATTAATATAGTTGAACATTTTATAATCTATGGCTTTTTCAATAGTGTCGGGTATGCTAAGAATCTGCTCTATAATTGAGTATTTTTCCCTGAACCCGAACTGACGAGATAGAATCACGCCTTTCAATGAACGGTTCAAGCCTCTTGATAAAGATCTTTTCAAATAACTTTGACATGATGGGCAACAGTGAGCAGCTGGCCCTTTAAGATGACGCTTCACTAGAATACTTCCCTGACTTCGGAATCATTATTACTTCGGCAATATTCACATAGCAAGGAAAATTTTTGGATGTCAATCAAGCATTCATTATTGCTTGGCTCGCTGGTGCACTTGCTGCATCAGTTCAGCTGTAATAAGGTAATAACCAGGGGATAGAGCAACCTCCTCACTCCTTTGTGTGCTTCTTTCTGCACAAATTCCATGCACTAATCTTTCATTGGGTTGAAATATGTTTACCATGTGTTCGGAAAAAAGCATTGCCTTTCCATATTTCTTTCAGACCAAGAACTATTATTAGCTCTAAGAGGTGGCTTCTGTTGTATAGTGCGTTCGTGATATTTATCTGGCAAAAAAAAATCATCTGAAAAAAAAAGCTGAATACCAAACTGGGAGTCAATAAACTCATACCATACCTTCCAGGACCATTGTATAGTAATCTATTGCCAACATGCTAAAATGTTGAATTGTTGATGAAACTTTTCTAATTGCAGTTATAGTATATACTGAACAAAAAGCCCTCAAATGTTTACCTCCTCAATGAATGGAATGAAAACCAAAAAAAACCTCCACCACACTCCTCTGTTCACTCGAAATGATTAAAAACTTTTCCGCAACAATAATTACAAAATTACCACATATATTGGCAGGATAACGACATTACGAGGATCAACAATTTTCCAACAAAAATTCTCAAAATAGTCACTGAGTTTGTGAGAGGGTAAGAGTTACAGAGACTGAGCAAGAGGGAGAGAGAGAGAGAAATTATTTGTAAACAAAAAGTAAAATGTAACTGTGTGCGACTGTTTGTGTGAGTCGTAGTGTATCTGTGTATGTGGACTTTTGACTAACTTGTCCAGTCAGTCCAGACAGTTGCACAGTAAAGTGCTGCGTTTATTTAAGTGAGGACAACAACATCCGGAACGATGGACGATGACAATCGACATTATTCTCCAGTTCATCGTTCATACGCTGCCATGAGCAGGTATGTAAATCTCTACAGCTAGTACAGTTATTGTGATTATTTATTCACAGAATATGGAAAATGTTTGCACCTGATGATGCACTGATCCGTATCCTGCGTATTATGGCATGGAGCATCATGGCGGTAAAACTAAAACTACTGATTTCGATGGCCAAATTCCTCGATGTTGGTCCCTCGAGCCAGGTATCATTTATTAAATGCTTATTTAACGAGCTGTTGGCTGGGTCGACTGCTGCATGCAGCGATGTCGAATGTGTCGAAATATTTATTGAATATTTCAACTTGCGATAGTTAATTAGTGTCACAACGACGCGATGACACAGTTACGACTTATTATGAAGAGGGTGGGGGCAGCTTATTATGTGGACAATGATTTTTCAGGGATCGTATTTTGTACCCCAGCAGCACCAGCAGCAACGTTGAAAATTTGTATTCTCCCGCATTTATGCATTTCGATGGCATAAGGTGTTAGTATTGGCAACTAATCGCAAGCACGTATGTATGTGTGTGCGCTTTAATTCATTGCAAATGTCAATGAGCATCAGATCACCACTTCCAATGCGTTTCGCCGCCCGATTGTGGCCATCAGATATATACGTAAACGTAAACACATTCCCCCCTTATACGCCAATTATAGGATTGCAATTGAAAACTGATGACGTCGACAATGACTACGATGATAATGATGATGTCCTGAATGCCGCAGCAATTGCAGTGCCCAGTGATGCGCACCACATCAAATGCAAATGCATTTTGTCACATTCGATAATGATGGCCGGGTTATCTCTCCATTCGTTTGTTGTGGCGATTCTGGTTGTGCGATTGCGAATGCGGGTCACCGGAGCCGGGTCGAACGGGCTGATGGTGTGCTCTGGATGCGGTTATCATTTCAAATGTGAAATGCAAATATTATTTTTATTTTGCGGTGTAAATTCGATTACTAATTAGCAGATATGGAATGTGTATGGGCTACTGATGGTATTTATGGGAAAATGAGAATTTATTGCATTAGAGCCATTCGGGCTATTATGTGCAGCCAAGTGGAAGCAATGAGATTTTCAATTTCTGATTTGATTTGTGCAGGATGTGCAGGATACTATCAGAGGCTTACAAACAATAATTTATTGTTTTATAGTTGCATAGATTTTGGTGCAAATGTTGGCGAATGGTTAATACTCGAACGAATCAATTTTTTATCCAATTGCACAGCCGGGAGTTGACTGGTCCAGATTTTTCACTCAACCAAATTCAAACTTTTGCAAATCAAACATCAATTGTTTTCCAACACACTTGCAATTGTTATTAATAAATATTATTAAATTTTAATAAAAAAAATATAATCAAAATCAAAAAATCAATGTCATTATCATATGTAGTTATTTATTTGGTGGGCGCTGTGGCCCAACTTGTTAGCGCGTTTGGCTGCTGAACGGTAGTTTTGAAGTTTGAATCACTGAAACACCAAAAATCTAGCCAAAGGTCCCATCTCTCGCAATATCTGACAAACGAAAGTAATAACTTGTAACAGATAGTTTCTCAATTCGACTTTCGGATGGTAGTAAGAAGCAAGCCGTTGCACAGCAATGGTCCTTCGAGCCGAATATTTTTTATTTTTTTTTATTCATTCCTATCCTAAAAACTTACAGTTCGCTTATACAAACGGAATTAAATAAATAGTGTTCGTTCTTTAACTTCACCAGTTAGTGTTGAGCGACACTTCAAGGGTATTTTTACGAAATAGAGATCTGAAAGTGGCGTAACTTCTTTCTTTCCTTTACTCCGCGGCGGAGCATAGGGCTTCTACAAACGCCCGCCAACGTACTCGATTTAACACCTGAGGTTTCAAGAGACTCTTGACTTCTTGCTTCCTCTTCTATTGTCCTTTTCCATGTCTTGCTAGGACGGCCAACTCGGCGGCTTCCTTGTGGATTCCAGTCGAGCGCTAGTTTCGTAAGGTCATCCGCTGGATTTCTCAAAGTGTGGCCAATCCAGCTCCATTTTCGTCGTCTGATGGTGATCGCGATTGCTTCCTGCTGTGTTACTCTCCGCAAGTCTTGATTGTGGTGATAATTTCCGGCCATCTTATTCTCAGTATCCACCTTAAGCACTTGTTGATGAAAACTTGGAGGCGCGTCGCAATTGACTCTGTGACTTTCCACGTTTCGCAGCCATACAAGAGTACTGAGAAAATGTTAGATCTGAAGATCATTAGCTTTAGATTCCGGTTGATTTGCGAGGAGTTCCAGATATAGTTTAGCATACTATAGGAGTGTCACGGCTTGCTTACACGAGAGCACACATCCGAGTCAGCACCACCATTTTTTGACATCCAGCTGCCCAAATAACAAAACAAATCGACTTCCTCTATCTGATGTCAGTCAATCGAGAGATCACATGTTCCACTAGCGTTAGTTTTGTTTTTGAGACGTTAATTTTTAAACCCACTGTCACCTAGCGACTGTGTTAGGAGACAGATATCATCGGCATAGTCTAGGTCTTCTAGGCGGTGAAAAACATTCCATGGCAGACCCGATGGAGTACGAGTTACTATTTTCATCACCCAGTCGATAACAATTGTGAAAAGCAGTGGTGAGAGGGTGCAGCCTTGCTTGACTTCCGAGTAGATGTTGAAAGGTGAGCCAAGATGACCGTTATGAATGACGCGGCATGTTGAGTCGCGCTACAGCTCATTAATGATGTTAATGATTTTTCCGGAACACCATAGCTAGACAAAATCTGCCACATCATGTTTCGGCCTCAGCTATCAAAAGCTCAAAATTGGCTCTAAAGCATTCCGTAAGCGCCTAGCTATTATAGAGGAGATCACTTTGTTTATGGTGTTTAGAAGGGTGATTCCTCTCCACTTTTCGCAATTGCTCAAATCACCTTCCTTGTGGAGTTTGACTATTAAGCCTTCTTTTAACGACGATGGAATGGATTCAGATTCCCAGTTATCTTGATATATCGCATGCAATGTTCGCATAGTTAACTCGACGTCGGCTTGGAGGAGTTCTGCTTAGATGTTTTCATTGCCTGCTGCCTTACCTGATTGCAGTGAACGAATTGTTGTCCTTATCTCATCCAACGAAGGGGTAGTGACGCTGTTGTTCCTCCATAAGGAACAAAGAGCCATTATTGCCTTAGCAGGATAGTTGATGTGGTGTTTCTTGTTGGCGAGCTTACGAGCGAGTTGGTAGACTGTGCTATATTGTCTGCTATCAGCGGGTTGCTGTGCTCGTGTTGCGATGTCGCTACGCCAAGCTCGTTTGTCGTTCCTAGCTGAACGGTCAACTTGTCCAGATCCCTATACTTCCGCGATAATGCGCTTCGCTCGGTACCCGAGGCCGCGTTTAACTCTGCTTTGATGGATTGGCGTTCACGAATGGTACTCCATGTGCTATCTGATATACATTCTTTTCTAGTTTTGTTGGGATAACCTAAAATGGTTGGGGCAACTTCCGTAAACGCAATTACTGTTTTCTCCCATTTAGACTCTAGGGCTTGGGGCTGTATCTCAGAGAGAGAGCCTGTTGTACGCGGGATACATATTGCAGTTTCACATCTGGGTCTTTCAGTGCTGCTACAGCTGGCTTTCTCGTTATTTGACTTCGTGTGGCTGAGTGGACCGCGAGTTTCAACCGGACACTGCCAACCACAAGGTGGTGGTCGCTGAAGACGTCGGCTGCTCTTAGGGTTCCAACGTCCAGCAAAGATTATCGCCACCTGCGGCTTATAGCGATGTGAACAATGTGGTTGTTGTACATGTGATCAGGAGAGGTCCAGGTGGCTTTGTGGAGGTTTTTGTGAGAAAAAATTGTGTCTCAAATGATTAGGTTGCGATCGGAACATAGATCAGCAAACTATTCACCGTTGTTATTCATAGAACCAAGGCCGTATTTTCCCATGACATGTTCGCAATCACTGTTGTCGCTGCCTACCTTTGCGTAAATTAAAAGCTAGGATTTGCTTTTGTGTATCAAGGAATCTTATCAAAGCCAGTTCATGAGATTAGTTCGCGTATTTCTTCGGAGACATTGAGCAAAGAAGAGCCTTTGCGCAAAGTTTTTTTGCAATAGCTCCTTTGGGACATGATAATAGCGCAGATCAAGTCTTATGAAGCATCAGTACGTCCAGCGAGTATTCTTCTTCAGAGTATTTATTCTCAAAGCATAAAAAAGTCCAATAAATTTGATATCTGCGATCGAATTTAGAACACTGGTAGCAATTTATTTCCATCTCCCGCTCGATTTTTCAAAAAAAATAAAAAATAACTAAGTAACTTCCTTGTTCTTTTGCCACCATTTTGATAAAGGACATTTTTTATCGGTGGGATGAGGGACATAATATATCTGACACACAATTCCACAGCCATTCAGTTCGTACGAGTAATGGAAAAAAGAAACGAAACAAACAAAAAAATCTGCCAACAAATTCCAAAAGAAATTAAATAAATAAACATCGAAGTTGAGAAAGGACCAATTTTTCTGTGAGCAGGAATTTCCAGCTACAATAATAATGAATTGGTAAGGTGGATGGGCGGGCGGACGTTAGGGTATTTGTCACTAAATTTTTATATTAGAGTATAATAGTGGGAAAGTTTTTACGGGCTCACCAACCCGACGGGACACATTGTGCCAATTTGTTGGTGTGCGCTGAAACTTTTCTCATTTTCACTTGAAGCAACAGCGATAAAACGTTGCTTGTCCGTCCGTTCGCCGGTTTGCCCGCCCCAACCCCAATTTCCAACGATTCCTCCACCATCCAACAAACTTTGGCACAAACAAATATCACGCAAAGGAAATGTCGAAAAGAATTGCGTGAAATTTATTTCTCGTTCTTGCTGTGCTCCTGGTGTCGTTGTTGTTGTTGTTGTTGGCGTTGGCGTTGGCGTTTTTGTTTTTCCCGTCGTTGTTCCATCGTTCGATTCTGAGGACAAATGGCAGACAAATTCTTTCTCCTCTGGAAATATCTTCGCGTAATCGGCGAAAAATTATCGACAGGAACAACAAATTGACGAAAAATTTCAATTTTCGATGTCGCTCGTGCGAGTTTGTGGATGGGCGTGAAACGCGATATTACAATAATGGTGATGACGGTGGCGGCCGGGGGCAATTCACATTCCGCTCACAGATTCGTCAATTTTTCTAGTATCTTTTTGTTGTTGTGCTGTGATGTTAGCAACTCACTTTTACCAGAATTGCTGATGCTAATTTCCAAGTGGCATATTACTGTATGCGATTGCCAGGAGGCACACGGCGGCGCGGGCGCCATTAAATGGCCAAATTAAAATTCCTTTTTGTCGCAGTGGAATTCAATTATTTTTATTGGCAGAAAAACTGGTTTTTGTCGCCAGTAAGGGTCGATTTGTGAGGGAGGATCGGTGCGTAGTTGATGCTTGGAAACGACAAGAGCTTATTTACAGTCTACATTTTAAACGAGAATTAGCAGTAGCCAGGCTGGCAGTCAACAATGGAATGTTAAGCAATAGAGTACGAGCGCAATAAATTCGAAGACTTCTCTTCTCCAGCCACCAATGCTAGAAATTACTAACGTAATTCGGTTATTGGTAATAAGTAATTCCAATGTGTCTGGGTGAAACTTGCAATTGGTTATTGAAAAAGTATTTATGGCTGAAATTAAGCCTTAAAGTCCTTAATCGAGTACAGAGATATAAGCCGAACAATTGTACATTCGGTTTTTGCAAGAAAAAGTCCACATATCGTTAATAGGCTAGCCCAAGATGGAGTTAAAGAACCCCAGGGCAAGTAGGGAGGACTGGACGTAGGCCTCGAAAGTCTGCACGGAACCAAGAATCCAAAGGCCAGTTAAAAGATTCCAGCCCTATAAATCGGCAGGTGTATGTAGGGTTATCTCTGCTGTCATGCACGCTCACATGCACATTAGATAACCCCATTACGCACCTTTTAAGACTACCAAGAAGCAGTCTAGTGCTCGGGTGGTATATACCGAAAAGTTGAGAAAGGCAAGGTTTGTATTCATACCTTAAGTGGGGGAGAAAGCTTCCAACCATCCAAAGTCCTGCAGACCAATTAGCCTGACTTCGTTCGTTCTAAAGACTATCGAAAATGTTTTCGAGAATTTTATAAAATCGAGAGTACTGGAAAAAGAAACACTACACTCCAGCCAGCTACAGAGACCGCACTGTGGGAGCTGATGGAAAGTATAGAGCGGTCGCTTGCTAGTAAGGAAATCGTGATATGCGCCTTCTTTTATATCAAAAGAGCATTCGATAACGCCTCTCATGGTGCGATAAGAAATGCTATGGAGAGGAAGAAGAATGTTGTCTCTAAATGGCTGTGCGAGATACTTCGTACCAGGACAGCGGTCACTAAAATCGGTGATAAAACCATTATGGTCAACACTACAAAAAAATGCCCACAAGGAGGGATATAGTCTCCCCTTTTGTGGAGCATTCATGTAGATGCAATACTTCAGCGACTAGCTGAAGCAGAACTTATGCCCGAAATGGTCATCGTAGCAAGAGCGAAGTTCGAGGAAGTAGATGATGGCATGAGGTGGGACTCAAGGTAAGCCCAAAAAAGACCACAATGATTCCCTTCACCTTCACCTTCACCAATAAAAGAAATCTGCGGCGAATGCACCCGATTAACCTCAGTGGAGAAGATATCACCATCAGCAAAGGTGATATTTGATAGCAGACTGCTATGGAGCAAACACCGACAAGCAGTATGTACAACAAAAATAAAAAGGAGCACAGTTTATGAAGAAGGGTAGCATGTAGATCGTAGAGAGTGAGTCTTATAATATTGCACTGGATGTACACTATGATAGTTATTCCAATAATTACCTACGAAGCAGTGGCTTTAGCGAATAGAACCAAGTTGGGTACCACGAAAAGGGAATTGGATAGAGTGCAGAGGCTGGCTTGTATTTTAATTACAGGACCCATTAGAACCTGCCTCACAGCAGAAATGGAGGCGATCCTTGTAGATTTGTACATTTAGTGCTAGAGAGAGAATCCAGGGAAACCGAGTTACGTTTGAGCAAGGTAAGCTGCTTTATGAAGAGCAAGAGATATAATGGAATCAATGGTCAAGTTGACTCTCTTAGCGAGCATGCCATGTGATAAGATGTTGCAAAAGCGTGAACTCAAAGAGAAAGGGGTTCGGGTGTCATAAAGTGGTACACGGATGGAACAAAAGGCACGGGTGCTGGAGTCTATGGGCCACGAACCAATTACTCTGTAGCAATGGGGCAGTACCCGAGTATATTCAGACAGAAGTACATGCCTTCGAAAGATGTGGTCACTGTAATTTAAAAATGAACTACATGTGGTAGAAAATAGCTGTCATAACAAACAGCCAAGATTTGCTAATGCATGCCACATCACTTCTAAACTTGTCCATGAATGCATGGTGAAGCTAAACAGATTTGGCGAAGTCAACAAAATGCGTTTGTACTGGGTGACGTGACACAATGGCATAGAATGCAACGAAGCAGCGGATAGGCTCGCCAATAAAGGAGTAGAAACTCCGCTTTTATGTCCAGAACCGTTCTGTTGGATAGAGTACCGCATAATGCGAGAAGAGATACTCGTTATAAGTAAGGCAGCCGCTTCCGTAATTTGGGAGAATCTCCTAGGTCTACGGCAAGGAAAGTTACGGCTGGGTAACTATAATCCAAAGAGTTCTCGCTTGATATTGGGAATAAGTAGAAGTAATGTAAGAATCATTACGGGTTTCCTAAAAGGACATTGCAAGCTGAAAAGGCATCCAAAGAAATTAAAATTAGACGAGGATGGTAGCTACAGACTCTGCGAGGAAACGGAGGAGATCCCGTGGCATCTTCTCAACGAATGCGGAGTAACGATCCGACAGAAAAGAGATCAGATGTGAACTCACGTAATCTCAGAGTTTGCATTCATTGAAGTCATTTTTTGGTTCATCTCATTATGAACAATTACTGAGCTTACAACGACAATGCCAAATATTGTATCGACATCCATTTTTTCTGATCCAAACAATAAGGGTCATCCAGAGTCACATCTATGCCTATTAGGATTTGATAAAGTCTGTTTTATTATTGCCGGTTTTATTTTGCTTCCAAACTTTCTGACAATCTCCGCCATTTCAGCTCCACGACAAGTTGAAATCATGAGCACATCTGGCTTATCATGCCACTTCAAAACTTGCATTCCCTTTTCGACCATTGCCTGCTTTAACGGCCATGGGCAAAAGACTAATTGACTTAGACACTTGACTTTAAATCGCATGTCATTGACACTTAAAAGGAGCCCATTTAGCAACTCATGAAAGTTCTCTTCCCATCGCTTTAAGATGCCTTTGAAGCCGAATCTGATTCGCGGATGCAGTCTTTCGTGATGATGCAATCCTCGCTCGGAGCACCATGCCAACAAGATAGTGGTCCAAGTCGACGTTGGCACCTCGGTACGTTCGTATCGTCGTCAGGTTCGGCGTCTATCTGAATGCGAGTGGCTGCATTTGGAGATACCCAGGTGGCTTTGTTGATATTTTATCTCGCAAGACTTGTACTCGCAACGACCAAATTCTCGTGTACGCTATGGGTAAAAATGTACTGCCTAAATACTGGCTCCCTATCTATTTTAGCATTCATATCCCCCAGAATATTTTTTACATTATACTGAGGGCAGACATGGAGTTCCCGTTCGACTGATTCAAAGAATTCTTCTTTTTCATCATCTGGGGAATCCTCTATCGGTGCGTGAAGGTTTGTGAGGCTTATGTTTTTAAATCTGCCCCACTTGCTAAGGGTGCATAGCCGTTCATTTATTGCTTTAAAACCGATAACGGTGGGTTTCATTCTTTTGCTGAAATTAAATAAAATGTCTGGCGCAGTGGAAAAGCGCACGTCTACTGGAGCAGGGTTTCGTGGTTTGAATCCCAGTAACACTAAAAAGTATTTTTCACGGTGTCCCATCTCTCGCGAATGGCTGACAGACGTTCCGAGAGTAATAACTTGTCATGGAAAGCTTCTCAATTCGCCGTTCGGATTCGGCCTTAAATTAGGACCTACAACCATTTGTGTCCAAAAATATACATGCACAATAAAAATGTTCACAAAAAGCTAGGCCTTGGACCGGAACAGTCTGTCGCGCCGAATATTATTATTATTATTATTATAGAGTCTGGAAAATCGGCACCATTGCGCTGTCCTGATTGACTTTATATACCAGTAGTCCGTCTGTTTAGAAAAAACTTTGTCAGTTGTTCTTCAGAACTGGCGAACCTATTTATCCAATAAATGATCAATTTATAAATTTCCTTCGCCTTCTTCGGCGGCCTTCTACCCGGCCTTTTTAACAAAAATGGTTGACCTATTTCCTAGACACATAATATACGCGATTTTATTCTCTAACAATTTGTAATAAAAATAATTTATAACGCTCGGAGATTGAATACATTTAGGAAACTGCACACACAAACACATCCTTATCTTTCGTCCGGCACAATTTGATGACATTTCTCTCCGAAGCATTGCAAATCGACCAATAACCGAAAGAAAATCTAAATGGAAGCACATCGAAGAATGAGAAGAGACATAAATAATTTATATTGCACATCGCCAGCCGGCCCTGCACACACTCAGATACAGATACAGATACGCAAAGGTATAAACTTTCAAAATTTATATCGCAATAAGGTGGAATTTATTGAATTCAATGCGCTCGCTGACCATCAGTTGTCGACGATAAATGGCATATTGATTGCCATAACGTACTTTGCGTCCAACCGACGAAATTGGTCCATATCGGTGCTTCGATATATGATGGGTCCACTAGCCGATCGACCGTTCCATAGTCAGTGCAGCATTAAAATATGTTTATTGGCAACTAAGCGTTTACCGCATTAAATAATATTTTTGCTTTGCTCAGTCTGGGTGGACTTCTTTTGCTGTCATGTGTGTGTGTACAGGGATGACAGACGGCAAAGAAAATACCCAAGGACATTACGTGAGTGTCTGTGTTGGTTCGCATACGACTTTGAGGCGATTTTCACACGCTTAAAAAATTGGTTATGCGAATTTCTTGAGAAGTTTATTGCGGTAAAGAAGCGGAAAAAAAACTAAAATTTGTGGCTCTGGTCCAACTCCGTTTCGGAGACATTGATATTTTAGAATAGGTTGCGGATGCGGGTCAATCGACAGCATCGTAGCAGCGCATCATCTGCTCTATCGTGACGTAACGTTCGCATGTGAATTATTTTGTGAGCTCTCCAATATCACTTGGCAATGCCAGGAGAATCGTCGATTTGTCGTGCAGTCTTTCAAAGGAAACTAAAAAAGCCAAGAGTCGATTTATTTGTGAGGAAAATCCTCCTCAAGGAATGTTCATTTATCTTCGCTCGAATATGTCTTCTTGCGCAATTCAATTATAATCTAATGGAATGTTAGACAGGGAAGTGGAAATAAGAAGACGAAGACGACGGTCAGTTTGGGATTTTTTTTTTCTTGGTAAAGAATGCAAATTGCTGTGCAAAGGTTTTGTTCCAAGAAGAGCCTTTTTCTTTTCTTTTCTTTTGGAATAACATTGGCACGCCCATTGAAAATTTATATGTGCACTGTTACTAAAATTAGTAGAATAAAATAACTGATGCTGTGACATATTAAAAGTATAAACTTAAGTAAGAACTGCAGCTCAGTTTTCCATTGGACGAAAGTCAGACAGACAATTGCCTTTTTATCCAAAATGCACATCGCACGAATCGAATACGATAAATTACCTATACTTCACCATATTAGAAAAGGGACATTTATCACAAATGGCTTTCAAGTCTGTTAGTGGAAATTCAGTGTAGTTCTTTAAGACTCTAGTTGAGGATTATTGCCATCACAGAGAGTGCAGCAGATGCGCTTTTATGATTTTTCACACTTCCATGCATACGCCTAAAAAATGTATACTCCCCCCGGTAATATAATTTTACTGGCTTCCGTCTTTACATGTGACGAAGAGCCCTTGTGGAATAAGCGAGAATACGTTTATGAAAGTAGTTCATAACGATCACCTTCAATTTTTGATATATGCCATCAATGTATGATTCTTCAAATTTATCGGCTAAATCATTTACTAGGTAGTCGGCAGTTTTAGGCAAGTTTATCATTGCATCATCAAGAAAGACAGCATCCGCAAAAGAGATTCGAGTCAAAACGGCTGCCCTTCGCAACAAAGATACCAGAAACAACTCCGGTCAAGTGATAGGACTCGTCCTAAATGCAGGGAGAGTTAGTCTTGGGGCTGGGATATCAGGCGTAGAAGAGAAATGGACACGTCTTAAAAATACTGTCATTAGCACTGCTGACTCCATCTTAAGCAGTATGTAAAGTAGGGACTGAACGTAAGAATATTGCGTACCGAGCAATGCAACAATCTCACAGAACGGGGCCACGCGCAGATGAATATAAAGAGTTCAGGAGATATGAAAAACCAGTTCACCGGCGAAAGAAAGCAGCCTAGAAGAAGAATATCGTCCGTGAACTAAAAAAGTACAGAGAACGAGGACCACACCAGGCGCAGAATTTCTACCAAAGAGTCCACGGTATGACGCAATATACACCTCGTTGCACATACTGCAAAGACAAAGAGGGTAATCTGATCGCCGATCTCAAAGGCATCTTAGAGCGATGGGAAAAGCACTTTCATGAGTTGCTAAATGACCAGCTAACTGAGGAATTGGAGGCTCCAACAACGACCGAACACCACACTATGCTGCCGCCGCCAAGCATAGACGAAGATATCAAAGCGATAAATCGGCTCAAAAATAATAAGGCCCCCGGTATCAGAAGGTATCCCAGCGGAGCTGATTAAAACAGAATATGCCGAAATACTATAACAATTCATGAAGTATGGGAGGAAGAAGCTATACCAGAAGACTGGCGACTGAGGTTGTGACAGTGCCCCAAACATAAGAAAGGAAATATCACAACAAAATATCACATATGAGATTTTCTCCTCTATCCTACAAGACAGGATAGCACCATACGCAAAGGTCCATAACAGTGTGGCTTCATCCCAGGCAAATCAACAACATGTGATGGAAGATTTTCTAGAGTTTCTAAACTCACTACACAATCCTTTTATAGACTTTAAAGCTACCTATGATAGCATAGCCAGTGTAGATTTTTATAAAGCCATGAGAGAATTTGGCATCCGAAATAAACTGAAACGACTATGTAGGTTGACCATGACAATGTTATAAGCCAACTAAAAATATCCGGATCACTATCAAGCCCATTCAACATCTATAACAGGCTCCGACAAGGGGATGGACTCGCCTGCGTCCTCTTCAACCTGGCGTTGAAGAAAGTGATCCTGACTTAATGGCGAGAGGAACAATCCTCTATAATGGCTTACGCAGACGAAATTGACATCATTGGTAGAAACCGAAGAGCTGTACAGGAATCTTTCATCCATATCGAGCAGGTGGCACGAAATCTGGGACTGCACATAAATGAGAGCAAAACAAAGTACATGGTGGCCACGTCTGCGAGTAGAAGATCCCACATTGGTTCCTCAATTCAAATAGTGGAGTGCGAATTTGAAGTATTGCAATCCTTTAACTATCCCGGGTCAACTTTAGCAGCCCATAACAGCATGGAACCAGAAATACGTGCATGGTTGCTTAAATCCAACAAAGCCTACTGTAGTCTGTCAAGACTCTTCAAATCCAGGAACTTAACCATAACATCCAAGCTGCTGATATATAAGACAATGGTCATACCAGTACTTACATATGGATCTGAGACTTGGGTGCTTTGCAAATAGCATTCTCACCTCTTAGCCGCGTTCGAGAGGAAAGTCTTACGGAGAATTGTTGGCCCCGTATGTGAGGAAGGACGATTCCGGAGACTCTATAATGATGAGATCTATGAGCGTTACCGCGATGTCGACATCTTGAAGAAAATTAGGCTCGGTAGGCTCCGGTGGACAGGACACCTATCTCGCATGAACGAAGAGGATTCTGCTCGCAAAGTCCTTTGCGGTAGGATTTATTGAAGACGACAGCTAGGCCGGCCAAGCCTACGCTGGAAGAATGGCGTAGACTAGGACGCTCAGAGCTTAGGGATGCCAAACTGGATGACATCGGCTCGAAATCGGAACCGGTGGAGAGACATTTTGCGGGAGGCCAGGACCGGACCCCGGCTGTAGAGACAAATATGATGATGATTAGTTAAATATCACAACAATGGGGCTTACCTAGTTTTTATTATAATAACCAAGGAGCTGATGTTAAACAAATATGGACGATGGAAAAAATAAAATTGTTCGCCTATTCCCATTACATATTTTTGACAAAAAAAAAACTCTACGTTCTCTACGAAAACTAGAGAACGCTGTAGAAATGGGACACCAAACCTTCAGTGTACCCAGCGAATCAAAAGCGCATTATAAAAATGAAAGAGATTGTCACTGTAAAGGATGTAACAATATCTCTCATTTTTAGAGCAGCAACTTCCTCGTCTTAGTTTTTTGTCATAAAATTAATTTGTCAATGTAATTTCCTTGGGAAGGCTCAGCTCCTAATGCCAAAGATTAGTAACGAAATGTCAAATCAATTACTGCGTAACTTTTAGAACGTAAAGATAGAAAAGATAGAGAGACAATTAATGTCAACAAACAATAAGAAGTGATATTACAAGATGTGGGCAACATAAACGAAAAAAATAACCAAACAAAAGTATTTTATTGAAAATGCTACACAAAGAATGCTATGCTAGGAGATTTCTTTCAATAAACCGAAGCTACAACCGAAAGGGACGAAATTGGCCAATTATTATCATTATCTTTATTTATATCTTTTTTGTCTTGTCCTGTTGTTACCGCAGTAACAGCATCTGAGCCTTATGAGTGAACCGTGCGAACGTGCCAAGCTACTTACCCGCCTACTTTCCTCTTATAGCAAAAGGATCAAATGAGATTTAATCGCAATTTCAATTTAATTTTGTAAAAATCCTCACTCGATGTTGCTGTTGATCAAGTAGAGTGCCGCCGCCTTTGTATATGGAGTGAATAGAATAGAGCCTCTTCTGGCAGATAAAACGTAACTTTATCTCAAGTTTGTTTATTCGAATCTCGATGGCACACGACAAACGCAATAAATAACTGGAAAGTTAATGTTTTTAAGGATTTTATTTCCAACGTAGCGCCGCAGACTGATGACTTCTTGCCGGTGTTATCTTTTAAGACAAAAAAAATCTAACCAACCTATCCCTGCGGTATCCTCTTCACTTAATCAACATTATCTTGTCGTATCGAAAATTCCCTTCTGAATATATCAAAGCAATTAATTCCAAGCTTATAATATTGTCGACTGTATATGTATGCACACACTGTATAGTAGATACATGTGTGTACCTTCAGCATCAATACAGAAGTGTGAGTATCTCACTTAATTTATAGTACTGGCATTAGTATAAGCGAGAGATTACTCGGCGACGATAACGATTACACGCATGAAGCGGTGTAATATAATTATATATATATATCATACACATATCCTGAAAGGATTTCCGATTGACACCCACCACATATCCAGCACATCAAACATCTATATCTCTGTATAAATCACCACAAAAGAGATTAACAGCGAAAATGATTAAATGACACATTGGACAAGGTCGACTGACGTCAAACAAGAAGCAGTCAGCAATTGAACAAGATGTTGTGGTATCTACGAGTGGGAGTACGAGTATGTAAGACCCACATACCAGCCGTATCTAAAACGGCATATAAATGTCGCAATGGAACAACATGCGTTCAGTAAGTCGACAAAGTATCTATTCATATAGCTGACAGGTTGTATAGATACTTAGAGAAAACATTTTGTGTAAATCGTCCTTGCACAGTTCAAATTCTCAATCGTGGTTTCAGATTCGCGTTCTATTTACAAACCGTACCCAGAGTAACTAATTTTGAGGCAAAGTTTGCACTAAACGTACAATTACGCTTATATCTTAACTTAAAGACCGATTGATGAGTAGTGTTTGAATACCTTGGTTATATTTCTACTTAAATGCAGAAACAATTCATCTTAGGTTATATTCACTCAAAGAGGCGTACCACCTACCCAATGAACGATAGTACAGCCTTAGTAGCAGAATGTCTCAACTCCGCTGTCGAGCATATTTCCTTGTGAAAGATGCGTCTCCTTAACAAAAGTAATTCTGGACATTCACAGAGAATCTGCATCTTCCGAGCAGAACCTACATTCTGTCTCTGAGCCTACACTAATACTTTTCGCAAGCCACAATGACCTGCTAGAAAACTCACCAGCATCCTAATGCTATCCCTCTTATAATTAACAATTTCCTTGTAGGACAATGTCCTGATTATTTGTTTATATTACCTAAGCCACGGCGTGACGCTTTCCCAATGAGCCAGACAAAGTTTGTGTTTCCAACAATTTAACGATGCTGTGGCGGAACGCAGATTTCGAGCCATCTCCTAGGTAGTTCATCTGCAGATTCTGAAGTTTTCTATCAGCTCCTAGACCTCTAATGGCGGTATGTTGTCGTAGTCGCCGGGGAAATATGCTGAAGCACACACGTTTCTCTGTGTTGCCCTCTAGGTCAATCAACAGGACCAGAAGGTCTTTCGTTATGAATTCTGGAATAGGAAGAAAGTTTATGTTTGTGCCAATCAAGGAGACCACCCTTGGAACTGGCTCTCTGCCTTTACAGATCAACTTATTTGTCCCGTTCCGTATACCTTTTATCTATCCGCTAATAACCCAAGGCTCTTGGAAGAGATCAAGGAATATATTGACGGTAGCCCGAGGCTCCCTTCGCGTGATGCTGGTACTCTTTAGTCCACCCTAGATGTTGAAATGAAAGGGGCTGCTTTGTCAAAAAACCAGAGCACTCGCCCTATCCTTGCCCATGCATAAAGCATGTTTAGGTTGCATTTTCTCTATCGAGTTCAATTTACTGAATCCACCTCGTTGTTGCTGGATTAGTAGCCCATTTAATGCCATCCCAATAGAAGAGCATTCGGATTTCTCCGAGATGACGGTACGTGCATAAACGATTATGAATGCGTAAAGGTTAACATATGGTAGGCCATCAGGAGCTTAACAACGATCTCATAATTATTAATACTTGAATCAATTATTACCTACGAGTATCCGGGAAAGGAAGTCACCCATGACATAGCCTTCTTAGCCATTAGAAGGCCAGTTGAAACCGAAGGTATTCAGAGTCCGACTAAGAACCGTCTTAGCCATGCATCCATCGGTGTAAGCTGTTCCACCTTGGATAAGGAATAAGGTTCACTGAGGATAAGACAGATCCGTTGCTTCAAACCATCCTCCTCTACCCGGGCATGGAACCGGCATGTTACCAACGTGATAAAACGGAGTTTTATCAAACAATCTGGAATGATTCAGATGTCTGCTCATGTCCTTACCTCATGTTAACAAGAAAAATGTTCTCCTAATCATTTGTAACCTCACGTATGTATCTTTGCGTTTGAGCATACATGGTACTAGGGTGTACAGTGATACGTGAATACTTTTTTATAAGATATAATTACATTCACGTTGAATGCTGAATGCGTATTGCACTGTGGAGTGCACGTGATGCTAATTACATTTTAAATTTATTCGCCTCAAGTAACGCCATGACATCGCCTTTTCTTTTGGAAACGCTGCACAGTGTACGAGTTGACGTGGCATTGATTCTATTCGCAAGAATGTCGAAGGGTAAAGAATTTTCTTTATCATAAATACAATTCACACACAGAGTCAGATAATTATTGTGGCTCATGTGAGCTATCAACATAAATACTTACGGTTTGTAACCAAGATGGATATTCCCGACAGTAGGCATTCGTCATTAGTTTATATCCTAAGAACTTAAAAAAAAATCAAATACCCAGCGCCAAGAATGGTCAGTAGAGTTCAATTCATCAATCTTCCTACGACAGATATCGATGTGTAATTTGTAGTTCTTACGATGTTCAATTAGTCGATGCGATGTGCTTCGGGAAAGAAATCCTTCTTCCAAGTCAGTGAACCTCTATAACAATGGGAGTTATTATTTTTGACATGAAAACACGTATCCTTCTCTCTAACGAGATCAACTCTAAAGATAGAGTCAGAATGTCCTGAATTTCTCCATCTTATATAAGTGAATGAATGAATAAATGAATATTCATAACGATTGAATTCCATTCGGAGGACACCAACAAAGACAGTCCAATTGTGTCCTGGTTGTATGTTGTTTTGTTTGTTCGATTCATCCTCTAACGACATCATCAATCACAGAACAAGGCGGAACGATCAATAGCCAATTTATTTGTCGGAACCGATAGAACAAACCAACAAAGATGATAAGGTACAATATAAGGAATTCGTTAATTCAATTTGAATTCAGCTTTTGGTGAATTTGTCTTCCAAGTGGTGGTGTGCCTTTGAATTGGCGGTGGGGACAAATGGCTTAGTGTGTTGTTGGTTGTTGCCTTTCCTCCAAAATGTTAGCTCGTGAACAATATAATGATTGACAACAATAGTAGCGAATAGGACCTGTAGTTGTATGCAATGATGTCATCTTCGATTTATGACTCCCTCTGCTTACCCCTCTAAGGATTGCTCTACATAGTTATTATACGAATTTCTCTGGGAGAGGAGTGATTAATGATGTACAAGCGCTAGGGCAAGGATCAAATACGTATTTGTTCGCTACAAATAGATGGATACATCCACAAACTCTGTACATAATTAAGGTGGCTGACCGGCAGCTATTGTTTATATCTCTCTATATATATATACACATAATGCTTCGATGACTTAGTTATCGGACAGCAAGATAGAAAAACAAATTTAGGTTCATATTTCAGATTCAAAATATGTATATCATTAAGGATATTGATGCTTCTACTCTTTTCTTCTATGGCAGAAACATCAGCACATCCAGAGTTTCAATGGAGCCAAACAGGATGATTAATACTTTCTATCGTGTCGTGTGTCATATGATTGTGAAATCGAATTAATGTCTTTGATTAGCTTTCTTGAGGATGATTTACTGAAGTTCAGTTTTCATTGCAATTGAATTGGATACACCAATAGATAGAACATTTAATTTCAACTGGAACTTAGGGGTTTTGTACCCGATAACACTGTTTTAAGACATTAAGGAAAGTTTTCTTTGCTGAAATCAATGCCATCGGAGATTAAAGCGCTAAAATTAACCTCGAGAAGGTTATTATAGAAGCGCTTGAAACGTTGATAGGCAGTTCAAAAAGGAAAGAGAATTGAAAACACTGCGACTTCATGTGAGTAGCTCTAAAGTATCACAATCCTTCGTCATTCTCAGATAAAGATAAAATAGGCGGGTAAGACTGCTCCTAAGAGGGTAAACTTCCTCCATTTTCTATCATAATGTGTAAAAAACTGGACTAATGTGAAATATGTACATTAAAAAGTGGTATACTGTGTCCGAAAATGGAACACCAATTGCAATAATGCACTTCAAGAGAACCATTCTTGGGTTTCTACCAACCAGGTCAATATCGTCTGCGTTAGCCAGTATCTGAATGGTCTTATAGAGAATGATTGGGCTATCCTGTCTTGAAGGATAGAAGAGAAAACTTCATACGTGGTACTTAGCAATGTTATACCACGATAATTGCTGCATTTTGTGATATCTCCCTTCTTATGTATGGGGCACAGAATGGCTCTTCGCCAGTCTTCTGGCATCGCTTCTACCTCCCATACTTGCACTATTATTTCATGACGTGCTTGGTGTAATGGGGGGACTCATATTTTTATCAGTTCCGCTGGGGTCCCATTTGATCCCGGGGCCTCTTAATTTTTGAGCCGATTTATCGTTATGCTAACTTCGTCTATGCTTGGTAACAGCAGCATAGTATGGTCTTCGGTCGTTTGTGGAGCCTCCAATTCCTCAGTTAGCTGGTCATTTAACAACTCATGAAAGTGCTCTTCCCTTCGCTCTAAGATGCGTTTAAGATCAGCGATTAGATTACCTTCTTTGTCTTTGCAGTATGTGCAACGGGGTGTATATTGCGTCATACCGCGAACTCTTTCTATGACTCAGAGTATTAAAAAATCTATTGGACAGTTATTCATTCGTACTCATGCAATTGCTAGAGTTTTAAACGATATCAGCACTCACAAATCCGCTGGGCCAGATGGTATTTCCACATTAGTTTTGAAGAGGTGTTCTTCCAAGCTGGCATTACCATTGCTTAAGCTCTGCCATCTATTCTATTCTTCTGGACTCTTCCCGTGACGTCTTGAAACCAACGAAATCCTTAGTGACCGGCAGTACAGATTTCGTGGGGAACGTTCTACTGGTAATTTGATGGTATATCTCACCGAACAGTGGAGACGGTTTTTGCATCAATTTGGAAAAAGCAATGCTCTTGCACTCGAAATTTCTAAGGCATTTGAATGAGTTTGGCATCAAACTCTTTTGCCCAAAATATGTGCTTATGAAATGGATGATAAACTGCTTCATTGGATTACAAGTTATCTTACCGAGCTTAATACTCTTCACGAGGTCGACATCGAAGTAACGCTCGTAGATCTCATCATTATAGAGTCTCTGGAATCGTCCTTCCTCACAAACGGTCCCAACAATTCTCCGTAAGACTTTTCTCTCGAACGCGGCTAAGATAGGTCAGAATTTATGTATGGGGCACAGAATGCCTCTTCGCCAGTGTTCTGGCATCGCTTCTACCTCACATACTTGCACTATTATTTCATGGGGGGACTCCTATTTTTATCAGTTTCGCTGGGGTCCCATCTGATCCCGGGGCCTTATTATTTTTGAGCCGATTTATCGCCCAGCTAACTTCGTCTATGCTTGGTCTAGCTCCTGTTCTCTAGCTCTGTAATATTTACAGTCAAGCAATCAAATCAATGCACCACGAACCCACAAAGGGATTGTCAACTGTTTGCAAGAAGTGCAATAAATTTCCATTGATAGTGACCGTTGTTGCGTACAACTAATACCATTACTGATACCAACGTCCTTGTAATGACATCCATCGTTGATTCAAAATCCGTTTGGAAATTATTGCATCTTTAAGGATGCTGCTTTCAGCTATCAGGAGTAAACAGCATTTGTCAAATGGTTGCAACCGATTTCAATGGAATAGAATTGCCATTCGGTTAAACGTATTTTAGTGCATGGCTGCTGTTTGGGGAAGATTCGGATTGAATTGAAAATCTTGATTAATGATGATTGGTAGTTTGGACATCCTCGAGCGTTTGGAATATCGAGAATGAATCAATAAATGAACGAGCGAACGAACGAATGTGAGTTGGATTCAAAGTGGAGTATTTGAGGAATGAAATGTCATACATGCCGTCCTGTACATTAATGTACATCAATACTGACACAGCGATATCCTCTTACTGACGGATCATACACGGAGCAGAGGATAAATAATGCCAAGCAGAAAATGTTTATATAACATGACACTAAAGCGATTTTGTCCGACGGAACGACAGAAAAGCACCATCACAAGGCTAAACTGGTGGAAAATAGAAATGATTTCTTTGAATTTATATTTAGTAGGAGGCGGGGAGGAAGGAGTCTGTTTAGGAAGGTATCGTACTTGAATATCACTTTTGTACTCACTCTGCTCATAGAAAGCTTGAATATTTTGGTTGATGTCCATACTTTAGTTGGGTACAAGTGCACTAAAGCATACGCACACCAGTCTACGAGTGTACATAAATCGCAGACATCATTCTATCCTAAGGCTGATCGGTTGTTTATCTCAGTTTGATGGCTTGATTGATTGCGACCAACAATGGATGATTTTGGCGGTAAAATTGGTTTGGAATGTTTCCAAAAAACTTGCGGAAATATATATTCAGTCGTTCAGTTGCTTGGTTTTTGTTCAGGTGGAAGCCGGTTCTGCACAGTTGATTCCTATATCATATTCTCCGCAGAATATAAGCCTCTGGTGATCTTTTTTTAAATTTACACTCATACACACGTAGTGTGCTCTTAAAAAGGTTTGATTTTTATTTGGAAATTATTTTGTAAATGTATACATAATAGAATGGCAAATAGCTTTGTGACAGCGAGATGATATATCATCTCATTTTGGTGCTCGTGTGTTGGTAATTTTGGTTTTCATTTTCCTTTTAAAGTGCATTTAAGTGATTGGGGATTGATTTCCCCCCAGCCTAAATTAATCTATTAATCTTAAGACTATAACAGTAGACAGTAACACACTCTTCTTAAATGCCCTCTTCTATTTTGGATTATTTTGTAAGAATTAAACCTGAAGCCCATAAAAATGAAAACTTTTCTTGTACGGTACGGTGGAAACCCCGTTTCCCCACAAACCCTGCAGCTGCTATCGTCTTTTAATTTAAATTTCTTTAGGTACCCCTTCAGTCTACAAGCGGAGCTTCTGCCCGTTTGTTATTGAATCTATCCGCTGCTTCATTGCCTTTTATGCCAGTGTGTCCCGGCACCCAGTACCCAGTACAAACGTACCTTGATTATTTCCTGCTTTGCCCTGCATTCCTTCACTAGTCTTGACGTGATGTGAAATGCATCTAGGGCTTTTAGCGCAGCTTGGCTGTCTGTCATAATAGCTATTTCCTGCCTCACTTAGTTCCTTTCCAGAATAATGTGAGCAAATGTTTCGATGGCATGTACTTCTTCCTGGAATATGCTCGGTTGCTGCTCCATTGCTTCAGAGTACAAGGTTCTTGGCCCATGGACTCCAGCACCTGTGCCTTCTGCTTTCTTTCACCCATCCGTATACCAATTAATGGTTCCAGAGTGTATCTGGTATTCAGTTGCAGATATGCATTCTTTCTTAGTGCTCATTCTGACTTCAAAGTTTTTCTTGAATTAAATTTTTCGCACCAAGTTATCAAAAGGTATGTTTGTCTAGTGATTCCACTCCTCCCTTGCCCAAGCGTAACTTGGTTTCCTCGGATTTACTCTCTACCACTATTAATAGTAGGAGTAGCCAAAAAATTGCCTCCAAACCCGCCGTGGGGCAGGTTCGCAAGGACCCTGTAATCAAAACACAGGCCAGCCTCTGAACTTTTTCCGATTTCCTTCTCGTGGTGATTAGCTTGGTTCTATTATCTTCAAGGCCACTGCTCCATAAGTAATCCTTGGAATAACTATTATGGTATACATCCAGTGCATTATCCTGGGACTAATTCCACAGTATTTTCCTACCACCCTTCTGAACACCAAAAGTTGGTTTTTTGTTTTTGTAGTACAACCTGTTGGTGTTTATTCCATAGCAGTCTACTATAAAATATCAGTCATTGGTATTAAACCTCTTTGTTCTTTGCGGGTGCATTTGCACCCCCTTCCTTCTACAGGTGAAGACAATCAGTGTGGTTTGGTTTGGACTTACCCTCAGTCCTACGTCTAGGTATCATCTGCTCGTGGTGCTTAATCCGTTTTGGAATAAATTATAGATCGTTTCGGCGAACTTCCCTGTTGCCAAGATGACTAATCGTCCGTGTAGTCTTCATTCCCTGCCTCAACTAGTCGTTGAAGTAGTTCATCTACAAGGATACTCCATAAAATGGGGGACAGGACCCCTTCTTGTGGGCATCCTCTTGTTGTGCTCACCATACTGGTTGCATCACCGATGTTGTGTGTGATGTTGCGTTTTCAATTTTCATATTTCCTTTTTTTACATTTCTTATGGTTGCGAGTGTTGATAGAAGGGCGCAACATTCACTACTGCTTTCTTTATAGAAACCCCAACTTAGACAGAGTTTCAAATTTTAAAGAGTTTGATGATTCAATTGCAAGAATTGTCACCAACGTTCAGAAATAAGTCTGTCCAACCAAAGCATGATGGATGGTATAACTCGAGCTTTAAAGAGGTTTCTAGGATTAGAGAGGTATGCTTTCGGTGTTACAAAGTAAACCCTACTGAGGAATACCGAACAAATTTTAAACGATCCAGGATTGATTGCAAGCTTATCTTCGGCGAGTCAAATTCGCCTACGACCAAAAATTGAGGCAAAAAATACTACAGTGTCCCAAAGTTAGGAAACATTTTTGGTCATTTGTTAAAAGAATCAAAAATACAGCCTTGTCGTCAATTCCAACGCTCATTTATAATGACATTCCAGTTGTCAACTCTAAAGAAAAAACCAATCCGTTTGTTGCACATTATGCAGCTAGCTCCAAGCTTTTTATATTGTGCATTGATACCGTCTGCCCTTCGGAGTATTGAACACTCTATGGGACAGATCTTTTTTCGTACTCGTGCAGTTGCTAGTGTTTTAAACGATCTCAACACTCACAATACTCCTTCTGATCTGGCTACTATCTACAAGTCTTTTATTCGCCCTAAACTTGAGTACAATTGTCATATCTGGTCTGGTGCGCCTAAAACAACTTTGCATCAGCTAGATTGTTATGGACAATGGGATCCAAAGGGTAAAAAAGATGAGAACTCATTTGGGAGGTGACGTTATTAGGTTTTAAAGTCAATTGTTACATCTTCTGGGTGGCAAGTACCTGAACAAGTTTTAATAATTGTAGAAAAGAAAACCTGATTAACTCGAAGACCATTCACCGCGAGGGTATCGAAGCCCCCCAAACAGCTAGTTATTCAATAATGTTTTTCCAAAATATTATGATAGCAAAGGTGCATTGGTGAATTCTTTCAACAATAATTGAAATCGCTGAGTCTTCTTTTGCAGTACATCTCTTAAGTAAGTGAAAGAGTTTCCTCCAAACCTTCTACCATAAATATTTCTGTAATGCAAATTATTTTTATAGTTAACACCTTTATTAAATTTTTCCGTTTACCACGATTCTGGACAACAAACCTATACCTCTACAAAAAAGAAACTCAACGAATTGTCAGCAAGGATAATAGCTACTTGGTACTAATTAGCTACTTTTTAAAATGATTACGCATTCATTGAGTGTTCTTATGTCTTAGCTGCACTCTTTAGTTAGGCAGTCAGTAGTATGAAGCTTGCTTTGCTGCAAGGGAGTTTTTTGCCCTTTCACTTGTATTCATTGTGTTCGTCTTCTTTAGCTTCAACGCTTGTATCAGTAGAACGAACAAAACAAAAACTCTTACAATGAGCACACAATGAGCTATGAAAACTTTCTAATAACTTTGTTAGAACTTCATTAAAGCGTTCGTATGCACCCAAGTACGTATTTTGAACGCACACATAGAAGTGAATGGGTTTTTTTCTCGAATTGTTGCATTGCAAAGAGTGCCTTTGTGTGAAGTTAACTTTACATGGAACAGGAAAAATGTTCGGTATACTGTAAGGAGCAAAATCCTTGTGATGTGATTTAATTTCTCTTAAAATGTTTTCCAATTAACTAATTATCGTAGAATTTATTGCTTATATTATATTAATTATTGCATTGTTGTTGAAAACCGGACATAATTGTTACCAGATTATCTCAGAGCTCACATTATTCTCGATTGAATAACGTGCACCATACAACCGGTCGTTACAGTGCTTTCGGTACTGATTTAAAAAATTGACAATTGAATAGCAATTCCGATACATTAAAATCCGAAATTGGGTCGCTTAGCAAAACTAATTATGATCTCTTAGCCGCAATTGAAAGGACAGTCTTTTGGAGAGTTGTTTGCCTGGTATGTGAGTAAGGATTGCAGTTCTTCGGTACTGCGATATAGAAATCTTGAAGAGAATTATGTTCGATAGGAATTTTGAAGTCATAACGTACCTATAATATGATCCTCCTCCGGAAAATCCTTTTGGTACGATTGATGGACACGACAACGAGGCATGTGGATGACATCGGCTCAGTATCGAGATTGGGGAAGAGATTTTTGTGGGATACTAAGACCTGTTACAGACTTGATTTACCAAAAAATTCTAAACTGGAAGTTATCGGCTGTACAATCCTTCTCAGATCACCGATCATCGATCAGTTTGAATGATGAATACCACTGCCAACCAGCCTTCAAAATTCACAGAAGGACTGACCGGCTCAAATATAGAGAAACGTTTAAGCGCCAATTTAAGCTCTGAACTTATAATTCCCCCGTAGCACTAATGAACTCGGCAACAAGGTCAAGGAACTCACACGGCCATTTCATAAGGTGCTGTCGGCTTCCTGACTTCTGATTTATCCAAAAGGCAAGAAAAAACCCAATTGGTGGACTTCGGAGTTGGGTGTTCTTGGGAACAGCTGCAGAAATTTGTTCAATTCAGCCCATGTCACCAGATTAGCGACCGATTTGGGATGCCTACAAAAAAATTCCTCAAATTATACAAAACAGAATTTAGGAAATACAAGAAAAACAAGTATCCTGGAGACTCATCTGTGGTAAAAAAGAAGAATCCTCCAGGCTTCTAGGTAAATAAAAATCCTCTCAACAAATCCAACAATGCCTAGCTCCTTGAAAAAAAGCAGACGGTACTTGGACTACTTCTAGCAAAGAAACGCTCAATCTGCTTCTTGACACCCACTTTCCGGATAGCTCCCATGTTTTAAGTAATCTTAACCCTAGCAGGCGAAACACTCATACGACTCATAAGTAAGGATAAATTGCTTTAGATGCTGCATAGATGAAAACCATATAAGTCCGCAGGACCAGACGGCATTATTCCTGCCGAGCTGCAAATCACTTCGGATAATATCCTTCCTTTGCTGGAGATAATTCTACAGATTCACGATTCCACATTCCGGATTTATGGAGAGAAGTGAAAGTGGATTTTATAACTGAAATGCGTGAAAATGCTCTCATGTTAATCCAAAAGATCTCAGACCCATCAGTCTTTTATCGTTCCTCTTAAAGACAATAGAAAGACTTATAGACATCCACGTACGCACTAGCATCGACAAGAGACTTCTGCCCACAGATCCACACGCGTATTCAAGGGTAAACTATGAGTAAACTATGATAGTATTCCTAGACATTGAAGGCGCTTTTAATAACGTCAACATATCACGGATTCACTGACGGACTTGAAGGTAGACGACTCACTTGGCTAAAAGTCGTGTTGTTAATTCAAAGCTGGGTGTGTCGTCTGCCAGAAGATCTGTGTGCAGGGGAACCACGCAAGGTGGGGTCCTGTCCCCACTTCAATGGAACTAAGTAGCGATCTCCACTGACACCATCATTGAAGAAGTTACATGGACCAATGACCCCTCCAGCATTATACCCATTTTGCATTTCGTGAAAAACTTTGGGTTACAGTCCTGTCCAAATGTGAACATTTTGCTTTGTAACCATGCCATTGAGTCAGAAACGGGCTTCATTTCTGAGAATGATTTTGCTATGTAATTTGGGATTGTTTTGTTACATGATTAGGGCTCAAAAAGAGAAGTTACGTCCTCGCTGATGGTCGGGGAGTTGTCATTGGAGTTGAGGGTGCTCGAAGGAGGTCGCTGGTTTATGGAAGAGGGAGTGTTGGTCGAAGATTTTGTGGTATGGAGATACTAGTGTCGAATCAATATTTTTCCAACCGAAACTTCTATCTTTCTAATATAATTAAAATATTAAATTCTGATGTTATAATAAAAATATATTTATAAATTGAAATTTTCACATCTTCTCAAATTCCAGTCACCTACCACTTGTAGTAGTTAAACAGTTTTTACTTATTCCTTCCAGTAAATGAGTTCTTTGTTAGTGCAAGGAGTTTTTTAATTTAACGGAAAACGTGCTGGCAGCTTGCTTAAATCTTCACAATTCAGTTTGTTAGACTTTTGTCAGAGGAGCAGCCCACTGCAAGGAGCTCATTAGACTCCTTCCTTGCTGCATTTCGTCGTCAGGCGAGCTAACAATTCACACCAATAACAACGCTGTGAGTTTAAGGTGGTTGCGCGACACTCTTTGCTGTATGACACTTTCATAATTTTCGTGATGAAGTCTCATTCGTCGGGATTAACAAAGATTTTCCCCGATTTTAGGGGATTTTTTCGTACATACATTTGTCAGATGGTGGGTTTTTTTTTGTCCTTTTAGGTTTTTTGTTTGTTTTTGTTTGTTTGTCGTGCGTTGTTGCTCCCTGTTGAAGCTTATATCCTTTTCATCACGTTCCTTCAAGTATTGCTAGTGACGATGTGAAAATATCTGCAGACCGGCAAAGATGGAAATCCTTGCATTACGTCTCGCAAATATTCACATTCAAATTATATTGTTCGGCTTGACGTTGTGGAGAGGACATTGCAAAAAGCAACCAATAGGGGAGTGGGGTAGGTATGTGGGAGCGTCCTTTTATCATAATCCATAATCATAAGGAGAAATCAAATTTCCGCTTCGTGAATTGAACTTTGTTCGTTTGCACGCAGAGTCATCATCAGTTGCTCTATGAAAGATGCTCTGCTCAGTCAGTTGGGGATTTGCGTATTTCAAATCCGATTCTATGCATATTCAGAATGCTGATCAGCATCGCAAGCATCCTGAGAAGTTGTTTGCAAACTGAATACTTTTATGCAGGCAAATATTAAGTATTCTGTGAGCGAATAACACTGATCTGAAGTGGGGTGGCATCACGGATTGACGAGGGTTCAACAGTCTATCCGCTGAGTTCTGTTTCAATGCTTGGAAAAAAATGACGACGAAGTAACAAGTCAACGTCAGCAATTAAAGAGACATTTGAATTTATTGTCGTCACTAAAATAATGATGTTTTAATTTCAACACCCGTAGTACAAAGCGTCCTTCATGGAGGAGTTTTGAAAGCTGCATGACCCTACAAAGCAATCGCTAAAGAACCCCACCTGCATGCCCCTACAAAGCAATCGCTAAAGAACCCCAACTACACCAGTGAGTTTTGTTAAAAAATCAGACAGCATCTTTACGTCGAATTGCAGGAAACACTTCTGATTACATTATGACATTTCACGTGCATCTATCAGTAATAATAGTGTCTGATGAAAAGTTACATACAACTGCGACGTATCCGGTCAAATTTTCAGTCCGAAAAAGGTTCAATGGGCAATAGGTAGTGTTAGAGATTTTTAAGCTTCAGGTGGTGTGCTTTTTTTCCGGGTGTGCTATAAACAGAACTGGATATAAAACAAAGTGTACAGTGGCTAGTATAACCGTGTATCTGGAGAAATGTCAATGTGATCTTTATGCACAAGACCGGCAACAGATCTAGTGAAATCATACCGACCTATCAGTTGACTTAATTTCTTTTGAACAAAAAGGGCCTACTAGATCTTTACATAGGTGTGTGGTGTGGTTAGTATTTATTATATAAATGAGCTAGTAGTGTTTCGCATTACATAAAATAAAACAAAATAAAAACTGCCTAATGTAACGTTGGCAGCGAGCCGTGCACCTTGTAAATCTGCCCCAACAGTGCTGTCACAAGAACAACTATGCGAAACACATTGCACGGTTGTCGGTTACAGATAGTGCCACAAGAATCTTGTGGGTCGGCATATACCTGTATGGTAGAACATTGGAACTGAACTCACAAATGATTTACCATTCGCCTATGATCAAAGATTGTGGCAAAAACTACTACAATGTCCCAACAGAAGTAAAAATTGTTGGCCATTCGTGAAAAAAATCAAAAATACTGCCTCATCGTCAATTCCAACGATCATTCACAACAACATGGCAGCTATCATCTCTAAGGACAAGGCCAATCTACTTTCTACTCCTTTTGCAGATAGCTCCACGCTTTATGACTGTGCTTTGCTTCCATCTGTACTTCCAAGTCCCTAACATTCATACTCGTAAAGTTGCTAGAGTTCTAAGTGTCCTCAGCATACAAAAATCCGCTGGACCAGATGGTATTCCCCCATTACCTTCAGAAGAGGTATACTTTATTGCTGGCATTACAATTGCGTAAGCTTTTCTACTAATCCTATATAGTTGGAAAACAGCATTTTTCCAGCCTTTACCTATATATCCTTCTCTTCTTACCGACTAATAGTACTAACGTCACTTCTTTCAAAGTTCATGAGAACGCTGATTAGCCGTCAGCTTATGAAATATCTTGAATCACAAGAACTATTCAATGACCGCCAATATGGTTTCCATGGACAACGTTTTGCTGGTGATCTAATGGCATATTGGCATATTTCACCGAAAAGTGAAACCAGTCTTTTCACAAATTTTGTGAAAGCAAAGTGGTAGCGCTTGTTATTTCCAAGGCATTTGACAGAGTTTGTCATCAAGCTCTTCTTTCTAAAATGCGTTCTTTTGGAATCGATGTAACCCTGCTTCAATGGATAAGAAGCTGTCTTTCAAACTGTTTAATCCAAGTTGTGCTGAATGGTTTTCAGTCTGATATATACCACATAAATGCGGTACATAAATGTTCCTCAGCCGTATTACACAAATGTGGTATGCTTTACCAAGCTCTGTATGCCCGCATCAATATCATCCACAGACATTCAAAATGCAAATCGACATCTCCTCTTTCTTTCCTTGATAAATTCGTGCCCACACTGTGAAGGGTTTTAATCCCTTGAGCGTATAAACCACAAAGATATTCCTGTCTTGGATTTACTGGAGCTTTTCGCCCAACAACTGCCATTGGTGCAATAGCCGGGTTAACACCTTCACACAACTTTCTAAGGAAAATAGCTTCCAGATATGCAAATATAGCGATCACCATGAGATTTTGTAGATCACCTGAATATTCTAACTCAGTCCCGAAAGCATACATAATATAAACTGTTACTTAAGATTTAAATATCTGATCGCGAATGTTGGTGCAATGATATACCGATTCAGGACCCAGAATATCTGGGTAGGTACATCTAAGATGAAATCTGAAGTGGGTTCTTTGAACGCAATACCAAGATCTCGTTACCACTGTGTATATGATGGAATCTTCGCCATAGAGATCTGCCCAAAATTAATCTATATAAGTGTATTAAAGGTGCTGCAATAACTACCACTCAAACAGCCAGGCGGCCCAGAAAACCCTTATTTCCCAATCTGACTGGTACTTTGACATTCTTTGATACTCCTGCCCAATCGCAACAAGATCAAACTTCGCTGGGTTCTCGTCCACAAAGCAATTGCTGGCAACGAAAAGTATAGCCACCGCTCTTCAAAGCCCAAAACGACCAATTTCTCTTGGATAATTTAGGTTTGTTAACCCCTTCAAGAGAGAGCCACAGTACCTATACAATTTACAAAACTAGTCAAGCCTTATACCTTTAAAAAAGTCCGTTTGAGAATTTTATGTCGTTTGTACCTTAAAAAACAAATCCTAGCTCAGGTGACAGTATTCTGGCTCTGTTTGGAAGTTGAAGAGACTACAGTCCATGTTCTATGTGCAAACCGGGCACTTGAATGGATGATAAACAGTCCTATACAAGGAGTTCCATACTTCAGCAGAGCTTATTAGCTCGCGATCAGCATAAACGTACTAACTTTTAGAAAGGAGGTAATGCGCTCAATATGCCTTTGCTTAGGAAGTCTTTCCTAGAAAAAAACAGAAATACGTACACAGACAACAAGCATTCATTTCTTAAGTGCGACAATTTACACTTTTCTTTTCTGCCTGCGTGAAACTAAGCGCTATGTCCGCCTTGAATTTAGTTTCATTACATTCGTAAATCGCAATTCAACTCAACATTCAACATTCAACAAAGTCTCTAATTGGCGAACCCAATGGTGAACAATTTAATTCAAATGTCCATTCTATGAAGCATGACCCATTATCGTAGTGAGACTGTGTGATTGTGTGAAGCAACGGCCGAACTCGACTTCGTCATGTCCTTTGGAATACAAAAACAAACTAACAGACAGAAAAACATAAGAGGTTTGAGTTGAAAAAAAATTCCATTAAAATTTAGTCCACAACCGATGTCTACTTGGGGTGTCCAAAAGCCTCAGCACGTATGCCAGAAATTTCTATATTTTTTCGACCAACAGGCACAGACAGCAAAATAACGAGAGAACCATTGCGACAGGACAGGACAGGACAAATAAACGAGTGATGAGAAAAGTGGACCGCCGATGAGTAGCGATGCCAAAAATATTCAGATTAACCAGTGAGTGAGCTTAAGAATACACATTCGCACCCACATACAGGATCCGAGTGTCGAACCAAAATCAAATTTCATTTTGATCATTCGAAAATGTCCACATCCGTTGGTAAATTGAAAAGAAAAATGTCCAACCAAGAGGAGATTAGGAAAACGAATGTATACGAAACCAACAAACGACATTGTACTACGATGGACAGAATCTGTCCTAATTTCGCCACGAACAACGAACATAGAGATGCCGATGTCCAGAAGGTGACCGACAATGTCAGCACATCCTGTCAACAAATATTGGCGAATTGGAATATTAATCGAAACAACCTCCCCCCAAAAAAAAATCCTGCAAATGGAAATCATCTTTTTATGTTGCCCCGATGTGACCCGATTTGGGATGATAATCAAAATAAGTGAGTAACAGCTGTTACAGTGAGGAGAATGTACTGTCGAGGTCTTGTAGGGCAAGAAATGACAGATTGTAAAGGAGGGTTGTTAAGAAGAATGGGGAAATTATTTTCTCATAAGTAAGCTGTAAATTTCATAAATGTTTCAGAAAAATCTTGTCAACATTTCCAGTTGTTACTTTAGGAATATTAATCATTTCTATTCAAAATATTGTAGGATCCTATAGACAGTTCCAAAAGTTGTTGTAGTAGAATTTGATTCCTTGATTGACAGAGGGTTCTCTGTACCACCTGATATCAGCCTGATATTGCTCTTGGTCGTGAGTTGTTTTCTGGTAGGACATGAAAATAGCCATTTTATAGAAGTCAAAATAAGTGAAAATAAGCGAATGAAGGCTGAAGGCTGAAGCCTGAATTGAAATAAAATGCAATTAACTTACGAAAATATACATGCAATGTAAATCGAACTTACAAATAATTTAACCCGAAAATAGCACTTGCCCCATTTTTGAACCGTGTGGAACTCACAAAGGCATACAAGTTAAGCTACAAATATGATACTCGTAATTAATTTTTATCCACTTGAGCTTAGTTTGAGAGCCTATACTGACCGTAACAGAGTAGGAGGAAAAAATTGACAAAAATTAGAGGAACCAACAAAAACACAAGCAGCAACGAAGCTCAATGCGTGAGCAACGGGAATAGGGTGGACAAACTCCAGGCGAATGACATTTGAATATCGATGGAGAACAACAACAACAGTATGACAAACAACACAACACCCGATGAGTAGGCAACCGAGCAACCAAAATGCAACAAAAACATGCAATACAAGAGCAACAACACAAACTCAGAAGGTTTAACTAAAAACAATACGCAGCTCTCAGAGGATTTAACGAACAACAATACGCGGAGCATTACTAGACGGCCGCGCACATTAACAACGACAAAAGTGTCAAGAACAACAACACATAAGACATCGACAGAATACACGATTTAGCGGATTTTTCTGGCATGGCAACAACGGGATTTTCCTAACCAATGGAAAAGTATAAAAGGCCAGGAACCCAAACAGTCGGCATTCTTTCCTTGCCTTACCTTTAACGCTTAACGCTACAATTCCTCACAGTTAAGTGGCTTAACAGCGAATTCCATACATTCACTGTCAGGCTTATCGCTTGAGTTCCTAACAGTCGAATGGTTTAAGGGTGAAGTCATTGCCTTCCCTTTCACGCTTAACGCTAGAATTCCTTACACCTAAATGGCTTAAGAGCGAATTCCTTACCTTTACTTTTACGCTTAACGCTTGAATTCCACACAGTTGAATGGTTTATAGGCGAAGTCATTGCCTTGCCTTTCACGCTTAATGCTAGAATTCCTCACAGGTTCCATACCTTCACTGTCATGCTTAACGCTTGAATTCCTAACAGTGGAATGTGTTAAGATCGAAGTCATTGCCTTCACATTCACGCTTAACGCTTGAATTCCTCACAGCTGAATGGTTTAAAAGAGAAGTCCTAAACGCTAGTGTATAACCAATCTTCCAGCCAACGCGGGTTAAATATTTTAATATCTATTGGAATACTCGTTAAATTACAATGTATATTTTTGTGGATATATACTAAGTCAGATAGTGCAACAATCATTATATTGCAATGTATTATTTTAGGGTTAAATGTTAAATAATTATTACAACTCCTTGCATACTTTTAGGAGTAATCAATAAAATATTATTGCAACACACATTACATTTCATTGCATACTTTTAGGGTTAATCATTAAAAAATTACTGAAATAAACATTACATTTTATTGTATACTTTTTTATTTGCAAAACTGATTACAGTTCCTTGGGTACTTTTAAGGTTAATAATAATAATAATCCAATCCCTTTATTTTATTGTATACTTTTAAGTTAAATTCTTTAACAAATATCGTAATAATATTGTATTTAATTATATAACTTTAGGATTTATGCTTTAATAAATATTGCAGCTATATTATTACTTTTCATGGTATATTTTTGAGGTTAAGTCCTTAAGAAAATAACACAACAATCTTTGCAGTTCATTGCATAATTTTGATAAATTTTGTAACAATTGTTTCATTTAGTAAATTGTTCAGTTTAGTAGAAAATTGCAGGAATTTATTATATCGTACAGCTTTGGAATATGTGTATGCATGTTTTAAATGGAAGTTTGTATTTCTCGTGCAAATTTAATTACATTTATTATATATTATAAAAGTTATATACTTTCTGTTATGATATTAACCACGCATAGTCCTTGAACACCTTGAACTTCAGTGTGCTCCTGAAAAAGAGCATCAAATATATTTTCCTCTAATTCCCGCAGCGCTTTAGTTAGATGCAAAGTAATTAAGCAATGGGGACTTTATGCTCACAACCTCTTCAATTAAATAACAGAAATTACGAACATAAATCTCTCCTTTACTTAAAAAATAATTGCATACGATAAGTGTTTAATCTTCGAGTATACAAAACCTGCGTACCATCTAAGCAAACAGCAAAACGTCAACACACACAATAACACCACACATATGCAGTAAAAAGCTCAAATGCCATCCCATGAAAAGGCCAGCAAAAGATCAGCAGACCTAAATGCCCACAATGAAGAAACAAAAAAATTGGGTTAAAAGGACTCACGACACTGAAATTGCTTTCGCCTCTTAGGGGTGTTTTATAGCAGGGAGTGTTCTATGATGGAAATGTAAATCATTCTTCGCCATGAGCCGTTGATGATGAATGTCCTAAAGTCAGGACGAGACTGTATGTCTGTCAGTCTGTGTGTCGGTGTCAATCACTATAGTCGAATGCAAGTTCTACACAAAACACTCGCATAGCTGTTAAGCTTTTATCAATGTTTTGATGTTTGGCGTTCGTGTTGTTGTTATTTATGTTGTTGCAGCCTGATGTTAGTGCTGTCGGATGCGGATGAAGAATTCGACAAGAAATTATACTGAAAGCCTCTAACACAGGACATTATTTTCAATTTTAATTTCGCAAAATAATAACATAAAGTGACAATCTTCTGGAGTGTGGTGTTTGCAAATCTCAGCCTTGTAGTTTGGAGATATAATTTGCAAAGAAGAATATACTAGCATACATAGGTAGGAGGCTAGGAACAAAATTGCATTTCAAAAGTACAGCTGTAGCGCAGCGAAATTTATCCTGGAAGATAAAAGCTGAAAATCTCTGGAATTTCACTTATAAAGATGGATATTGGTAACTACGGTGCTGTACTGCGATACTTGACAGAAGGACTATTCCGCGACTCACTCCTGTACGGGTACCGCAAAAGACATTTAAAGCTCATAAAGAAAGATATTGTTACCTACTCTGAGGTGTTGTGCTAACTGACAGAAAGACTTTTCTGCGACTGGCTGTGTGCCTTTTTCCAAATATTTCAATTCAGTTCAGTACAAATGGAGTGAAGCAATAGTTTTTCATTATTTTAATTAAATTTTTGACTTTTAGAAAAGCACAGCAGACTGTGAATAAAAAGTAAATCAATTGGAGTCCTTTGAAGAGCAGTGTTGAGGACCGCTAAACTAGTTTTGTGACCAGTGACTCTTTTATGCCCTTTTTCCATTACGCCAACTTAAAAGTCAAAAAAGACCCATAAGCATCCAAAAATAATTCCATCCATAGTTATAAGGTAACGGTAAATAGTTTAGAGAACTTGCCTTCATATGCCAAACGTGTTTATATCAGTCTTTAAAAGTCTTTCGTTTTCCTCTCAGAATGTTGAACAGTTTGTGAATTTAAAAATGTTCTGAAAGGTGAACATTATTTAAGTTCAAAAAACTTTTAGGAAATGTTTGAAATATGCACACAATTTACCTTCTCTCGATTGACGATAGAGTCCTTTTGCTTTTTAAATCCTTTAAGGATTGCAAAATACCAAATTCACTACAGCCAACAGGATACAGAGAGAGAGAAAGGCAAGTTACCAAAGTTCAAAAGGTAACATATTATCCTCGGATTTATGACTTACTTTTAAAGCTCCCAAATGAGTCTTCTTTACACACACACACACAAACGTGTAAACTCCAGCCAAACTATGAATATGAAATCGAACAAGATGCAGTGATGGGAAAATGCATCAACTCCAGTAAGGATAAAAAACAGCTCAAAAGGCACCACTCTTCGAGTTTCCATTAATGTGTCTGCATACATTTTGTTAAAGGTTTCTGTGGGAGTGGTTTTTGTTGTTTCTGATGGCATCTGATGTTGTTGATGATAGCAGTAACGATCCATTCATGTTGTAATGTGGGTCTGGTCGATTCTGTATGTTTTTGTGTACGGTACTCTTGTACTAAAAATTCGATTGAAATGGATACATGAGCCTCATCAAGAGGGAATACCTTCGAACAGGATTAGGTTTTCGGTTTACTTGTTTCTTGAATCGAAAGGATTGCATAAATGCATACTGGGATCGGGATGTCAGACTTTAAGAGAATGATTATAACCGAAGTCGCATCCATTAAATGTTACGAGTATATAAAGACAAAGAGGTGCCCAGTCGTTCTATAGTGGAGAGATTGGTTGCATCTCCCAATTGCAATGTAAAATTATACCTGTGCAGTGCAATTAAATGATGAAAACTTCCCGACTCTTTCCTTAGCCGTACAACACAAATGTGGTTTGGTCTTTATTCCCGCATCGATACGATCCACAGGCATTCAAAATGCATGCTCCTCGACATCTCCCCTTCTTCCCTTCATACCTTAGTGCCAACGCTGTGCCTAGCCTTAAAACCTTGAGCGTGATATCGTGATCGTTGAAAACTACAAATTACAAAGCGTAGTAAAATTAAAAGTTTTAATCTGACTTAGTGGCACATTATAAATGTCTTCAATAGCATGTACGGAATTTTTCAACAAACAGCTCTACTACTGGTGGCTAAGGATCTAGCGCTAAAAAATAATTCATTTTGTATATAAATTACCCAAGAAACACTCGATGCCAAAAGGGCAGGTTTCCACACTGGATCCTCCTGTGTAGACCACATCAACACCCTGTGGATCATTATTGAACAGTGCGTTGAATTCCGGTCACCACTGTACCTGCTGTTCATCGATTTTGAGAAGGCGCTTGACAGTGTCAACAGACAGTTTATCTGGCTCGCCTTGCGCTGTAGAGGTATACCCGATAAACTAATAGCTATTATTAAAGCCTATAATGGCTCTAAATGTCATGTGCTGTATAGAGAAAAGCTGACAGAGGTATTCGAGATCCTAAGTGGGGTACGACAAGGTTGCATTCTAACGCCGATACTTTTTTTTGTTGGTGTCTAGCGATGTGCTTCGCGCCGCTTTATCTACTCGAAGTGGAGGAGTTCGTTGGACTCTTACATCTCAACTCAAACATCTGGACTACGCTGACGACGTTTGTTTACTCTAACACAGGATTATGGAGCTGCACCAAATCACAACAAATGTGGAAAGGAAGGCATATGTTGCGGGATGGAAGAGTAATACTGCTAAAACCAAAATCATCAACCTCGACACTAACTCAGTAACTTAAGTTAAAATTGCAGGACAACCGGTAGAGAGAGTAGAGAGTTTCAAGTATCTTGGGAGTATTGTCTCGACCGAAGGTGGAAGCGAACAGGACATTGTCAACCGAATCGGCAAAAAGCCGAACATTCAGTGTTTGGATTGATGTCGATGATATGACGAAGCAATGCGATCAGCTTAAACACCAAGCTGAGACTGTTCCGTTCAAATGTTGAATCTATGCTGTTGTGTGGGTACAACTTGGAAGGTGGCCGCTACTATCACAAAAAGATTAGAAACGTTCGTAAATAGGTGCCTACGGAACATCTTTAGGGTTTTTTGGCCTAACCGTATCTCTAACGAAAATCTTTACCAGAGAACGGGTCAGGAACCAATAGGCAAAACCATACAATGACGGAAGTGACAGTAGATTGGTCATACACTCCGAAAAGGTGACAGTTCCATACTTCCATTTAAATTACTTGCTTATCATTGAAGCAGTCATTCAGATCTTTGCAAATACTACTTAAGAGTCCATTTCTCATCTTTTTCCGCTCAGTCAATCAGGGCTGGACAAGTACAGAGAAGATGGACGATGGTCTCCTCCTCCTCCTCCTCCTTATCCATGCAGCTTCTGCAGAAGTAATTCGAGAAGAATCCAAGTCTTGCTGCATGCCTGCCTATGAGACAGTGTCCAGTGATGACACCTACAATAGCACCGATGTACGATCTTTTTAGCATATGGGGCTACCCTGTCTTGAAAGATATAGGAGAAAATGTTATACGCGGTACTCAACAACGTTATACCACGATAATTGCTGCATTTTGTGATATCTCCCTTCTAATTATTGTTCTTTGAGAGACCAAAGGCTTGGAGCGTTTCGGATCCAGCTTGGGCCAGATCTGTTTTGTTGCTATGCCAGTTGTACCGTTTGACCACATTCAGTTAGTTTTTACACTAGCAACCCGCTCTAACAAGAATTTACATGTAGCCATTGGTATGCCTATGGAACCATATTCAGGTAAGAAGGGTGGTGTAGTTTCTTGCTTGGCGAGTTCGTCAGCCATACAGTTACCCAGAATGTCTCTGTGCCCCGGCACCCAACACAGGTGGATATTGAACTGCTCCGCCATCTCGACGAGAGATGATCGGCAGTTAAAGGCTAGAATTGAATTTGTAGAGACTGATTGCAGGGATTTCAGTTCAGCTTGTCTATCCGAGAATATACTGATATCCTTAGCGGATTTCTCTACAGCAAAGACAAGGCTTCACTTATAGCCATAATTTCATCCTTGAAACATTACAGTCATTTGGAAGAGGGAAAGATAGGCTAAGATTTTGCTATTTTGACCCGCCTGCGTTAAAATGAATGTGTTCATCTTCCAAGTAAGCGTCTTCGTCCCAGAATGATCTGGAGGGGAAGGTGACCTGGAAGTTTTTGTTGAAATGGAGTTGCGGAATGGTGTATTCTATGTTCTCTGGGATCCTGACTAAATTCAGGAAAGAGGAGTGGCCGATTTAATTTCTAGTCCACTGGGAGATAGCATTAAGGCGAATAGCCGAACTGGCAGTTATTTGCTTGCTGTAAAGATCTGCCGAGCAAGTTAGCTTGTTGAGAGCATTTTGCAGGAGTTCCTTAAAGGTGTTCGGGTATTTTCCGGAGACGACAACAGCAACGTCATCCGCATAAGCGATTACTTTTCAGCCCTCACCTCTTAGGCATACCATCATCTCATTCACCGTTAAGTTCCTGTTAAGTTCCATAGAAGGGGGGACAGGACAGCACCTTATGGGTTTCCCCTGCAGACAGATCTTCTGGCAGACGATGCGCCTAGCTTTGAGTTATTAATCCTACTTGTGAGCAGAAGATTAATCAATTCGCCAAGTGAGTCGTCCACCCTCAAAGTCGACAGCGCAACCATAATCGCAGATGAGTTGACGTTGTTAAAAGCGCCTTCAATGTCTAGGTATACCACCATTGTATACTCCTTGTGGTGAAGGGATTGTTCAGTAGAACGTACCAGTGTGTACAGAGCTATTTTTACTGACTTGCCTCTACAATACGCATATGCTGATCTGTAGGCAGGAGTCTTTTGTCAATGTGTGGGCGTATGTAGATATCGATCAGTCTTTTCATTTCAACAGGAATGATGAAAGATTGATTGGTCTAAGATCCTTTGAACTAACATGCGAGCATTTGCCGGCTTTGGGTATGAAAACCACGTCTATAAAACTTACCATAGCTGCTTCTGGTCTTTTCGTTGCAAAAGGCAGCCGCGTTTCCTCGAATTTGATTCGCGGAAGCAATCTTTCTTGATAATGCATACCACGCTTGAAGCAACATGCCAATGTCCAAGTGGACGGAGATCCCATTTGGTTGATTGTTTGTTTGTGACCAAATCTTGAAATTCATTTTTAATCTACTTCCTAACACCCAATTTTATGCTAACCTTGCACACATATGTATTTCTGACGGCAAAACTCTTTTAAAAATTTGGAAGTGATCGGTAACAACGGTCGAGATGATTCCAATTAAATTTTATGATTTTATTCAAACTTTGCCAACATGTGTGTGATCGACTGTGGAATCATCTGAGAGGGCATTACCGTTTATAACGCGATGTTTCTTTAAATTTTGTGCGCTCGGAAATGACTATGATTTTTGACTTAATGTTATTGTAGGACATCTGTGACCTGTGTTGTCTTGCCGTTCACTCATTAATTCCCGCCTTTCCACGTTCATTACAAAGCTATTATTCAATAACTTCTTGTAAATATTTACGACAAATTCACGTGGAATTCACTTCATACTCTCCTGCCTATCACTGACTGATGACAAATAAAATGTATGTAGCACTTTAAGCACAAATTGACATGATGCAAAAACAGCACACATAGGATTCACCACAAACAGTAGTTATAAAGTACAATCACAATATAGATAAAAGGAAGATTTGTCAAGTTGTCAAATAACGAAGGAAAACAGATGAATTTCTTTAGAGGACGAAAAACAAGCAAAGATCTGAGAGCAATGCAGTCCCAACAGCGATAATAATGGTAGTGGTATGTATTTCCTCTATCTTGCATTCTGTTATAAATGCATGTACTTTCGTCCTTTATCAATACGAACGGGTTGAACTGCGACTCAAATCCCAATATCAATTTTTCTTCAAAAGTACACGATTTGAATACGAAATGCCATCCTTTGGATGTGTCCTTTGCTGTGCATGATGCGTCATGCATCGAATGCAATGCCTAATAGTGAAGAGGAAGAAAAATCGAAAACAAAAAAATAGATGGAAAGCTTTCTCTGACACGTACGTGCGAAATGTTCAAATATCCTGTATAGTTTTGGGAGAGATTTTTCAAATTCGAAAGAAAATTACAAGTTTCCTTGTGCAGGAAATATAATCAAAGGATTTGTGGGTAGGGACTTTGTGCATTTCTTTTGGAGATGGAGCCATCTTTGGGTTGCTATCATGGAATGCTATTCATTTCGATTTTTTCCCATACCGTGAAGGTATTGGTAATTAATGTTCTATATATTGGCTTTTTCTTTCATAGAACGACATGCACAAAATGTTCAGTAGGATTTTCCTTTGGCAGTGTAGTTTGTCAATTTTATCTCAAAAGTTATTTCCTTTTATATTTCCTTATACACAACATTACTTCCCAATTTTACAATTTTATGATTCTCTACTCATTGCTAAATGGATCATTCTAATAAGATTCGCAGATGCATTCCGTCATGTCTTGTTGTCTTTACTTGCTTAGTACAACATTCATTTCTTAACACCTCAGCGGGTATGTACAGTCATTGACATTGCACCACATTTCTAAAAGCAACACAGTGTAAGTTAAGTCCTTTAACCCCTCAAATGTCATAAGACAACGCCCGCGCTCCATCTTGTTCGTAGTTCTGCAATGCGTCCGAGCTACCTCCAACTCATTCCCAAAAAGTTTGATTCCTCGTCAATTGTTTTACGACTAGAGTGTCCTGCTGTTCTACCTGTCTGAGCCCTGCTTTGAGTATTTTGCAATAGAGTTGTCTTCGCGCCACAGGGTATGTCCGATCCACTACCACTTTCTTCTCCTAATAGTAATATGTCTATATGCTATTAGAATATTCTTTCATAAGTAGTTTGTTGGAAAAGCGATAGGACCAACGAAACGTCAAGATAATACTAAGATATCTTCTATTAATGAAGGTTTGCAGCATGCGTGCGCTAGTGGCTTCCACCTTCCAAGTACTGCCCTCATGAAGTAGTACTGATTCCAAATTTGAACTAAACAGTCGCAGCTTGGTTAAGATGATAACACTGCTTCTCCAGATTTTGAATAGTATTTCAAATGCAGGCTAACACATTCCAATTCTGTTGCACACATTCAGTTCAGTGCCATAAGAGTTATCCGAAATAAAACTGATGCCTAGGCATAGAAAGTTGTCTATGTTCTCGATTTCCTGTCTGGCAATGTTGAGTTGAGCATGGGTATTGGAAGTGCTACTTAGCTTGCCTCAGTTTCTAAATTGGAGGCCATCAGATGAACGTTCATTATCCGAAGCGAGAGTAAGCAAAAGAATATCATCAGCGTAGCCGAGAAGTTAAAGTGAGATGTTATAGTCCATCAATTTCCATAGGTACCAGTCATGGAATACATCGCTGATGATCACCAAGAGTAACAACGGTAACAGTATGAAACCCTGACGTACTCCACTTTTGACTTCAAATTTCCACGACACCTTACCGTTCTGTTAACTTACTACCATCGCATGTATGCTTGATAACAGCTATGACTTCCCTGTGGAAAGTCCAAGCAGATCTTAATTTAAGCAGCATCTCAATTTAAGATGTCAAAAGCATTCTTGAAGTCAAAGTAGATGTAGATCAGACTCAATGCATTACTCTATTATGTTCTGATAGTGGTAATGTGGTTAAAGCAGAAGGATCCAGCACGAAAGACTGCCTGTTCGACTGCTGCTGTTGACTGTTTCTGTTTTTTTGAGAGAAAGTGGTCCCTGTTGGCGCACATGGGGTTGCCTGAGCACGTCGGTATTGAACCTGGTTATATTGAACAAGAGTTTGATCGGCTGTTGTTGACGGTGTAGTACGAAGGCATATATGAGCTAAGTTAAGATGTTGATCGCGTTGGTGATATCGATGGTGCAGACTATTGGCTCCCCACTCGGAAGACCTCATTTTCCATTCCTGTCGCGTATACGGATCAGTTGATGCATAAAGTAATCAAGGTGAAGAGCCAACAATGTGGGCTTATAAGCACAATATTCTACTTTGTGGGCGTGTACTAAACTCCACCCACTACAACACATTTTTCCTTCTTCTATAAAAATATTTTTCCAAGCCCCCACTGTGCCCAGGCATTATAAAGATGAAGGGATTTCCCTTGAAGCGTGCGCTAAAAACACTCGGACGACTATTATACTATTTCTGAAGTGGTTGCTTTCGCAATATGATCGTACTGGTTGGCTGCAAGTTGAGACCCAGCTAATCTTGTGTGAGGGTGTATTGGTTAAATAGCGTACCTCCAATGACATTTCGGTCTTCGAGGCATTGAACTAACATCAGATGATGTTTCTTTGTAACGTGACATTGAAATCCCGCATCATCATTAGACGTTTGATTGTAGAATGAGCCTGATGGATTGATTTTATTCCAAGTTGCGTCTTCAATCGCAGCATAACATTAAATTGGGGTAACTGGCCCAACTCTACTCTGTAATCTAGCCATAAATATCCGGTGACTAGGATATGAGGCTATTTTGTTCTGTTAGATTTAAAATCAGTCCTACTCGAGACCTCTGTGCCCTTCCAACTGGTTTTTCAGAGTAGAGCATGACATTGTTTCTTGTTCAGGAGTGATGTTCACCAACTAACCACCATCCAACCCTCTTATCTCACTAACCCCCATGAGATGTATTTTGTATCGCGTGAAATCATACTCGGATTGGAAGCATCTGGTATTTCTGAAGTGAGTCAATGACGGTCTTAACGTTCCAAAAATCGATCGTAATCTTAAAACGATATCCAAAGCTCGGAAACAAATTATCCATCCGTATCCGAGGCGAGGCAATTAAATTGTTCGCGTTTGGGTCTCGTTGAGCTACAGACTAATCGACGCAAACGAATCTTCTTTTGTGACATTTGCAATTTCCGAAAAAATGTCCAGATGAAAACATAAATAGGTGGGTTAGGGCTTAACTATTGGTTTTTCAGCTGCAGCAGCTCTCTCTAGTTATTTGGCAAACTAACACCTATCGCAAGTTTCTGAACCTCTGAGGCCTTTTGCAAGGTTGGTAACTATCCACACAGTGTAAGACCTTATCCTTTTTTGTCGCATAGACGTTTCATCATTCGATAGCAATTGACACTCCAAGGAGATTGAAGTTGGGTTTACCAACAGAACTGCTAGGTTTTCGACTTCAGCATCTTTCCTTAGTTATTTGGCAGACTGACATCTATCGCAAGATGCTGATCCTCCGTTGCCTTTTGTAATATCGTTTACCACCCACACAGTGTAAGATACTTATCCTTTTTTGTCGCATGTGAGTCTCACCATTCGATAGAAATTGACACCTCGAGTAGATTGGAGTTGGGTTTACCAACAGAACTGCTAGGGTTTCGGCTGCACTGGCTCTTTCTAGTTATTTGGCCGACTAACACCTATCGGGAGATGCTGCTCCTCCGAAGCCTCGTTGCGGTGTAAACTCATCCCTAACTACACAAAATATTTCCTAATTACTTTCTAGAAATTGGCTGAAATGCGAATTGCAAGTCCTTTTGTATAATTCCAAAGAAGACAGAAGAGTACCTACCCTCATTGCTAACCTTAAAGACATAATGGACAACTTTTGTGAACTTGATTACTACAAGATATTTCCGAGTGAATTATTTTCTTATTCATTTAAGCATAGAAAAGGGAAACTTAAATCCTTAACAGTTGATGCTGCATGTCCTTGCTGATCCTTTAGAAAAACCATCACCCAGCATAACCATCACTCTCACATACCACACGAAAACCGCACGAAATCTCTTTGCATGATGTCCGCTAGTCTGTTATCCTTATCATCATCAGCTACAAGTTTGCCCTGCTCCGTTCCTCCGAAACCTCAACCTATCTCAAGAACCACAATACATTGCCAATATAGCAATGCAACCATCACACAGCTTAGACAAGCAGGAAAAATACTTTTCCAAATATTGTAACTACACACGATGATGCGACGTTGCACTGAATTGTGATTCGATGACTCTTGCTTGGAATGTGAATCACCATGTGTGGTCGACCTCATCAGATGTTGTATGCAAGTATTATGAGGAGGACATGTCCGTTGCAGTTTACAAGATCCACCTACGAGTACCAAAGGTATTCTGACAGATGAAACGATTTAGAGGATAGAATGTATCTGTGTGTGTATAATATGCATATATTTTTCAGCCGCTTTGCTTTCGAATGAATGAACACCAGGAAACGGAAACTGAATAATGATACATCAAGCAGTTACAGTTTCTAAACTGTGCAACTGATATGTATTGTAGGAGTATGCACCGATAAATGTTGAGACCGCACTCCTGTTAGTCTGTCTGTCTGTTCCATGCAGTGTGGGCAAATGCTGTGGGCATTTCTAACAAAATTGCCAACAATTTTTAATGTTAACAGAAATTCCATAGCAGAAGAGCAAAAAAAAAAAATACGAAAGCACAAATGGAATTTAATATCGCACGGGAGTCGTCCGTCGGTTGGCCGCAGGCTCTGACCACAAGGTTCCACCACATTAGAATTGAGCTGTCTAAGGGAGCGAGTGAGTGGATGCAGGAGCAGCACAGCAACCGACAACTTGGCAGGATACATTATTATATGAGCAGAAGGCAACTCCTCTATTTAACTTAATTAAATGATACACAAAAATGGACTTTCATAAAAATTTTAGGAATCCGCTTTGCGAATAGAGAAACGATTTAAATGAAATCGTTGCTAGTCTGGTGGCCTGGCCGTACAGTGTACACATTAGCACCACCCCACCAGTGCTGTCCCAGTGAAGATACCAACAAATGGCTGTGTCGAGCTTATTTACCAGCTGCTGGAAAATGTTGGTTCATTTCATTATTATAAAACAGTGTGGAGGAGGGATACTAGCAAATTAGACTCGGAATTTAAATTTGAAGTTGAATTTTTTCAGGCACTATGAGTATCTAAATATTCAAGGCCACTTCACATTGTGGACTTAAGTATCGTGGCTTTTGGATTGTTATGTTATGATGTTGATTATTGTAGGATGATCGTAGAGTAACTATACACATTATAATTGCAAGATAGATATCCATTATGCGGTTTCAAAAGTAAACGTAAATAAAACACATATAAAATATTTTTTATCATGATATTTATTTTTTATTATAAAGTTTGAATGTTGACATTATGTGTGAAATACTACATCATTTAAATGACCACCACGCGAATTGTTGCAAGCATCAATTCTTTTGAGGTACTTTTTGACCACTTTTTGACACATATTGGGCGGTATGTCAGCCACAACTTGACGAATATTGGTTTTTAAGTGCTCAAGAGTTAAAGGTTTATCTGCATAAGCACGGTCTTTCGCGTAGCCCCACAAAAAAAAGTCAAGCGGTGTCAAATCGCATGATCTTGGTGGCCAGTTGATATCGCCACGACGAGAAATTACGCGGCCAGGAAATGTCTCTTGCAATAAAGCCATATTCGCTCGAGTTGTGTGGCATGTGACACCGTCTTGTTGAAACCACATATTTTCTAAGTCGTATTCTTCAATAGCAGGCAAAAAAAAGTCGGTTAGCATATGACCATAAACCTCCGAATTGACGGTGACAGTCGTTCCATTGTCGTTTTCGAAGAAGTAAGGTCCAATCACACCTCCGGACCAAAGAGCGCACCAAGCAGTGACTTTTTGTGGATGTAATGGCCTCTCTTCAATTACTAGAGGATTCTCAGAACCCCAAATACGACAATTTTGTTTATTAACATACCCACCGAGTGAGAAATGTGCTGCGTCGCTGAAGAATATTTTGTTCGAAAAATCGCCGTCCACCGCCTGTTGTTCAAGCACCCATTCGACGTATCTACGACGTTGTGAATGGTCAGCTGGCTTCAGTTGTTGTGTGAGCTGGATTTTATATGGACGTAGGTGTAGATCCAAATGCAAAATACGCCATAATGTGCCGTAAGACAGTCCTAATTCCTGAGAACGACAAGGAATCGACACATTTTCGGCAACACTTTCACTAACAGCAGCGATATTATTTTCAGTGGTACGAGCGAAACGATGATGCACAGGCCTTACAATATCTGTAACCGATCCAGTCTCTACTAATTTCTTCACAATTTTGCCAATTGCTTGCGTAGTTGGACGATTATGTAAACCATAATCTCCTCTTAAAGCACGATATGTGGCTGTGGCAGAATCACCATTTTTGTAGTAGGTTTTTACAATTTTCAAGGGTTGTGCGATAGTTAAGCGATCCATTTTCGTAAATGTCAGACTTTCAGCTGAAAAAAAAATTGTTTTAACAACATAGTTTGACAGATGTCGAATTCCAGCCCTATACTTTTGAAACCGCGAAATGGATAACCCTTTATTTATGGTAATATTATAAAAATTATATAAACAATTATTTAATTTTAATTAATGTTATCAAATCTTCCTTGTTGTGATATTTATGGGATGATTTTAGGAGAATTGTGAGATTTTGACATGATTTTAAGATTGTTGGATATTTAAAGAGTTCACGACAAATGATTATAGTATGATTGCATGATTATAGGGATTCTAAAGGATTAAGATAGTAAAGCGAGCTTCTCAGCTCGCCATATGGATAGTTGTAATTCAGTCTTAACACTGAACTATCTTAAAAGCCCAATAGTAACAATATAATTGACAAAATTCGTAAAACTTTTTATTTGGGGAATTTTTTTTTTCTGTCAAAAATAAATGTTTTCTTATTTTTTTGCTTAAACTTAAAAAATCTTTTTTTTTTAAAAATTTTCTTTAATTTTTAAAAAAAATTAAAAAACTCTAGACGCGTCAAATCACACGAATGAAGCGGCTTGGCTGATGTATTTCACCAGATCCATTCATCCAGATCACCGAACTTTGAATTCAATAAGTCAATTGATTGGCATGCTGTGAGCTAGCTGGCGCGTCCTTAAAACTTAATATATGCTTCAAGTCAGTCTCCTTTAATTGATTAAAAAAAAACTCATTCAGTCAACATGATCCGGTAGCTATCTTTACTGACTCGGACTGCGTCAGTATCACTGCAGAAGAAGTAGACAGATCCCAGCATAAAACCCGCACCAAAAAGATATTTTTTTTTGTTGAATAATGGCAGTTCGTGAATGTTTTCGGGTTGCTGACGTCTCCAAATGCGACAATTTAGGGTTATTAACAAAATGTGGGTCCAGAAATTGGGCTTCATCGCTAAAAATTATTTTGCGATAAAAATAAGGATCGGGATGATGGTAATAATAACTTTCCCGCATGTTTTGGGACAAATCACTAAAACTACATCGCAACTGAAAATTTGGCTACAGGTCTCAGGTGTAAGTAAGATCTTATAGGGATGCAGGGGCAAGTGATTGCACAAAATGATCGCAGAAATGCCCACGAAATCGTTAAATTTGGAACCTCACAATATTGTCGGCATTCCTTGCGTTTCTTTGTCTTGCTATCACCAGGCGTTCAACAATTTTTCATTTATCTGGACGTACGATGACCGAAAGTTAAAGTTAGCCCACATAGAGTTGTCACAAAACCGATAAATCGGTGGGGAGACTTTTTGCGGTAGACCAGCACTGGACCCCGGTTTTAGAGCCAAATTTGATGACGAGAGATATCTATAACGTGAACTTTGATCAAAAATTTCTATAATTTGAAGCGTATAATTTTATATGATTAAATGGCAAGTATAGACGAGTTGAAACGTCAATCAAACCGCAGATTGGTTTCTGCAAAAATAGGAAAAGTTACCATATGGGGGGAACATTGGTAGAAAACCAAGAACTGTAACTTTCATCCAGTTGCAAAGCTGCTAATTATGCGGAAGACTACCTGGTGACTAACACAAAGTATTTACCAACTTCAGACTGTCATTGCTGTCAAACCAGTGATGACAGAGCGCTCAAATTTACGCCAATGACAGTTCATTCCGTTGTTTACAAGCATTTTAGTGGGAAACATTCAGAAAAAAGTTATCCGGAACGGAATTCAAGCGTAATAATGTGATTGCTCTATTTTTGGCCGTTCACCGGTCATTTTTTTGGACCGTGGCATCAAGATAAATGCTCAAATTTATCGGGATCATGTGTTGGAGGGAGCACCAAAATATTTCGGCCGCAGAGCCTGGACATTTCAACAGGACTCGGCGGAGACGTTTTAGTACTTTGTTTTCAAACCTCAGCCTTTTCTTCTTTTCTTTCTGTTGGTTAAAGGTTTCGTCTCAGCCAACATTTCATTGTGTGCTGTGGTTTCTTTAATTTCGTTCACTTCTTCACACTATTGTTAGAGCGGGGTTCACGTGCCTTACCAGTTCTTTTCTTTCGACTGTCCCCGTTGCATTAACAGAGACAAAGACAGTTTCTCTTACTTTTGATATCCTCCTTAAAAGACAGTAGTGCTTGCTTCAAAGCTTACGTATTTTAAAAAAATCTTTCAGTCTGATATCTTCTTCACTGTGCTCATTTGTAGTTTAACTTTCAATTATTCTTAATCATTTTCTAAATATTAATAATAATAATATTCGGCGAGACAGACCATTGTGGTCCAAGGCCCAGCTTCTCGCGACCATTTGTGTTGCGGATTTATATTTTTGGGCGCCTCTAAATAATATTCTCTTCCTTCACTCTTATCCTGGCGTGGCGCTAAAAGACCTCAAACAACATTTGGTATGACGTCTCTTGAAAAACCATCCTGTTAAAAGTTTAAACTCCCAACTACTGGTGCTGTATTACTCTGATAATTAGCTTTATATTTTCGCTTGCTGAAATATTTAAGCTTCTTCTCTGAGTAGGTCAAAATTTAATTTCCATAAGTGAGTTACCTAGCCACTCGCCCATTTTCTTCTTACTTCTCAAGCTACAAATTCACCTCTTCACCTGATGACATCTCCAACACAAATCCTACAAAAAACATGGGCCTTGCATCTGTCCTTTCTGGTCATCCTGATGCCCTTGTGCTTCGTTCCTCATTCCGCATAAAACATTTTGTCAGTTTGTAGTTCCAGCTGAGATTTTGTTAGGGGATTCCATCGAAGTTAATTTAACACCGGCATAAAGGACGACGTCAACTTCAGTACTCTAACCAGCACTAACAGCAACCGTGGCAAAGTTCATTAAATGGGGGATTCGTGTAAGTTTTGTGGTGCCTCTGTGTTTGCCACCAAACCTGACCATGACCAACAGTTCAGACCTCCGGCTATCCAGGCGATCGTCCCCCTGCATGCAGATGGTGGTGGTATTATCCTGTTTTGTATCATGTTGGCATGCTTAGCAAGCATCACTGATTCGGTGTTTTTCCCAAATTAAATAAATCCCTTCTGTTCGAGGTTAAAGGAAAGGTTTTTTTTTTTTTTATCCTCCTGTTCCTTTCAGGAATTCTGTGCAGCTTGTCAAGCTTTTTTTATCTGTTGTTGTTATTGTTATTGTTTTTCCACAGACTAGGGACGATGTATTTTGAATCTTTGGCTATTCGGAGGAAACGGCTCATTTGATTGCTCGACTCGGCTCGGCAGCTAGCAGATTGTCGGTCTAACGGACATTGTCTGCCGTGCCGCAAACATTTAATTTTAAAATATTCTGAAATGTTGCTTCGGTTGTTGTTTTGTATTTTCACTTTTTATTCACTCATTGTTGTATATGTTTGCAGAAGAGCCGTCGGATTTTCCTTTGGTTCAGCAGCAGGATATTGCAATGATTTTTGAAACAAACAAAAAAAACAAAACATTTTGCGATTTTAATTTAAAAATTTCTTCATTTTCGGACTGAAAAGGGGGAGCAAACATCATCATATAGACCGTCAGCATGATAAATAAGTCAGGATATGTGGCGATGGAACTTTTTGGCTAGACAAAGAGCCAGCATCTGTTGGTTTGGTGGTAATATGCTGTGGATTGGATAGACTGTGTTGTGTATCTTTATTTTATAAAGCGAAACAACTTCTCACTTTTGTTGGAGTGCAATGCAGTCCAGGTGGCTTGTACGAGTGGATTCATTTCAGATTAATATTTGAGTAGCCTAAGTATGTGGTTGACACTATAAGTACACATATTATATTATACCTTATAGATATCCAAGTTCATCTCTTGTGTAGTTAGCAACATTTCATATCGTCTTTATCGCCGAAATTAAATGATCTCGTCTGCTTTGCTTTTTGTTACCCTTAAGTTTACCAGTAGCGTGCAAGTCAAAATTTCCACTATCCACTTAAACAATTGTGGCATGGTCGGGAAAAAGTTCGTTAGAACTGGAGGGTCTATAGAGAAAGATAGAGTAGAAAACCAACCAAAGTTTGAACGAAATCGGTCTTTGATGATTATGATAAATGGGGTGTAGTAGTACTGCGACCCACGTGGATCAATTGCGCTTCCCCCTGACTTGTGCTACGGAGACAGTGCACGCCCATCCCTATAGCACCCCATCCATACCAAAGGCTCTTAAGAACTTCATATTTTGGTGCGGTTTCAGTGAATGCAGACCCAGAGATTACGTGAGTTCACATCTGATCTCTTTTCTGTCGGATCGTTACTCCGCATTCGTTGAGAAGATGCCACGGAATCTTCTACGCTCCCCCACAGAGTCCACAGCTGACATCATCTACTAATTTTAATTCTTTAGATGCCCTTTCAGTTTGCGGTGTCCTGTTAAGTAACTCGCAATGATTCTTTCATTACTTCAATTTAATCCCAATATCAAGCGAGAGCTCTTTGGCTTATAGTTTCCCATCATTTCCTTTGCTTGCTGTAGACCCAGGAGATTCTTCCATCATACTAAAGCTTTACCTATAATTCGTATCTCATCCCGCATTATGCGGAACCCTATGCCACAGAACGGTTCTGGCCCTTCTGCTCCTTTATTAGCGAGCGTATCCGCTGCTTGGTCGTTACCCATTTTAAACGGACTTTGTTGACTTCGCCAAGTCTGTTTAACTTCGCCCTGTATTCCTTCACAAGTTTGGAGCTCTTAGCGCAGCTTGGCTTTCATTGAAGATAGCTATTTCCTGCCTCATGTAATTCCTTTCCAGAATAAAGTTGGCACATCTTTCGATGGCATGTACTTATGACTGGAATATACTCTGGTAATACCCAATTTGTACAGAGTACTTGGTTCGTGGCCCATAGACTCCAGCACCGGTGCCTTCAAATTTCTTTGATTCATCCGTATACCACTTTATGCCACCCAGATGTGTTCGGTATTCAGTATTAGAACTGAATTCCTTCTCAATGCTAAATATTACTTCAAAATTCTTTTTGAATTCAGGCTTTTGCATCATGTTATCACACGGCGTGCTCGCTAAGGAAGTCAGTTTGGCCAGTGATTTCACTATCCCTTTTGCCCTGCTGTCCGTGAAGTATCCTACCCTACTCAAAGATAAATTGGTTTCCCTCTATTTGCTCTCTATTACTATAAGTGTAGTGGGATTAGCCTAAGGATCGCCTCCATGCCCGCTGTAGGGTAGGTTCTCATGGCGCCTGTAATTAAAACACAATCCAGCCACTTTGTGCAATTTCCTTTTCGTGGTGCTTAACTTGCTTCAATTTTCCTGTGCCACTGCTCCGTAGATAACCATTGGAATAACTATCATTGTGTACATCCAATGCATTATTCTGGGACTTACTCGCCAGGATTTACCTATCACCCTTCTGCATACTATTATCGCTCTTTTGATTTTTGGAGTACTGCCTGTTGGTGTTTGTTCCATAGTAGTCTGCTGTCAGACCAAGGTATTTAACCTCTTTGCTAATAGTGATCTCTTCTCTACTGAGGGTAACCGTGTGCACTCGCGCGAACTTCCTCTTATTGTTGAAGGGAACCACTTTGGTCCTATTTGTATTTACCTTGCGTCCGACCTCTTACCATCATCTAGTCATGATAGTTAACCCGTTTTGGAATATGTCCCAGAACACTTCCTCGAACTTTCCTCTTGCTACGATGACTATGTCATCAGGGTAGCCTTGGGCACAAGTCCGGTTTTCAGCTAGTCGCTTGACTTGAGTAGAGTGGAGCGTAACTAAACTAAAGACTTTAGACTACCTCGGGACCAACACTGAAGGCACATCACACATCAAAATATGGCAAAGAGTACGCCTACATTAGTCTGTGTCAAGACTTTACAAATCCAGGAATTTAACCATAATATACAAGTTGCTGGTGTATAAGACAATGGTCATACCAGCACTTACATTTAGATCCGACTTGTATGCTTAGCAAAAAGCATTCTGACGTCTTTCGAGAAAAAAGTCTTACTGAGAAAAGTTGGCCCCGTATGTCGGGAAGGACGATTTCGGAGATCCACGAGCGTTATCGCCATTGTAAAAAGAATTAAGCTCGGTAGACTCCGGTGGGCAGGACACCTAGCTCGTTTGTGCAAAGAGGACCGGCTCAGAAAGTCTTTGCAGTAGGATTTATGGGACGCGAAAGGGAGACCGACAAAGCCTACGGTGGAAAAATGGCCTATACCAGGACGCCCAGAGTTTAGGTACGCAAAACTGGATGACATCAGCTCAAAATCGGGACCGGTGGAGAGACTTTCTTGGACCCCGGTACTACCAATTGAAGCTTTTGCTTTAAGTCACATGGTCATATTTTTTACATTTTACTCAAATCAAGCACCAAAAGTTATATGTTAACTGAAAAATAATACAAAACAATAGGAAGCAAAATAAAAACAGTCTCACAAATATGCCTCATCATTGTGGCATCCTTTCCATTTAAGATTTTCTTGCGAAGAAAATCCTTCCTTCAACTTCAACCGTACGGATGGTATAAGTTGAAGGATTTTCTTCGTAAATCGTACCGGACTGAATCCAATTTGCAAGATAATTAAATTGAATTAAATTACCAATCTTATCAAGTTGCTGTGCGCACATGACGATCCCGAAATACAAATCTCTTCACAAGAACATCCGCAGAGAAGAACGGTAAGGAAGACTACCATGGCACATCATTATAATCGATCAGAAATTTATATTTATCCTTATTTTGGTATACTCGTACATTGTCTGGATGTCTAATGCTCGTAATGTCGTCGAGTCGATATACCGCTCAACCAACAAATCGAGCATCGTAGCGACGCTAATCATTCGATGAGTGTCATTCATCATTTCGGAATTTGCAGTCATGGGAAAAATTCGCAAATCTGGAATTACCGATGAAAATGATTCCTACCTACAATTGATGCAAAGGAGCTGCCTCTGCCATAAACTAATTGATCTTATCGAAGTCGCAAGATTGAGCTCTCTACCTATCTCCCAGACTCTTTGTCTTTTTACCAATGCTCCCTCTGTGTAGTTTTTTTTTTTCATTTTCTAATAACATGGATGTTGAAGAAGATTAAGTATTTATCGCTTCGCATTGTGACTTAAGAAGAACAATACACACATATCTACTGCACATGTGTATGTGTATTCAGTTCAGATAAAAAAAAACATCCATCAATGTGCGTTGTGGCAGAGATATTAATATCTTTTGACAAAGAATGGGAAAATAAATAAATCAAAGTCTCGCATCGGAATTCTATCAATCATCTAATGGAACACGCTCCTACTGGGGTATAGGTATTTCCCTCCTGTCATATTGGATACTTTCCTGTCGTAGGGTAATTTGTTAAGGAGGAGTAAAGAAATCATTGTCTTGTGGTCCTGATTTGTTATACGGATTAAAAACGACGAAGCAATACCAATGTATGGAAATCTTAAGAACTTTATATGCTTATAAGGACCAAATAGCGCATGTCATTCAGAGATCCAACAAATATTTGGAAATAGATTGCAATATTGCCCAAGGTATAAAAAGCTAAGCATACACTCGTAATAACCTTAAACCTTTTCTGCAGGTGTAAAAAGTAAGAACATATGCATTCATCATACCATTCTACCACCAAACCGGAAAAGCTGAATGATTAATGATACTCACTTAGTGACAGAGGAAAGCGGTTGACTGCTATGCATCCTTTACTGACAAGATGCATTCATTTATCGTAAGCCTGATGAATGCTCATATATACCTACAGAATATTCCTCCAACGATGAAATAGAACAACGCTTTGAATCAGTCCAGCAGTAATTCAATACCTTGGCATTATGTGAAAATTCTGAGGGACTTTAACGCATAAATAGCTTAGGAGCTAGACTTTAGGCAAGCAGAAGAACCTTTTTCTCATTGTTGTTAAGTCAGCTTTTAGAGAGTTACCATTCTGCTCCACTCACAAAGCTTTATCGAAATATAGGGATGCTAACAAACTACCAGTCAACTATGGGTTTACTAACTTCCTCAGTTGGAAGCACGTAGAGTATTAAGACTTCTTCAGACGTAGCTCAGTTCTCCAATGGATCAAAGATGGGAGATGAAGTCGGTGCTTTAGAATTCTCAAAAAAGGGTAATTCTTCAAAGTCATATAAGCCACCTTACTCTGCTAGCATCTTTCTGTTGGAGATCCTAGCGATTAAGGAGGCATGCATGGTCCTATCTCATAGTACCACAATAGCTGGACGGGTTCGTATATGTATAGAAAGCGAATCTATAATCAAAGCAATTATCGCGACAGGCAGACGCGACAATTCGATATTGCAAGCTGTGTCAAGATGTACTAGCTTCAATAAACCAAAGCAATAAAACGCTAGTATGGAGGATGCCGGGGCACAGCGCCATTGATGTCAATGAAAAAACAGACGTACTGGCGAAAAAGGACGTCACATTTGACATTGGAGTCTGCTGGCAATTACGGGAACTCACCATCATCTCCTTCGTCACCATAGCTTAGTTGGAATGACTTGACGAACTGCACCATATCAAGAGCGATGTGGCATTCCTCTAATAAAAACAAATCTACCGAGCAGATAACGAAAAGATACATGTAGAGTCATTGCCATAAGCACAGGCCATTGCCAGCTAAACTTTTAATCCCAGATAAAACCATTTGCATGATTTGCATGGATGTTAATGAGAAAGATACTCGCATTCATTCTCTCTTCAAGTGTCCAGCTCTGGCGGACTCAGAAAATTTAACAAACCCTTCTTTGCAGACCGACCTGAATAAGCTTTTGGAGTACAGTATCACCAATCTGATCTCGTACCTAAAAGCTATACATGTTGGCTATAACCAAGCGTATTACTTATCCATTAATTATGTGTCTTGAGGACTGTGGTCGCAAACCTACTCAGGCGAAAAGCATATTGAGCATAATAAGACAAGAGAGTGCCGAGAAAAACACATTGATATGTTAGACTATTACGTAATGATGCGATATCCCGAGATCGATAAACTAAAGAGAATTAAGCTCGGTATGCTCCGGTGGGTAGGACCTAGCTTGCATAAATAAAGAGGATCCGGCTATGAAAGTCTTTTGCAAAATAATTTACAGAATACGCTTAAAGGATAGCGCTGGAACTAATATGCTCAGAGCTTAGGGTTGCCCAACTGCTTAACTTCACCTTGAAATCAAGACCGGTGGTGATACTTTTGCTTGTAGTGTCACATGTGATTATGATGATGATATTTTCACACTCTACCCAACTCGCCTTTCTGTTTTTGTAGCCTTGGACCAGAACTGGTCAAATATGGGAACCCTTTGGTATATCAAAAAAAATGATAATTTAACAAGTTTTTTAAACTGCCAGGTAAAAAGACTGCCAATCATCAAGAAAGCCACTGATGGAATTTTAATAGCGGGTTCATCTTGGCTCATGCGAGTTGAGTAATGAGTTTCATGCCCGCCGACCATCTACTATTTTACACGATGACACAACATTCACATTTACATAAAATCAAATGCGCTGATCCATACTCCATGGCAAATGAAACCGAAAATCCTTTGTATATAAAGAATAATAATAAAATATTTGCTTCTACTTATCCCACCAGCCACAAAATCCCACTCAATGTTCTTTTGCATATTTTTGCAAATCCGAATAAAAAAAGATATTTCTGAGAGTGTGTACGTGTGTATGTGTGTGTGTGTGTGTGATGTATTATTTATTATCAATAAAAAAATAGAAGAAGTTAATATGCGCATCAGACCTTCCACATTTTCCACTCAAGTGAGCAACGAAATTTTCGTCTTGGTTTTTACATTACATGAATTTTGAAGAAGATTCCTCAGGTTGCAGGGACCATAATTCACCTTCGTATGTGTGTGATAAAATAGTGTACATGTGAATGTGTAAATATTCTAGAAAAAGCTCACACTTATAAGCTATCAGGATTATTTACTCAAGCGTACCTTGAAAAACTGTCGAAAGCAATGACAAAGGTGACGTACATTTATAATAAATCTGAGTCCATTAGATGCGTTTTTTCCCCTAGTAATTTAAAGGAGACGATTTTCCACTTCGACGCCTTCAGAAATATTTTACTTTTACCAAAAATTGCATCGTTGAGTTTAAATTAAGTTCGTTTAGATGCCTTACCTTTGATTGAAGTTGAAGCAGGATTTTCCCTAAATAAACGAAGGGAGATGAATTGCAATTATCCCTGTGACTTTGTAAGTTGAAGAGCGGTATAAAAGAGTTAAGAGGATATATCCCTAATCTGCGCTTCAGACAAAATGTTGCTCACACAAGAAAAATCCTCAACCTCCTATCTGTTGTCCATCAATACAAAGGTCAGTGGAATTGTAACTTTTTTGGTGATTTGAGGGTCTTAATGAAAAAAAAACGTAAACTAAATGATTTATTTTCTTCAATTAGATTTGAATTTATAAAGAATCTCAAGGTGTGTTTTTTACATTTAGATTTCGATTGCAATACCATAGCAAACCAATCGAAACAAAGCACTTGTTTGTGCTGATTATTTGCTTGAACAATGCAAAATTACTCTGGGAATGTGTGTTCTCTATGGCTGCAAAAAATAACAAAAGTATTTTATATGTTAACTCACTAGTGTGTATAACTGCTACTTTCGAAGCTAGGTAATAATGTCATCATCATAATCGTCTCCTGTAACCCCGGTTGCGGCATAGAGCGTCAACAAAACCTCTCCATCCTTCACGGTCTGCAGCAAGGTACTTAAGCTGTGGCCACGTCCTTCTCTGGGCTTCTGCTTCTTCTAAGACAGTTGATTTCCTTGTTTTTCTTGGTCTTCCAACTCGCCGTGCACCCTGTGAATTTCCATTCAAAGGAGTGTTTTGCAATTTCGTCGTTTAGTTTCCTCAGTGTGTGACCAATCTATTGCCATTTACGCTTTCCTATATCGACGTCCAGCCGCTCTTGACGAATCTTTGGGATGTGGCGTAGACAGCGATTCACAAAAGCTTGCAATGTCCTCGAAATAGTAGACGTGACTTTTCAGGTTTCGCAGGCATAAAACAGCACGGATTTGACATTGGATTCGAAGAATCTCAACTTAGTGCGTAAGTAGATTTGACTGGATTTCCAAATTGGTGTCAGAGTACCAAAGGCAGCACGAGCTTTATTAATTCTACTTTTAACGTCCAGATCCGTACCGCCATTTGCAGAAACAACACTGCCAATGGAGTTAAACTGTTCGACTTCTTACACTGGCGTCGCCTGTATAATAATACGCTGCTGTGTGGAGCGGCCTGTGAGCATTATTTTTGTCTTTTTGCTGTTTATTCTTGGACCACTCGACCCTCCCTTTGGCACATCCCTTTCAGCCCACTGATGTTATTAGCCAGGAGGCATACGTCATCGGCATAGTCTAAATGACTGAGCCCTTCAAACGGTCACCATTGAATGCCCTGTCGCTCCTCTGTACGAATACTGGCCGTCAATATGTCGTCCATCGCCAGCAGGAAGAAGATTGGCGATAGAACATCCGCCTGTCTAACACCCTGTTGCACTACGAAGGAGTCGGATAGCTGCCCATTGTGTAAAACAAAACACCCTGCGTTGTTGTAGGACTCTCTAATAATGGCAACAATTTTTGGGGGAATTCCTCTACCAAGCAACGATAGTGTATGAAACAGTAACTTTCGTCTATGGGCGTGTGAAAAAACCTTTCTTTGTTGCTGTGAAACTTAGCAAAACTCTCGATTGATCCTCACGATGCTGTTTTGAATCTTGCGCACAGTCAAAATGTGATCTACAGCACTTTTCTGGAGTACTCACCCCATTTGGTCGACCACTGCGATGTTCGTCTTGGCAGCATGTACGACCTCGCTTAAGCTCTGGCACCCAATATTTTATTTTTGTAAACGAAGGATCAGACTCCACAAAGTCGAATCTAGCTCCGTTTTGATGTTGGTTGGATTGAGGCCTTGCAAATTAAAGTGTTGTATAACATTATGACGATAAATCTGTTCCATGTTTAAAATTTCATTAAGAGCGTTCACTATAGACAGCTGCCCTACAAATACTAAACAACGTAGCTTCGTCAAAAATCAAATTTAAGCTTTGCAAGGTTGGACGTTTCTACCACAGCAACCGCTATCTACACGTCAGGTCGGGTACTTATGGTGCTACCCTCGTAAGTAATTTGTCTACCGATTTGTATGAAATTCGGTATTGTCTTTTATGGGTCCTCTGAGGGTCTTCTAGGATCTTTTGAGGATCCGTTGGTGGTCTTTTGAGGGTCTTTTTGGGATATTTTTGGGGTCTTTTCAAAAGTCTTTATAGGGTTTCTTGGGGTCTTTTGGAGGTCTTTTTGGGGTCTTTGGAGATTCTTTTGATGGTACATTGGGGGCCTTTGGAGGCTTTTGAGGGTTTTTAGTGGGTCTTTTAAGGAGTCTTTATACGGTCTCTTGGGGACTTTTGGATGTCTTTTGGGGGCCTTTGCAGAATCTTTTGATGGTCCATTTGGGGCCTTTTGGGGGTATTTTGAAGGTTTTTATGAAGTCTTTTGACGGGGTCTTTTGAGGGTCTTTTTGGAGTCTTTTGAGGAGTCTTTTGAGGAGTCTTTATAGGGTCCCGTGGTCCTTTGGATGTTTTTTGGCGGTCTTTTGGAGGTATTTTGGGGCTTTGGAGAATCTTTTGATGGTCCTTTAGTGGTCTTTTGGGAATCTTTTGGTGGTATTCTCGGATTCTTTTGGGGGTGTTTCCGGAAATATTTTGAGTATCTTTTGAAAGTCGTTTGGGGGTCTGTTAAGGATCTTGTAGGGAGTCACTTTTAAGGATCTTGTGGGGAGTCTTTGATGAATTGTTTGGGGGTCCTTAATGATACTTTTAAGGGTCTTTTGGTGGACTTTTGGGGGTATTTTGCGGGTCTTTTGAGGGTCTTTTTGGAGTCTTTTGAGGAGTCTTTATAGGGTCCCGTGGTCCTTTGGATGTTTTTTGGCGGTCTTTTGGAGGTATTTTGGGGCTTTGGAGAATCTTTTGATGGTCCTTTAGTGGTCTTTTGGGAATCTTTTGGTGGTATTCTCGGATTCTTTTGGGGGTGTTTCCGGAAATATTTTGAGTATCTTTTGAAAGTCGTTTGGGGGTCTGTTAAGGATCTTGTAGGGAGTCTCTTTTAAGGATCTTGTGGGGAGTCTTTGATGAATTGTTTGGGGGTCCTAAATGATACTTTTAAGGGCCTTTTGGTGGACTTTTGGGGGTATTTTGCGGGTCTTTTGATGGTCTTTTTGGAGTCTTTTGAGGAGTCTTTATAGGGTCCCGTGGTCCTTTGGATGTTTTTTGGCGGTCTTTTGGAGGTATTTTGGGGCTTTGGAGAATCTTTTGATGGTCCTTTAGTGGTGTATTCTCGGATTCTTTTGGGGGTGTTTCCGGAAATATTTTGAGTATCTTTTGAAAGTCGTTTGGGGGTCTTTTAAGGATCTTGTGGGGAGTCTCTTTTAAGGATCTTGTGGGGAGTCTCTGATGAATTGTTTGGGGGTCCTTAATGATACTTTTAAGGGTCTTTTGGTGGACTTTTGAGGGTATTTTGCGGGTCTTTTGAGGATCTTTCGGAGGTCTTTTCATTATTCTTTTGGGGTCTTTTGGAAAAGAAAGAACGTGCAAATGGATTAGCTGTCAAACGACATTCGCGAATATAGCTCCAACTATTGGAATCTTTTGGAATAGGAATGATAACTTTTCTAATTCTTTTTCCGCATAAACCTTATTCGGATTATGGTGAATGTTACTAAATTAAAAGTGAGCCAAATCGGTCCAGCTATTCTCAAGTGATGCGGCTACCAACGAACAGCATTTCGATTCTATATAAATAGATTATATTATAACGGGTGTTTTTTTGGGAGGTTTGTTTTTCCGATAGATGTCGTTTTATTTTATGACAGTTGTTTTGACAGCTCAAAGTGGCATTTCTACTCAGTATTGTTTGGCAAATCATTATGAAAAAAAAAAAAAAAAAAAAAAAAAAAAAAATGACATTTGTGAAAAATAGTCGTGGTAGCCATATGCCAGAAATTGTGTTTAAATGTTAAATGCCAAAAAATTATCTACCAAATAAAAAAAAATTTTGGTCATTTCATAATTTTATTTATTTTTAAAAAACACCCGTTAGATATAACGTGTTTTTTTAAGAGGTTGCCGATTTTTTTTTTGAATAAAACACATATAAAATTATGAAATGACCAAAATTTTTTTTTATTTGGTAGATAATTTTTTGGCATTTAACATTTAAACACAATTTCTGGCATATGGCTACCACGACTATTTTTCACAAATGTCATTTTTTTTTTTTTCATAATGATTTGCCAAACAATACTGAGTAGAAATGCCACTTTGAGCTGTCAAAACAACTGTCATAAAATAAAACGACATCTATCGGAAAAACAAACCTCCCAAAAAAACACCCTTTATATGATTATTATAGTGTAGATTAGAAATAAGGTTTGTAACGTAGTCTAATAGTCGGATTAAATCAAATTCGTTATTTGGTGCATTGTTCATTTCGTCCATGAGTTTGTAGCAACAATCTTTTGCGTTTTTGGATATTTCCTCTATAGCGACGTGAGCTGATATTAGGCTGATAATGCCAAGTTAATCCAATAATTAAGAATACATCACAGCTACCACACCGAAAAAATGTGCAGGTTCGTAAGTCTTGCTACGAGTATTACGATCAGCATTTATGCATTCTGAGTCCTTGCAGAAACAATTATTATACCGAGGAGAATTAAGTGCTACTTTATTCCATAATTCCATCAGCCAATAAAAACTTTCAGTAAATAATTCATGAGAGTTTCGAACAACATCGAATAAACAGAAACACAATAAGACGCTTCCGATCGAGCTTATGATTTCCACAAAATCAAAATTACAACGCCATACAAGTGTAGCAAGTGGCATAACAAAAAAAAAAGTCCAGCTTGACCGCAGGACGAATACAGTGGTGCGCGGTGGTGTTCCTGGCATTTACGTAAATCACACATTCACACACCTATTCAGCACAGCGAATTACCCTAAAGTCCAACCAACCCTAGGCCACCCCTATTTTTCAATTCATACCTGTGCTCGTGTGCTGTGTGTGAGCAACTCTTGCACAGCTACACTTCTGAAATTTTTTTGTTTGTTGCTCCCCATCGTTGGTCTCGTCTGTCAGATTGGAATACTCAGTTGTCACATATCAGCCGGAGCAGGCAGAACAGCATTCCAATTATTGCTTCGACTGGGCTTTTATATTGTGTTGCGTTGTGTTGTGTCATGTTATGCGGACGATCATCCCATGTCACTCGCAGCAGGATTTTCCAATAAAATTGAAATTGTAAAACAGAGAAATATTTTGTTTGGCCGACCAGCTCTTTGTTTTGCAGTTTTTGCTTGCATTGATGCAAGTAAATGCCAGAATAATATCGGCGAAGGGACGGGGGCGGTGCAACATTTTGCCAGTGCCTGTCAAACAACGATTTCGCGGTGCAATGGGAGATTTTGATTTCTTCGCCGGTGATTGGGATACTCGTATAGTAAAAAAAAAAAATGCAAGCCTCGATTGGCTTTTTTATATATTTGGCCATTCATTCGGTGGTGGATGATAGTCTTGTAGGACAGGAATGATTCGCACCTCAACAAAACAGCAGATTCGCCGGCTGGTGGTGGTTAATAAAAATCGTCGTGGTTTTTTGTTGTTGCTTCTTATCAAGCATCCCCTTTTTGGTACTATCACTGGACACATTGTTGTCTCATTGTGAGAACCGCCGAAAATGAATATTTTAACGTGATATCGGGATTTTGGGTATGCATTCGATTTGGCGGTTGTTGCGCTTGTCTAAGGGTGGCGGCGGCGGTTGAATTTTACCTTCTGTTAGTCTCTCCGCAAAATATTCATACATTGAATTTTACGCGAAATGTTCGGAGTTTTTTTTAATTTTGCCAACCAACCCGCAACGCCTTTGGACTGTGACACAAAATTCCACCAAACTATTGGACGTTAATTAAGATAAAAAGCGGCAATGGCGTTTTTTCGGTTGTCGGCTCTCACTATGGAAATTGACATTGACAGAAGCAGCATCGGTAAAACGGATGTGTTCAGTTCAGGTGGTGCTGCTTCTGATAATAGCAAAAATTTACAGTTTTTTGAGAGCAACAACACAACACAAAGCCAGCAAAAAAGACTTTCCCGCTGGTGACTAATGCAATTGGAAAAAAAGGATTTTCTGGCATGTATCTGCGGAAGAGCATAAGCAATATAAGCATTTGCAAGAACACCGGATATACATGTGATCTTTTTTTTACTGCCTGATTACCTATATGGCACAATATGCGAAAAGGCATCAACTTTTATGGATATCGTTAGCGCTTCCTTTTGGATATAACAACATCAGCCATTATCTTGTTACCGTTGTTTCGGTTTTTATTTTTATTTTTCTGTCACTTGTACACAACATACGGTATAAAGAATGACGCTATGTACCAATAAAGGAGAACTACTTCCGTGGACAATGAATAAGCGGAACAGATTATGTCGTCGGCTGGTGGTCATGAAATGTTAGTGGGCAATTAAGCTGGATTTATGAATCATAAAGAATAAAGAAGATAAGAAGTAAAAAAGTAAATTAAATTTAAAAACACAGACAAAGATGATCTACTAAGTGAATTCTGAACCATAAATCAGTAAATGGATGAGTCTAAAATAATCTTAGTTTCCTGTAACGAGTGATTTAGATAGGACAAGTAATAGGGATAACTCAAAAAATGAGACAACTTGGGTTTCCGTTCCATTTTTCTCTCTAAAGTTTGCATGCAATTGATGTCGTTATGGCCGGAAAAATTTCCCTTTTACTAATTAAGCCATATTTCATTTGAAATTAGACACCCATCCATACCAATGGAGGTAAGTTATTCAAATGACTTGAAATTTAGAGAAACGATTTATGTCAAAGAGAAAAACATTTGTTTTTATAGAAATTATAATGGTCCAATATTGACGTAGTTTCTAATTATTTTGTTTTTGACAGAAACCAAAATGTTGTCATCTTTGAATGGATGTCCAAAAAGCACCACAGTTCCTTTAGTATTCGCATTAAGTTTACTCATGTAATATCCCGTGGCTAACAATGAATAGAAGATGTCTTTCATCCTGAAAAAAGAAGTTAACTTGGAAATCAAATATTGAAAACAAAGCTATGTTAGTAAGCATTAAAATGTGTTGCTCTAGGTGAACCGGGAAATAATGAGGTATAGCGAAGCAATGCCACCACATACTTTACACTGCCGCAGTGAAGACAAAGGACGAATTCCGTGCTGAATTCCGCTCAGACAAACTTCAACTGACTTCCTTACTCATCGAGCATCATCCGTGTAGTCCATTTATCGCCAACATAGTTGAAAATTGGCATGTGTCTAACGAAGCCACGCTGTCAGACCATCAGCACGTCAGGTTTGACATTCTAGGCAAAGTGACACATGCTTCTTCTAAATATGATACAAAGTTCACGAACTGGAATCTATGCCAGGGACTTGTTCTCCCTTTAGTAGATATGCTTGTCTCTTAAGTCCACAGGGGACTTAGATGAGGCAGCATATCAAATTGATTATGTATTGCACTCTTCATATCATAAAAGCTGTGTCCCTAAAACCAGCTTGTATAAACGATAGGTTCCATGGTGGAACGACTATCCATGCTTAGGAAGAAAGTTAGAAAAGTCTTTGACTCTGCCTAACGCACGAAGAGTTGGCACAAGTATCAGTTCTCCCTTACGAAGTACAACTTTGAATTAAGATGATCCAAACGTGCCACACGAAAACATTGTCGAAATGCCAGTAGCAGCACGAATCCATAAAGCATAAGCTAAGGATCAGAGAAACTGTGTAGGTTTATTAAAAAAGGCCGATGGCACTTACACGTCGGGCCGTGAGGATACAATCAGAACCTTACTCCAGGTTCATTTCCCATGTTCTTCTACTCTTACCATACTAAATGGTCTGCATTACTAAAATGGTAAATGGTTTTTTCGGTAAAATCTTCAGTCCGGATAAAGTTAAATGGGCTGTAGAATCTTCTAAAACTTTCAAAGTTCCCGGCGGCGATGGGATCTTTCCAGCGCAATCTATCTCATCCTACCGGGTATGATTACTTTAGAGCCAGCTACAACTGGGGTTACATTACTACTAGATGGAGAGAGGTAAATCTGATATTTATCGCAGTGAATAGGCCTAGTAACTTGCCTAAGTCATACAGACCTATAATTCTAATATCATTTGTCCTCAAAACCAAGGAGAGACCTATTGATGTTCATGTTAGAGCCCGGTTAGGATTGTTTACCCCTCTGCACTCAAGTCAGTTTGCGTACTGGAAAGGCAAAAGCACAGAAGGTTCCACTTGTAAAGAAGATAGAGGGAGCTTTTCGTTTCAAGGAAGTGGCACTTTCGATAAAACTGGCTACGACTCTATTGCAAGGGCAATCAGTAGCAGAAGTATCGAAGACTCGACCAATCATTGTATAAGGGCCATGCTTAAAAGTGGAGATATTATTTTCTCCTCGGAAGAAATGTCTGTGTCTGTGACTGCAGTTAAGGGATGTCCCAAAAGAGGAGTGCTTTCTCCCCTTCTATGGTCACTAGTCATTGACATTCTTCTAGTCGATCTTCACAGTTCAGGCTACATCGCCATTAGTTATGCGGACGATTTGGCGATTTTTATTAGTGGTAAGTACTGCACGACTATCACTAGTATCATGCAAGGTGCTTTAGTATACGTTTTAGAATGAAGCAGCAGAAAAGGACTATCCATCAATCCTCACAAAAAATTGCAAGTACCTTTCATGAAAAGAAGACTGGTCAATTTGAGACTGATCATCATTAAAGGTACCACGTTAAATTATTCCAGTGAGGTGACGTATCTCGGCGTCATCCTTGATAAACGGATAAACTGGAATTCTCGTATCAAGTCCTCTGTCTAACGCGCCACTAGATCCTTGTAGACGCCTCTACGGCAGAACTTGTGGTCTAATAATAGGTCTCACAATCGTTGGATATATACAAAGATGGTGAGACCTGGAGTCTTTGGACCCAACATCAAAGACTCCATAACAATGGAAAAAGTCTCACGGTTTTCCAGGCAATTGAGATCTGCACCGGGACTAGCCTTAGTAAAGGAATTAAGGGCGCTAGGATTTATATCTTTTCAGATAGCCAGGCAGCACTTTGGGTGCAGTCCCCAACTTAATGGACTCGTTATCAGTCAAAGACTGCTACGATGCACTGCAATCTCTACCCAGATACATCAGGGTAAAAGTCGGTTGGGTCCTTGGTCATGCGGGAATTTTAGGCAACGAATCTGCAGATGAACTACTCAGGGCTGGCTCGGAATCTGTGTTCATAGGACCTGAACACTACTGTGGTGTTAATTTGGCAGCCGCCACATCACTGATAAGCAGTTGGCAACGAGGCCTTATTATTTTTGAGCCGATTTATCGCTTTGCTAACTTCGTGGCTAGTTAGCTAGCCATTAAGCAACTCAATAAATTGGTCTTCCCATCGCTCTAAGATGCCTTTCAGATCGGCGATACGATTAACCTCTTTGTCTTTGCAGTATGTGCAACGCGATGAATATTGCGTCATAACGCGGAACTCTTTGGTAGAACTTCCGTGCGTGGTGCGGTCCTTGCTCTCTGTAATGTTCTAGTATACGGACGAGATTTCTTTTCTAGGCTGCATTCTTCCGCCGGTGTCCTGTTTTTTCATAACTTTTGAATTCTTTATATTCATCTTTGCGACCCCGCGTTCTATGAGATTGTTGCATTGCTCGGTACGCAACATTCTTACGTTCAGTCGCTAGCTTACATATATATGTATATATGTCATATTCTGATTTTTTTAAGACACCATTTTCCGTCCACAGCATCTCTTGGATTGCCATTATATCAGCCTTATATTTGGAGAAGGTATCGTCTGGCTGCTGTGCAGATCGAGCTCTATACACTGAGCAAACGTTCCATGAGAAAATTCTTAAATCGTTTCGCCGTTTTCGTTGCCATGATCGTCGTTGTTCATCAGTATATTCGAGGCTGATTTGGGGTTCCGTAATAAAGTTTTTTCACGGGCGAGTTAACTGGACTCGCGCCAACCTTACTTTGATGGCAGTAGTCCGATGATTTAACCTCTGAGGAGGTTTGATCGCACTTCCACCAGTCAGAGATAGTTACGGCCACCTGCAATTCTAGTGCATACTGTGTTATTCCCCCTCCTCTGCTAATGGCTGAACGCCTTGCCATTGTCGGTTTATGTTTTCAAGAGGGTTTTTTTGGTGGTTTTTCTGGGATCTTAATGTGGGTCTTGAGAGACTTTTTTCAGGTGGTCTTGACGGGGTCTTGAGGGATACTTGAGAGAGTTCTAAGTAGGTGTTGAGTGGAGTCTTCATTGCGTTTTCAGCAGTTTTTATCTTGAAAGAGTTTTGAAAGGATGTTTTGTAGAGTCTTAATAGGGGTCTTTTATGGTTTTAACGGAATTTTGAAAGTGGTCTTAAGTGGGACTTTTATTGTGTTTTAAGGGGTCTTGAATGGTTTCGAGGTGGTCTTGAGGGAGTTTTCAGAGCGTCTTTAGTGAGGTCTTGAGAGGGTCCTTTAGGAGTACCAGGGTGGAGTGAAAATTTCGCAACTAGCAACAAAAAATGATTTTATTCTAAGCTATTTCTACTCAACATTCACAGAGTGACTATGCGATGGGTCTTTCCTGTCTTGTATTTAGTTATGGTCATAAAGGCGAGTTTGGTGAAGGCGAAATTTTGAAAAAATTAAAAAACTGAATATGTTTTAATGCTATCCAGATGATATTGATCAGTTTTGTGACAAGAGATAAAATATGGCTACATATCACATCACCTCTGAGAGCACGAGGAATCCTTTTAATGACTTTAGTGACGATAACTTACTCTATTAACGCTATTTGTATCACAATCTCAACATTTCCTGATGACTGAAAGACTGCTTGAACAACGATCATTGCTAAATCAGTACTAGAAACTTCTTCAAGATACTATAAACCTGTTAGCATTCTAACCAGTCTTTTTAAAGTTCTTGAAAAAAGGTATTTCCGAACAGAAAAATTTTGAATTTTTACTAAACTCATAACTGCAATAACGCATACTTATCTAAACTGATACGTCAAAAGTAATTCACATCTTTCTATTCGATTCGGAGTTAAATTTCGCTTTTGTGATGTACTCTCTTGGAATAGAAACACTCCAACCTGCTGCAATTGAATGTCGCAAGTGTAAAATAACCCTGAACCTCTTGTATCCTCAATTTATTTGTATCCTTCTAATGTGAAATTGTAATAAATATCCTCTATCAAGCACCATGTACTCGAACTTTGACTACGACAATCGCCACAAACGAACGAATGCACTCGTTGGTGTAAACTTTTTCGCAACATCCTTCGACCTTCGCCCTTCGCCCTTCGTCCTTCGACAAATACTTTAGTCGCATTCTCCTCGCATTGAAGGTTTTAAATTTCTCGAGATCAAAGCTCTCTTCACAACCCCCTAACATACAGTTATCTGCATACATTTGCATTTATACGTTAATCCATTTTATAACCTCATTCATTATCATTATCAACGAGCAGCACTATCACACCACCTGCACCGCGCCGCTAAGTGGACACGTGTTCCGCTACTTTGCGAATGATAACTGTGCGAAAATAATGAAGGGGTGAAGTGCTGAGGCGGCCTGCCTCCCCCATTCACACATTCAACTGCTGGTGCACAGCAAGTATCGTTAAATGTAATCGCCGCCTTCAATTTTCGATTCAGGTATCCTTCTCTTTTTTATCTCGGTTTTTACTTTTTTTTTGCAGACCTCATCCTCGGACTGAAGGATGTTTCGGTAACTATTCCGCAAGCTGTTCGACGTGGCGGTAATGCACTCTTCATATGCAATTACGATATGGAAAATGATACACTGTATTCGGTGAAATGGTACAAGGGGCGGAGGGAGTTTTATCGATACACCCCAAAGGAAAATCCGGCTATGAAAACTTTTCCCACAGCAGCTGGAATAAACGTTGAGGTAAGTAAGTGAGAGGCACAGCATGTGGCATCCTTATGGTAAATATTTATATGGACATACGAACATACGACAGAATGAATAAAATTTTCAAAACTATATCTTATCTCTACCTACTTCACTCTGTTCACTATGGGTTCTGGAAATAACTGTTCGTATTCGATTACCACTCGTTGGCAGTGAAGTTGATATCGAACATGGAGTACAGCCGTGGAAGACAACGAAGAGAAATGTCTAAAGTGCAACTTGTTCTAATCCTAATCATTGAAGCAATTAGTTTTGAAAATTGTTACGTAATACTTTCATCGTTAATGCACATGTGCACATCATATAATACCCTTTGAAGTTAGATTCCAGTTTGAAGTTTTTTTCTCATCCTATTTGTTGTTGCATAACGAATCACTATATTACGAGTATTTTCTTTGGTATAATTGGAAGTTGGTATCATCCATCCACTGTTCCACTTCCTGTGCAAAGTTGCATAAAAGTGATGTAATGATCCAATATCTAATTCAAATTCCAGTTTTATAGAAATTCATTAGAGGATGTTATCTGAAAAGGTTTATTGTACCAGAATAATGCAAGCAGGATATTGGATTGCTCATTTCATTCAAGGGACGATTTATGAATATTCCGAATTACTATTCAACTAAATAAATTAGAATTCTATGGAGAGGATAGTTTTATGCATTGAATTACTTAAAATTTTACAAAATTCGATAAAATTTTAATTGGGACCAGCATCAAGCTTTGGTCAAACAATGAACTCTTCTAATAGCGTTCTTTTTAAAAGCGATCTCCGTTTAATTTATTCTATTGAATCATGTGATCAAATGTTATGTTGATGAGTATATATGCGATAAATTAGTGTAACAGTGGAGAGAGGTTTTTTGCCCAAGATTACCACCGAAGTTTGGTTAAAAAACCAAATACCAACACAATGATGATGGTGTGTCGTTAAACCATGATAGAGCTTTTAAAAATAGAAATATTGAATCATAACATTTTCTTACACATCACCTACCTACCAAACTTCATGTGGTTTAATGGTCAATTGATTCGTTTATGCCGATGCTGATGATTCTCCAGAACACTGCTCAAATCTGGTTGAAATATTGGATCGTGAAAGGTGGTCTATTAGAGTAGTGACTCTGGGCTCGAGAAGTCCGGTTAAATATACTTAGTATACTGATGGACAGATGAAAACTGGAGCGGGTACACTACAATCTATATCTCTGTGTAAATTCATAAGTTCAGGTCGAAATTTACGCCATTAAGATCTGTTTCAAAATTAACCTAAAAATGAATTACTTTAAAATTATGTGCCATAAATTACAAGTATACTTCGGATTTAGTGACTCCTCTGTTAAATTTATTCTTCTACCTTACTGGTAGAACGCAGCAAGTATTTGTAAAGAGTAAATTCTCCTGGATTGAATGTCCAGAAAGGTAGTTACAAGTCCAATCAAGCAGGGCCTAATCAATTCCATAGGCATTCATTTTTGACAAAATAGCTTGATGCCAGACTCTGTCAAATATTGAATGCAACAACTTTGCTTTGGCCAAATTTGTGTATAGGCTGGTTTCACTTTTCTGTGAGATAAGCAGGTTACCTGTAGAGTGTTGCTGGTCACTAAGGATTTCACATGTTTCAATGTATTTCATAAGCTTCTGATTGATCAGCATTTCCATTACCTTGGAAAGTATGGATGCTAGCGCAATTGGTCGGTTCATGGAAAGAGATGACGGTTCGTCTTTTTTAGGAATAAAGGCTGTTTTCCAATTCCAAAAATAGAAAAGCCTGCGCAGTGGCAATGCCAACGTTAAAGAACACCTCTTCAAAACTATAGCGTGAATACCATCAAGCCCTGTAGATTTGAGATCATTTAATACTCTAGCCACTTAACGAGTACGAAAGCAAATCTGTCCCATAGAGGATTCGACTCTTGCAATTACCGGTGGCGACAACGCGCTATTTAGTAGTTTTGTCTATAGAGCTGGCAGTTGGAACGTCATTGTGAATGAGCGTTGGAATTGAAGACGGAACGGTATTTTTAATTCGTTTTACGAATTACCAAAAATGTTACTTCTTTTGGGACATTGAAGTACTTTTTGTCTCAGTTTCTGGTCATAGTCGAATCTTGCTCATCTAAGTTGAGGTGAGTGAGCTCGTTTGGGCAGCAAACTCTTTTCATTGAGCTACTCTCTATGGGAAGGAAGTGGAAATAAATTCCGATTTACTCGCAAATATGCTTCTTTATAGTTTGTCATTAAGTTTTGCTAACTTTCGTTGTGCCATTGAGTCTTGAGATGACCTGCCGTCGCCAGAAAAGTTACGTGTAAAAATTATCGAGAGGAGTCTGAGGCACGTAAGAGCGAATCGCAGGATGTATCGAATGCAATGGTAGCACGGAAGTTTCATCAGAGATTTCGAGGTCAACCAAAATCAAAAAACAAGAATAGAACTACTTCCGAGCAGCAAGGCAATTCTAAAATAATTTGCCACTGATGGAGAAAAATTGGCCACAAACGAACTGAGTGTCCACAGAAGGACGACAAACCATCACAATATGCGAAATATGCGAAGAATGCAGAAATTTTCTGTTTTTCTCATCAGATGATCCACAGAATGCATTCCAATCTGTAGGTAAGTCCCAGAGTCAGTCGTGATGTTTGCTGATAGGCGGATAAGACCCCGTGGCATATTCTTCAACAAATGCGGAGCTTCAATTCGGAAGAGAAGTGACCATATGGGAACGAAGGCAATATTTGAGATAGAGTAACATTCACTGAATCCAGTCCATATCATTAAGATCATAAGAGCCATTGGTATGAAAATGTTGCAGTAAGGACGGGCTGCACTGTCCCAAAGTACAAGGGAAAATCCGCATCGGTCGGAGTGCTAATACAAGACACCTAATTTCTCATCGTGATCATCCACAGATATACCAAAACCCATCCAATTCGAAAGACCTACCTCTTGAAGGAATAAAATCTCTCATACAATAACAAAACTGTTTGTCCTAACATCACCGGCGGAATCTATGTTGCTATCACAGAACAATAGCGACCATATATGTAATTCTTCTTCTAATGGTTATTAAGGTCAATTAACTTTATTGTATTGCCATTCTCATCTTTTTGTATTTTTTTCTCTAACTGCGTGCTTTTAAATAAGAAATCAGCTGATACTACATTAAGGTCCAATTAGCCTAGAGCTGATATAGTATATTACATAACGAGCGAGGAAAGTGGAGTTTACACTTTTCTGCGAGTAATGTACGCTATTTTTCCCACGACCAAGACCGGGTTTTCTGCTAAACAGGTTATGCGCAATGCAAAATTACTCTGGGAATGTGTGTTCGCTGTGACTGCAGTAAATAACAAGAGTATGTTAACTCACTAGTGTGTATAACGGCTACTTTCGAAGCTAGGTTATAGTGTAAGAAACAATCACTTTCGGCTATCGGCGTGTGAAAACACATAAACGTCTGCTGGTATGCAGAAGGTCGGTCTCCTTTTTGGTTGGTGATGTTTCTTTGGGTACTGTTAACCCTACAGTAGTACAGCATAAAAACGATACAAGCGAAATAGTGTGTTCTGATAATAAGCCTAATTTCGTCAATATTCAAAGAAGGATTTTAATTGACTAATAAGAAACGAGGTGGTTCCTAAGAACCTTGTTATTACATACATATTAATAAATTCATTATCCAGCTATATCTTAAAACAGCCATAAGCATATGTAGGGTAAAGGTTAACGCCGAATTGTAGCACCATCTTGCAAACAAAACATCCCCTTTTCAATGAGCAATAGTCTTTTCGATAAATGCGAATTTGTTTGCCCTCGATAGAATAACTCGACACCATCTCTGATCGCCCCAACTCCGGCATAAATCACACCAACACAAGAGGTGCGAAGTTGTCAGTATTTATAATGATATAATCTATATGTATAGCCCCACCAGTTACAATAACTAGCAATTAAAGTTTTTAACAAAAATTATAAATTCCAAAAAACATCCTGTAAACACTGATTACATAATTATTTGTTATTACATTTTTATGCAAAAGGACAGCACCCGCTGCGAAGAGTGAAAGAAAACAACAAAAAAATTACATGAAAAGTCCTTCGCAAATCGTCCAATCTAGTGGATGAACGAACAATTATTTATTTTGTGATTTTTATTTTCCATTAAATTTTAATTTAAATGAAATTCCCCTGCTGCCGAGAAGAAAAAACAGAAACGCAACGAGAGGACGAACGCAAATAATGGCGAAGGACACAAATTAATAACTCATTAATTTACGCTTTGGCACGAGAGGAGCGCCCTTCGCTACGCAATAATGTGATTATAACCGCGATGGCGGTGTAGTATGGTACCGTAATGAGGTATTTTTGAGGTCAATTCGGTATAAATGCTTGGTCCATACAGCCATTGTTGAGGGGGGGGGGGGGGGGGGGGGTTGAACGTGCGCCAACTTACGTGCGGGTGCAATTCTATTATTTGTTATTGTTGTGCAACATCGACTGGCCCTCTCTCTATATCACTCCTTTTCCAAGTCAACTTATTATCGATCTACGAATTGTAAACTACAACAATGAACTAATTGCCAATATTTTCAATCCGAAAATAAAATGTTCGTGTTTTTTCAATCATCTATTAAATATCAAATGCTTGGTATGGTTCCTTTAATTTACGTGATTCTTTTCATCATCATCATCATATTTGGATTCTGGACGTCCTGGTCTACGAAATCCCTTCAGCGTAGGCTTGGCCGTGTTCCATAAATCCTACCGCAAAGCTAGGTGTCCTGCTCACCGAAGACTAGTGAGCTTAATCACGCTGTTGACATCGACATTTAAGAGTCTCCGACACCGTCCTTCCTCACATACGGGGCCAACAATTCTCCGTAAGACTTTTCTCTCGAACGCCTCGGTCTCGGATCCGCAAAATACCAAAAAAAGACACCTTTAATATCCACTCGAGACTCTCTCACAACATCACTAAAACCACCCTTAACCACCTGACAAGTCTACCTCAAGATCGTCCCAAGACAATTTCAAGACTATTTCAAGACCTCCCTCAAGAGCCCCTTAAAATCCCCGTAATATACCATCCATATGATCGAAAAGCCATAAAAACGCGTACGAGAATGCTAATTCACAGCAATAGAATTAAAAAAGCGTGACAAATTGACAGATAAAACGAAAGACACCGGCAAGTTAATATAAAAGCATTAAAGGAAGCGAATCGGTTTTTGCATTCACCGGCATTACATTTATTTGATTGCTTTCTTTTTTTATAGTAATTACATTAACTTAATTATTATGTACCTCCATTGATTTGATTGCATTTGAGTACATCATTCGTTATGGGTTATGCACAGAGCGTTGTACTTAAAACACTGAACGGGTACGTACCTTCGGGATTAGTAATTAACTGAGAATTTTATTTTACTTTCTCGATACTCAGTTAATGGAATTAATTTATTCCGTTGGCAACAGAATTATTCTCATTTATGCTGTTTATCGTTTAACGTTTCATAAATGCAATATTGGAATTATTACACTATAAAACGGAGAGGGATTTACAGACATGATCCCTGACTGCCTTCTCAGCAACATAATGTTGGATTCCAATGCTCTTGTTCATGTGTAGGTATTATTTTCCATCGAAAGCTAAAATCTATGTTTCATATACTATCTGCAAACATGTACTTAATTCTACTTGACAATGAACAACATATAACAGGAATAATGCATTATGAGTGTGTTAAAATTATATTTATCAGGGAGAGAGGAGGGCTGAAGAGAAGATAGCTAATTTAAGCACGTAGTTTAGAAAAACTTTCCACCATAGTGACAATTTTTTTGCAAAACCTCTTCTTAGTGGTAAAAATATGCCCTTTGACTATCTTCGATCAAATATAGCACCCGATAGTAGCATGGAACCAGAAATACGCGCACAATTGTTTAAAGCCAACAATGCCTACTTTAGTATTTCACGTCTCCAAGACCATTGTCATGCCAGCACTTACGTGAGTGCTTAGCAAAAAGCATTCTGATATCTTAGCCGCACTAGATACAAAAATTGTACGAAGCCGATTTAAAAGCAAAAGCCTCATAGATGCACCTACAGAGGATTCCCAATATGATGAAAAAAAAAAAATTATTTGAATCATTGGAACTGGAGACTGGCGCCCTCAGTATGATGTAGAATTCATTCTGGGAGACATGAACACAAAAATAGGCAGGGATCCTATATTCAAGTAGTACATTTGCGTCCATAGCTTACATGAGAACATTAATGACAATGGACAACGAGTCATAGAGATGACAGAAAGCAATAATTTGCTCGTTGCGAGTACAAGGTTTGCGTGTAAAAATATCCACAAAGAAACCTGGGTATCTCCTGATGGAGCCACAAGCAACCAGATAGGCCATGTGTAGTTAGACCACTGCCACAGCCCGAAGCTGATGACGTTACGAAAGTACCGAGGTGCCAACATCGACTCAGATCACTACCATGTTGGTATGGTGCTCCGAGCGACGATTACATCATCACGAAAGACTGCATCCGCGAATCAGATTCGAGTTAACACGGCTGCCCTTCGCCAGAGACCAGAAACAACTACGGTCAAGCGATAGGACTCGCCTTAAATGCAGGAATAGTAAGTTCAGGGGCTGAGATGTCAGATGTAGAAGAGAAATGAAAACGCCTTAAAAATACTGTCATTAGTACTGCTGACTCCATCTTAGGCAGTAGTCGTAGAAATGGGAACGACTGGTTCGATGACGAATGTAAGCTAGCTACCAAACGTAAGAATGTAAAAATCTCATAGAACGCGGGCACGCGAAGGTCAATATAAAGAGCTCAGAAGATATAAAAAATAGTTCACTGCCGAAAGAAAGCAGTCTGGGAGAAGAATCCGGCCCGTGAACTAGAACAGTACAGAGAACGAGGACCGCACCAGGCGCGGAAGTTCTACTAAAGATTACGGGGTATGACGAAATATACACCGCGTTGCACATACTGCAAGGACAAAGAGGGTAATCTGATAGCCGATCTCAAAGGCATCTTAGAGCGATGGGAAGAGCACTTTTATGAGTTGCTAAATGGCCAGCTAACTGAATAATTGGAGGCTGCACCAATGACCGAAGTCCACAATATGCTGCCAACACAACGCATAGACGAAGCTAGCAGAGCGATAAATCGGCTCAATAATAATAATGCCCCGGGATCAGATGGTGTCCCAGCGAAGCTGATTAAGACCAGTAGGGTTCGCAATACACCAATCAATTCATGAACTAATAGTGCAAATATGGGAGGAAGAAGCGTTGCCAGAAGACTGGTGCCCCATAAATTAGAAAGGAGATATCACCACAAGCAGCAATTATCGTGGTATAAGATTGTTGAGTACCGCTTATAAGATTTTCTCCACTATCCTACAAGACAGGATAGCTCCCATACGCTAAGGTCATCAGTGGTCCATACCAGTGTGGCTTCATCCCAGGCAAGAGTTTCAAAACTCACTACACCATCTTTTTATAGACTTTAAAGCCGCCTATGATAGCATAGCCAGAGTAGAACTTTAAAAAAAAATGAGAGAATTTGGCATCCCAAATAAACTGAAACTGATGTCGACATCGTGAAGAGAATTAAGCTCGGTATGCTCCAGTGAGCAGAACACCTAGCTTGCTGGTGAAGAGGATCCTGCTCAGAAAGTCCTTTGCGATGGGATTTATGGAACACGACAGCGAGGCTACCCAAGTATACGCTATAAGATGGCGTAAAACAGTACGCCCAATGTTTAGTGATGCCAAACTTGATGACATCAGTTCGAAATCAGGACCGGTGGAAGGGACCAGACACCGGTTGTAGAGTCAAATATGATAATGATGATAAGTTCTGTAGCGGGGTTTTGATTTTGTTTCAATAGTGATGCAAGGTGCTTCTAAGTGCACTCGATCTATTCGGCTACAGAATATGAAATGAATGCTGTCGTCAACATAAGAATGAATAGAATGAGAATGTGGCACGCGTATCGTTCTTTGACGAAAATATCTATTAAAAAATGTAGGAGACCAAATAGAGCCTTGAGAAACACCATCATTAATGCAGCAAATTTCGGTCTTAAAGAAGTAGCAAAGGATTTAAATTTGATCGTCATCTAAAATATAGTTTCTTATGAATGATTCAGAATTACATCGTTTCCATAACCATGCATTTTAGACACCAATCTTAACTTTTTCAAGTGTATTGGAAATTGAGTGACAATTATTCTTTTAGTAAAGTGATGCATGGACTGATTCAGCTTAAATTCCATCAGATCACCAAATGTAAGTTTTACCCACGCAAATTTTTCTGCCGGTTACTAAAGATTCGGGCTATCGGGTTTACCCGATTTCGCTTTGCACACATGTGTATCCTCTCCTTTAAATGAATTATAAGAAAACCAAATGGGACGATACCTTTCTCTCCACCCTATTGTAATGATTGCAGGGTCTTTGTAGACTGGTAGGATCGCCATGTAAAAGATTGGGTTTATATTACCAACGAGCACCGATGTTCCTTTATTGACGCTCCACTAGTCCTGGCTATTACGACTCCGACTTATATCTTTGGCAGTTGCCTGCACTCAAGGTGGGATTCCAATATTGGATTCGATTGAAAGAACTTCCCAGCGCTTAAGGCGTGCAAGCCTAATAAAACCTCTGATGTGTTCTCTTACACGGTCTATATCGTAGTCAATTTTATTCTGAAATAGGGTTCTTATTTATAGTCCGAAGACTCTAATACATGTGAATAATACAATGCGAATATCTATTATTAGATAAAATTACTACTATACTAGTATCTACCAATGTACACAAGTCTGTATCGCTTCTGACCAATATTCCATATTGTATTGTGCCTTGTCAGCATTTTTGCATTACTACTTGGGGCAATAGTCCGCATACTATGAGCTTTCGGTCGTTTGCCTATTTTGCTGATGTGACATATTCATTACCATAAGCCAAACGACCTATTTTATATATCCGTACTTTAATTGCATCCTCAATTAGCGCAATGCGTAGTTGTGAGGGTAAATGATCGACAGCGTATAACGATCAGTGATCGCTTATCTATTATGCTTAGTAAGCAAATTTCCGCTGATCGTGCCTCGTTGCGTTATAATTACTTTGTATTTATTGTGTGATTCGTATGCAGAAGGCATTGCGAGGATTACTTTGTATTAGTTGTGTGGCTTATATTGGCATCCCTTCACACTATAAACTCTCTCCTTTCTTTTGCGAAAAGTCGCGAATTGCAGTTTCATCCACAACGTTCATCGTCTATAGTTAGAACAACCAAAGAAAGAGGGAGTGGCACACATATCACTACTTTTTTGTATTAAAATAGAAAAAAATTGGAATTTAAATTTCTTGAACCACATTCTAAGACAGAAAGTCTACTGACAAAATGTCAAGTCGAACAGAAATTTCCATCGTCCATAACCCAAACTTTTGTCGTTAATTAACGGCATTTCTTATGCAGGTCTAACATTTGAACGCTTTCTTAAAATAAAATTTCTAATGAACCTTTTTTTTTTTTTTCAATTGTTCTTTGTTGTTGTTTCTTCCTACAGCGAAACCTCTCCAATCAAAGCCACGTCGTCCTACTGGCCGTGCCACTTAGCATATCGGGCAAATTCACATGCGAAATATCCGTGGAGGCGCCGTCATTTCTTACCGCAATGGTATCGGGCGAAATGGAAGTCGTTGGTCAGTATATATATATATGGGCGAGGAGCTGATTAAATCAAGAAAATGGAAGTGGAAGTGGAAACTGCACTCTCATTCGGAAACCGCAAATTAATTAGCCAAATGGGAAATATTTCCGTTGTTGGCTGATTCGATTTGATTCGATTTCTTCTTTTGTTCACTCTCGCCTGCTGCTTCCGTTGCAATTTTCAATTTAAAAGTTCATCTTTGTTATGTTTTTCTTTTTTTTCTCATTACCTTCCATTTTTTTTTTTTTGGTATGATGTCTTGCAGAATTACCCGAACAACTTCCTGTGGTCACGGGAATCCATCCGAGGTATCGCATTGGTGATTTGGTCGATGGAAATTGCTCAATTAAATTCTCAAAACCGGCAGCCAATTTGACGTGGACAATTAATGGTGTTGTGGTAAGTGAAAGGTTAATTTTTTTGCTTTTTGCTGAAGGATCACTTTTGTGTTAATGATGATATAGGACGTCACCCACACCACGTGCCTTTGCGGTTATGAGTTTATAAATTTCGCACAATTAATTATAATTAACGTCAATTTATTTAAAAAATGTTGCCTATGTGGTTTGCGTTGTATGGTGTCGTATGCACAATGACTGGAGCATTTTGTGTTTCTCGTGGCAGACCAGACCAAATGTAAAACTGTAAATCATTCTACTTCCACACTTTTAAGTTGGTTTCTTTTTTTTGGGGGAAAATTTCTTGAGTAGGATAAGATGGGAGTCCTTTTGCGTTCCATTTATTGAAAGTCGGTTATCCACAATTCATAGAGTGGTTACACCAAATCCTTACACGAGAAGATACTTGTACAGCTGCTTGCAAACATTTTAAGCAGTTTTTTTGCTTCGAGTTTGCCCTTTTTATTTGTTGTCTATCACCCTACCCATCCGAAACCAAAGAAAATCTATTGTGGACAAAAAGATTTAGGTACTCTTCAAGATGCTGTATAGTGTGGTGAGTGGCTATTCTTACAAAGTCCGAATTTCAAGGAGGATTTATGGTTCAATGTGGGAAAAACAATAAAAGGACATTTTGCTTATTTTGACTACATACACATATCGTCAATGTCACAGTTTCTGAACGTAGGAAGAGACGACTTTTTTTTCACTTAAAACTAAGCTTTAACCCTATTCTTAACAGAAATCTGCATTACCATAGCTTTATTTTAATTCATTATGGAATTGTTTTGTTCACTGCTGAAAGATTTCATATAAATTTTTAGTTTTTTAATGATTTTCGTCAATTGAATAAAATGAACTTTCAAAGTCTGCAGTTATTTCAAACAGGCCTAGATTAAGAACTTAATTTTTTAGTTAGAAGAAGTAGCATAATGATAGCTTTGTAAAATAAACATCTTCATCAGGTATCCACTGGAACATGAGTTTAACTTCCTTCTTATTGTCTTTGGAAACTTCATATTTAATTGATGTTGTAGTTATACTACACAAAGCCTTTCTTTGTGCAGAGTTCCAAACCCTTATAATGCTTCGTACGGCGGTCTGCCATCAGCAGAATAGGGGGAATAACACAGAATGCTCTAGAATTGCAGGTGGTCGTAACTATATCTAACTGGCGGTATTGCATTCAAAGCTCCACTAAATTTCCTCTAATACAGGAAAAGCTAAATGATCAAGCTAGTTTCCTTTATTACGGAACCAAAAATCAAACCAAAAAGCCTCGGATACACATGATGAACGACGACAACCACGGCAACGAAATCGGCAAAACGATTTAAGAATTTTCTCATGGAACGTACACGCTCACTGTATAGAGCTCGAGCTGCACAGCAGCTTGCCGATACCCTGTCTAAATATAAGGCTGACATAACAGCAATCCAGGAGATGCGGTGGACGGGGAATGGTGCCATCAGAATATGTCCATATATTACAGCTGTGATGTAAGATATCATGTGCTCGGGTTCGGGTTTCTAGTTTCTAGTCAGGAAAAGAATTAAACCCAACGTTATCGGCTTTAAAGCAATAAATGAACGCCTATGCTTTGCAGGGCAAATTTAAAAACATTTAACGCACCTACAGAAGATTACCCAGATGATGAAAAGGAAGAACTCTTTGAATCAGTCGAACGGGAACTCCATGCCTGCCTTCAGTATGATATAAAAATCATTCTGGGATATATGAATGGCAAAATAGGTAGGAAGCCAGTATTCAGGCAGTACTTAAGCACCCAAAGCACAAGGCACAATGGACAACGAGTTATAGAGATGGCAGAAAGCAATAAGAATACAATGTTTGCGCGTAAAAATATCAACAAAGCCACCTGGGTGTCTCATGATGGAGCCATTCGGAGCCAGATAGACCACGTATTGATAGACCGCAGCTACAACCCGAACCTGATGAGTTCCTAAAGGCAGGAATAGTAAGTCCTGGGGCTGAAATGTCATTAGTACTGCTGACTCCATCTTAGGCAGTAGTCGTAGAGATCGGAACGACTGGTTCGATGACGAACGTAAGCTAGTGACTGATCGTATGAATGTTGCGTACCGAACAATGCAACAATCTCATAGAACGCGGGCACGCGAAGATGAATATAAAGAGCTCAGCAGATATGAAAAAACAGTTCACCGGCGAAAAAAAGAAGAATGTGAGAAGAGAGAAGAAGAGCAAGGACCGCACCAGGCGGGGAAGGTCTACCAAAAGACCGCGTTATGACGCAATATATACCGCGGTGCACATACTGTGGGCTCATCCCAAGCAAATCAACAACTGATAAGGTGTACTTACACCTTCAGGCACGTGATGGAAAAATGTCTAGAGTTTCAGAACTCACTACACCATCTTTTTATAGACTTTGAAGCCACCTATGATAGCATAGCCAGAGTAGAACTTTATAAAGCCATGAGAGAATTCGGCATCCCAAATAAACTGACACAACTATGTTGGTTGACCATGACCAAAGTTATAAGCCAAGTAAAAATATCCGAATCACTATCAAGCCCATTCAACATCTATAGGGGGCACCGAAAAAGGGATATACTGGCCTGCGTCCTCTTCAACCTAGCGTTGGAGAAAGTGATACGAGACTCTGACTCTATAAGTCTATGGTAGAAACCAAAGAGCTGTACAGGTAGCTTTCATTAAGATCGAGCAGGCGGCATGAAATCTACGGCTGCACATAAGTGAGAGCAAAACAAAGTACATGGTGGCCACATCTGCGAGTAGAAGATCCAACATTAGTCCCTCAATTTAAATATTGAAGCGAGAATTTTAAGTAAACTATCTCGGGTCAACTGTAACAGCCGATAACAACATGGCATCAAAAAACTCAAAGCCAACAAAGTGCACTTTAGTCTGTCAAGACTCTTTAATTACAGGAATTTAACCATAACATCCAAGCTTCTGGTGTATAAGACCAAGTTTATACTAGTACTTGCATATGAATCCGAAACTTGGGTGCTTAGCAAAAAGCTTTTTAACCTCCTAGCCGCGGAAGATCAACTTGATCTCTTTAGCAGCACTATTTTCAGGGAGTACTTAAATTAAAAGCAAATCAAGACAGTCAGACAACCAACATAAAAAAAAAACACAACATAGCAAACAAATCACCACATATCCTGCAGGAATCTACATTTTAATGGTTGCCCATTATTTTCTCTCGCTGGATGAAATATGTTTTGAAGCTTAGGCTTCTGCCTGGACCAATCGCTGAAACAAAAGGACACAAAGTACCTAAAGTGTTCTCCATCAATTTGTAGACAATAGATAGTAGGACCGGCCACCAAAAGGGCTAGACTGGTGAAAAAAAAAAACACCAAAACAAAACTCCAAATCCAAATTCAAATTCGAATCTGTTGATATCGGGGCAATAATTCATATTTTCATCCCGTAAATTTTCCATTCATTCCTGTCCGGTGAAAAATGAAACCGAAGCGAACTTGAAACTGCGTGAAGCGAGCACCATTAGCTAACGTAAACAAAAACGTTTCACACAACCAACCAACTCACACTCCCCCGTTCCCTCGGGGTCTACCGATCTTCCTTTATATTTTACGCTTTTTTTTTCTAAAATCCTTAAAAACTTGCTCCATGTTTTAGGTTTTATGTAATCGCTGGTGAAATAAAAACATCGCGGTGGTCATCGGTATGACTGTTCGTTCGTTTTTGTTATTCATTGAATGGTGGTAGGGTGTCGGTAGAATAGCCACCCTATCATCATACGTCATAACAGATGCGAACCGCACAAAAGTGAGCAGGAAAAATTAGGATTCTTTTGTGAAAACGAGAAGCAAAAAAATTTGACATTTTATTGCCCCCTGAAGGATAACAAAAAAAAAAAAACATCGCACAACAAAAGACAGAAAATTCCGCACTCTTTCGCAATCGCAATCGGCACTTGGGATTGGGATTTTTCATCGGCAATTTACATTCCGGACCGGACTTTGGCTGCAAGCTGTGTACATCCCGAAGGCGGTATTGCCATTTGCACACACGACGTAGAGGCAGCTATTGTTGCTCTTTTTTCCAGCTTTTTTCATTTCAATTAAAATCTGCTGTTTTACGTGAACGAAATTTTAACAACAATTTCTCTGATTCAAGTTCAAGAATTCCTTGTTTCTCTGTTCAACACAACGATGTGTCCTTAACAGAGCATTATTTTTTCTGCAAAATATATTCAACAATTAGAAAAAGTGGCTGGAATAGAAATTTTTTTGTGATATTCCAGCTCAAGGAATGTTTGCTACGTGCATTGTGTTCCTTTGAAGTTACCGGCGAATTAAAAAAACATCGTTCGGTTCTGAGGTCCTTTGCCATATTTTTCATCAGGTACGAAGTATCGTGTTAGCATTTTTGTGGTTTAGCACTCGTGGGTTTTGGGCTCTGCAAGTATTTCAGCCGGAAGGGAAAAGCAGTACACAAAAAAAGCGAGATACAGATTGGGTGCATTTTTTTATACTTTTCACTTTTGGGTGTCATCTAAGGCAACGCCTTTATCTTCTGTGCTATCTACCTGTGTTGGATTTGGAAAGTCCGTGGCTCGGAGAGTAGATATTGCCCATAATCAAAAAGCGCGAGCCGTCATCACCTTCTTGGTAGCGACCAATAGCACTTACAACCATTCTTTCTAAGGTCATGGAAACGCTGATCAATTTTCAGCTTACGAAATATCTTAAAACTAACGAAATTTTTAGTGACCGGCAGTACGTTCTACTGTTGATTTGATGGTATATCCCACCAAACAGTGGAACCGGTCTTTACATCAATTGAATTGATATTCCCAAGGCATTTGTGTGATCTTGTGTCAAAAATAAGTGCTTATGGAGTCGGTCAAAAACTGTTTCATTGGATTAGAAGCTGTCTACGTACGTTTTTCGACAAACTTCTGCATAGGGCTTCTACAAACGAACTCGATTTATCGCCTGATGTGTCAAGAGACGCCTCTCGGTCCCCTGGGATCTTGCTTCTTCTTCTATTCTTCTATAGTCCTTTTCCATGTCTTGGTAGGACGGCCAACTCGACGGCTTCCTTGTGGATTCCAGTCGAACGCTAGTTTCGTAATATCGTCCGCTGGCTTCCTTAAAGTGTAGCCAATCCTGTTCCATTTTCGTCGTCTGATGGTGATCGCGATTTCTTTCTGCTGCGTTACTCCTCACCAGTCTTGATTGATAGTAATGTCCGGCCATCTTACTCTCTGCATCCGCCTTAAGCACTTGCTGGCGAAGATTTGGAGGCGCGTCGCAATTGACTCTGTGATTTTCCACATTTCGTAGCCATACAAGAGTACTGAGAGAACGTTAGATCTGAAGATAGTTAGCTTCAGATTCCGGGAGATCTGCGAGGAGTTCCAGATATTAGTTAGCATAATATAGAGTGTCGCGCCCTGTTTACACGAGAGCACACATCCGAGTTAGCACCACCATTTTTTGACATCGAGCTGCCCAAATAACAAAACTTATTGACTCGAGAGATCACATGTTCCACTAGCGTTAACGTGAAGTAGTTTTGTTTTTGAGACGTTGATTTTTAAACCCACTTTGTTAGCGTAAAGTTCTAGTGAATTTAATTTTCGGTCCATGTCACCTAGCGATTGTGATAGGAGAGATATATCATTGGCATCGACCGCCTAGAAGAAGGCGGTGAAAAACATTCCATGGCAAACCCGATGGAGTACGGTAGTCGATGACAATTGTGAAAAGCAATGGTCAGAGGTCGCAACCTTGCTTGACTCCCGCGGTACAGCTCCCTAATAATGTTAATGAGTTTTTCCGGAACACCATAGCTAGACAAAATCTGCCACATCATATTTCGGCCCACGCTATCAAAAGCGCGTTTAAAATTTACAAAAACCAAACTACGTATGTTGAGCACGCTCAATTCCGACCTGGACAGCAGAGTGAATTTGGGAGAACACAATCGAGTAGTACCACAGGTGTCCTATATGTCAGAACATCACATTATATGATGTCACATAGAATATATCTCCAATCACCGTTAAATCATCGTAGAAGGAAGGAAAGCGATAGTTTCGTCACATTATAATATGTTCTGTGAGAGATGTTGCCAAACACCTATAAGAAAAACAACAACGGCAATAAGATAGATACCTGGGGGATACCACTGATCAAAATCCTCTATAAGTTTTCTTTGTAGTACGCATCGATTGGTGCTTCTGCAACTTGCTTTGATAAAATTGACGATTTGCTCTTGTATTTATCTAAAGAGCTTTCTTAATTTGTTATCTGGTAACACAATGAAATTCCTTCCTAAAATTAACTATTCCACACAATGCCACCTTCTCTTAATCTCTTTAATTTCCCTCCCACTCAGGTGCCACCTCATCACATCAAAATGTATCAAATTGAAAAGTACCCTGAGCATAATTTGGAGTCTGTTATGAATGCGATAAATTTTATGGTCACAACACAGCATTTCATCAAGGGACAGATGAAGGTAAGTTGTCTAATTGTTGATTTGTTTTTATTGGAATATTTCACTAAATACTTTCCCCTGGCGATTAGCTCAAATGCACTGCAACTATCTTCAATATCTACAAGGAGGAGGTGGAGAAATACATTGAAGAAGATCGCCCACGAATACTCGCATCGGGGCGTTCGTATGACATGAACGCATATCCGTATGAGCAACAGCAGTCCAGTGGCGATGGTATTGAGGATCACAATGAATCCTATTTGACGTATTACTCAGGTAAGTACAGTATTTTTTCATAGTCATAGTTGCTTAAGTACACTATAGCGCATTTAGACTTAAAATTGAATTTTATTGGTCCGATAAACGCATTGTGCACCATCTAAAGGCACCAACCCGTCTATTACATTTTATTCTAAAATTCTTTGTACAGCTTCGAATGTTTCTGTGTCCATTTGAATCCCTTTGAAAGTGTCTTTTGTTGCAGACATGAGTGCTTGAATGTGTTATCCTGCGGTATTGCCCACATGGATAACACAATTTCCATTCATTTTCTTTTGGGGTTTTGTTGTACAATGTGGCACTATACTCATACTTTGAGCCAGAAGCATAGAGGCGTAGCCTTAATCATCAGGAGCGTTGACTTTGTAGGTGCAATGTATTTTATTACTCATCATAGAGCTGCAGCAAAAATCTGCATTGTATTGCATTGTAACATTACTTTCATATTTCTTGTTTTATACAAAAATCTCCCATTATTTGTAGCAGGACACAATTGCAATGTAAAAGATATTGCCTCAAATGTGAGGAAAGTCTTTTATCTCGCTCTACATTCCGAGTTAATAAAGATGTCCCGATGTCATATGGATATAAAGAAAGTTTTCTAAAATCCATATGTGTTACACAGTAGGCGATGGCTCCATAATATTGTGTGTCGTCAAATAGAATGAAAAAAATTTTTCTTGATCACCGTGATCAATGCAGTTTGATATTCGAGAAATTGATGGTTTGTTGTTGTTGTAGGAACTCCCAGACCTGAAAGGAGATAAAGAGGAAACCCTCCAAACATTATACTCTCATTCACAGTACAAATGAATTTCGCAGTGTACTTAAAAGGCTAATGGCAAGCAAAGCAGATAGAAAATAAAAGTTCCCATACTAATTAGATAAACTAAAGGTGGTGCTTAGTCGTCGAGTTATGTTGGCAGGCCAAGAAAAGAGGCCTCGCCAACAGGGTTGGCCCACAGATCTGCAACGTCCAAATCCGTTGGGTGCAGGGGGCAAAGGAATAGGTGTTTGGTAGTATGGGTGCCTTGGTTACAGTCAGGGCAGAGATCATTGGTGCCAGGGATAATGCGAGCTTTATAGCTCTGAAGTATATGGCACCAACCCGACCGAAGTTGTGTCAGGGTTGTCCGGGTTTCCCTGGACAGCGACTTTTCGCTGTTATTTATAGGGGGATGTGTACCAAGCACCCTGTTAACCTTTCTTGAGGAGACTGCTGCAGAGACTGTATCATAGTGTATACTAATCCAGGTGGCCGGTATGACTGGGTTTATACAGTCTCTGTACGTCCTGATGTCTTGACGTATGCAGCGTGGAGGCATCTCGCAACCAGTTCTTGTATGTCCTTGGTTAGCTGAGTAACTCGAGGGTCAGTATGATCCGTAGCTCTTTCTTCGTCGCGATGCTCGGCAAGCCGAAGGGCTTCTGGCGGAAAGGATGGAATGACCTTTTTGATCCGGCGGGAATGAATCTTTTGGCGGCACGAACTACAATATCACAGAAGGCCTTCTCACCAAATATAGCGTTCAGTGGATGAGGCAACTGGTGTAATTTTTGCATCGACGAAATCAGCGAAGCTTTGCCAATTGGCTTTGTTGTGGTTTATGAAGGATCGATGTTCGGATATGACAAAGTTGTCTGGTCTATCCACTGTGATGAGAATGGGGATGGGATCAGAGCTAATCGCTGGTGCTGCATGCCATGATAGGGATCCTAATAGCGAGGTGCTGGCTATTGTGATATCAGGAGAGCTAGAGTACGTAGCGGTGATGCTGGTGATGTAAACTGAAATACTTACTGCCTCAAGATGAGGATAATGGGAGGGTTACTGGCAGATGTATTTGTATGATACACTCATCTACGCCGTCAATGTTGTCTTCTTTTGGAAGAAATCATTATTTTCTTAAGCGAACAATTTGTCATAAAAACATTTGCAAGTAAGCAATTCGTCCCGGAAGAATAATGCAATGTTACTGAAGATCTGCATTTAGATTTTTCTTAAACTTCTGATCTTTCATTTTGTGACATTAAAAATTCAACATAAGCTTCTTTTTCTCCCCAAAATTGTCTTAAACGATAAAAGTGGTAAGAAGCTTCGGAGGTATCTTACAAAATGGTAGAAAAATGATACAGCAATTCCTTCAGAAATGTGACAAAAATATGATTCACTTAGCGAAGGCAAGAAGGCGCACTTTGTCCTCCTTTTTATCATCTCCTACTACTGTAAATATAATACATATCCTAGCCCCACGTAATGTTTTCGTTTTATGGACGAATTATAGGGTAGCTTCTGGTTGTTGTCATGTGATGTAATGCTTACCACAATTGCACAATTACTCTTTGTGTTCGTCAGTTATTGCGCGTCTTACAGGAACTTGAGCTGATGGATGTGTATGTTACTGCAGCGTTGCTGAAGTGGGACAAACGTGACATTATGGCACATTTTTATAAGTAACACTGTGACACGTTAAAATTGTATATAATACGTTTGGATCATTTACGACAACGAGATTTGACAGACCCTTTCAAATATATATTTTTATTATATGACAATACTTTTAATAGATTTTAGTTTCTATTCTCATTCTCATCAGCCAACTCATCAACTTGTAGGAGTTCCAGCAAGATACTTTGATAGGGAAAGTTGTACTGTAAGCGATAGTTATCTTACCATCATAAAACTACAAGCTACTACTGTACAGTCTATTAATCAAGCCGTGTAAGAATTTCTGAAAGGACAATACATACCATTTTGGTTTTGATTAAATTTTGTGCTAACCGTTGTAGTGTTATGCAAGGAACTCAGAGATGTTGTATAGTATAGACAGACCTTGTTAAAAAAAAGACAATCGCATTGTTTATTCGGTTACGTGCTCATTCTTAACAAATGTGCATATCCAATACTTGTTCAGTGCTTCTAAATGAAATTCAAGTATTGGGAAAATGGTCCTACTAACTTGAAGTGACTGTTTTTCGTGAATATTTCTAAACTAGTTGTTAACCCCGGCGTTACCCGAGAACCGCCGCTAAATCGGTCCAGCCGCTTAGCCGTGAAAAGTTAACAGACAGACAGACAGAGATACTTTCACATTCATATTCATATTAGTATAGAGTATAGGTTGTGTATTAATATATGAGGTCACGACTTTATTATTACTAATTGAACATAAACTATCATAAGAGACCCAGGCATATTGGCATTAAAAGATTAATACTAAAATCAAGTCTATGGAAAAATGTACACCCAGATCTGAACATGAGCTCCTTAAAACAGCCATCAACCGCAGACTCCACCTCTTCATTCTTGGCAAGTCTTTTACCACGGAGCCATTTCTACAAGCTCGGAAACAGAAAATAATCCAAGTGGGCTAAATCTGGCGAATAGGGTGCATAAGGAAGCAATTCGAACTTTAACTCTTTGATTTTGGCCATCACGATGACGGATGTGTGAACTGCTACATTGTCTTGATGAAACAAAACTTGCATAATATTTGCCAAAAAATTCCCAAAAGACGCCCAAGACTCCATTAAGACCCTATGAAGACACCCTCAAGATCACCTCATGACCCCATTAGGACGCCTTAAGACCCCATCAAGATTCCCCTTAAGACCCCTTCAAGATTCGCCTCAAGACCCTCCGAAGACATCCACAAGACCACCTTAAAATATCCTCAAAACCCCACTTAGGACCCTAATGAAACTATCTCAAGAACAACTCAAGACCTACAAAAGTCCTTCAACAATGACGCGTACGAAACTGCCAACTAACAGCATTAGAATGAAAAAAGCATTAATGACATATAAGCCAACAGGCGGACACACAGCCAGACACCGGCAAGTTAATATAAAAGTATTTAATTACACATTGTCAAGCAAAACTGTCATTCAAAGAAGTCTGTCAAACGCGCTATCAGTATACAGATACGCATCCATTTTGGCATTACAAAGCCAGAGAAGTCCTGGTATTGGCAACCCTTCTAGCTGGTTATGGCCTCCATGTTGTCGGGTACCATACATTTTTCCGCAAAAGACTTTCCTAACTGTTCCTGTTCGTATATACACAGTAGGACATATAGTTGTCCTACCCACTGAAAACCGTAGTATATCGCGTCATTACACGGACTCTTTAGTACAACTCTCGCGTCTGGTGCGATCCTCCATCGCTGTACTTTTCTCGCTCACAGATAAGATTCTTCGCTCAGACATTTTTCATTCGCTTGCTGACTATTTTTTCATATCTTTTGAGCTTTTTTAATCTTATTCACATATCCGAGTTCTATGAGATTGTTGCATTGGTCGGAATGCAAAGTTTTTACTTTCAGTCGCTAGCTTACATTCATCTGAGATTTAGTTGATCCAATTTTTACCTCTACCTAAGATGGAGTCAGCAATACTAATTTTAGAGTGTCCATTTCACTTCTACAGCACGCATCTCAGCCTTACTTACTTACTCTTACTTTATTAGAAGCAAGTCTTTCGCATATCCGTAGATATCAATGGTTTCTTTGCTGCAAAAAGCAGTCATGTTAACTCGAATCTCATGAAAGCCATTGAGAAATAGAATAAAAAGAGGAGGACGTAAGTGGGTGCCATGAGGTACTTCAGGATAATTTAAAATGACGAAGACAAATCAATTATTGAATCGATCAATGAATGAATTGATCAATTATAGCTGAATAAATTTTTATTAAAAATAAATTAAACAATAATTTTACCCCAAGATATGCATTGCCAGACTCCTGCATTGACTTTACTTGCTGTGAATTGTTAGCTTTGGATTTCTAAGCTTAGTCAAAATATTCCATAGCCCATTCTTTGTTTTGTTTCTTGTTTTTTTCTGTCAATTGTGTTTATCATGCAATAGTTTTGCATTGCGTTTGAAAGGATTCCAATATGCACAACCTTTATACTAAAAATAGATTGCATTTTTCTAACAAAATTTTCAATATCTTTTTCTCACTCTCTCATCCAATTTTTTTTTTGACTTTCCACTTTCCGTTGGAAATATAGCAGCTGACATGTCCTCATCCGCCATGGCATCGGGAAGAATATTCAAAATCCGACCACAGAGACGCGAATGGCGTTGGCCATTCTCATCATCAATAACCCGCTATGTCAGACGGTTGAAAAGCCAAATTGAAAATGGACAACTTTTAGACGTGAGTGTCCTTGACTACTACGTCATCATCGCACGACACTGGGAATGCTGTGAGAATGCGCTGCTCTGTATTATCGTCATGGCAGGACTTACATTGACAGCTTCAGCTTTAGTCATTTTCTTTGCCATTCAACGCGGCGCATATGGACAACAATGGTGGCGGTTCAGCTCTAACGATTTCCTGGCAGATAAAACAGAAGGCGGCAGCCATCCACTCAACGTCGAGTCATTCAATAACTACATCGAACTCAATACAAATCGGATGCTGTCATCGGAAGTGCACGACCACCGTCGTTGTTCTTGTGAACATTTTTTGCTACTTTCTCCCATCCAGGAGGAACAGCTCGAGTCGAGCAGGAAAATGCTCAGCCTGAATCCACATTTATTATTGATGTCATCATCGAAGACACAAACAGCACCATCAGCCAGGAGCAACGATGTTAGCCGTCCCAGCAGCAGTCGCTACCATGGTGAACATTTATCGAAGACAATGACAATGACAACTACCATTATGTTCGAGGAAGAATTCCATCAGCATCATCATCATCATCATCGTCATCATTACCGTCGCCTCTCTGATGGTACAGGCAACAGCTGTTGCTGATGTTAGACGGTGAAAGCTGCTGTCGTATTTATTGTTGTTGTACTATAAGCGCGAGGAAATTATTATTATTGTTGTTGTAATCTGCTGTATATGTAACGTTAAGAATATGAATTTGTATATGATGATGTAGTGTAAATGGGAGCGGTGGGAAGAGCAGTTCTTTTGATAAGGATTAAACGGTTTATTAAAAAAAAAATGCAAATAAAAAAAAGCAAACAAAACAAAAACCAAAAAAACACAAGACAAATATTAATATTTCTTTGAAAATTTGTATGTATCAATGAAATAATATTTAAAATTAGGCAAAATTAACACAAAATAAAATAAAAACTATATGTACGACATTGCGCTATAAAAAGGTTAAAAACAAGAAGCGGAAAAATTAAAAAATAAATTATTATCTATCCTACGCCTTCATTGATGAGCGATTTCACATCACACGATAGTTGCTAGACTCCAATATTCACAAACCAATCATCCTGCTTGCCATTTTGGCACTCCTAACATTATTATTATGGCATTTTTTGAACTCCACTGGTACTCCTCACATTTTGATGGCAATTTTTGAACTCCACTGCCAACTTCAACTGTAGGCCACATTGAGAGTAGACATTTCAGAGAATTAAATGCTAAGCCGTATTCTGTCCATCTATTTGTACTAAATATCTGGCCAGCTTGCTTATCGATTGGTGTTAATAAGTGTCCCACTATCACAAAACCGACGATCCTTAAATGAATTCATAACAATGTTATCGAGCTAACTAATTGATAAATACAAAATTTATTGGCTGGACACTTAAAAAAGTTGACTCGCATAATATTGTGAAGGCATATTGATGCTATAAGAGTAGATATCAAGGTTCTTTTTGGCAAATGCCATTGAAAGGCTGGTTAATCTTCTGCTCAATTCAATTTTTTATTTGTCCCGAAAGCCGTGAAGATTTTCATGAGCACCGAATACTATTTCTGGTAGGATAAACTAACCTAACCCTTATATATTCGACTCAGTTCAGAATCAGGATCTTTTGATAAATATATTCGTGCTTAAGGAATCGTTTTTACCTTTCGCTTAATTGCATTAGAAACCTTTCACACGACCATAGACGAAAGTGACTATTTCCTATGCTATAACCTACCCTCGCAAGTAGGCATTATCCAGACGAGTGAGTTAACATAGAAAATACTATTAATATACTAATAATTTCAGGTTGTTTTGGTAGTTTTTAAGTCTTAGGACTGTGAGTTTCTTATGGTTAAGTTGTCAGAGTGAACAGAGTTTTGCGAACTCAGTAAAACTAACGCTTGCATAATCCGGCCCCTGTTATCCTTCTCGACCTTCAATACTCTTTATTACGAGTATCTTCATCAACGATCGATAATCTGTCTGTTACTGTGTCTTATCCTGTACATTTTTTTGCCGATAACATCAATCAAAGCTTTTCATTTTATAATGGCTGTTTCATTAAGCTCGATAGAAATTGAATTTCTAAAATATAACACAAAGGATTAAATTTTAAATAAAGGGTTTAATTTATTCGAAAGATCAATATATATAATAATACCGGCGCGACAGACCATGCGGCCCAAGGCCTGGCTTCTCGTAACCATTTTTGTTGAGCATGTATATATTTGCACACAAATGGAGGGACCTACAATTTAATGCCGGATCCGAACGGCGAATTGAGAAGCTTTCCGTGACAAGTTATTACTCTCGGACGTTTGTCAAACTTTCGCGGGAGGTGGGACACTTTGGTGTTATAAATCATTCAGTAGCGTTGTTCAAGCATTAGTCTACTCATGATGATTTGCCGGAGTATTTTGATTGTAAATGTCAAAGTTTGCGCAGTTGGTTGCTCATTTTGACAGTTAATCCTTCAGTGAGTTCTATTTCAGCAAAAAAAAAAAAACACTCTTTATGTCATAAAGGAGAGACCTCATATTGGCCTCCTAGAATAAATCCATCAATCGGTGCTAATATCTAGCAGACGTTGTCCAGTTAATTATACTGTCGTGTGCACAGGACTTTCCACAGAGGATCTTCTTCGCTCAGGCTTGTTGGCGTAACGCTTCTAAAGATATATCCATTATAGAGAATAAGGCATCTTCCTCATTTACAGATGATGCTATTGCTCTTAGGCCACAATGCTAAAAGGGAAAAATTTTTATTAGCGTTAGGAAATGTAGCTAGTAGGCTATCGCTCTTAGACCACTAAGTTGTAGTTAAAATACCAACGCGTAGCCACGGAAGTAACGGCAAAGACATCATTCTTGAACCACTAAGTTAGAAACTGCTAGATGTACTGGTCAACAGTACGAATCGCTGGAAAAAATGGCCTTTTGTCCGAATTCCTGCTCTATTATACTTTCTCAATCGGTTGAGAGTTAGTCCGTTGAGTCCTCAACCGTTTCTGTGGGAGAAATTTGTCTTGTACTCTGCCTATCGCTCCAAGATTCCTTTTGAGATTAAAGATCAGATTACTTTCATAGTCATAGTCATAGTCTTTGCACTATAAGCAAAGGCTGTGCATATTATGACATATCGCGTCATGTTTAGTAGAATCTCTACATCCGATACGGTCCTCATATTCTTCTCCCTTTATTTTAAGCTCTTTATATTACACTTCGCAAGCCTCCGTTCTAAGACTTTGACCCACTGCTCAGTACTTAACATTCTTACGTTCAATTGATAGCTTACAAGCAGTCGTTCCGATCTTTATGACTAATTACGTACTAAGTACTCATTACTAAGACTTGTTCATTTCTCTTCTACAGTCGTCATTGCGGCACCAGGTGTAACTTCCTTTAATTAGGTGGAGGTCCTATCCCCACACCATTTTTTCTGGTCTCTTTGTAGCAAAGGGCAGCCATGCTGAATCTTATCAGATTGGCGGATGCAGTCTTCTTTCTTGGTAATGCCTACCTCACTCGGATCATCATACGAAAAAGATAAAGTTCCTAATTGAAGTTGACACCTTAGTTGTACCAAGATTCGTACCGTCATTAGGGTAGGATTGTGGCAGCGGTCTAACGAAAAGTGGTCTTTCTGGTTGCGATGATTGGCTCAATCAGGAGATAAACAAGAGGCTTTGTGGATATAATGAAATTGGAATGAATCCATGTTTATTGTGTGCCGTGGCTTTTATCACTGAATGTATTAGAAAATAATTATGAAAATTGATTATTTTTTTGTGGATATTTCCACGAGCAAGCCTTACACTCGGCAAGACCTAGTTATTACTTGCTGCCATCTTTATGACTTGTTTTCAAATATAATAAGCGTTCTCGTAGTTGCGTTAACGTTTATAACCGAAGAGTGCAAAGCCGTTAATTTTTTCTTTAAAGCCGATAACGTTAACGTGTCCTTCATTTGCTGACTAAGAAAATCATCAAATCATGATCCTCTTGCATGATATGCATGCATTTTATTCCCTATCCAACCTCCAAACGCCAGTTAAGTGACTACAATGCCACGAAAGAATGACAAAACTGTGTTGAAGCTCTTCATGTTGGTGTGGGATATAAAAAAATTGTACAAACTAACCAAAATAGCACTTTAACGTAAATAAATAAAACTCGACAGAGAATTAGAGAATTAAGAAATAAAATGTTAATAACAATTAATATTATTGCTTAAGTAGATGTTAGTTCTATAATCAGATGGTTGTTTAAATTCTAAGTTTTTCTTTTTTGTTCTAAATTAATATGAAAACCCTGAATTACTTTGAGCAGATTCCCCATTTCTTCATACTGTGGCTTTGTAGATTTTTATCTTATCACAACTTGAAAAAGTTGTTCAGTAAAACAAACCGTGGGAAGTAAGGCCTTACACCGCAACGATCGCGATTATTTCATTCAAGTAACTACTTTGACGACTTTTGATAACTTCTCTTGTGGTTCTAGTTAACACTTACTCGTGAAATTAAGAAAAAATTTACGTTTGGATAATTGACAATAGTACCTTAGTTGAGCCAACATGATAGACCTTCAGGATTGAAGAGGGTGTGCACTTTTATATAGCTATTCAGGCTTAGTACACATAAGAAGTTAATTTTTAAATGTTTCTCTAAGGCCTTCGAAACATGGTTATCATGTCTCAAATAAAAAAAATATAGAAAATCCTATTGGGCCAACATTGTACTCAGTCCACTATGGACAAATAATTAAAATTCATAATGAATTTCTTTTTCGTGCTCCTTACTCCACTTTGCTTTTGTACAATATTAACAAATTAAACAATTTATTTAGTTTTAATTTAATTTAATAATAATACCACTGTAGCCTGTACCCTTTCCCTACTTCTTATATGTAAAAAAACGTTACAGTTAAAGTTCGGCACAAGATTTTTAGCATAATCCTCCCACTCAATTGGACTTTTAGATATGTTAAGCGACAGGAAGCCCGAGACATCAAGAACTCTTTAGTGTACAACTAGCGCCTGAGTATACATGTTGCTCATGTTTTTCGGACCAGTTATGGTCTTCGTTTATGATATGTATTGTTTCATCAATGGCATTCAGATAAGACTCATAAACTAATTAAATTTTTATCATTGCCTATATTCATGTGAGTCGAACATTGCTTTATAGCTGTTAGTAGTTCGCCGACATTTAACGAGAAGAGTGTAGGGCCAAGGATTGATCTGTGTGGCACACCTTGCTGGCTTTGTGAAAACATTAAGCAACAGCTTACACGCGGTGTTGCTTTCCTTTTAGATATGAGGATCCCCATTTTGGTGATAACAATGACAACTTAACCTAACCTGCATTAAGTTATTGCACTTCTTTCTTTCCTTTACCTCGCGGGGGAGCATAGTGCTTCTACAAACGCCCGCCAACGAACTCGATTTATCGCAAGAGTCTTGCTTCCTTTTCTATTGTCCTTTTCCATGTCTTGCTAGAACGGCCAACTTGGCGGTTTCCTTGTGAATTCCAGTCGAGCGCTAATTTCGTAATATCGTCCGCTGGCTTTCTCAAATTTCGGCCAATCCATCTCAGTTTTTCGTCATCTGATGGTGATCGCGATTGCTTCCTGCTGCGTTATTCTCCACAACTCTTGATTGGTGATAATGTGTGGCCATCTTATTCTCAGTTATTGCACAAAGTCGAGTTAATCACTGCGTTAGAAGATTTAGAAAAATCAAGAAGAGTTCGGGGAATGTTTTGTTATTTTTCTAAAGAACTCCGGGCTTCATCAATTGGTCTAATTCCGGATTGATTTAAGTACAGAAGTTGTTTTCTTTTTTTCTGAGGTATTTATAGATTTTTATAGATGGATCATTTCTAGAGGTTATGAAAGAAAACGAAGTGTGGCATAGAGTCTATATTCCGTAATATACCTTTTTTTTTAATCAGCTTTTCCGCTTTTTCCCCAATCTGATTGAAATACTGGTATCGTTAAACAGACTAGAAGTAGTATAGATATATACGTTTGCCTATTAAGTCCAATTTATGTGAAAAGTTGAAGCTGTTTTTCGAAATAAATTCTTAATATTTGAGTAAATAACTTTTGGGCTTCGAGTGTCATATAAGTTTTTCGAATCACACATTTTTTGGACTTTAATTTCCCTTCTGATTACACCAATCATGCAAAGCGGTATACAGTTCCTGGGCATAAATGTCACAATTGTCATTAAAAAACAAACGAAGTCAAAAATTAAACCAATGCTTTCTTAAAAGACTGTCCACACACTACTTAATCATTCTTACAAGAAACTTTTTATTTTTTATAATTTCTTAGATTGGATCACATTTTTTCAAACTTTTCAAAAATTTCTAAAAGAATTGGATTTTGAAAAAAAAAAACTCTGCTCAAAGTTGAATCAAGTTTCGCAATATTTTGGTGAAATTAAAATTAAGGCAAAGTATTGTAGTCAAAAATTAATCAAATGTTAGTGTTGTGCGATCTCTGTCTTCCTTGAGTTTAATAAAATCTAAAATAATTGCCACAATATAAAAAAAAAGTAAATAAAAAAATAGATTGTTAGTGAATTTTATTAACCTTTTGATTGTTAAAAACTAAGATAATTGATGTAAATTAAAAGCAAATTGTTATTTGGAGAAAACCTATTGTCAAAGGTTATTTAAGATGAAGTTAAACTTCGCTCGATTTAAGATCTTTTGTTAACTTTTTCAACTCTGTCGCCAATGTCAAAATGACAGAGTTTAACAAATTTGTTTGAGTTTTGGCAATGCATAGTTGAAAACATTGTTTAATTTAGTTATTCGCCGATATAGAAATCGAAAAATTAGGTAAGTAAGTGACGCAATAAGAGTTGTGTGCGAATTTCCATGCTAGAGATTTTGAAAGACTGCTTTACAAAAGTTGCTAGCTACAGTGTTTGGAGTCACTTTCGAAATTAACAAATTGTTGGCCTGAAGAATTGATAATGGGTACATTGAAATCCACTGTTTCTCAAACCGCACTTCCTCAATAGACTGATGATGGTTACAAAAATCCAGTTATATATTTTCTAGACTACTGGCTTCATAAATTTATCCTATACTTGTACTATTAGTTCATAGATTAATTGATAGATAGATTAATTGATGTTTTCATTGAATCATCTGATCGTTGTTCGAACCTCTATTTCACTTAGTAAGCTGACCATCGCTCCAAGAAAACAGATTCTAACATAGTTGCTCAAAATAAACTTTCACAAGTTTTTTTTGAATCAAGAAAGTTTGCTATTTCTAAACAAAAAATACTGCTTGAAAAAAGTGAAGTAATGGCAACAGAACTTGTCTGATACTTTAAGGTGAATAGCAGCAAAGAAAGCTCTAAGTCACGAACCTCTTTCGACACTGATTGGTTTAAAATCTCCAATCAACGACCATCTGAAATATTTTTCTATTGCAGATGTGTCATTATAACTGAATTTATGGGGCACACATAATAACTGATAGGGCTGAGACCTATTTAAATACCTATCGATCCTTGGGTTGCGACACTCTGTTCTACATAATTCATAGAGTGGGACGAACCCGGCTTTTCTAGCTTTCGCCATTCTATTCCCATTTAGCGGTCCTCTCTTCTAGAGTAAAACGTAAGCCCCCGCGTTGCATACCCAGAACGAGCTGGGTCCTCAACCACAGTTGTCCTCAGAGCGGTCAACCTGTTGTCTGTGGTCACGGACAACTACCTTGGTGAGGTCTGCCATCAAGGGACTTAGTTAGTTCAGTATGAGTGCCTGGCTAACGAAAAGCCAACCGTGGCAGCAAATCGTCCGGAGCCTCGAACCCCATCATTTGATACTAGGATTGCACCTTATCCTAGGCCGTCTGGGATAGAAACTATTTCAGGCCATTCTCTCTGTCCCATTGTGTACGAAATGAGCTACTAAATACAAAGAGTCGTCCGTGAGGTTCTTCTAAGTACCAGTAGCCCACTTTGGGTCGCAAATACGAAGACATTGGCCATAATCTATTATTTTTACTATTATTGTTGGTGGGCTGGTAAGCGTTGTGCGATGCGACCTTAAGGTCTATTGTGCATCCCAGATGTCTACCGCATTATGTGATGGCTTAGTCCTCTTATGAATGCCAACATATCTGCCAGGTCGATAGTTCTGGCATTCTGCCATAGAACTGTGTGAGCCTTGAGGTATTGAAGTCTTTTTCGGGTGAGGGCATCACATATAAAAAGTATGTGTTCTGGCGTCTCCTCTGCATCGCCGCAAAAGCGGCAGCGATCTGTTTGGGATTTCCTCATTTTTGTTAGGGCCATGTCCCGTCATTTACCAGACAATGGATCTGGTATATGAGTATGTAGAGCATACTCTAACTACTCACGGCCCGTGGTAAAGCCAAGCACCCCAACCAAGTATATGTTAAGATGCAATTAGAACCCCCACGGGGAACTCTGTTGTACACAAGGCAACCACTCGCTGAGAAAAACTCTTTCCGTTTGGGCATCAACTGAGACTTACATGATACTCCACGAATTACTGCTTTAAATCCGGGGACGGACATTCTTTCATGAGCTCCCATACTCGCGAGGTAATAGAAAAGTCATTTCGTTGCGCAACTACTGCATCAGTAATTCTCGAAACTGGTGACCTTTATTCCGTTGGTCTATTCAGTGCAAATGTCCATCTGTTCTATCGTCTGTAGTTCAAATATGAAATTTCCAGGACTCCGCCGAACAAAAGCAAAGTGACATACTCTTTCAAACGTTGAACCTTGTTACCTGCAGCTTAAAGCTGATCCAACATCTTACATATCGGTATTGTCTTCTTAGCTTCAATTGCATTTAGAATTTCTGACTTCCAATAACATCTGTCCTTCCCAAAGAACTTATCCAAAAACTTCGCTCGGAAACGAAAAATAGTTTTTCGACTCACTAAGGTATCGTTGATGGGAGAATGCATTTAGACTGCAAGATAAACCCAACTTGGTGCTAAAATTTAACTCTGTGGTTATTGCACCGCATGTCCCATTCACATCTTAGAAGCCGACTGTGTGACTCTTAGCACACATAACAAACGCTTATGGAGCTCAAGAATGTGCATCTGAAAATGCATTCTTTCACTTGTAGTGACTCCGAGGCGTTTCATTGCTTGGCATACCTAAGAGTAAAACATTTGAATTTGATAATTGTGTCTCTATTGGCCAAGAATCTGCCATTTATTGCAAAATTGTCATTGTCATTGTCATTGTCACCGACAAGAAATCGACGCTTCTCTGCTACAAAACAAGCCGCAAGACGTAATTATCAATGATAAGCGAATCATCTAATCATGCACAGCACAGCCGATCGCTTATCCCTGAGGTTACAAATAAATAAAACCCTGGGGCAACCACGGGTGAAACTCTTTCACACACTACCATTCACTACCAAATGTCTGTCTGTCACTAAAATAGCTCATCCATAAAAGAACTTTCTCACATCCTACTTCAATCCTTTTTGGCAATTTCACCTCCCCTACTCAGACAGTCAAATGCGCCCTATAAATCTTCTAACTGACCAAGACCATATAGACTCGCACTTCCATTTACGCAATCCTTGAAATACAACCACGCATCTTTGGAGCACCTACCCACTACGAAGCCGTATTGTATGAGTATGTCTGACTAGCCACGAAGACTTTTCCCAGCCTCTGCACAACCTTCCTTCCTTTTGCCAATATGTTTTTAAATAATAAAATGGAAGGGCGACCGTTAAATATGTCAAACTTCTCTGCTACGCCATAGGGTATATTGAAGCTATCAATGAAAATAGTGTACCATAGGAATTTTAAGGGAATACTTCAAATAAACGTCTTTGTGTTAAGAAGTGGCCAGGTAGTGCTTCCAGTTTTTGAGACTTTCTTTTATAAATAAATTATCAGTTTTCACTTTAACTTTCACCTTCCGAAGGTGCACGTGTACCTAGTTGAAAAGCAAACGGATTTTGGAAGATCGGATAAAAAAGGGTAAAGTATTTTCTTATTAGCAATTAATGAAATGTTGCAAAACTCGAAGCTAGTCACAAACACAAACAATTGAGTTCGCAGTAATGAAAAAGCTATATTGGCTTGTGGCATAGTAAGTTTTTGTAGTTTTAAGAAATAGTTTAAGGAAATAAATAATAGAAACCTAATCAATAATGTTAATGCATAAAACTTAATACCACACACATGATCAGAATAAAGTATTTATAAGCATTAAAGTAAAGTAAAGACAGAAATTAAAATATAAAAACTATATATGTTCACAATTTATTTGCAAAGAATAAAATTTATTAATTTTCAATAATAAAATAATCATTTATGCAATTTTGAAATATTTTGTTGGGATACGATATTGCAGGAATAGACAAAAGCCATCCCAATCATTAAGGACTTTTGCTAACTGCCTCCAATTACGCACAACTATCCCTTGCAGCTCACCCTCCATTTGTGCGCGCCATCTAAGGCTATTCTTTGTTCTGCTGCATTATCTCTTGTAATAGATTCGTTACTATGTGGGTCGAGGCGTTGATGTACATTCGCTATACATGCCCTAACCATCTCAAACTTCCAGTATGTAGTTTCTTGACAATGTTGAAGTCAGTCTTAGGCTAGTATAATAATTGTTATAAAGTTCGTCATTGAATCTGCTCCTCCAAAGCCCGTCAACAATCGTCCACACAATTTTCGCTTAAAGCGACCAAGAATATCTTTAAAGAGATCTAGGTAAAGTTCCAAGGACACCCACTGTTGCTTCTGGGCAACAATCTATGGTCATATAGGGAAAACTTAAATGGCACTGTTCTCTAACAAATCCACTCTCTAATCTTACTTTCACTCCAGCGCCAAATATCTCGGTGTATTCTTAGATAGTAAGCTTAACTGGAAGGCATAGAATTCCGGGTTAAGAAAGCATGCATAGCCCTCTGTGACAGCAGTAAAACCGGCAAGAAATGGAGCCTCCAGTCAAGGATGTTAAAAGCTATTGTACGATAAATTCTTACATACTAGTCTTGTGGCCAACGATGAGTAGGAAACAAGAAAATACTTTCTCTTCCCCGCATTAACCACCAATCAACTTATAGCAGCTTCTGCCTAAATGCTAGCAAATGCTAGTGAGTGCTGGATGAACTCTGCCAAAGATATCAATGTCGTCACCGGAAGTTAAATGGACTCGTGAACCTGATAGTTTCGTACAATTCCTTCAATATTATGTTAAATATTATGTTATGTTTTGACGTCGAAGGACACGGTCAAGTTGTTTTCGAACTTGACAGAGCAGCGTGGCAGTGTCAAACGAGCTTGTAAGTGCTGCCAAAACCAGAAATGGTCTTCTATAGCTTGTCTCTATAAATGCTTTCATATGCTGCTTTTCAAAGATGGTAGGTAGCGATTTGCACTGATTTGGTCTTTTCGAGAATCTACTTGGTCGACTCTGGATTTTGATGGCCTAAAGCAGCACTAAGAAGCGCAGATCAGGATGTTGATGAGTGGCTGCGGGAGTTCACGTAGTATGGAAGATAGTTTTTAAAAGCGTCGTTAAGGAGACTAATACTTCTTCCTTAATTGACACAGTTTAGTGGCTCTACTTCCTTATGCAATGTCAAAGGTGTCGTCATTAAAACGGATTTTGTCGTTAACGCATACACCAAGTTCTCCGATGGAACTGCTGGTCTATGTTTTACTTTAACGACAGAAAAGAAAGATTGGATCTACTCCTAAAGTATACTCCATTATTTGCTCTCCCTATTTTCTAAGACTGTCTTTAACCTCATAATAAATGCAGACGCTATTTCTATCGTTCCACTTTTTAAGAACAGGGACGTTCACTAGAAAACATACTACTATCTGTAAAGCAGAGATGGGTTTCGTCAGCAGAAAAATTTTTCTTAGTAGAATTGCTAGAAAGGAGATCTTTGCTAAAAATAACAAAGAATCTCGGAGACGTAACAGAGCGGATGTTGCTCTAAATGTGGGACTGAATCCATTGACCTCAACTAGACACCAATCGCAGCAAATGGCCATTAGTCGCACAAGCCTGAACAGAATACTGCACAAAGACCTCGGATTATTCGCTTGCAAGGTTCGGTTGACTCAGGAGTTGAAAACAATTGAACATCCGCTTCGAGATCAGTTCTCTGCGTGGGCCATAGACCAGCTTGATAATGACGTCGATTTTGCTCGCAAAATCATCAAGACGAAGTGCATTTCCATCTGGGGGGCTATGTAAACAATCAAAACTGCCAGACTTGGGATTCGGAACAGCCACACGTATTCGTAGAGAAGACAATTCATCCAACAAGAGCGACAGTTTTGTTTGGATTTTGGAGTCATTTTGCTTCGAAAATGCTGCTGGAAACGCTGTTACAGTAAATGGCAACTGTTGGTTGACCAACTTTTCATGGCCCTAAATCAACGCCATGAATGTTGACGACCTATGGTTTCAACAAGATAGCGCCACATGCCATACTGACTCACAATTTATATCTTGCGCGCCATATTAGGAAAACTAATAATCAGCCGTTTTTTGAAATATCAATTGGCCTGCGCCGATGGACTTTTTCTATAGGGTGCCGTTTATTATAGATATTAATCGGATAATCCAGAGACAATTGCAGCTTCAAAACATAACATTGCTACTGTTAATCGCGAGATAGGTACCGATATGATCAAAAGGTTCTTAAAAACTGGACTCACAGGATGGTTTACTGTAAGATCAGCAGAGCGAGCCACATTAATGAAATTGTTTTCCTTTCTTAAATCAGAGACCCCCTTGTATAGCGTTTTCAAAAACAAACGTTTAAATTGCCCCCCATTTATTATCTTTTGTCCAATTTGTTACGCTGTCAATTTTAGTACATAACGAGCTTAACATATACAATTATTTGAGTTCTACATGACGGGTGGAAGGACGTTATTCAAATTTATATGAGAAGCTTATAGTGCTATGATCAACGAAAGAGTGGATTGGATTAGAAGTAGCAGACAAGAGATCATTAATAAAAATTAGAAAGAATGCTGATGACAAAACGGAGCCCTGTGGAACCCCAGAATTATTTCAGATTTGAAACCGTCCAAAACAACTTGGATTGAGGGGTCCAGAAGCAGTTTTTCGTCAACTCCATAAGCAAGCATTTTTTTAAAACTCTGTCAAATGCCCTGAAAATATAAAGTGCAACGACTTTCAACAAATTGGTGACTAGACTGGTTCCATAGTTCAGTGAGATATGCCATCAAATAACCAATAGAACGTTTCTCGCGAAATCAATACTCCTGCTCACTAAAAATTTCGTTTGTTTCAAGAAATTTCATGAACCGATAATTGATCAGCGTTTCCATGACTTTGGAAAGAACTAATATAACTGCTATGAATCGGTACGGAGAAGAAGACGAAGGCTCGCCTTTTTTGATTAACGAATGAATATCAGTCCCATAGAGTGTTCAACACTAGGAGGTACATTCAGAAGTACAATCTGTAAGTGTGAAGCTAGCTGCAGAATTCGCAGCAAGCAAATTGGCCTTTTCCTTAGAGCTGATAACTGGAATGTCATTATAAATGTGGGCGCCGTGGCTCAGTGGTAATGCACATGGCTGCTGCGCAGGAGGTTCAGGTTCGAATCCCAGCAACACCAAAAGTATTTTTCACGGTGTCCCACCTCCCGCGAATGGGTGACAAACGTTCCGAGAGTAATACCAATACCTTCTCAATTCGCCGTTCGGATCCGGCCTTAAATTGTAGGTCCCTTCCATTTGTGTCCAAAAATTAACATGTGCAGCACAAATGGTCGCGAGAAGTTAGGTTTTGGACCGCAATGGTCTGTCGCGCCAAATATTATTATTATTATTTAAATGGAAGATGAAGCTGTATTTTTGATTCTTTTCAAGAATGACCAACAATTTTTACTGGATGAGCCTAGATACGGTATTACATTGACTGGATATTTATCATGATGAGAGGTAAGTAACAAGTCAAGGATATTGGCGGAATGATTGACAATGTCAGGTATTATTGTAGGCTCATCTATAAGCTGATTAAGATTATTTATCTCAGCGAATATGACAAAAATGTTAAATGTTAGTTGGATGATTGATGAATTTTACTTTTGAGTGACGAATTATCGAACATTTATGTGAGATTTTCGACCAGAATATCATATTTAGTTGTGAGTACCAGATTTTCCTTTCAGTCTGTTTACAGGCGCATACAACCATTCTATTGATTTTATCTTGGTTCTGTATAAGTTAACATAACATCTGGAATCAAAACATTGGTAACATTAATATTTTACCTTTTGCTGAATAAAAATGTTTTAGTTTTAGAATGGCTCACTCAAAGATTTTCTCTCCTTACCATTTGTAAAGACTTTTTGCAAATTTGCTTTTGAAATCCTTGCATGCTTGCTTCGTTCTGTAATAACATGATTATTGTTATATCTAATCTAAGACCTCGTGCCATTAACTAACGAAATTTTAATAAAAAAACCATTAATTCTACCTTGAATTGAGTTCAGAAACCAATCACTTGATTTGGCAGAGTTTCCAGTGACCCGACGTGGACGCATAAGATAGGAGTTGTGATGCGAGAGGCTAAGGACATGACTGTCTATAAACTTAGCAACATATGTATAAGTGTATCATGACAGACATGCTGCTCTTAATTCACCTTCACTCTCCCGGTCACACAAAGGAAGATAATTTCTAGTCATTTTTCACATTTTTCCTTTCTTTTTCGAGATACAAAAGCCAATCTCATCATACACTCGTTAAAATTTTGTCAATGGATTCTTCGCTCCTTTAGTATAAAGCACTTCTAGAGTTTACCTCAAGCAAACAAGCAACATAATAATTTGTCGAGGAGTAAATTTTAAAAAAATTTCAATGAAGGAAAGTGAATGAAAGATATTTATCCTTTCTTTTTTAAGGTGGCACGGTCAAAAAGCATTTATAATCGCTGAACAATGAACTATGGCCACGTGAAAATAAGGCGTCAGTCCTTTAGGGACGATGACTGGAGGTGACTTATTGCAGAGACCTTAATATACGAGTATATTTGCTGCCTATATAGATTTTTTTATGGAGAATCTGATTGTGTACCAAAGAAAAAGAATTCAACTTTTGTCTTTGTTTGTCGATTTGTCTCAACCTGGAAGGGCTGAAAACTAATTACGAAAGACTTTGTTAGCAGATTTTGTTTGTTTGGCTCAAGTCAATTACCAAGATTTCAAGACGTTAATAGGAACTAATTGACAATTTTTTCGTCAATTCAATTAATTTGGTCATTTGCGAGTGCAGTAAGCGGATGATAATAGGATTTGTCATGCGACACAACAAAGCTTCGAACGTAGTTTGGGATGCTTTATATTTTTAAATTAAAAACAAAAAGATAGAAGATTTGTATGCTTCTAGTTGACTGGATTTAGTTTATATCATAAAAGTAACGGATTGATTTGTAGTAGAAACAGTTGGTTGATCCCAAGCTTGAGTCCTTTAATTAACCGTTTTGCATTTTATGCTCTACAGCATACTATCGGGTGTTTCAACAGGTGCGCTTCAACTTTTCTCCAATAGGGACGGCGAACAACGCCATATTTTTTATTGTTCTTTTGTTATTTGTAAACTTCATTAGTATACATTTTATTATGAGATGCTACACATGTGAACAGCGATTGCAAATCGTGCAAATTTTTTATCAAAATAATCGTTCTGTTGCCGCTACTTTAAGAGCATTACGGCCATTTTACGGTCCATTTAACACTTTTGGCCAAAGATTGGGTTCAAAGATTGGACTTCGTAAAACGTGCACGCGGTGGTCATGCAAAAGAAATCGAGTTTCATACTTAAATGTATCATATGTATATGTTCAAATTCGTTAATAAAAAAAAAAGTTAGTTCAAAAGTCAAACAGTTTGTGTTTTATTCATTTCAAAAAGTTGAAGTGCTCTTATTGAAAAACCCTGTATAATTGATATATAAAAAATAAGTGGGGTGGATGTACAAGTAAAACTTATAGTACGTGGATCAGGTTGCTCAAAAATAAGGAGGAAATAAAAAATACGTTCAATTAATTTAATTATAGACTACCATTTAACTAACACAGCGCGCATTGGTTTTGGTTATCTTACGTTTCGAATTGCCCCGTTTTCTAAAGCCATATTTTGTAACTCCCAGTTTTGGCTAATCTCAAGTAAATCAACAATTGAATTTAGATTTTAATACACCATCACCATCATATTTGGCTCAAAAATCTGTGCATAGTCGTAGGAAGTTATTAAGCGTTTCTATTTGTATACATTAAGGCTGCCCATGATGACACAACCAGAGTAGAATGTTATAAAGCCATTAGAGAATTAGGCGTCGCCAAAATTCTGACATAACTATGTAGCTAGAGATTCCTTACTCAACATGTGAAACATGGAGGCCGGCCATATGCCTTCACTTCAACCAGGTGTCAGAAAACTTGATCCAAGGATTTGATGTCATTCACATATCATATCATGTTACACTAATGAACGACGACGACCACGGCAACGATGATTTTTTTTCATAGAAAGTACGCTCACTGTATAGAGCTCGACCTGCACAGCAGCTGGCCGATACCCTGTCTACATATAAGACTGACATAACAACAATCCACTAGATGCAATGGACGAATGCACCGAGGTGCCAACGTCGACTCGGACCACTTGTTGGTGTGGTGCTCCGAGCTCGGACTGCATCATCAAGAAAACGGCTGCCCTCCGCAACTAAGAGACCGAAAACAACTACGGTCAAGCGATAGGACTCGCCCTTAATACAGGGAGAGTAAGTCCTGTGGCTGAGATGTCGGGCGTATAAAAGAAACGGACACGCCTTAAGAATACTGTCATTAGCACTGCTGACACCATACTAGGCAGTACTCGTAAGGATCGGAACGGCTGGTTCGATGAAGAATGTAAGCTAGCGACTGAACGTAAGAATGTTGCGTACTGAATAATGCAACAATCACATAGAACGCGGGAACGCGAAGATGAATATAAAGAGCTCAGACGATATGAAAAAACAGTTCACCGGAGAAAGAAAGCAGCCTGGCAGAAGAATCACGTCCGTGAACTAGAACCGTATATAGAGCGAGGACCGCGCCAGGCGCGGTATTTCTACCTTAGAGTGTTATACACCACGTTGCACATACTGCAAAGACAAATAGGGTAATCTGATCGCCGATCTCAAAGGCATCTTAGAGCGATGGGAAGAGGACTTTCATGAGTTGCTTAATGGCCAGCTAAATGAGGAATTGGAGGCTCCACCAATGACCGAAGACCACACTATGCTGCCGTCACCAAGCATAGACGAAGTTAGCAAAGCGATTAATCGGCTCAAAAATAATAAGGCCCCGGTATCAGAAGGTATCCAAGCGGAGATGATTAAAACAGGATGTAACGAAATACACCAATAAAATTCATGAACTATGGGAAGAAGAAGCGGCACCAGAAGACTAGTGACTGTGGTTGTGCCTGTGCCCCAAACATAAGAAAGGAAATATCGAAACATGCAGCAATTATTTTGGTATAACGTTGTTGAGTACCGCGTATAAGATTTTCTCCTCTATCCTTCAACACACGATAGCTCCATACGCTAAAGTCATAATTGGTCCATACCAGTGTGGCTTCATCCCAGGCAAATCAACTACTTATCAAATTTACACCCTAAGGCAGGTGATGGAAAAATGTCTAGAGTTTCAAAACTCTCTACAGCATCTTTTTATAGACTTTAAAGCCACCTATGATAGCATAGCCAGAGTAGAACTTTATAAAGCCATGAGAGAGTTCGGCATCCCAAATAAACTGACACGACTATGTAGGTCGACCATGACCCATGTTATAAGCCAAGTTAAAATTTCCGGATCACCATCAAACCCATTTAACATCTATAACGGGCTCCGGCAAGGGAATGGACTGGCCTGCGTCCTCTTCAATGTGGCGTTGGAGAAAGTGATCAGAGGCGAGACGGTAAGAGGAACAATCCTCCATAAGTCCATTCAGATACTGGCTTACGCAGATGACATCGACATCGTTGGTAGAAACCAAAGAGCTGTACAGGAAACTTTCATCCATATCGAGCAGGCGGCATGAAATCTGGGGCTGCACATAAATGAGAGCAAAACAAAGTACATGGTGGCCATGTCAGCGAGCAGAATATCCAATATTTAACGAATTTAGCTATCTCGGGTCAACTGTAGCAGAAGATAACAGCAAGGAACCAAAAATACGTGCACGGTTGCTCAACGCCAACAAAGCCTTCTTTAGTCTGTCAAGACTCTTCAAATCCAGGAACTTAACCATAACATCCAAGCTGCTGGCAAATAAGACAATGGTCTTACCTGTACTTACACATGGATCCGAGACTTGGGTGCTTAGCAAAAACCATTCTGACCTCTTAGCTGCGTTCGAGAGAAAAGTCTGATGGAGAATTTTTGGCCCCGGATGTGAGGAATGACAATTCCGGAGACTCTATAATCATGAGATCTACGAACGTCACCGCGATATCGACATCGTGAAGAGAACTAAGCTCGGTAGGCTCCGGTACGCAGGACACCTAGCTCGCATGAGCGAAGAGGATCGTGCTCGGAAAGTCCTTTGCGGTTTGATTTATGGAACACGACAGCGAGGCCGGCCAAGCATACGCTGCAACAATGGCGTAGACCAGGACGCCCAGAGTTTAGGGATGCCAAATTGACATCGGCTCGAAATCGGGACCAGTGGAGGGATTTTTTTGCGGGACACCGGACTCCGGTTGTAGAGGCAAATATGATGATGATTTGCCAATTATTTACGAGTATTTCCACACTCACATCGGGTAAATAAAATACATAATAAACGTGTACGGGGTACTCCAGCAAAATGAATAATTCTCGCCATTTATTTCAATTCTCCAAAGGCAGCAGACACGAGTTACCAACCTAGTCTAGTGCAGTTAGCACCATCATGAACAACCGCCTTAACCACTCTGCCATTATCATCATCATGAATATAAATTAAATGAAGTGTTAAGAGCTTTTGGCCATTGTTCTTTGTGTGTTTTGCGGTAAGAATAATGCTGTCAGACGGGCGGTCTGTCGACCTGACGGTCGCTGTCGCCTGTGATCCCCACTTTCGAATGAATTTCACTTTACTTGATTTGAAGTGCTATGCGATGTGCTGGAGGTGCAAAATTTATTTACTGACGAAGGAAGAGGAGTGATGAGATGTACAGTGCTATTTAAAATATTTATAATTTTAAAATTTTTTCATTGCAAATTTATTATCTGCTTAATATTTTAAGAATTGCTTTGCTCATAAACTTCAGGGGGATGATAAATTATTTGAAAATTTAATAGTAATCTTAGTTGGTGCTTAAAAATAAAGCATATTGCCTCGTTAAGTAGCTGTGCAATGAGGGCTTCTTACCTCGCCACTTATACCTTGAGTGTTCAAGCGGTCATCGTCGGTCGAGTTAATTGAAACTGCTCTTGTGAGGCTATTAAATAATCCTTTCCACTTAGTAACTATTCTTCCTAATTGAAAATCCTAATCCTTATTATGGCAGAGATAGGATATACCAACTGCAAATTAACCTAAAGTTTTACTTCAATAATTAGTGGCTTATGGAGGAATTTATTACGGTTGTAAAAATTCCAAGAAAACACTGCATTAATTAAGGAAAAGTTCGATTCTCTCTCTATCTCAGCCTTTTGTTTTGGACGTAATATACAGAATCCAGTAGATATGAGAAGAGAATTCAAAAGTATAAAAAAAATAGTAAGGCATTGAAATTCTATTTCTAGAAAGTATAACAATAAATAGAGATCGTAGTTGGACATACTGGAAAAATAAAGAAAGGTAATTCGATCGTCTTTCTCAAAGGCATATTAGAGAAATTGAAAGAAAAATTATGTCTGAACTGTCTAATAGTCAGATAACTACGGAAAGATCCTTCACGACTGACCATACCAGCTTTTAGTAACTTAGATTAACCGTAGCAAAACCTGTTGCAGATGGATAAATAACAAATGGATTTTTATATTTATGATTTATGATTTATTGAAAATAATAAAAGACGCAATGTGATTTTACCTTTTACAAAAATCAGAACGAGAGATAGAGACACCTGTCAAAATAATAAGTTACATTTCATTTCATTTTTGGTAATACAGTAGCGTGCGATTGTTATCCTCCTCCAACACTCCTCCTCAATGGCGCGCTTTACTGTAGTCCACATCTTTCAATCAGTTCCTTTATACGTGAGCCTGACAATGGCTTAGTCAGAAAATCCGCTAACATATCCTGGGTTGGATAAAATTAATGTCAAAACAGACATTTTCTTTTGCAAGATTCCTTACAACAGTAACGTCTCTGTATCCAAAAACTCTATGCCAATAATTATGACAATGACTCACTGCCAATGCACGATATGGCATTACCTGCCGCAACCTGTAGATTCCACCTGGTTCATCTGCAACTGCTACTGTCAATCGACACATCGTCATTAAAAACTCAACTTGAAAATTCTTATCAATGAGCCTTTTAACTGATAATAGGGTGGTTGTTATAGATGTAACAAATTAAACCTTTTCCAATCGAACCGTAATTTCTTGATTTTGTTCATTATGACATTTTACCACACACGTACCTATCTACACCTTCTGATACTTCCTCTTGGCCATTTGCTATTGTAATCTTTTGCCGAGAGGCAAGCCACATAAGCACCTTAATCGTTTGTCATGTGACGTGTGGCACCGGAGTCCTCTATGCATCCCCTAAATTGATCGGAAGATGTCACAAAACAAAACTCAGAATCACTATAATCTTATGTGCTAGAGGGTTTTCCTGTTTTGCTTTCCAAATTTGATCTTTAGAACAATTCAGCTTCAGCTTCAAATGCCCAAACTTGTGACAGAAAAAACATTTTAATTTTACCGCATGCGATTAGTGCTGTGTCATTGAGCTTGAACATCGTTGGAATGTTTCCTGCTTGTCACTCACTCTTTTATCGCTTTTTTCACAAGCGGTATTCAAAAGAAATATCCAGATGCATCCAGCCCATTCTCGAATCCATCCGTAATACCCGTGCCTCAACTCGAACCCACGGGTACACCATTAAGCTTATCTTCGGACGTACTATAGCCAATTCAGAGATTCCGTCTTTAGCCGCACTATAGTGATGTGGAATGAAAATGTGTTTCCGCATTTGTATGATCTGCAGTCGTTTAAGACTCGCGTGCATATACATCTCATCTTTTTCTCTCCACCCTAATTTCCTAATGCCCACGCTGTGCTAAGCAAATCTCTCAAGCGTGTGTACCTAAAATATAAAAAACAAAAAAACATTTGCACTCAGGCAAGAGGAATGCATATTTATTACAGTTAAGTTAAGTTACATCCCCAGAACGAGCTGGGTCCTCAACCAAAGTTGTCCTTGGTCCGGTCAACCTTACGTTCAAACCTGGTCCGTTGGCACAGACAACTCCTGTGGTACCAACGCCACCTTGGTGAGGTCTGACATTAAGGGAGTTATTTCGTTTAGTGTGAATGCCTTTTTGCGAAGGAAAAACCGACATTGGCAAATCATAGTCCGGAACCTCGAACCTCATCACTTGTCACTAGGATACACCACCTTATCCTAGGCCGCCGGGGATAGAAACCATCCCAGGCACATCTGGTCAATCAAACAAACAATTCATCAATCAGTTTTGTTACGACTAGGCTACTTAATACGAAGAGCTGTACCAATTAAATCATCTCTAAGTACTTTGAAGGCATTGCCCATAATGAGCATACTATAATTACCCGCCGATCTTATTAATCTCCGGTGGTAAGGACCAGCACCATATTCAGATAAAATTCTGTAATGCAATTGGACCCCACCATGAGTTTACCACTCTTCCTTTCTCAACTCGGACTTGTGACCGGCAATGGTGAAGCTAGTTCTGAGGCTCAGCAAGCAATCTAAAACTGCAACGGTTGCAGTCCAGAATCGTAAGAACAATGACGGCTTTGGAAACTCCCTGCTGTATAGAGACCTGATTATCTCGACTAACACAGAAGAAAGGAACATCCAAAAACTAAAGTATAACTTAAAATTTAACTGTCATCGTAATCCCCTTGTTAATGAACTTCTACGCCAGCATGAGCTGTATAGCCTGAATAGATTTAAAAGCATAATTGTATAACCTTTAACAAAGCGCAATTGCTTAGCTCTAACTAAGTCATGTTGCACCCAATTTAGACTTAAGATTCTATCACATGTTAGTAGTTCGTAAAAAAGATGATCCAATGTTTATATAAATGGGGAAGAAACGTTCGTTTCTCTTCTACGCCTGTGGCCTGGTATCTCAGCTCCAAGACTAGCTCTATCTTTATTTTGAGCAAGTCCTATCACGTAGTTTTTCCCGGACTCTTCGTTTCGAGGTGCCAGCTGTGTTGACTCACGGATGCAGTCTTTTTTGTTCAGGTAATCCGCGCTCAGAACACCATGCAAATAAGATAGTGCTCTCATTTAAGGTTCGCACTTTGGTACGTTCCAACATTCAAGAGATTAGAGTTGTAGCGTTGGTTAATAACTCTATCTGGTTGAGGCTCAATCAGGAAATAGAATGTAGTTCTTCAACACTCCAATATGTATGTTTCAGGATCCAAAATCGAAAATTTAATCGTTCGTTTGTTTTCTTAAACAATTTGATGGTTTCCATAATCACCGAACCATTTAGATGGATTGAAAATAACATTTTATTGAAATACAACCAAAACGAAATCACGTTTTTCGATTAACATGCAATTCATTTACCTAAAATAGTCAGTTGAAGTTAGTAGTAAGCCTTTGATGAGACCCCTTTTCAACGTTTCTAGATAATCTTGTCAGTTGTTAGTTGAAAATGAAAATTCGCTAAGTACTTAGCGCAGAAGAGATGCGATAGCCGCCCCCACTGTATGTTTAATTTCTCCTGTTTCTCATTTTTAGCTAACTTTTCTTCAAAACTATCCTTTTTCTCAGCTTAATAAACTCTGGATTCCAAAGTCACAACTCACAAAACACTGGAATAAATTTGCTTAACTCAAATACAGAGCACACATTTAAATTCGCTTTATTCGATTGTCGCTTAGAATTTCTTGAAGTTACATTGAATGAATGAAATACAAAATGGAAGATGGAACAAAATATAATAATATCTTCTTCTTTCTTTCTTATATCATAAATCATAATATATAATCATATCAACAGAGCAAATTGTCACTAAATCGAGTTATATTTTCCCGCCAACGCATGCCACCAAGAACTTCTTCCTTGCCGTTTATCCGAATGACAATTTGATTTTAAAATAAAACATCAATGGGAGCAAAAAGCGAGAATCATTGGAATTTTATCATGATGTTGATAGGAAGGAGGTCCCTCTAATCGTGCGATGTGAAACAGCATTTGTATGTTAACCCTCTATTGCAACCGCATGCTGCACCATTACGTGTAGGCACTTTAAGTGGAGTAATTCTGGAATCTAGACTGCCTTGACAACAGCATCGACAAGCGGATACGCTTCTAGCTGATAAAATGAAAAATACGACTGATTAGAAATCAAAGAGAAGAAAAAATAAAGGACGACGTGAAAGAATTCTTTCATGCTTGCAGTTTGGTCTGATTTTATGGTGACAGTGAAGCATCTTATAACTGATTTACTCAAAAAATATATCAATTCTTCCTAAACATTTTCAAAAAAAAAAAGTTAACAAAAACCCAGTCCATAAATCAAAATCTCAAAATTAAAAAGTTCTATGAAAAAATCCACAGGCACAAAATCTCCAAACACAAAATCCCCAACCACAAAAACTCCGCATTCTGACGACCCATGTCAGGAAATTATTTGGGGATTTTATGTTTGGCGATTTTTTGTCTGGGTATTTGTATGGCAAAAATAGAGAAGAAAAAATCATCATCATATTTGGCTCTAAGCCACCGGTCTTGATTTCAAGCCGATGTCATCCAATTTGGCATCCCTTAATTCTTGGCGTCCTGGTCTACGCCACCCTTCCAGCGTAGACTTGGACGGCCTCGCTATTGTGTTCCATAAATCCTACTGCAAAGAACTTTCCGAGCAGGATCCTCTTCGCTCATGCGAGCTAGGTGTCCTGCCAACCGGAGCCTACCGAGCTTAATTTTCTTCACGATGTCGACATTGCGGTAAAAAGACGTTTCTCTAGAACGCGGCTAAGAGGTCAGAATGCTTTTTGCTAAGCACCCAAGTCTCGGATACATATGTAAGTACTGGTATGACCATTGTCTTATATATCAGCAGCTTGGATGTTATGGTTAAGTTCCTGGATTTGAAGAGTCTTGACAGACCACAGTAGGCTTTGTTGGCTTTAAGCAACCATGCACGTATTTCTGGTTCCATGCTGTTCTCGGCTGTTACAGTTGACCCGAGATAGTTTAAGGATTGCACTACTTCAAATTCGCGCTCCACTATTTGAATTGAGGTACCAATGTTGGATCTTCTAAGTGGCCACCATGTCTTTATTTTGCTATAATTTATGTGCAGCCCCAGGTTTCATGCTGCCTGCTCGCTTTGAATGAAAGCTTCCTGTGCAGCTCTAGGGTTTCTACAAACGATGTCAATATCGTCTGCGTAAGCCATTATCTGAATGGACTTATAGAGAATTGTTCCTCTCGCCTTTACATCAGAGTCTCAGATCACTTTATCCAACGCCAGGTTGAAGAGGATGCAGGCCAGTCCATCCCCTTGTCAGAGACCGTTATAGATGTTGATGGGCTTGAGAGTGATCCGGAGTTATTCACTTGGCTTATAAAATTGGTCATGGTCCACCTACATAGTTGTGTCAGTTTATTTGAAATGTCAAATTCTCTTATGGCTTTATAAAGTTCTACTTTGGCTATGCTATCCATCACAGTAGGTGAACGCGTGTGATTCTATGTATGACCCGATCGAGCGCTCCCTGGAACTAAGCTGGGGCAGAGTGCAGCCCGAACGGCATTACTCGCCACTGAAACAGACGAAAGCTGTATACGGATAGGCGGCTTTAAAGCCTATAAAAAGATGGTGTAGTGAGTTTTGAAACTCTAGACATTTTTCCATCACCTACCTAAGGGTGTAAATCTGATCAGTTGTTGATTTTCCTGGATGAAGCCACACTGGTATGGACCAATGATGACTTTAGCATATGGGGCTATCCTGTCTCAAAAGATAGAGGAGAAAATCTTATACGCGGTACTCAACATCGTTATACCACGATAATTGCTGCAGGTTGTGATATCTCCTTTCTAATGTATGGGGCACAGAATGCCTTTTCGCCAGTCTTCTAGCATAGCTTTTTCCTACCACACTTGCACTATTATTTCGTGAATTGCTTGTTGTAATGTTGGGCCTCCTATTTTTAACAGATCCCGGGGCCTTATTATTTTTGAGCCGATTTATCGCTCTGCTAACTTCGTCTATGCAGCATAGTATGAACTTCTGTCATTGGTGGAGCGTCCAATTCCTCAGTTAACTGCCAATTTAGCAACTCATGAAAGTGCTCTTCCTATCGCTCTAAGATGCCTTTAAGATCGGTGATCAGATTACCCTCTACTCTTTGGTAGAACTTCCGCGCCTGGTGCGGTCCTTGCTCTCTGTACTGTTCTAGTTCATGGACGAGATTCTTCTCCCAGGCTGCTTTGTTTCGCCGGCAAACTGTTTTTTCATATCTTCTGAGCTCTTAATATTCAACTTCGCGTGTCCGCATTCTATGAGATTGTTGCACATGTGTTCAAAGTTTAAATATAATCTGGGTACTTTAAATTTTTAAAAAACATTTTGGGAGCCCGGGACCTGATAACAAAATTTTTTAAAAAAAATTAAGGTGTGTCCACAACACGACTTTCTTTTATGTACGTGGCCGAAATTTTCAGTAAATGTATTGTTAGTAGCGTAGAAATACTAAGATAAATCGCAATGTACATACTGCATACTAAAAATAGGTACTGAATTAGAATTAAGAGATGTTTTATAGCATACTTTTAAGCTGAATTCGACTGTTGATCAAAAAAGTAGTCAAACCAGTGTGTGCGGTTTGTCCGGTTTGTGTGTAGGAACATTATTGAACATATAGTTTATTTTTAGAAGCCTCATAGCATGATCACTCCAAAAAATTTACAAAAAGTTTTGTACATCAGCGATGCACATGCGTGTAAAATTTGAAGAAAATCGGGTACATTCCGTCAATTATTTTTATGGGAGCCCTCCGACTCCAAGGCCCGTGGGGCCCCCAAATAGAATTTAATAGAAAGTGTTGTCATGGGAAATACACATGTGTGCATAGTTTGAATAAAATCGAGCTTTATGTAATGGATTAAAAATTTATCACAAGATTTGGTGTGCCAGTCCCCCAACCAGCCAGCCCGCCATGGGCACGCGAAGTTAATAAAGAGAATTTAAAAATTGGCTTGTAAGAAATTGAAAAAAATTATTTTTCTATATAAAAACATATTTACAAAGACTTGTATTATCTGTTAAGCATTAAACCCGTTTCCCACAGTGAACTATGTTTTGAACATCTAGTCCCACTGTACGCCAAGCTCGGCTTTTATAATAAATCAAATTATTTCGCGCGCAAATTGAGTTCTGCTTTGTCTTCTGTCTTTCATATGAGTGTTAATTCCAACTTTGTTTACGCTCTGATTCGCAATTACATTCACATCACAATCCCCTTCCTCATATTATCAATTCATCCAGAATCATCGAAATGAAATGCCCTGAAAAATTTTCAAGTACTCCGCTCGTATTTAGTTTGCTTTTGTTCTTTGCTCCTACTCGGAAGATCCTGGAATTTCACATACTCATAATGAACTCGTATTCACCTGAAGTGTTCTGCTGAAATTGGAATTCATTTCCTTGTTTCATCTCTAGTGGTTGGTTGTTGGTGCCGATTGCAAGCCTCTAATGTTCCCTCATGGCTTTTCTTTCTTCAAACAGAATTCAATTCACGTCCTTCTGTTTCGTTTGATGCCATTACGAGTAGAAATGTTGTGTACCGAGTCAGAGTCGCTGGAAAATTTCTTTTAACAATGACTGTGTGGGAAGGATTACTTATTAATGGTGCGGTTAGAGATAATTTTATTTACACGTTTCACAGAAAATATCTGTGCTAGTAGCTAAAAATATTCACTTTTGCTTTTGTTTCTTATAAAAAAAAGTTTGTCTAAGAAAAAGTCCTTTTGAAGGATTTTTTGATGTAGTGATTTATTTTAATTGGTTTAAAACGAATTTGTAGATAAATACGTGAGATCTCAGAATACTGCTGTAGTCAAGACACTTTTCATGACTTTAAGATATATATTTTCATCTCAGAAGAACTCTGCTTTATCAGTGCGTTGTAGGACCACTTATCTATGTACAAGTGTGCACGTAGTCTCTTATACGAATAAACGGCCCCTAGTTTGTTTTATTCAATTTAATGTTAGTTGTCTTTCAAACGAAAACATTTCTCAATTTTATTTAAAATTGATGTTCCAATGTATGAGTATGTCTCTGTTAAAAATTGTGAATCACACTGAATTGGTATGCTGATAATACGAGTATTTCATCACTATTTAGAACCAGTTTGTGAGTAAGTCATATAGTCAATTAGTCAATTAGTCTAAAATGTTACTCCTAATACTTACTTCTAAATATCCACCAATCAACTACATGGACTATTTTACATCTCATCCTGATAAATATAATGTTAATCACGTATTGACGCTCATCCGATCATTGTGTAGTTCTGAAATAACAGCTAATTTCTCCTTAATAAACCACTCAACCGTTTGAGGAAAGACCCCAAAGCCAAATGTGTCTGCCGACAATATGTTTGGTATGCCCTTTTCGGAGATGACGACGTGAACGAAGCGGAACACTTAATTATAACGAAATTTCAGCAGTCAGCTGGAATGAAAATGCTACAATTCTAGGTGTGAATTTTGCAGATACCTCCGCACTTGCAAATTCCATGATACTATTCTCGCTTGTACCCCATAATATTGAATACTTTGTCCCATAGATTCACTTTGATACTCGAACAGTTGCTCGAGGTTTAAGTGATCACAGCATACACAAATCTGCTGCTGGACTCACTTTTGTACCCGAAACTTTCTTATTACTATTCTATATTGTACTATATTGAGGGCGCCGTGGCTCAGTGGAAAAGAGCATGGCTAACTGAGCAGGAGGTTCATGGTACGAATTCCAGCAACATCAAAACGGATTTTTCACGGCGTTCCATCTCTCGCGAATGACTGACAAACGTTACGAGAGTAATAACTTGTCATGGAAAGCTTCTCAATTTGCCGTTCGAATCCGGCCTTAAATTGTAGGTCCCTTCCATTTGTGTCCAAAAATATACTTGCACAACACAAATGGTCGCGATAAGCTTGGCCTTGGACCGCTACTGTCTGTCGCAACAAATATTATTATTATTATTATTATTATTATATTATACTATTATCTTTCATTATTGTTCTCTTGTCTAATAAATAATACCTACCTCAGGGTTCTCTTTTGTCCCCGGAACTTTTTCTTATCTTCATTAATGGTCTCTTGTCTCTTTTTGTTCACGGCACTCTTTCTTTTATTCCTTTATTTTTTTTTATTTAATTTGTTTATTAACCAAACGAGAATCTTCGGAAATAAATTAATAATTCCCTGTCTGCGAGTTCCAAAACAATTCATTCTATAGATGACGACAGCACTCTCAGCTTCACATACATTCCACAAAATGAATAAGCGGCTTAAGATGGAATCTCTGTTAATTAGTTAACATGTCCAAAATCGGGCTCGAGTTGATGCACGAGGATTGCAAATGGTTTCGAAGATGGACTGGATGAATCTGAATATTTCTTTGGAACACTACTTGTGGAAGCAACAAAGACAAGTAGTAAACAATGCTTCGATTGTTTTCGCGATATTTTCGTCACCAAAAAATTTTTTAGAGGATACCGAAAAACTCGCATTTCGACAAGCCAAAGAAAAAGCCTACTGGTTGTGATAAACGTGTAGCTATTTGTCGCCCTCCAGAATCATATACCTTTCTTTTGAATAGGGAGTCTTCTTCATCATTGTTGTTGAAACGGTGAACCATATGCTTATAGATAAACAGCCTGGTTTTACTGGACAGTCCGTTCTATCTTTTTAGTAGATGATGAACCAAATGGAGAGCATAGATAGCTTTTTCTTTTTGACTAAATTTTTACTGTCGCCAAAAAGGCTGCGAAATGGTTAGGTTTCCTAACACGGTACAAGAAAGAGTTTACTTCCTCTAATATGGCTGTAGAGTTCAGTCTCCATAAACTTCAGTACAATTTTCGTATCACGTCTGGTGCACCTAAAACTGCATATGCAGTTTAATTAGAAAAAAAAAACAGATAGATAGATAGAATTGCAATACAGATATATAGAGTTAATTATAAACAGATATTAAAACCTTCTTGGTAATGAAGTTAATAGATTGAACATGGCCGGAATGTGTCCTACTTTTCACTGTTTAACCGCTTCTATCATCAAGCTTAAGTCCTCAAGAGACAACTCGTATTTGAAATACTTTGCCAAGCTCTGCATGATCCTCAAGCTTTCAGAGAGTTTGGTTAGTTAATGTTGCGGTGGCAACAATTGCTTACTTAGACCAGTAGCGAACTTTTATGATACCACAAGATCTTACGCCTTTCCCCTTTTCAGAGGATCCCTTTCAAGCTCTAAATGAATCAAAGTATGTCTCGTAATCTGCCGTTTTCCAGAACTAAGAGGTTATTCATTATCCGCTTTCGTAAGTGTTTGTGCCATCTGTATACTAATAACGGAGAGGAGCAAAGAAGATGTTCTATCGTCTCCTCTTCCTCCTCGACCATGCAGCCTCTGCAGAAGTCATTATATTCGACCCGCATCCTTCTCGCGCGTTTCCCTACAAGGCTTTAAGTCAGTCACCCACAGCCGTTTTTGTTACACGTATTTGCAAGGATATTTGCGTTTCAAGTTCAGTTTTAGCATAACCTGTCTTCCTGATATATTGCAAGTATTGGTGTTTTCCCCACCTTACATTTAATACGCCTTCTGCCTCTATCCGAAGCTCAAGTTTTAAAGACGCAGCTGTGGCCTTTCAGGTAGAAGTTGAAGATTCGTACTACGAGAAGCTCATTCGTTCGCCTTGCAGTTTCACTTACACATGTGAATGGACCGAGACTCAGATGTTCCTTTTGTTGAACTGCTCATCCGTCTCTTTAAAAGGGAAGTGACAGATTTGATGTCAGATGTGAGACCGCTTCCAACGATCGACTGTAAACTTAAATGATAATTTTTTTTAAGATAATACATTAAGCTTTAACTAATTCATAACCTTCTCAATCGCTATCACGTCAGCCTGGTATACGCTGCAGTAATCAGCGGAGTCGGACAGAGATGCTTACTTGTCACATATGACTCCTACTCCTACTTTGCCAGCTAGGCATCAATGAAAAACTGTACTACCTTATCGGTTTCGGATCTACTCTTCCAATCTTCTCTGGAGAGTATTGTTGTCCGAATTGTTGTTTATCGAAGCATAAAACTGGTGTCATGTAATCGAGATTCTTCAGCTGTTGCTTTAGCGATTTAATGATCGTAGGGTCTTCCTATTGGGCCATAATGTAAAAGGCGCTAGTTGCTTTTGATATCAGCATCGCCCTTATAAGCATACAGGACGCTCTTTTTTCACCCTATCCAGTAGCTTTTTCTAGAACTGGCCACCATGCGCTTATCCTGTACAGTACACTTTCACATCGTTAGATCACACACTGTGTCCAGCATTAAAAAAACTTTTCTCTCAAAGTACTTGTTGGGTAATGAGCAACATGTTTGCCTACAACCACATAGAAACCACAACAGTGATAACTTCAGCAGACACAATTAGTATCCAAACAAACAAAAGTCATCCCAACCATTAATTGCATAACTGGAAATTCAATTCAATTTAGATTTTATTTTATTTTGTCCGCTATCCGTTGAAAATGTGTAATTGAATTGGTATCTAAAGTCAATGTTCACAGAGTGAATTGTTAATATTTGATCGATTTGACTGCCTTTTAATTACCTAAGCGATATTCGATGCTTGAGCCCTCGTGCTTTTATAGATTTAAAATTTCTCCCTTCCATATTTTCTCTCGCTCACCTCCTTTTCTCACCATATTACTCCCCCTAACAAAAGACTCGTTCTGATCTGAAGATATTTTTTTGCTTTCTTAAGTAGCAAAGACAAAGCTCTCATCTAACACAGAATTACTTGAACAGCTTCATGTTATCGTAGAAAGGACTTTCCCGCAGATCCATGACACTACAAAAATGAACGTAAACTTTCGTACCACATCATTACTCGAAAGTCAAATGTCAACTTCACATACGCCCAGGCTTAGTTTTTATCACTTGATTTACGATAATGATAATTTTTGAATCTAACATACTCCCTCATGTAAGAAGGAAATGCAGTAGTTCACAGTGGCATTCTTGTTCCAACAAGGATAACTGAATGTTACACGATAATGATTAGTTGGGCAAAATAATCACTTCACGCTCTATCTCTCATCTGAAGATTGACTATTCGAAAGACTTCCTAACATGAAATTGGCTGCGCAGCTAATGCACTTCATTTGGTATGTATATGTAAGCGGGAAGGATAAATCCAGAACCTTACGTACTACACCTATTCCAGATGGGAAAAGACTGCATGTTCATAGAAGATACTCTCTTCTGCTGCCCCTTCTCGCACGCTTCAACCACCCATAATATTATGTGTAGGACATTTTTATAAATGGAATTTATCTGCATTGCAAATGGATTCTCATCCTTTATTGTGTGCGGATGAAATTACTGACTTATTTTTTTACAATACAGCATGTACATACACTGCGTTGTGTTATATACTTAGTGAAAAATTCATTGTGCGAATAATTCTTTTAGAATAATTTGCAGAATGGATTACATTTGCAGACGTTTTCTTGCATTCTTGATGATCATAATAACTGAGCTAAATCACAATTATTTGCTCTAAATGGTTAACAAGTAATAAGTGAGGAAGGGGTAAACAGGAAAAGGTCCTGTTATGGTTAATAGACTTAACTGAAACTCGCATATCAGTTGGGTTACAGAACGTGCATTACTATCTCCATAGAGGCAATCATCGGGTTCTCACGCTTACACAACTCCTTAAAGAAAATACCTGAATCCAAACTTAACATCAGGCGATCACCTAAAATTACTAAATGTAATTCCCGGATCACCTAAAATTACTTAACTAATATAGTAGTAATAGGAGCTAGTGTCTTCGGACCAGACATCAGAGTTGCGGTCACTATAGGAAATAGTTTTATTGTTTTCCAGGTTGAAATTAATTTGTGTGTAATGGCCAACGCAGAACCTTCAGAGCAACATCTGAGTGCAACTCATCTGTTTGTGTTCTGTTGTTATATGAAAATTCAGAGTTGATCTAAGCAAAATCGAATCTCTTTGCGGCATGTGTCCATGTAATAAACATCATATTTGGCTATACAACTCGGATCCGGTCCTGTCCATTCCGCTGGTATTCCGTAATATAGTTTTTACGGACAATCTTATTGGCCTGACGCCACAATTGCTTTGAAGGGAATAGCTCGATCATTCAGATTTTCCTGCGATAGTTACGACCAAGTGCAATTCTGATGAATCTTACATGTTTTTCCCCCTATTCTGCTGATAGCTAACTGCCATGTAGCCGCATATAAACCTGCTATATTGGCACCAAGTGAAACCCAGATAAATAAAGACTCAGATGTTTCAGAACTAGCTTCCCAAGAAACCCTGACGATCCCTCTAAAGATCCTTTAAATTCCTCTCAAGTTACCCTTAAGACCACCTTCAAGACTCTCTCAAGACCCCATTTAAGACACTCCCCAAACCCCATCAAATCCCCACTACTCAAGACCACTAAAAGACTCCCCTTATACCTCTCTCAAGACTCCCCCCAAGACCACCTTAAGACCACGTCAAAGAATAAGAGGAGAAGGAGAAAGACCCCCTTAAGTCTACCTCTCAAGACTCACTGAATACCAAACTCTAAATCCTCTAAAAATTTCCCAACACCACTCACAATCCCTCCTAAGGACAGATTTCAATTCTCTCAACCCCCCTTTAGACCTCTTCAAGACCCCACTCAAGACCCTATTAAAGACCACCGAAGAAACCCTGAAGATCCCTCCAAAGATCCCTTAAATCCCCCTTAAGTTACCCTGTAGACCTTCTTCAAGACTCTTTCAAGACCCCAATCAAGACACTCCCCAAACCCCATTAAAAACTCATTAAGAACTCGCTCAAGACCCACTTACGACACCACTCTAGACGACCTAAGAACCCCTCAAGACCAATCTCAAAACCTCCTCAAGAACCCGCTCAAGATTACTTTAAGACCTCCTTAAACCCTTCCTAAGACACCACACTAGACCCTCACCAACTCCATCAAGACCCCTCAAACCCCCTTCAACACCACCTCATGACAACATTAAACCGCCCTAAGACACCCTCAAGACCACCTTAAAACTCAAGACCATCTCAATTCCCCTCTCAAAACACTTCAAGATCCCCTAGAAAACCCCATCAAACCCCGTCAAAACTCCCTCAAGATCTCCTCAAGACCTAATTCTAGATCACCTAAGAACCTCTCAAAACACTCTCTAAGCCCTATCAAGCCCACTTTTAAACCACCTCAAGATTCTCTTAAGTAAACTACCATCTAGGTACCTCTCAAGATCCTCTTTTCAGTTTTAGAAGCTGAATTTGGATAAGCCTACTGACTCGATAGTTGTGCGTGCGTTTTTCATTTGTTAGGTACTGGTACTACAGAGTAACCAGGTACGATTTGTTCTCAAGTTCAAGAGGGTCAAGAAGTCAAATAGTTTCATGAATGACCGGCTACAAACGTGAGGAGTGTGTAAATTGCATTCCTTAATTTTTTTTTAATTTAAATAAAGGGCATAGGCCACCTTATTCCATTGGCGAAATTCATTCTTCCTTGGGAATGAGTTTATGTTAAAAAAAAAATCGAGCTCATCTTAGAGTGCCAAGAATTTTGTATTCCTATCGCAATTGTTCGTAGTGGCTATCATTTTTTATTGCCATTGCCTGCAAGACCTACATACCTGGCCATATTTGAGAGCCATGGCGGTTACTGTGCTTAAACGCACTACCAATGGTCAGAAAGTAGTTATGAGTAAATCACCTATTAAATACCTGGGACTGATATTTGATAGTAGACTGCTCTTGAACAAACACCAACAAGCAATTCCAATGATTACCTACGGAGCAGTTGCATGGGCGCACAGGACCAAACTATAGGCACCACGAAAAGGGAGTTGGAAAAAGTACAGAGACTGGCCTGCGTTTTAATAACAGGGGTCATGAGAACCTGCCCAACAGCGGGCATGGAGGCAATCGTTAGGCTTCTCCCACTACACTTAGTGGTAGAGAGCAAATCCATGGAAACCAAGTTACGCAAGGCAGGCTGCTTCACGGACAGCAGGGCAAGAGGGATATTAGAACCACTTACCAAGCTGGTTCCTCTAGCGAGCGGAAGCTTGAGTTCAAAAAGAACTTTGAAATCAAAAACCAGATACATCCGGGTGCCATAAAGTGGTATACGGATGATTCAAAGAAGGCAGAAGGCACGGGTGTTGGAGTATATGGGCCACGAACGAAACACTCCATATCGATGGGTATCCCGTATCCCGAGTATATTCCAGACAGAAGTACATGCCATTGAAAGATGTGCTCTCTTCAATCTGGAAAGGAACTACATGAGACAGAAAATAGCAATCATGACAGACCGCCAAGCCACTTTAAAAGCTCTAGACGCATTCAACGTCACATCAAAACTGGTGGAGGAATGCAAGGCGAAGCTTAACAGGCTTAACCAACAAAGTATGTTTGTACTGGGTGCCGGGACACACCGACATAGAAGGCAACGAAGCTGTGGATAGGCTCGCGAATAAAGAATTCTGTGGCATAGGGTACCGCACAATGCGGGAAGAGGTACGCAGTATGGGTAAGGCAGCCGTTGCCGAAAGATGGAGAAATCTCCCAAGCAAGCAAAGGAAATGTTGGGGAACTATAACCCAAAGAGGTCCCACCTAATATTGGGACTAAGTAGAAGTAATGTAGGAATCATTACGGGTTTCCTAACAGGACATTGCAAACTGAATGGGCACCTAAAGGAGTTAAAAATAGAAGAGGATGGAAGCTGCAGACTCTGTGGGGAAACGGAGGAGACCTCATGGCATCTACTCAACGAGTGCGGACCAACGATCCGTCAGAGAAGAAACCACTTGGGAGCCCACGCAATCTCGGAGTCTGTGCTACATTCACTGAACCCGCTCCATATTAGTATTGGATTATTAAGAAGCATTGGGATGGACGGGGTGCTATAAGGATGGGCTCTATCGCACTAGACAGGGGGGAGCGCAAAAGATCCATATAGGTCGCAGTGCTACAATACCCCATTTATCTTCATCATCAAATCACCTCTTACAACAATAAACAATTAACCAATAAAACACAAAGAAAAGAAAAACTATCCTTGAAATGTATTTAGCTTTTTTCCAAAATGTATTCACAAAAAAATATAACAATTTCTTCTGTTTCTTTGTTTCTTTCTTCTTTTTTGTTTTTTTGAGCACAAGTTATTTAAATTTTCATAATAATTGTTTTGTTTTGTTTTTCTTCTTTGAGAAGTTAGTTTTAAAGTTAAAGGACTTTCTTTGTATCTATATATTTGAAATGTTTGTTCAATCATTTGTGTATCACCTCCTGTCGGATCGGGTCTTATGATTTGTGTACAAATTCGAGTATAAGTCATGCAAAGTTAATGAATCGCGCGGGTGTTGATATGGTTATTATAAAATAAATAATAATCTGAATGGTTCTTTGTTGTTTTTAAATTTGAAAAACAGGATTCTACGTGTATCTAAAAGGTCGATCGACACCGACACAGAGAGTGAGGTCGAGAGGTTGTCTTCGACGTTGTTCGCAGAGAAAGATCCAATGAGATGTAGGTTAAAATAATAAATGAATATAAATCTAAATAAAGATATTCGCATGCAACTTAAAAGCTAACTGTAAATAGTAGAAGTATAGTGAACTATTTTTGCGGTGCAAAAATGGGAGATTAATTCAAAAATATGTGCGCTCAGATCGCGTTGAAGGATTCTCTTGTAATTCTTCTTGATTCCATTCAGCACGATCGCCTGCATTAACCCCTGCATAATCCCCAGCACCATCCTCCTCCTTGTCCTCCTGATTACCATCCATTCGAGGTGCGACGTTCTGCTCCAGGTGCGGCCGAGCCTGAAAAACGTGGTGACGAGGCGTTCGATGAGGAGGACGGCATAGTCGATGCGGCCGCCTCGTTCGCCTGCAGAGTGTGTACTGCGACGAGCAGTTTCTTGCGTGCACCAAATGCAGTTATGCCCAGCTCAATGAGGTTATCCTCAGTCAATGTGGTGAACATTTCCAAATCGATTTCGTTAAGGACGAAAATCTCTACAAAATAAATGCCATCAATGATTAGATGCAGATATGGACAAGAACATTTCAGGAATACTTATATAATGCTCCAATCCGAGACTTGTCAATAGGGAATGGATATCCTTGTGCTGGGACAAATTCAGACGACGGTTCGTTGGGGTTGAATCAACAATTCCAGTTGTTGCACCCAGACCGTATGGTGATGAGATTGCGCCTGTATTGGGCCCGCCAGTGCCGCTGCATCCACTATTGCGATTCCATGCAATGTCGTCAACGGTTTCGAGTGGCGCTGGCGATGTACGACTCAATGCTAAGCCAATCCAGTTGGCATTTGGTGTACGCAGTTCACCGCTAATTAGCGGACGATCCATGGCCCTAAAGCCGACGGCACGTTTCATGTCCAAGTCAAAAGTTCGATTTTGCTATATGGGGAAGAAGGTGGAGGGAATTATAATAAACAAAAATTTGGCTTATCACTAACCTTAATGTCAAAATTCTGATAACGAAATGCTGGATCGCCGCCGCTGGCACCACCACTGGCACCACCACCACCACCAGATGCACCTGTAACTCCTCCAAGGCCCAATAATACGCCATCGCTGGAACGGCGCCCGGCTCTGCAGCCAATTTCACTGCTATATGTGGAGTCGGGTGAGTAATGGGCACGTGCAGTAGAAGCGGCTTGTGACACACCACCACCACCACCACCACCACCAGCTCCGCCACCACCAAATGGTGCATAAGCCTGCTCCAAAGAGGTAGTACTGCTACTGAAGCTCTGATATCCGCTTGTATTGTTACTGCAACTGTTGCGTGGCGATACGCTGGAAGGCGCTGCACCACCGCCAGGTACTTGGAGGTAATTGCTATTCTGATGGTTGTGCTGATTGCGATGGAAGTTGTTGTTGTGCACTTGCAAATACTTTTGGGTGGGTGCACAAATGCCCGTCGGTGTGCCCTGATACTTGGAATAGACATTGTTGTTGTTGATAGCGTTTACGTTGTTGTTGTTGTTGTTATTATTGTTGTTGTTGTTCCTATTTCCATACGGCGAAACTGCCGTTGTTGATGCAATCACATTCGGAGTCTTTGGGCTCTCCGGGAAACCGCCCAACAAAGAAGTCAATGTGCTGCGACAACTTATGCCCAGCTCCTTGTCATTGGGCGAGAAGTAGCTCTGCGGGATTTCCGGTTTGATGAGTGCAGTTTTGAGATGAAGGATCTCGTGGCGGGCTTCATAGATTTTATCTGCCATAAGAGACATGAGAGAGTAGATCACAAAAAAAAAAAAAACCCAAAACAAAACACCAATTCTCACCGATAAACTTCTCCACGCCCTTTATAACAATGGCCAATGTACTTTGCCGCTGTTTCTGACGCAAGGATATGAAAACTCCATACTTGGTACTCAGGCTCATTATTTCGGAGGCATCGTTTTGATTGTCCGGGAAGTCAAATATCAGAGCAATCGGCAGGTTTCCCTTTTAGGATTGGGGGGATAATAAAGGTAGAGTGCATTTTATATGTGATTGAGGTGTGTGTTCAACCCACACTTCACTTCACTTACAACCAATTGCTGTCGCGCCTTATAGACTCCGTCGATAGTTCCAGTTATGGTCACTTGAGATTTCTTTATCGGCTTCACATTCATATCAGAGAGATCCGGGAATATAATCTAAGAAATGAAATGACGATGGCAAAATGGGGGAAAATAACCGCGAAGGAGGAAACTCGTAACATGGAATTGGAAAATTGAAGAGCAGGACGGGCACATCCAAGTAATTGGATTTAATTTCATTGCACTTGCACCACATTTAATAGAATTTATAAAAAAAAGACTTTACACTTAACCAAGAACAAAACCAACAACGACAACAACAACTACTACGACAAACAACAACAACTATACAGCACCGTTGCCGAAGCCTTCCGCCCGGCATCAAACCTTGGTCTTAGTTCTTTCCATGATGCTCAAGAGACTTAAGTTGTTCTTTCCTTTAACAATCTCATGATGTTGCGGTGAGATCTCCAGCTGCATGTGGACCTGAATTTGATTCTGAAATAAAAAGTAATTGGTCGCAAGAGGTGAATGAAGAAATTTCAAATTTGATTTTATTCGTGGCGGAATTATTCCAACCCGCAGTGACATCATTTGACGTAATTCCATCAAATGGAACGACCACTGTGGACCATTGAACTTTTGTTTAAATATTCCGATAAGGAGAAGAAAGAGTAGGAAATATGGGAAATTAAAAAACAAATACTTGACGATGATGTTGTTGATTGTTGTAGGTTCCAACACTAAATCAATGTTGTTCTTCAAGGTATCTTTACTTTTGAATGTGAATGTGAATTGTTGGAACATTAAAATTGATGAACCCAAGATCTTCCTATATTTTGTTTAGTTGGAAATTTCATATAAAGACGTAACTGCTCTTTGTAGCCACCTTTGGCGCTGATGATAGCGTCGAGTCCCTTAACTGGCATTGCATGCTGTACGGTAGTGACCTTTTGGTATTTTGATCCATGCCTCCAATGCGTTCACATTTTCATATTTTTTTGTCGTCACCTTGACTTCCAAAATGGACCATTTGGATAAGTCCATTGGATTCAAGTCTTGTGAGTATGGAGTATGCCATTGTTAATTCCACATAACTATTGTGCGGCTAAAGAAGGAATCTCTGAATTGGTTAGTATGTCCGAAGATAGGCTTAATGGTGGACCCGTGAACTCGAGTTGAGGCGGGATGCATCTGGATATTTCTTTTGAGCACCGCTTGTGGAAAAAGCGATAAAACAGTGACAGGCAGGAAACATTTCTACGATGTTCAAGCGATTCGATTGTTTTCGGATATGTACGTCACCAATAAGTTTGAACGCGCGATTCTGAACTCTGTATAGTAGATGCAATGTGGTCTTGGGGGCACCTGCCAAGACAATACAGTTGTATTTAAGTTTAGGGCGAATATACGCCTTGTAAATAGTAGCCAGATCCGAAAGAGTGAAGTAAATCTTGCACCGTTTTAGGAAACCTAAGCATCTCGCAGCATTTTTGGCGATGGCAAATATGTGGTCATTCCAACGAAGCTTGTTGTTGACACACATACCGAGAATTGAGAGTTTTTCAGTTTTTTTTATGCAAGATCCATTCATGGTTAAAGTTTGGGGGTTTAAATTACGCTTAGACGACAGAAGACAGCATTGGGTTTTAGAAGCATTAAATTCAACTCTATTCTGTAGTCCCCATCTTGTTATGCTGTCAAGGTCAGAATTTAACGTACTTAAGATACGTTGTTGTTCAAGTTCCACTTGTGACGAAGAGGGGCGTACAGAAAGTGTGAAGTTATATGAAAAGCTAAGAGTGCTGTCGTCAGTGAAAGAATGGATTGGATTAGAGGTGGTGGAAAGAAGATATTAATTAAATTCAGAAAAAGTGTCGGAGATAAAACAGAGCCTTGAGGAACACCGGCGTTTATGCGGTGAACATTGGTTTTGAATCCGTCCAATACGACGTGGATTGAACGGCCAGAAAGGTAGTTACTTGTCCAATCGAGCAGCGCCTTATTAATTACATAGACATTCATTTTCGATAAAAGAGCTTGATGCCAGACTCTGTCAAATGCCTTGGAAATATCGAGTGCAACAACTTTGTTTTCACCAAATTTGTGAATAGACTGGTTCCACCTTTCAGTGAGATAAGCCATCAGGTTACCTGTAGAACGTTGCCTACGAAACTGCATACTGCTGGTCACTAAGTATTTCACGTGATTCAAGGTATTGCATTAGCTTACGATTGATCAGGGTTTCCATAACCTTGGAGAGTATGGATGTTAGCGCAATGGAACGGTACGAGGAAAGAGACGACGGTTCGCCTTTTTTATGAATAGGCTGGATAAACGCTGTTTTCCAATTCTCCGGGACGACTCCAGAAAAATAAGAGAAATTGAAAAGCCTGCGCACTGGCAATGCCAACGTTGAAGAACACATCTTCAAGACTATAGCGGGAATACCATCAGGCCCAGCAGATTTATGAATATTGAGATCATTAAATACTCTAGCTACTTGACGAGTACAAAGGAAATCTGTCCCATAGAGGATTCGATTCTTGCAAGTACCGGCTGTGATAATAGCCGTGCAACCACACTATTAAATTTGAATTCCATTTAGAATATCCCTTTCATATACGATATCGATACGTTTCCGTAGACTAATAAGCAACATAACACGATAACTTTTTTCAAAACATGAGCGCACTATCATCAGCCTTTTGGAAGATACAGCAGCGTAAAATTAGTAACACTTCGATCGCCGGATCCTGAATTTAAATGTCATTTGCGTCACCCTTTTTCATTCTAATTTTGTAAGTTGATACTGTCCCGTTTGCTTTCTAGTGTAGAACTTTTCGTGGGGAGGTATTTTGTGGGTCTTTTAGAATCGGAATGATAGAATTTTAAGGAGTATTTTGAGTGGCATTTGGGGTCCTTTGGGTGTCTTTTGGTGCTGTTTTGGTGGTCTTTCAGGACTCTTTTGTGAGTATTTTGACAGTATTTTGGGGGTCTATTGAGGATTTTCAAGGGGTCTTCTGAGGGTCTCTTGGGATCCTTTTAGGTAAGGAACCTTTGAAGGTCTTTTGGTGGTATTTTCGGGTTATTTTAGTGGCGGTATTCTTAGTGTATTTTTGAGGTCTTTTCGGGGTCTTTTGGGTTTCTTTTGGTGGTCTTTCAAGGTCTTTTAGGAGTGTTTTGGTGGTATTCTGGGGGTCGTTTGAGGAGCTTCTTGGGATATTTTATGGATCTTTTGGGGTCTTTCGAGAGTATTTTGGTGGTCTTTTGGGTGTGGTTTGAGGTCCTTTTGGGGATCTATTTGGATGTCATTTTGGGGTCTTTGGTGGTCTTTTGGAGTTCATTTGGAGGCATTTTTACGTTATTTTTAGTCTTTTGGTTGTGTACTTAACTTAGACTTAGACTTAGACTTAACTCCAAAAGGTAACTTAGATTTATCTTTTCGTTAACCTGTTACTTCGGTATACACTTTTTTAATATTTTTACCCCTTAACCAATTAAGCGTTTAGCAATCAAGGGAATGTGAATATATAACAAATTTGACTGGTTGCGAGCACATCCACTTACTTTTAGAAAAGGGAAAGAAATTATTTTGTTTTTTAATAAAAGTTTTAAAAATGTAGGGGTATTCAAATAGAACCACTTCACAATGCGTCTGCTTTGCTTTATAGGCATTGTACCTATTGCTTAATTAAATGCTACTATGTTTTTTTATTCAATAGCTATGTTTACTTTGCCTGACTTTTAATGACCTTTAAAAAAAATCCAAACTCACCGCAATATTCTCGCACGTGTAATTGATCAGCAACTGAGTGGCTTCTTGTACTCGTTCCGCTTCATTCTCAGATCCTTTAACAAGGACCAGTGACGAGTGTAACTTTGGTCGCGATGAAAAAATGACCTGAATTCAGGAATAAAGAGAAGTAAAACAAACAAAAAAAAAACAACTAAGGGGGTGGGGGTGGAAATTACCTGCACATTAAATTTCATCATAATCATATTTATATACGGCGTATCATGATCCGGCACGGGGCGTCCCGGTGCCATAATTGGCAGCTCGAATGAAATTAATAACGGTGTCGACAAACGAACCAATGTGCGAGCACGTTCGACACCCTCCAAACTGCCGCACAGCGACACCTGGTTGGACTTCTCCGTCGGATTCGAACGATTCGAATCGGGAAAGTGTATATGGGTGGCAGTGTTCTCCATGATGCGTTTGATGTTATTGCCACCGCGTCCAATTATGTACGAGTGGTCAGTGTAGGACACGTCCATTTTCATGATAACTCGAGTGCCCTGTGTGTGCGTTTGTTTAGTGGATGAAAAAAAGAGGGTTAATGTCTAATTGAATCCCTCTGGCTCATTTGCTTTTTGTTTCACTAATGAACTAACTTTGGTCAGACGATCAGTGAGGTATTAGTGAAATACACATAACCATCACGCTGACCACCAAACTAAAATGCAACTCTTACACTCATACACCTAAATAAAATACATAACATACCCGTGAGTCTAGACTGGCCAAAATGCGCTCCTTTGCACGGATCACTTCGTCTGGTTTGCCAACAATTCGCACATGCGGGTCTGAAAAGGATAGAGAAAATCTGGAGTTTTACACTGAAATGCATACAAGTGTGGCTGGTTGGATGGGTGGGCTTGGGAATGTCTGCATTTTCAAATGAGCTAGTTGCCTGTCAGCGAGATGCTTATTAACTATGCGCACTCGCAATGAAAATTTTTGTACGTCCAACAAAGGTCGTAATAAAACCAAAGGATATGTTACTTTCATAGAATTTCAAGGGAGGAAGAAAAATTCACGTACTTTGAAGTTTTCTCTACTTACTATAATCCTTGTACCACACTAATATAAAATATGAATAAAAAGAAATCATTAAAATCAAATATTTTCTTGTAATTTCCCTAATATCAGAAATACACATATGTGAGCAAAGTTTGAATAAAGTTTAGGCCCTTAGGCCCGATCACTTACAAGTTTTTACAGAAAGTGTTGCCTTCGGATATACATATGCGTGCAAATATTGAATTAATTTGGGCTCTAGGAAGTGGAATAGAAATTAATCACAAGAATTTGCCAACCAGTCTATTCACAAATTTGGTGAAAGTAAAGTTGTTGCACTCGATATTTCCAAGGCATTTGACAGAGTCTGGCATGAGCTCTTTTGTCGAAAATGAATGCTTATGGAATTAATAACACCCTGCTCGATTGGACTAGTACCTAACCTTTCTGACCGTTCAATCCAGATCGTATTGGGACGGATTCAAATCCAATGTTCACCGCATAAACGCCGGTGTTCCTCAAGACTCTGTTTTATCTCCGACACTCTTTCTGATTTTCATTAATGATCTCCTATCCACCACCTCTAATCCAATCCATTCCTTTGCTGACGACAGTACTCTTAGCTTTTCATATGACTTCTCGCTTTCTGCACGCCCCTCTTCGTCACAAGTGGGACTTGAACAACAACGTATGTTAGCATGTTAAATTCTGACCTTGACAGCATAACAAGATGGGGACCCAATGCTGTCTTATGTCGTCTAAGCGTAATTTAAACCCCCAAACTTTATGTGCGTCAACAAAATGCTTCGTTGGAATGACCATATATTTGCCATCGCTAAAAATGCTGCGAGATGCTAAGGTTTCCTAAAACGGTGCAAGCTATACTTCACTCCTTCAGATCTGGCTACTATTTACAAGACGTATATTCGCCCAAAACTTGATTACAATTGTATTGTCTGGGCAGTCAACCCCAAGACCACATTAAATCTACTAGACAGAGTTCAGAACCGCGCGATAAAACTAATTGGTTACGTACATATCGCGACAACAATCGAATCGCTTGAACATCGTAGGAATGTTTCCTGCCTGTCACTGTATTATCGCTTTTTCCTCAAGCAATTTTTTCAACAGTTTTGTACGAACGTGTTATTTCGATGCTAAATCTAGGTACGATTGGATTGTGTGACGAAATGGCAGTTTTCCGTCCTTTTCCAATGTCAGATGAAGGCAAACTATCTAATTGTCAAATTGTTCATGTCAATTCTGGCAAACTGTTTGGGGAATCTTTCAGCTCGTCACACAATCTAATCGTAGCATAATTTCCTTAAAAGAATCTTTTCAGACATCTTCTCTTTTCTCTTGCTTGCCTTAACACCAACCACTTTACGCGTGCGCAAATTATTGAAAAAAAGAATACAAAGGTTCCTGGTGTGGCAGAACTTACCCTTTTTACTTTTAGCACCGATTTTAAGTCGACATGGCCAGCTGATGTATGTCTCAGTTGTCTTCATAACCTGGAAAAGATTTTTTTTTATAAAAAAAAACCTAACTTCAACAGTTATATTCTTACATTTTCAAAAAAGTACTCAGCACTATTGAGTCCATCGATAGCACTGTCATCTGAAAATCGAAAAGGTTACGGGGTTTTTTTTTTTTTTGCTTTTCCATATCTCTAACTCTTACTTACTTTTTATCATGTTCTCCAATTTATGGCGGTCAACCTTGAAGCGTTCCGTATGCAAGTCATCTGGATTTTGTACGCCCAACTTCAAGGCGATCGCCCGTATGTCACTCCAATCGCTGTCAGCTGAAGAAATCTCACTCTGCGTCTCGCTCGGTGCACCACTCGATGTGGACACCGAATACAGAAGTTTGCTAAAGGGTGTGCACGAAATCATTTTTTTTATTTAATACAACGTACGGTTGATGAAGCTGCTGATGATGATCGAAAATGTGGTCGTGGATTATGAGATGGCGGATTTCGGTGTCGTATATTCTGATTTCTGATTTCTGATATCTTGAAGTGACGCCTTGGCGGTGTTATCTACGATCTGTAGATTGCGTTCTGTTGATTGTTGTTGTATTGGTTTTGTGTTTGTGATTGTGATAAGTTTCGGTTTTTAGTTTTTGGGTTTGGCTGATTGTAGGTTCAGTGTATCTTGAAAGGAATAGAATACAATTAATTGCATTCAAACCACGAACTAAATATCAATCAGGAGTAAAATTAAAATATTTATAAAGGACACAAAAGGAGTTGATAAGCTATTCAATGGAACGAACGTCTTCTTGCGAATTCCTAATGGTACAAAGTGGAGCTACATATGTGTATTGAATGTTGCGTTCCAAGCAATGCAACAATCTCATAGAACGCGGGCACCTGAAGATGAATATAAAGAGCTCAGAAGATATGAAAAAATCTTTCACCGGCGAAAGAAAGCAACCTGGAAGAGAAATCTGGCACGTAAACTAGAACAGTACAGAGAGCAAGGACCGCACAGGGCGCGGAAGTTCTACCAAAGAGTTCACGGTATGACGCAATATACACCGCGTTGCACATACTGCAAACACAAAGAGGGTAATCTGAACGCCGATTTCAAAGGCATTTTAGTGCCATGGAATGAGCTCTTTCATGAGTTGCTCAATGGTCTGAGCAACTGGAGGCTCCACAAATGACCGAAGACCACACTATGCTGACGACACCAATCATACACGAAGATAGCAGAACAATAAATCGGCTCAAAAATAATAAGGCCCCTGGATCAGATAGTATGCCAGTAAAGTTGATTAAATCAGCAGGTCCCGCAATACACCAAGCAATTCATGAAATAATAGAGCATGTATGGGAGGAAGAAGCGATGCCAGCTGATTGGCGAAGAGGCACCCTGTGCCCCATAGACAAGAAAGGAGATATCACAACATACAGCAATTATCGTGGTATAACATTGTTGAGTACCGCTTATAAGATTTTCTCCTCTATCTTTCGAGACAGGATAGCCCCATATGCTAAATTGGTCCATACCAGTGTGGCTTCATCCAGGAAAATCAACAACTGATCAGACTTACACCCTTAGGCAGATGATGGAAAAATATCTAGAGTTTCAAAACTCACCACACCATCTTTTTATAGACTTTAAAGCCGCCTATCCGTATACAGCTTTCGTCTGTTTCAGTGGCGAGTAATGCCGTTCGGGCTGCACTCTGCCCCAGCTTAGTTCCAGGGAGCGCTCGATCGGGTCATACATAGAATCACACGCGTTCACCTACTGTGATGGATAGCATAGCCAAAGTAGAACTTTATAAAGCCATAAGAGAATTTGACATTCCAAATAAACTGACACAACAATGTAGGTGGACCATGACCAATTTTATAAGCCAAGTGAATAACTCCGGATCACTATCAAGCCCATTCAACATCTATAACGGTCTCCGACAAGGGGATGGACTGGCCTGCATCCTCTTTAACCTGGCGTTGGAGAAAGTGATCTGAGACTCTGATGTAACGATGAGAAAACAATCCTCTATAAGTCAGTTCAGATAATGACGCAGACTATATTTACATCGTTAGTAGAAACCCAAGAGTAGGTCCAACATTGGTACCTCAATTAAAATAGTGATGAGTATTACGAGCGTTACCGCGATGTCGACATCGTGAAGAGAAATAAGGCTACGGTGAGCAGGACACCTAACTCGCATGAACGAAGAGGATACTGCTCGGAAAGTCCCTTGCGGTATGATTCATGGAACATGACAGCGAGGACGGCCAAGCCTACGCTGACGCCCAGAGCTTAGGGATACTAAACTGGATATCAAAACCGGGACCGGTGGAGAGGTTTTCTGCGGGAGGCCAGGACCGAACCCCAGTTGTAGATGATGATGATGAAGTGGACCATCATTTGTTAATATTGACGAGACTCATTTCCACCAAAGCATGTGTGTCAATAAGCAAAATTTTTTTGGATCTATGGTTTGGAAAATCCTCATGAGATTCAAAGAGTAACAAAATTTAGTACAACTTTTTGTTCGTTTGAGTCATAAGGCCATTTGCTTTTTGAAAATGCAGCCGTGGTTACACTCAATGGAGACTAGTGTAGATATATGATATTTTTTCACAAATTGGAAAATATTGACTCTTTATAGTGATTTCACCATTGTTTTCACGTGTCACGCACATCCAAAGAAATATTGACTTTATTGAAGAGATGTTTTCAGAGCTACCAAAAACAGGTCTAATTCTATAATAAGTAAACCAAAAAGTAGACGACTATTAAGCGACACATAGCAATCTCATCTTTTCCTCTTCTCAATTTTCAAATGGTCACGCATTATAAGGGTGCAAGTCCCATGAGCGTGTATATCGATCATACAAAAAATATACTCGTAAATAGCGAATACAATCGACATCATCATGATTTCATATAAAATGCTATTGTGAAGCCAACGATGGCAAGATCGTATGTTCTACCACTTCTCGGATGTTGATTTTGTCCATTAACTGGATGGTATATAAGCGAAATAGTTAACAGTGCTGTGTATGTCGGCTACCAAATACCAATACCAAATAAAGCATGGAATCATTACTGAACCAGAAATTCAGGCAAAAAAATAAACTCAATATTTTCCTCCAGTTCTTTGTAAGACAGGATCGAGTCGGACATAGTCAAGGTTTTATTATTTGAAAGTTTTCCTTTACAAATTTGGCGATGTACCAAAAAAGTTCTAGAATTTTTTCAAAATCCACTACTCGTTTTTTGGCATTAGTTGACTTTGAATACTGAACGTTATAACAAAATGGCGTTTGATATTTCCTTGAAACTTCCATTAAGCGTTGTAAGTTGTAGAGTCTAAAACTTTATTATAGAATTTTAAACTTATATAAGTTTATTACATAGTTTGCATTGTTGTTTAAAAAATAAACAAGTATTCTTTAAAGTATAAAAGTCCTTAAAGAAAAGTCTGGAACTACTGTGCGTTTCATTGAAACTTCGAACAAATTCGATAAAATGGCCTCAATTCAATTTTAAATGGTACAGTTACAACCGTTTGTATTAAGGCTCTTCTTCTAAAATAATTTTTCCGTAATAATTAGTAGAATTGTTTAATTGTTTAGTAATTGTTTTTACCAAGAACTACCTAAGATCGTTGATATTTGTTTACCTTAGAGCATTGAAATAAGTTTTCGTTATTATGTTCAAAATACTTTATATGAATAACTCTGATAGATAATCGATCGATAATCGATTAATAATAACTACTAATCGCAAAATTTAAAGTTCGGTTAAATATTGTTTCAAATGTACATCTTTCCCAACCTGTAGGATACACACCTTTTTGTTATATTATAAATTCAAGTCCATGTAAACATCATTTGTTAATAATAATGGTAAGCACTTTTACACAATCCTTCACAAAGCCAGACATTAACAAATCACTGAGTTTATTGTAAAAATTCATTTATGCGGAATTCTTCCAGAACACAATGCACTTAGTCGAGCAACAACAAACGAACAATTTTATTTCAATTTTGAAATAAAATTCCGATACTTATAAAAAATACTATAATAGTTTAAAAATTCAAAAAAATCTATTTGAAATGAAATGGAAATTAATTGATTGGTTAATAACAAGACGACACCACCCTCCTTGGTGGTCAAGAGAAATGCAATATAAGAAAATTCAAATGCAACTGAATGTGCTAAGCGTAGCTGGTGGTGCGAAAAAACTCGGTAAACGGGATTCAACGATCAGACGAACTCTTATTTCCAAAATGGGTAACGGGCTACAGAAGTTCGTTGAACTCTTTGGTTCTTCACAGCGTACAGTCAATATTTGTTGTAAATGAAATGAAAGAAATTGTCGCGTATGTTGCACTAATACATGTACGGAGGTCAATGACCCCAATTGAATATGTACCTAATTATAAGAACAGTTCAAATGATGAAGTAGTTTGTGGCACAAAAGGAAAAATAACAAAATAAAAAAAAGTTGCCAAGAGTACAAAAGTGTTTTGCTTTTGTTGCAAAGGATTGAAAGTTGAAAGAGTTTGTTGTTATGTTGCTAAGCCAAAGAATTCATATTTCTTTATTAAAGGATTTATTGTCTCGAGCAATAAGTTTCGAGATCGTAGCTGCTCTACCACCACTTAAGAATTAGAATTGAAGAATTTATAGGAAGCCCTGTCCACGATTTCTCACTAAGGACTCAGAGAATTTCTTCGATTTTTTAAGACTCGCTATTCGATTCTCCTCGCTTAGTCAGTTGACACTGACTGTTATTATTGCTGATGCTTAGTTCATCACTGAGCAAAATTACAATTACTCCTGCACATAGGACACTGCTAATATTTTTTATTCTGACTCACTTCCTGGAATTGGAGAGTTTTTAAAAAGTTAACCAGGAAACCGATTGAAATATTTCGTATACAAAACATACTCGAACAATGTGAATAGCAAAGTTATCTCAAACAACAACAATGCACAGAAAGGGCGTGCCTTTTATTTGTAAAACTACACACAAGTATGTCTTCAATTTTTGTTTCTAGAATAATGTCGCTAAATTAAGGTAAAAGTCATTAGTCAAGAAAACTTTGAATATTTCTTAGGCTATCTAAGCAGCTTGTTGCTCATGTTACATGTTTATATTTAATTGCAAAACAAAGCTCTTTGAGAACAAAAACCCTGAATACTATTTAATGTTGCTCCTAAGTCTTTATACTTTTCTGAAATTGCTTATTCAACATATTAGAGCAACATATTGATATTTATTATATAATATGTTGCACTAATATGTTGAGCAGAACAATAGAGCAACATAATTATAAATTATGTATCGAGACATTACCCGCTATCACTCTTATTCATAGGTACTATTAACAATCAAATCCTAGCAACATGTTTCAATTAAAACCATCAGTGATGCCACTTGTAGCACATATTAAAATATCAAGCGAATGATTAATATTTCAGCAAAGAGCTGTTAGTGTTTTTTTAATATTAACGAATATTTCCTGCACTTTATTTAAGTATTGGTGAGAAAATAAAAATTTCTATATGTTTACAATCATGCTGACATTAAATAGTCCTGCAATTTACCAATCTCGAAACATTGAATACTTCAGCTGTCTTTAGTTTTTTTAAAAAATTTGGTTCTATGAAATCGAATTACAGTCTTTTTAATTTCACTTTGGAAGTACAAAAAATTATATTGAAAGAAAACTAATTCTAACTAAAGAAGGTATATTATGTACCTACGAAAATCAATTCAGTTATCAAACAATCATTAATCAATTATTGTGTCTCAGCAGTCTTACTACAAATGTTGCATATGAGCAAAAAAGCTTATATTATAAACAAAGGAAAGTTGGGCCTTATACAATAACAATGCATACGAAACTTTAAAATAATAATATCATAAGCAGCAGACCGATGCAGTCCTGTTGTGTGTGTTATGTTTTTGCACATAAATAAAAGGGACCCAGAATTTAACGTCGCATCGGAAAGGCTCTCCCTGACAATTATCACTCTTGTACGCTTGTCAGACATTCGCAAGTGGTGGGATCGTGAAAATGCTTTTTGGGGTTTCTGGGATTCAAGCCACGAACCTCTCGCTAAGAAGTCTAAGACACTTATCACTAGACTAGCACCAACACTTTAGGTGTACAAAAATCAACTAAAAAACAACGAGCGAGGGATTAAAAGTTCAAAAGATCATCGTACATATATATATCAGCGATGAGCCTAAAAATTACATCACTATTGAATGAAGAGTGACGTCGTTCCCTCGCTTCCCAAAATCGCTTATCACCAAGCCAGATGGCTACAACCATACGATTTAATATGTTTTAATATCTGCGGTGCTCAGTCGCTCGTCACTCATCGTGTGGCCATAGCCGTATTCTTTGATTTGCCATAAAAAAGTAGATTATTCCCAAAATAAATATTATTTTATTTCCTTTTTTGAAATTGCAGAAATACAGTGGAATATGTATTGGAAATATGGGTTTGCTCTAATAGAGATGAGTCGAGATGCATAAAAAACCAAAAGCCAATTATTTCATAGCTAAGGCTATCATGCTTCTATTGAATTAGTTTCCAAAAATTAATATTTCTATTTCCCATTTCGAATTTGTTAATTCCCAAATTGAAATTGAAATGGCGTAGAGGTTCTTGTTTCTCTTTGTAATATTTTTTTGATGAATAATTCCACTTTTATATGGAGCCGTTAATAAATAACATATTGCTCATTTAAAATTTATGATGAAACAGTTTACCGTCCAATGAAAGTCCTAACATTAAACTGAAAACTGAATTCTCAACTAACAAAGTAAACAGCCTCCAATAAATCTTTGCTTTTAACTTTCTCTGTTATACTCGTAATAAGCAAATATATTTATATTACATAGAGTCATCTTCGTGACAGTTAAGTGACATGAAGGTTAATATTTCAACATCGGTTTCAGGTGATAATTTTCGTTTGGTGATGGTGATACAAAGACTTATCGAAAGAAATATGAAATGCTGGGAATCCTTTGACTTTTGGCCCAAACCTCAATGTCTTTTAAATAAAACTTTAAGAAAAATCTTACCAACTTTTGCTTCTTTTTCGTTTAATTTTGCAACATATTGATGATAAGACACATTCAAGCATATTTGGCTTCCTATACATATTGACAACACAATTATTAAACTCTAGCCTAATGGCTGGAGAGCAACATTTTTCGAAACACAATTATTAAATGTTTTTTAATATGGCTTGCTAGCAACATAATGCCAATACAATGCACTCTTGCATAAATAGCTGGCTAGCAACATATTGATAACATAACTATTAAACTCTGGCATAATGCACCATTTTTTGTAACCCAATTACATTTTTTATAATATGCATAAATTTCAACACTGACATAGTGGCTGAATATCAACAAAACTATGTGCCAATACAATTCATCATTTGCATAAATGGCTGGTAGCAACATATTCCCAATACATATTATACTCTTCATACAGCTGGAAGCAAAACATTTATTACTTTAGCTTTGGAGGCGAGGTAGATGGCAAATAAATGCAAAGCGAACAGTCTATTTTGATTAAAGACATAACACTTAGTATATATGTATACATATACGTTTAATTTTTTTCATTAAAATGAATTTTTTAATTCAAATGACAATGTAAGGTGTAATTGCATGAATGATCTCTCGTACACTATGAACTAAAACTTTGTGTATTTTAAGAACAACTGAGCATAGTTGATACGGTTTTTTAGTCAGTAATGCGAACTTTTATAAAATGTTGCAAACAATAATTCCCGTCTTTAATAAAATTTTGGAAAGCACTGGAAGTCTCCGCACCTACGCACATAACGCGGCTTTTGTTTTGTTTATTCAAAAGTTCTCAAGTACAGTTTCTATTGTAAGTTGATATCTTTCTTTGTCACTCTGTTATGCACCATCAAAGAAACACTTTTCACCACATTTAGTAAAGAACAAAATAAAATGACAAAAAAAAACACGAAAAAGCACATGGAACGATCGATCGATCCATCGAACGTGCGAACATAACCAAATATTCCCCAATGTAAACAACTTACAATTATTCCTCATGCTGCTGCTTCTGTTGCACTCTCATTTGCTCGTTGTACTTATTTTACAACAACAAAGTAACAATACTTTTTTTTACGAAAATTAACAAAAACACGCGAAAAACGAAAGTACTAATCAATATAATTCATCAATTTGGTCAGATTTGGTCGATAAAAGAGAACATAATGGGAGAAGCAAGAACAATGCAATTGAAGGTTCTTCTTCCAAAAAAAAAAACTATAGATATTTACAAAGTCAAAATGGGAAAAAATATTTGAAAAACAGCACAATAATTAAGTCGTCGTCGTCGTCGTCGTCGTCGTTGAATTAATACAAATAATTGATCGTTAATTGAAACAAAAAATAAAGTTGATAGTAAATGAAAAATATGTGACACATTAAAATGGTTGGTTGTTGTAGTTGTTGTGTTTGTGTGTGTGTATGTTGTATTATTTAAGCAGCGATTCAAGAGTGAGTGTGATTAGGAGACGATGTTGACAGGAGCTCGGATTCTATATCACTGAAGAGGCTGGTCAGTGCTCACAGGCAGGTACGTAAAGCCAACTAACTAACGGTCATATCGGTTGATAGTTCGAAATTCCATCAACAATCAAAACAATTTTACCACATTCTTATTGTTTTTGTTGCTATTAAGGTTTATTTAGTCCATCAATATGAAAGAAAGCACATAATACAAATTGCAAGGCAATGTGTGGTGACAGTAGCACTTCATTTTTTATTTGCTGGAAACGTCTGCAAAAGATTCAAAAAAGACTACCAATTACCATATAAATTATTAGGTTTTTATTCTATAGCTATAAACTAATTGTTTACCTAAACAACACAAACGTTCATGCCTTCCAATTAACAAAAATAGTTCTTCTTTTGATTTTGTTTGATAGAACTAAGCCATTAGCACCAAAGTTTGTTTTTGTCAAATACAAGTACCTATATGTAGATCCTTCTGTTTTTCTAAATGTAATTTTTTATATTCAAGACATAAAAGAGACTCTTAAGATTTTGTCAAACTCAATAACAAAACTTTTATTAAGTGGAATCGACTTAGACGGACGTCCACAGAGATTAATTTAAGATTTGCTGTAATGTTTTTGAAAGGATGATCATCGAATTACTGTAGGAATGTGCGCGTACTCTATATAGATCGAGCTGCAGACCAACTCGTCGAATAACAATCCAAGTATAAAGCTGTCATAACAGCAATCCAGAAGATGCGGTGGACGTGGAATGGTGTCTTGACATCATGTGCATTGGGTTGGCTTCCCCGTCAGTCAAATTTGGAAGTGACACATTGAAAATAATATCTCGAATAAAGCGTATTTTACAAGCATTAGTGTTTGAGGTCAGACTTACCTTTCAGTCTCACCATACAGTTCAACACTTTTCTCAGGTCGTCTCTTTTGTAATACTAAATAATTATTAATAAAATTTGTCATAAAGGCACAGATACATTGAATGCAAATAATAGAAGACAATAAGAGATGTAAACAATTGTCGTTTGTGTTTATTCCTTAAGGAAGGTAGGGAGTTAGAGTGGTGGATCCCGCTGTACTTGCGAGGTCTTCAATTAGCACTAGTGTACGCCATTTTGATGCCACAAATCTCGATGCACCAGCACATGGATATTTAAGTGGTTTAAATCCAGCCTGTAGTGTTCAGATACGAGAACAACTCGATGACCCTGTAATCCGGGATCTCTTTCAGGTCGTAAAAAAATTTACCATTACCCTGCTAGGGACGGACATCTTCAGTGAAGTGTATGAGAGTTTCTTTTTTATTTTCATCTTTGCAACTCCTCTAGAAGTTGTTGTGCGGTATACACATTTATGCAGCATGGCTGCCCACTGGCCAGTTGCCCATGCTTATAGCCGCAACTCTGGCAATATCATTCCGGGTTCGAGATAATAACTCGGTGGTTTTCCTTTTGCTGTAGGTTGGCCATATCAATCTTGATATGGCGCAGTTCAAAAGACTGCTCCACCAGAGCTCTGACTTAGTATTAAAAGAGAAAATAATTTATTGCTTGGCTGAGCTCATTGGACGACTAACCCTCTCCATAGAGCCGGTTTCCATAGCGACGCCCATCTTAGCCAATTTGTCCGCTCTCTGATTATCCATTATATTGTTACTGTGCCCCGGCACCCATACTATGGTGATGACCAGCAATTGTCTGATGGATGCCAATTCTTCTTGGCATTGTTGGACGAGTTTCGAATTTATTGTGGTCGCATAAATCGCCCTTATGACAGATTGGCTATCATGGCATTTCTGTGCCATAGTGCCTTGCAGGTCTCCATAATTGCTACGATCTCTGCCGTACATAAGTAGCTGATCTTAAGTTTCCATGTTTCGCAGTGTGTTATAAAATAGCATGTCGGTCAAAACAATATCGACGGCTTTTTAGATATCCACTAGACAAACGGCCTCTTATTCAGATGCCAGTAGACATCTGAGAATAATTTGGTTACAGCGTGCACCGTCGGGCGAGTGGTTTCTTCTAAAACCAAACTGTGTTGGTGCATAATCTTTCTTTCCCACGCGGTCAAAATTGGCTTACTAATAACCATTTCAAGAACTTTCCTAATATTAGGCATGCTACCAATTATAGGTCTGCAAATTTGTCGTACCAGAAGCATCTTTCTTTTTCTTTATCATTGGAAATATGTTCGAAGTTTTCCAACTATTCGGGAAGTATTAAAAAAGTCATTGGAAATAATGCAGTATTTCCGTATAATTTAAACCGGAAATTGTTTCAACCCAACATTTGGAATGTTATCTAAACCTGTCGAGGATTTGTTTTTTAGTTTCTTAAAAATTTCTATCAGTTAGGTCATCGGAGTTAAGGTCGTCAGAAAAATTCATAGAAGTTTGGGAATAATTACTTAGATTGCCTTTCTTTCTCTTTTGTCATCATCAGAACTGCTAGAGCGAGTTTCTATTTGGTGCTCCGTTTCAAAGTGAGATCCAATAAAGTTAATTCTCCCCAACAACATCATCAATTACTTTACGTTGTGTGCAAGGAAATTATCCACTACACGCGGTATTAATTTCGCCCCATTCCCATTCCCAATTACATATTAAATTTTCCTCAAATCAATTTGACAAATAATTGGTAAAGAACAGCAAACATTGTGAACATTCAAAGTAATTTCTTGCACAATTGAATTCTTATCTTAAATTTTTGTCAAATTATGTCCTACAAATTTTGATGCCTTATCCCTTGCAGAGGATTCACAATGAGCCATTGTAATTTTTTTCCAATCGTCAGATTTTCTAGGAAATTGGCATTTTCCTCAACAGAGTGTTTGAAGTAATTTTCTATGGTGCGCGCAGCGTCATCTGTTATTTTTCAAATGCTATTTACTTCCTGATTTCCTGTATTTAGCAGTTTTCAGTTTCGTCGTCCTTAGGGGACGTCGGTTCGCAGTGTCTTTTAGCGATTTATTGAATTGAGCGCATAATTTGGTTTTATTTTTTCTTCTTATCCACTGCTCTGTTGCCAATTCGAATTGATGGAAAATGACTGCCAATTTAATTTATTATGGTGTAGGCTGTCGTCACTACATATTGACTGCAAGTTTTGCAACTGGAATAAAAGCAAAATAAGGTGATTTAGTGACTCACTTCAAGGTACTTAGCTTAATCTCGTAAGCTGAACTCCTCTGCACTGTCTTCCCTTTATATAGAATTGAATAGTCTGGTCTTAGATACCGTTGTTAGATAAAAGAAGAGTGTGTTCGGGTGCATTTGCACTCTACACCAGAGTTTTAACTTTTCTAGGAAGGTTCGGGTGATATTGAAATTCTAATTGCTGTGATTTTGAAATTAAAATTGTTATGAATTTTTTTTGAATGACTAAATGGCCAGGTCACAGGCACGCACAAATACAAATCAGTAAAATCTATGCTTTTTTTAGTTATATATGAATGTGATTGGCAAAAACATGATCTGTTTAAGTGATTCTCAAACTTTGGAATGTCATAATGCAAAGGAGTCAAAAGCAATATAATTAAACTCGAAAACGTTATCAGAATTGTAACTTTTTGAGGCAGTGGAGCGACACTGAAAGCCCTCGCTATACTGAAAGCTGGTCAGTTGCTTCCTTGCAAAATACAATACTATAGGGGGAGAATGATCTCAAGGCAACGAAAGATATCATCTGGATATATAATCAGTAGCCGTGCATTTTTAAAGAGAACCTATTCTCTCAGTAAGTGGGCGGCGTGGCTTAGTGGATGTATGGACATCTGAGCAGAGGTTCATTGTTTAAAACCCAGTAGCACTTAAAGTATTTTTTGACGGTCCAAGCTCTCGCAAATGCCTGAAAAACGTCCGAGAGTAATAACTTGTCACGGAAAACTTCTCAATTCGCCACTATTCTCTCGAACGCGGCTAAGAGGTTAGAATGCTTTTTGCTAAGCACCTAAGTCTCGGATCCATATATAAGTAATAGTATGACCATTTTCTTATACACCAGCAGCTTGGTTGTTATGGTTAAATTCCTGGATTTGAAGAGTCTTGACAGACTAAAGTAGGCTTTGTTGGCTTTGTGCAACCGTGAGCGTATTTCTGGTTTCATTCTGCTATCGGCTGCTACAGTTGACTCAAGATACTTTAATTTCGCCCTCCAATATTTTAATTGCGGGACCATTGGTGGATCGTCTACTCGCAGACGTGGCCACCATGTACTTTGTTTTGCTCTCATTTATGTGCAGCCCCAGATTTCATGCCTCCCGCTCGATCTGGACAGAAGCTTCCTGTACAGCCCTTTGTTTCTACCAACGATGTCAATATCGTGTGCGTAAGCCAGTATCTGAATGGACTTATATAGGATTGTTTCTCTCGCCGCTACATTGGTGTAAATCTGATCAGTTGTAGATTTGCCTGGGATGAATCAACACTGGTATAGACCGATGTTGACTTTAGCGTATATCCTTTTAGGTAGAATAGAAGAGAAAATCTTATACGCAGTACTCAACAAAGTTATAGCACGATAATTGCTGCAAGTTTTGATAACTGCTGTCGTTGTATGGGGCACAGGATGCCTCTTCGCCATTGCGGATCCTCCTGACTTAATCAGCTCCGCTGTGATACCATCTGATCCCGGGGCCTTATTAATTTGGAGCCGATTTATCGCTCTGCTAGATTCGTCTGTGCTTGGTGGCGGCAGCAATGTGTGGTCTTCGGTCATTGATGGAGCCTCCTATTCCTCAGTTCTCTGGCCTTTTAGCAACTCATGAAAGTGCTCTTCCCATCGCTCTAAGATGACTTTGAGATCGGCGATCAGATTACCCTCTTTGTCTTTGCAGTATATGCAATGCGGTGTATATTGCGTCATATCGCGGACTCTTTGGTAGAACTTCCGCGCCTGGTGCGGTCCTCGCTCTCTAGACTGTTCTAGTTCACGGACGAGATTCTTCTCTCAGGCTGCTTTCTTGCACCGATGAAGACTTTTTTTCTTCGTTCGAAGCACCATACCAACAAGATAGTGGTCCGAGTCGACGTTCTCACTTCGGTACGTTCGTACCGCCATCAAGTTCCGGTTGTAGCGGCATTCTATCAATACGTGGTCTATCTGGTTGTGAGTGGCTTCATCAGGCGATATCCAGGTGGCTTTGTGGATATTTTTGTGCGCAAACATTGTACTCGCAGCGACCAAATTATTTCTTGCTGCCATCTCTAAGACTTGTTGTCCATCGTCATTAGTGTACTTGTGTAAGCTATGGTTGCTTAAGTAGTGCCTGAATACTGGCTTCCTACCTATATTGCCATTCATATCTCCCAGAATGATTTTTAGATCATACTGAGGGCAGGTACGGAGTTTCCGTTTGACTGATTTAAAGAATTCTTCTTTTTCATCATCTGAGGAATCATCTATAGGTTCGTGAACGTTTATATGGCTTAGATTTTCAAATCTGCCCGTCACGCTAAGGGTGCATAGCCGTTCATTTATTGCTTTCATTCTTTTGCTGACTAGAAATTCCACACCGAGCACATGATGTCTTGCACATCAGCTGTAATATATGTCATATTCTAATTTTGGTAAGACACCATTCCCCGTTCACCGCATCTCCTGGTTTTCTGATATGTCAGCGTTATATTTAGACATGGTATCGGCGGAGCTCTATACAGTAAGCGCACGTTCAATGAGCAATTTTTTAAATCGTTTCGTTGCCGTTGTCGTTCATCAGTCTATCCAGGTCTTTTGTATCAACCTATAACAGCATGGAACCAGATATACTAGAAGACAACAAAGCCTTCATTATTCCGTCAAGCTTCTTCAAATTCAAGAATTGATCCAGCTCCAGGTGCATAAGACAGTTGTCATCCCAATACTGACCCCTATGCCGTATTCGAGAGCAAAGTGTTACTGAGAATTATTTTCAATTGAATTGTTATGAAACACGATTCCGGAGAATTGACAGTTGGGAGAATTAACTTTGTCTATCCTACTGGAGTAAAATCCTCTATGATTAATACAATCCACAATACTAAGCGATTTGCATCTTTTCGAGCTTACAGGGAGATAATCACACTCGACAACTTGAGTTATTTGGCAAAATCATTTGTTTGTTTAACATTTTTTTCCAGCTTAACTTTTAAGTTTTGTCACTCGACGTCCGTTTCTTCTTTTAGCCAAAGATCTGCGGTTTATTGCCATTTCCCCCACGAATCAAATGGAAAAAGATACAATTGCAATTTTCCCGCCGGACCCAGCGACAAAATTGGCACAACGAATATCCAGTAATTCTATGGAATACTTTTCGAGTCCAAGTAAAGTGCAATGTTCCTTCGTGCTGCACACAAGTGCACTGCATATATTTTTCAACCAACGAGTACATATCCATGTCGATTAATCATACATGAGAATTCTGTTGTAAAATTATATCCATTCCCCACAAATCGTATGTAAATAGCACATCCTTATGTGAATTAAAGCAATTCAGGATATTCCAAATTCCAATTTCAAATGTGCTCAGCACCATACCAACAGAAATAACTGCCCTGATGCAGCAGCAAAAAGGACCAAGTCATTGGACTCATAAATTTGCATATCGCTTTATGCGACAAATAATTAAATTGTTGGTTATATTTGTGTGTATGTGTGTACACAGATGAAAGGGTTAATACGCCACAAGGAGGCAGTGTATATGTACACTGATGATGATGATGATAGCAAGGATGATGCTGTATAACATAGGAACAATTGTCAAAAAAAAAAAAAAACAAATATGTAGTAAATAATGTCCAGAGTAGGAGATATGGAGCCAGTCAGGCGTTATGTTATCATCATCTTCACAACATTCGAAGGTTCTTGTCCTCGTTCGAACTATTCACTTGGCACTTGGTATACATTCCGTTGTCCATTTTGGCAACATTGTCGTACAAAGCCAGCCGATGCTAATGACTTTGTGCTATAAGCAGAAAAATGAAAAGGATATTTGCCAAGAAACATCCCCGTTCTGTAAACAATTAAAAATGCATTATGATTATCCTTTTTGTGACTCAATTTGTCGCGCAGATAATAAAAGCACCAATCCGCTTGGTCAAATTGTCGCGTTTATTAATTTTATTAATTCATTTCCGGTATTCTTTTCGCTCAAACCACACACAATGAACAAGGACGTGTCATGAAAAAATGGCCATCCTCAGGCGATAAATAACCGCAGACCACTTCGCAGAGGAATGCAAGCTCAGCTCTGTGTCAGGGAGTAATTTGTGCACCTTTTACCTCTGTACTCTGCACTCTGCACAAATAAACAAACAAACAAACAAACAAACAAACACACACACACGCAGACAATTTTGTGTAGTGTTCCTGGTAATGACTGTTGACTAAAGAAGGAAGTGGTACGTGTGCGGTGGTGTGGTTAAATGGTCGTCGTTTCATTTTAAAAAGAATTGCCGCAGGAATTTTTATACGGTAACAGTATACATTAGATGGTGAAAGGATTAGTTGTTCCCTCTCTCACAGGATATTTGACATTCAGTTTAACCGTAACTTTGAGGGCAATTGCCTTAAAGCTCCCTGAACACTATACACACTCTTTATAACCCTATGTTAAGATTGACATTGAGTATGACTTACATTTTCGGTAATTAACGTCCATCGTCTTCAGGGAAACCTTAATTTTCGTCTTAGTTAGTGACAATCAGCCTAATTTCTTCTAAGATTGAACTTCCGATTCGTAAAACATTGGTAAGCTTCTCTTGAAAAACTAAGTACACAGACGCCTTTATTCATATCTAACTCAAAGAAAATCTTACTTTTGTTTATGGTAGATCGGCGCGTTAAAATAGTTATTGGTCCTTTCCTTCGGAATAGTTCTACTGCTAACCTTACATTGTTCTCAACAGAGAAAGGATACATTGAACTTGGTTGGTACATATCGATTACCTGACATAATCTCATCACGCATATATATATATATATATATATCCATCGGGTTTTTCAGCAGCCTTAACTTTTGATAGAGAATAACGTGTAGAATGAGTGCTAGTGCCGTATCTATTTTCCGAATGGTGGAAGTGCCATCAAACCTCCTCGTAGTAACCACTGGTCGGTTAGGTTAGCTTCTGGCGGCAGCAAGTGCTCCCTTAGACCAGTAGCTGTACTTTGTGTTAGCACAGTGCTCCCTTAGACCAGTAGCTGTACTTTGTGTTAGCACAGAATCTTACACCTTTCCCTTTTTAAACCAATGCCGGACAGATGCAAAAAAAATGATCAGTTATCATCGCTTCCTCGTCGTCTATAGAGATTCTGCAGAAGTCATTATATTCGATAGCCATCCTTTTGGCGTGTTTTCCCAGAAGGCAGTATCCTCTCAGTATCCCCAAAACTGTTTTTCATTTTCTCATTATCTAGCTAGTTCATCCACCCTGCAGTTCACTTTCATACCTGAGTAACGCAGAATCAAAATGTACATAAATTAATTGTTGAACTGCTCATTCATATCGTTAACAGAGAATTGACAGCTCAACGCCACTTTTAATCACAGTGAGACGATTTTATAGCCACATGTCTGTCCACGTAACTGATAACCTTCTTTGAAGATAATACACTATGCTTCAGTCAATTCATGACCTCCTCAATCGCTATAATTTCAGCCTAATACGAGGTATGCAAACTGAGATATTTACCTTCAATAGGAACCCCAAGATTTCTTCACTTCTATATTGCTCGGTATATTGCTACGTTTATACATACCAGCATTTCGCTGCTAGGTTTCGTCTGCGCATAGATTCGCAGCCAAAACAATAGTTCTGTCAAGTAACTAATCAGGTAAGACCGCTAACTAAGACCATAGATCGACTAGCGCATCGTTCAGGACCACGCATCGTGCAAGGCTCGCAATTTGGTCAGGGACGTCGACTCCTGGATCTGTCGTACTCGGTTTCCGACGTTATGTCGTTATGGTAAGAGGGTGCAGTTTGTAAATCTAGAGCGGCGCGAAAATTCTTCAATATTGCCGCAAGAAGACTAGCGGCGCAAAGTTCCAGACGAGAAATGGTAGCGCACTTGAGTGGGGCCATCTTGGTTCGGGCGGTCAGAAGTGAGACTTGGTCATCGGCAAATGACGTCCATAAGTAAATGACAGTTACTTCCCCCCGTGAAATGGCATCGCAAAACCCAGGTAAAGTTGTGACATGTTGCCTAGCCATCGAGGAATCTTGACATGGGCCAGAGCCAGCAGCCCGTTGCGAAATGAAATCCATGTAGTGAGCAGCTCTGGACGAAGCGGGGCATCCAATTTGATGTCTGCTGACCACAGCGGTTGTATGAAGACTTTGCCTGTGATCACAACGGCAGTCAGGAGGCCAGTATGGTCGAATAGTTGTGCCACCTCGCTTAAGAGGAGAGGGCCCCAGCGATTCCATTTTCGCCAGGAAGAAGAGCTCGTCAGCAGCTGGGTCCCAACGTAAGCCAAGCAACAGTTGTCTTTGGGCATTCAATGACAAGCTCTGTGGAACGAGAAGAATAGGATGCATCGTTAGTTACCATGAAGCTCCATTTGCGCAGTTTAAAGTGTCCCGCCATGAGGACAGTGTTGACATTAGCGGCCAGACCGACCGATTCTAAAGGGCTGATGCAGCTGCTGAGGAGGTCGTCTACGTTCCAGGCCATCGCAATCGTGTCTCGTGACGCTCGGATGCGTGCTGAATCGGAGGTCAGCTGTTGATTGTCCTGTGTGCACTGCATCATGGATCGGACAGAAGTGTATGAACTGGACGCCATACCGTATAGGTAACCGTCGTCAAGCGGAAGATGGCAAGCTCGTCTGACGGTGATTCTCGGCAGAGAATCCGTTGGAAATCTCGATGTTCGGGCGCCACCAACACTTGGCGGAACATCTTCTCCACGTAGGCGGTCAGCGCAACCATTTAGTGCCGGAACCGCAGGATGACATTGATGAGTGAATCTTGGATAGTGGGACCGACCAGCTGGATGTCATTGAGTGAGACTCCATTAGTGGTCCACGCAGATCCGTTAAACACCACGCGGATTTGCTGAATTTTTAAAAAAAATTAACCCGACTTTCTTCAAATTTTATACATATGTGTATCTCCGATGCACAATACTTTTTGTACAAATTTTACAGACGCCGGGCCGCCCCGGGTTGACGAATTCTCTGACCACCATCTTGTTGGTATTGTGCTCCGAACACGACTGGCTACACAAAGAGAGACAGCATCCTCGCTATCCGCACAGCTTATTTATTTATCTCTATGTTGTGTACCAAGCAATGCAAAATATCCCAGCGAGAACGCAAAGAGCTCCGACTATGTGAAAAAATAGTTCACCGGAAAAGAAAGCAGTCTTCGAGAAAATGGAAATGAAATAGAACAGTACAGAGATCGCGAGGACCGCATCAGGTAAAGAAAGTTCTACCAAATAGCCCGCAGTTGCACGCAAAGGCAAATATTGGTAATTTGATCGCCGATCTCATAGGCATTTAGGTGCGATGCGCAGAGCTTTCATGAGTTGCAAAATGGTCAGCGAATTGAGGGATTGTAGGTTCCACTAATAATCGATGACTACACTATGTTGCTGGCCAAAAATGTTTGACGAAATGAGCGGAGAGATAAATCGGCCAAAAAAAACAACAACAAGTCTGAAAAAGTAGTTGTGAGTAGTTTATAAAAGGAATGCGACTTTTAGCTTTTCATAATTTATAAATAGTACAAAACTAGGCGATACATTTTACATTTAACATAAATTGAAAACGAGTGTTATTATCATGTCATGGAATTTAGTATTCCTAATATTATTTGAAGAAGAGAATTTATTTATATTTTTATATTTGTGTCGCAAAGGTAGTAGCTACTCATAATACCAAGCAAAGCGAGTAGAAAGAAGTTATGGGAGAATATATTCGTTCATAATGGAATACGAAATGCTTTAAACAGCCATCTGTAGCATCCCTTCTGTGATAATCGAACACATTATTCAGTATTCACTCTATATCATCACCTGCTACATCTATTGGTAATATTTTAAACTTAAATAACTGTCACTGATTAGCAACTAAAGCAACCTACCTCAATGTGAAGCTTGTTTGCGAAAATCAAAGAGGGAAAAATTACTCCACCACCATTTGTTAGTGAGAAAGAGAGAATAAAAGTAACATTTCCCCTGCACTGTGTTATGCGCCGAATCACCACTGTATAACAGTTTGTTGGTCTGTTCAGTATGCTTCGTGACAGTAGAGTGAATATGACTATGAGTACACTTACCACATGAATGAGGAAGGGGAAACAACCTGTTTGATTCGGTTGTGATTGTCACTGGCAGAAAAAGGAAAACGTGCAAATTGTATTCCTTCCTTTGTGCAGCAAATTAACCCCAGGGGAAGTCTGTAGTCTCGTTGATAAGAACTGCGTCATCATACTCACCATGGTAGCGATTTTGTGTTATATGCCGTGGTAGGGGGTTGATGTAATATTTGCCAGATATCTCACATTGCCTCGCCACCGATGAAATGTTTTTGTTACGATTTCCTTTTGAACATTTCCTTCGTTCGTTCTTTTTGCAATCCTGGATGCCTTTTGTTGTGATTCACTCGCTTTATCGTCAGTTGAAATTCTGTCCTCTTCGCATTTAGACGCGTCTCGTCGGTCTGCATCGGTCACATTCATATCAAAATTTCTTCTTCAGTTGGCAAAAATTCGGCATCGGCTTTCGTGTGATTTTGTGTGAGTGAGGCGAAACCCCGTAAGGAGGGTGGTCTGGCTTTGTTTTTATTGAAAGTCCTTATTTTTAGCATTTTTTTGTTTGAGTGCTAACTGAATGCGTGACAACAATCTAGATAGACGTTAAATTCTGTTATCCTGGCTTACCAGTTCACCGGGTGTTCGTGATTGTACGGAATGTTTTGCACCTATCGTAGTTTCATTGCTGTAAATTTTGAGTTGATTGCCCTTTGAGTGTGCTAGCAGCTAGCAATTAGCCGGTTTGCTATTTACGACGATAAAACCGTTAAGATTTCCCGTGTCCCGGCTGAATTTAAAAATTTTTTTGTTTTCTCGAAATTTCACGGCTTTAGTGTTATTGTGAACAAACCCCGCTTGTCGCTTCTTCGAGTCATTCTGCTGACCTTATTTTTTGCTATTAAGTGTAGTGTCACGTGAGCGTTAAAATTAAAAATTCAAATCACAGCAATAAATGCCGGAAAAGTGTGATCGGAAAGTGGAAGTTGTGTGACGACAAACAAGGACCAAGCCGGTATGAAAAACGGATAACAGCCAAACCGAAAATATTTCCAACAACACGTTAACTTTAAAAATAGAATTTAACGGTTTAGCTCATCAAAGTTGCCAAGGGTGGCTCACAGGGATTGCTGTCGGATGTTTTGATTACTTATTTGCAAGGATATTCCTATAACCTCTGACTGGCTAAGTATGTAGATTTTCTGTTGTTTGGCTGTAGTTTTTTGTTTTTCTATTAAACTGCCCCAGAGATGGATGTTTTTTTTTATAAATCCTTGTTATGTAAAGAACACGTCAGTGAGAGACGAATTGGTATGCAAAATAAGTAGACAAGAATTTACAGATTTTGATCTCTCGTTGTATCAAACAGAAGAAAAAGTTGGAACAAAAAAAAATACAGAAAATGTCCTTGATATCCTTAATGCTCTTTTTTCAGTTCTATTAATTCAGTAAGGTTAGACCAGGTTAACAAATACTGACCGCAGTTAAACAGACTCAGTTGATAGCGAACTTTTCCGTTTTGTCCAAAGATTGTTGTTAAAGTTCTTGATTTTTTTAAACCCTCAGTGGAGAGTCATTTACAGAATAATAATAAGGGTGCCAATCTAGGAAAACCAACAATCCCCTGACGACCTGCAGAGTCATTTACTTAAAACTCTGCTAGACAGCAGGAGTTAATGAGATGCGATATATTATTTGCGTTGGTTGGAACAAATCTTACTCTGTGTTTAATGTAAGGCTATGGAGAATTTTTTCTCGTAGTTTTTTTCTTGTAGTTGAAGATATATTAAGTTAATCTCATCAGCTTCAGTGTCTAATACACTCAGGATTATGTCATTTAACGCAAACGGTTTGCGAAACCACCAACAAGAACTTCTGGCAATCCAGGACTTAAACAAAACTGACGTGTATTGAATCTCAGAATCACATTTTACCAAACAGTCCTGTATTACATAAAAAGGTTGTGTAATGTATCACACCATATATCCACAAAATGCAGCAAAGGGAGGAAGTGCAGTATTAGTTAAAGAGAATCTATTTATCATGATGAAGAAGCTTAAACCGAAGCTGAAGATATTCAAGTGACAGCTGCAAAAATAAGCACACAATAAAAGTACACAACACTACTGTAGTTAGCTGCTGGCATGTTAGTCTAAAGGATCTCAGAACAATCAGTCTTTCATCATTCCCGTTAAAGACACTGGACAGACTGATCGATATCTACATACGCACATGCATTGACAAAAGATTCCTGTCTACAGATCAGCACGCGTATTGTAAAGGCAAGTCTGTAGAATCAGCTCTGCACACACTAGTACGTTCTATTGAACATTCCCGTCACCACAAGGAATACACTATGGTGTTATTCGTAGACAATGAAGACACTTTTAACAACGTCAGCCCATCTGCGATTCTGGATGCACTATCGACTTTGAGGGTGAACGACTCGCTTGGCGAATTTATTAATCTTCTGCTCACAACTAGGATTATCAATTCAAAGCAGGGTGTGTCGTCTGCCAGAAGATCTGTCTGAAGAGAACCTTTTATGGAACTAAGCGGTGAATGAACTGTTGGTAAGCCTAAGAGGTCAGGGCTGCAGAGTAATCGGTTATGTGAATTATGGTTATGTCTCAGGAAAACATCCGAATACCTTAAAGGAACTCCTGCAAAATGCTCTCAACAAGCTAACTTGCTGGGCAGATCGCTGTGGTTTAGGGTTAAGTCCCCACAAAACGAAGCTTATCCTATTTACCAGGAAATACAAAGTTCCACTTGCTAACCCTCCTTCCATAAAAGGTATCGGCTTAACATTCCCTGATAGAGCCAAGTATTTGGGTCTTATTTTTGAAAGGAAGCTGGAAAGGTAACCCACAAGAAAGAGTTCGTAAAGCAAAGGTGGCACCCTGCTCATGCAAAAAAAGCAATTGGTAATATTGGGGCCTTCAACCCCATATAACCCATTGGCTATATACAGCGGTAGTAAGACATACACTTTTATAAAGTGTGACTGTATGGTGGACTGCCTTAAATAAGAAAGTTAAAGAAAGTTAAAGAAAGGCATGAGCGGAGCAATTCGTACGACCCCTTCTGCCGCATTCGGACATTCTGTTCGACTTTACACTACTCGATTACAGCAGGCAAGTAGCTGCTAGTTCGGCTATTCGCCTAAATGCTATCTCTCAGTGGACTTGAACTTAGTCAGAAAACCATTCCGCAACTCCATTTCAAAAAAAAAACTAGCAGGTCACCTTCCCCCCAGATCATTCTGAGATAAGAACGCTTACCTGGAAGATGAACACATTCATTTTTACACAGACGGGTCAAAAACTGATGACGGAGTCGGCGGAGGTGAAAATCCGTCTTTCCGTCCTCCAAATCACCTCTACAGAAAGGGCAGAGGTAGAGTGTCCTATCGCGACACTGAAACTTGATCTTCGAAAAGAGGCACAAGCAGTAACCAATGTAAGTTGGGAAAACACCGATACTTGCAATATTTCAAGACAGGTCTGGCCGAAGCTGAACTTGAAGCGCTCAACTGCGCTTATTTCCCTACAAAGACGTGAACTTAGAACGGTTGTAGGGATAATGACAGGACACTGCCTTCTAGGGAAACACGGGAGAAGGATGGGTGTCGAATATAATGCATGGACGAGGAGGATGAGAAGATCATAGAACATCTTCTCTGCACTAATGCACAGAAAGCACAAACACTTAGCTTAGGGGTTATGAATAACCTTTAAGAGCTCTGAATGGATCTTCCAAAAAAGGGGAAATGTATAAGATCCTGTGGTAACACAAAAGGAATGGTCTAAGTGTGCATTAGCTGACACCATTCGTTCGGTTTCGCTAACAACATAAAAATTAATATTTGTAACAACTCAATGGAGTAGGTCTGTTAACTGCCTCACTACATATTATGGCCTTATGTATTTCAAATACCAAGGCACTCCAAATGCAATCCTTCTGTTATGTCCATCTGCATCCTTGTTGCATAAAATATTTATAAAAAATTTTAAGATTCACAATTCCACCTTTTTCTTCCATGAAAGCTTTTCGTTTATCTTCAGGAAAACATTTACTTCCGTGTGTATGAAACCACCTCTTTCTTCCTATAAATAAGAAAACCGAAAACTTGCTTGGAAAAATGGAATAAACAAAAAAAAAAGTACGAAACACACAAGAAGAAGAAATAAATGCACTTTTCGTTTTCTTGGTACATACGAGCAACAAAAACTGAGCCATATCTATTCGTTCCTATGAAAGTGGATATGGAAAAATTAGTCCTTGTTGGGCACATATGTTTCAAGGAAGTGATGGTGTTCTCTGTTGTCCTGCTTTCTTGATATTTAATTTTTTACGTGGCAACTTCCAGAACATCACCTATCTATTCCGTTCGGTAGTAGAAGTTCTCTGTACTCGCATTTTCCACTCGTATGCGCTGAATTATGAGAACGTGTCATGTGACCGAATAAGAAACCACGGAGGACACAAAGAGTGGCCGGATGTTGGAGCATACCAGAAATATTCCTTTTATGTCTTATTTAAATGCACAAGGATAAGAATGGTCGAGGATTTTTTTTTTAATCCAAGCCGAAAAATTTGCCAAGTTTTTTTTACGACGATCCTGATAAATATTTTTCTTGGTGCATGAAGAATGTATGTTCTTCTGTTACTAGTGAATAGCTATTTGAAAATTAATTGCAGAAAAATTTTATAAAAAGCGTGTAACAACGGACAGTAGCTAGTCCCCACTTTGAAATAGAAGATTTATGAATGTTCGTTATTTTAACACATATAGCACTTAAGTTTCTTTGGAATCTATATATCATTTGAGAGTAAATTAAGTGCTACACGCCTTAAAAATACTACTACGGCTTATGGCATTTTCAATTATAGTTAGTAAAAATTCTTCAAGGATTATTAAATTACAATCAGGGAAATGTTATGGATGTGGTTTAGGATACAATTTGGCAATTATTTGCGATTGCAAGGACCAATGGTTTTTTAAAGATCAGAACGATTTTTACAAATAAAAGATTATTTAAGAGAAGTGTGCACGTAGACACAGTTACAACATGCGAATCGGATGGAGAAGGCAACATTAGAAGAAATAAATATTGAGGAGTTAATTATAATAAACTGGACAGCTTCGTAGGTAGAAGGAAAGTCTGAATTTGAATCTACAATTAGGCGATACTGCCAGAGATTTTGTCGTGGACCTTGGTAGGTATAAGTTGTATTTATTAATAGAAAAGAAAAACGAAAATGAAAACCTTCCTTGATGGAAATTTAATTAACCGATTTCAGTAAGCTGCTGGCTGTGTTGCGAAATTTGAGATTCAGGTACAATCATCGTGAATTTTCTTTAAAGTTTCATTCGAACATTTTTCAATGATGCTGGCAATGCAGTCAGATCACTATCGGACTGACTATTTTCAGGATAAATTATAAGAAATTGACTTGGAGCATAGATGTGGTTTTAAAAAACGGAGTCGCATGTGACACAGCTGGTAAAACGATCAAGTTATTGATGTTGCTGTTCGGTGACCGTTCTATATCCAGAAATAGAACAGTCAATTGGTTTCGTTTGATTTGACGAGGCTTATGGACAGCAATTCGTTCACTGCAATCAGGTAAAGCAGCAGGCAATGACAACATCTACTACGCAGAACACCTTCAAGCCGATGTCGATGTTCGACTATGCGAACATTGCAGGCGATATATCAAGTTATCTGGGAATCTGAAACCATTCCATCGTCGTTTAAAGAAGGCTTAATAGTCAAACTCCCCAAGAAAGGTGATTTGAGAAATTGCGAAAACTGAAGAGGAATTACCCTGCTAAACACCATAAACAAAGTTATCTCCTCTATAATAGCTAAACGTTTACGGAATGCGTTAGAGCCAATTTTGAGAAAGTAACAAGCAGGATTTCGCCCAAACCGTTCTTGTACTGATCAAATTAACACCCTGCGTATAATCATTGAACAGTCAGTTGAGTATCGCTCCCCTCTGTATATGGTTTTTTAGGATTTAAAATGTGCTTTTGATAGCGTAGGCCGAAACATGATGTGACAGATTTTATCTAGCTATGGTGTTTCGGAAAAAATCATTAACATCATAAGGAGCTGTACCGCGACTCAACATGCTGCGTCATTCATAACGGTCATCTTGGCTCACCTTTCAACATCTACCCAGGATTCGAGTAAGGGTGCACCCTCTCACAATTGCTTTTCACAACTGTCATCGACTGGGTGATGATAATAGTAACCCGTACTCCATCGGGTTTGCCATGGAATGTTTTTCACCGCCTAGAAGACCTGGACTATGCCGATGATATCTTTCTCCCATGACAATCGCTAGGTGACTAAAAATCAACGTCTCAAAAACAAAACTACTTCGCGTTAACGCTAGTGGAACATGTCATCTCTCAATTGACGCACATCAGATAGAGGCAGCTGGATGTCAAAAAATGATTATGCTAACTTGGATGTGTGCTCTCGTGTAAACAAGGCGCTAAATAATATCTGGAACTCCTCGAAAATCTCCCGGAATCTGAAGCTAACGATCTTCATATCTAACGTTTTCTCAGTACTCTTGTATGGCTGCGGTACGTGGAAAGTCACAGAGTCAATTGCGACGCATATGCAGTATCATAAAAAAGGAAAACAAGTTGGTACCTACTCGTATTATGTGGATGCTAAAACTTTTGAATATTGTCAGAATACACAAAAATTCCTTTCTATAATAATATTCGGGGCAACAAACAACAAATTGAAGCCATATCCGAAAGGCAAATTAAGAAGCCATGACACGATAAAAACAAGTTGTGAGTAGGATTCCCATTAGTAAATCTTCTACCATCAAATCTTTAATATTAAACATTTGGAGAACTTTTTTGTTGTTTCCTGTCGTTTCCTGTAGGGAAAGCCTATTTTATTTCATATTTTGTATTTACTATTTTCTTGAGGAGACAAGGGAATTTGTATTTTACGAGCATGCTAGGTAAACGCAGAGAAGCATTGATTGTAGCCTGAGTGAGGAGTGATTTTTCCTAAATTGAGTCGATGTCATGAAATTTGCCGACTGAATTATCCAGATTTATATTCCATTTTTTCTATTTGTATGTTATTTGAGTTAACATTTGATTTTTAAACCATAATTCCGTTCAGGATAGAGTATGTAGAATAAATAAATGAAAAAAATTCCACGTCAAAGATTTACATCGCTATGGCTTTCCTACCAAGTCAAGTGACTGGTTCTATGTCCATTCAAATTTGTTTCCTTCAGCTGCAACTGAAAGCTTTTTATGTGCACATTTATTTGCCAGACGGCTATATGAGTCCCGGGTAATAAAATGGAGAGCATTATCCACTCAAAAAATATGAAAACTCAGCAGAAGCGAAGCAGCATATTTCCATCTCCACGGATGGGATTTTTATGTTACGTGAAAGTAATATTTGTTAGGACATTTTCTTCTTCTTCTTTTTATTTGTCTTGCTTCTATGATACTGTTGCCCTAGTTGATGCATGGCATAGAAGTGGAGTTCAATGTGAAATCAGATACTATACCTCTTTGCAGAGAGTTTCTGATTACATTTTTGGAGGAATACTCGAAAATATATTTCTTGTAGTTTTGAGTAGGTCAAGAGGTGTGTAAGTTGTTGCCAAAAAATAAAACCTCATCGGACTCTTACACGGAAGACGTGTAAGACCACTCTTTTTTCGACTGAATGTGAAGATTGTGGATACCAAATTCCCTTCTTCTAGTATTTTTTGGTTCTGATTTAAAAAAAACACCACAACAGTGAGAATGGTTGCACAAAACCAAAGAACAATCGCATAAACGACTGAAATTTGGCGTTGCTGTCTGTTTTTGTCTACCTCATACTATGCGTTATGTAGTTTGTTCTTTGCATACCACTGTAATGAATAACAGTGGACTACCAATAATACTGCTGGAGCAAGCACATGATGACAACTAGTATTAAACAAAAATAACTATGGAGTAGCTTTTTATGTGGCTAAAGCAACTCTATATGCCGCTTGCCAATACAATTTGGTAAGAACACGTCGCTGCCAAGACTTTGCTGACAACAATTGGCTGCCCTTATCTCTGTCATGCCACTTTAACCTGGGAAGAATCCCAGTTGCAATGTTTGATATCCGGTCAGCTCAATTCCACACACCACACGTCACTAGTCCTACACGGTTCGCTAGAGCTACGCTCTTCTTGACTTACGATTTGTTAAACTTACACTCTTGCATCTCTACGTCTCGTGAAGGCCCACGCATCACCAGCTTTACACAGCGCTCTATTCAAGCATCACTTGACATGCCAATTGTGCTATTTCGCATCGCCCAAGTTTACGTATCGCCAAGATTTACATATCGCACGAGTTACTCATCACCCAACATACGAATCGTGCTGCTACACAACCTCATTTGAGTTACGCATCACTCGATATACGTATCTTGATGTAACGAAATCACCCATATTTACACATTGATCACGTTTAAAATAAATAATGATTGTAAGATAGATATTAAATAATATTAAAAATGAATCTTTGTCTTTATGTCTGTATGCCTATATGTTTGTATATCTGTATGTCTGTATGTCTGTATGTCTGTTCGTGCATAACTCCATGACCGTTCATCCGATATAGCTGTAACTTTGTGATCTAGTGGGGACGGTTGGAGTGGATGTTTATCGGCAATTTGTGTGTTAATGGTGTTGAGGGGTTGACGTGGTGGGTGACTTGACTCGAAGACCGGTTTTAATTTATTTTCTCAGAATTCTCACTGATTCAATGAAAAAAGCAATACGGAAAACGATCACGAAACTAAAACGATGAGTCCAAATGCTTTAATTAACGGATCATGGCCAGGGAAAACTACAAAAAACCTTGACGTGAGTGAGATTCAAAATGCTTGAAACTTCTATTAAACAATTCAGTTCTACAGTAACTAGTCGATGTCTTTCTTGAAGGCCAACAACTTTACTGTGAAAAGTACCGGATTCCTCTGTAGTATCAGGCTTGGCAAATGAAAAAGGCATGCAAAGCTAAGGAGCCGACCATCATCATCATATTTGGCTCTACAACCGGGGTTCGGTCCTGGCCTCCCGGGGTTCCGTAATAATAATTTTTTACAGGCGAGGTTATTGGCCTCGCGCCAACTTTACTTTGAAGGGCCTAGCCCGATCATTCAGCTTTTCCTGCATTGGAGGAAAAATACCGGCGGTCACCATGTGGAAGTGTGATCGCACTTCCACCAGTCAAAGATAGTTACGGCTACCTGCTATTCTAGAGCATTCTGTGTTGTTCCCCCTATTCTGCTGATGGCTGACCGCCTAAGGAGCCGATAGCTTCATCAAAACTCAGCCTACAAAAATTGAAAAGACTCGAAAATGCCGCAAATTCAACAAAATCAATGTGTTTCTTTTCGCCAAACATTGCACCAAGGATGAGCTTAAGAGTTTGTTTCAATAGAAGTTTGTCAAAAAAGAACCCTTAGATCAACTGAGCATACATTTTTTACAAAGAAATGGTAATTCTTCTTTCTTCTTATAATTTAAATGGAACAGTCGCAGCTTGGTGTGTAAGCTGATCGCATTGCTTAGCCATATCAAGGACATCATATCAAACACTGAGTTTGTTTTGCCGATTCGGCTGACAATGTCCTGCTCGGTTTAAACTTCGGTCGTTGATTTGTTGTTTGAGTTTAGATGTAAGAGTCCAACGAATTCCTCCGTTTCCAGTAGATAAAGCTGAACGAAGTACATCGCTAATCACCAACAAAAAAAGTAACGGCGACAGAATGCAACCTTGTCGTACCCCACTTAAGATCTCGAATTCCTCTGGCAGCTTTCCTCTGTGGTTGCTAGGTTGCTTTAATAATAGCTATTAGTTTATCGGGTATACCTCTCCTGCGCAAGGCGAGCCAGATAAACTGTCTGTTGGAACTTTCAAACGCCTTCCCAAAATCGATGAACAGCAGGTGCAGTGGTGACCGGAATTCAACGCACTGTTCAGTAATGATCCGCAGGGTGTTCATGTTGTCTACAGAAGATCCAGTGCGGAAACCTGCTTGTTCGGCGTCGAGTGTATAGATAGATAAAATGATGACCCTCAATTTATGTGAAAATTAGAAGTAATAGAAACAATCTAACTTCAGAAACTGAAAGAGCATCGAAAATTAATAAAACTGTATCGTTAGCTTATTTCTTGAAAATAGTGGATATAAATCAATTGAGCTTGCCACCGACGTAATGTTCTTTTATTCACTAAAATGTCTACTTATACTTAAAAACTCATGATATGTAAATATAAGCCTTTTTATTGGCGGCTACAAAACGTACAGTGTTTTAAAAAACAAAACCAATTTCAAACCTTTTTTAATTGCAAACGAAAAGTCCCATTGAAATCTCCTCTTAACAAAAGTCCTACACATTTTTCAATCAAGTCTAAGAACTTAACTGTAATCTCATCTTTACGGCTGCTTAAACTCCTTCTGAGTATTACAGCTCTTAAAGGAAAACAACACATTATATAAATAATTATTTCAGCAAACCTCGATACCGGTGGTAGCTCTCAGCTAAGCAGAAATGCCGCGATCTGAGCAACTGATGTAATCTGAAAGAAATGTAGAAAAAATCTGTTAAACTCCTAGGTGGAGTGGTGATGAAGTAGCTCATCTTACTGAAGTACTTGTAGATGTATATGCGTAACTTATTATAAAATCCAAATCGGATGAATCGAGCTCATCATTCATCTCTCATTTATAGCTGGAGCCAGTGCGGGAAGGGTGGGGATAATTTAACTCAGCCAAGCGTATAAGTAAACCTTGAATTCATTTCAATGTACGGCTATAGACGAGAAGAGAACTGCACTAGAATTGCTTTCCTTCCATTATCCCATCTCTGTATATGATGTGCTCCTTGATTTTTTTATTTTTTATTTTGATGGAAAGTGCTGTAAAAATATCGCTGCCTCTTGTACTTTCAGTATGTGAAGTGTGCTCTTCCAAGAGTAGATACTAGAAAGTCTCAGATGGCTGACTGAATTTTGCAGAAACTGATGCTTCACTGTCAAAATGAGACTCAAGTAGTTGCAAGGTGAAATAACATCCATCGTTCAGTATCTAGTAATCCGTTTTTCAATTTTCTACATGCTGTGCACACATATTGTTGCATTGCATTCTATTCTAATGAGTATTTTTGTAAAAAAGTGTTAAATAGCTTGAACAACTCCTCGATGTCGATTGAAAGGAATTATTTCCTAGTTTCCTTGAAATACGCCGATACAATCGCGAAAGCTAAGGACTAACACCCTGTATATAAAAAAAAACACGTCAAACCATTAATACGAGATTTTCTCTAATTATATAAAATTTCACCAACAACAATATCTCATCAATATCCTGGTCAAGTAATGCAGCATTCCCATACTTCAGTGTAGTGGGCAATTACATTATTTATTATCTACATCTCTTCCAACTACATTCTGGTTAAAGAATGGTTCTTAAGCCGGAATTGTAAGTATTTCAGGAAAACCAAGGAAGCCAGCAAACTGCACCATTGGATGCACAAACTTCACATGTAGTAAAAGGATATTTATCATCTGGACTTGAAGTAGAATAAGCAAACGTACTGAACTGATAGACAAGGAATCTATGTACTCAATTCTCTGTAGGATTACTCGACTACAAGCATCTCTGTGTAACAAACACAAAATGAATTACGAGTATCTTGTATTCCACCTGTGCGACGAGCATCCTATTAGTTTTCCTGCCCTCTCTTTGATTGATATTTTCGTGTGTAGGACGCTTACGAATTGGTATGAAATCTTTCATGTACCCACCAGCAGATAACGATGATTGTGTCGATTTGCCAATTCATGAACATCGAATGCAGATGGTGGCATAAAGTGAAGCAAATATTTTTGAAAGGAAACAGGTATGAGTGTTATCATTTACTTAGCTCACTCTACGCGTGATCTTTTCGGAAAGCTTAAAAAAGGGTACCAGAACACACAAAATGCCTCATTTACCAAATTGACGTAGCAAATTGATTCTCAAATATTTTCATGTTACGAGTACCTAACATAAGTATTCCCATGTACTTTACGCTCTAAGCACATTCCACAGAGCGATGATGATAAGGAACAACATCAACGTTGTTTATATGTATATGTCGATTTGTTTTATTTATTTACCTCCCTCTATTTTTTCTTCCTTTGTATCCTTTTTGATTGATACATTATGGAAGTATAACATTTTACACTCGAAAGATACATCTTACTTTAATCAATTATTGCTAAAGGCGAAAGAGTTCCGCATGAATGACGATCTATGGCACTAAGGGGGTTATTTTTAATTAATTTATTAAACTATTAGAAATCTTAATTACTATTGTTAGTAATAAATAAGTAACTTATTGTATTTACTAATATTAACAACTGCTTTTTAAACTGTCTAATATTTTCTTAAATCTTTAAGAATAATATTTTTTTGTTTGACACTACTTCTATAATTTACAAAATTTAAGAAAAAGCATTAAAAATCTATAGCAGAAGGAACTAAAAACTTATAGTACTCTAAACTACCTACAAAAAAAAACATCATCATCATATTTGTCTCTAAAACCGGTGTCCGGTCCTGGCCTCCCGAAAAAAAACTTTCCACCGGTCCCGATGTCGAGCCGATATCATCCAGTTTTGCATCCCTAAACTCTAGGCGTCCTGGTCTACGCCATCCTTCCAGCGTAGGCTTGGCTGGCCTCGCTGTCGTGTTCCAGAAATCATACCGCAAAGAACCTTACGAGCAGTGTCCTCTTCGCTAATGCGATCTAGGTATCCTGCCCAACGGAGCCTACGGAGTTTCATTCTCTTCACGAAGTCAACATCGCGGTAACGCTCGTAAATCTCGTCATTATAGAGTCTCCGGAATCGTCATTCCTCAAAAAACAACAAGACTTTTCTCTCGAACGCTGCTAAGCGCACAGAATGCTTCTTGCTTAGAACAGCTTTCTGGGTTCTACCAACGATGTCAATGTCGTTTCCTTAAGCGAGTATGTGAATGGACTTATAGAGGTATTTTCCTCTCGCTGTTATGTCGGAGTCGGATCGCTTTCTCCAGTGAAAGGTTTAAAAGAACGCAGACCAGTGCATCCACTTGTCAGAGCCCGTTCTAGAAAATGATAATGGCTTGATAATTATCCGGATACAAGTAAAAGTGGTCGTGGTCAACCTACAGAGTCGTGTCAGTTTATTTGGGATGCCAAATTTGCTCATGGCTTTTTAAAGTTCTTCTCTGGCTATCCTATCACAGGCGGCTTTAAAGTCTATAAGAAGATGGTGTAGTGAGGTGTAAATTTGATCAGTATTTAGATTTGAATAGAATGAAGCTAAACTGGTATGGACCAATGATGACTTTTGGGTCTTGAAGGATAAATGAGGGAATCTTATACGCGGTACTCAACAGCGTTATACCACGATAATTTCTGTAGGTTGTGATTTCTCCTTTCTAATGTATGTGGCACAGGATGCCTCTTCGCCAGTCTTCTGTCATCGATTCTTCCTCCCATACTTGTACTATAATTTCATGAATTTCTGGGTATATTGCAGAGCCTCCTGACTCAATTAGCTCCGCTGGGATACCATCCGATCCCGATACCTTATTATTTTTGAGCCGATATATCGCGCGGCTAATTTCGCCTATGCTTGGTGGCGGCAGCATAATGTGGTCTTCTGTCATTGGCTCCCAATTCCTCCGTTAACTGGCCATTTAGCAAATCATTAAAATGCTCTTCCCATCGCTCTAGGTTCCATTTAAGATCGCCGATCGATCGGTGTATATTGCGTCATTCCGCGGATACGCTTTGGTAGAAATTCCGCACCAGGTACGGTCCTTGCTCTTTGTACTGTTCTTGTTCATGGACGAGATTCTTGCCATAGGCTACTTTCTTTTGCCGGTGAACTGTTTGTTCATATCTTCTGAGTTCTTTATATTCGCATGCGCTAGCGTTCTATGAGGTTTTTGGATTTCTCGGTAGTCATTCCGATCTCTATGACTAATGCCTAAGATGGATTCAGCAGTACTAATGACAGTATTCTTAAGCATTGTCAATTTCTCTTCTACGCCCTACATCTCAACACCAGGACTTACTCTTCCTTCATTTAGGGTGAGTCCTATCGCTTGAGCGTAGTTTTTTCTGGTCGTTTGGGGTTTGTGTTGGTGTTGGCTGTTGCTGACTATTGGCAGACCCTCTGACGGACAGGTAGTCAGACAAAAAGACGGGAAATAAGGTAGACTGTAAAGTTGACGGTCTTATAAACGCTGAATGGATAAAGTAATCAAAGCGCAGTGGGCGTATTTAGATAAATAGAGGACTTATGAATATAAACTCAGTTCCTTAGATAATATAGAAACTGCATCATTCATTGCAGGATTATTTGTTGCTTTTCCAAAGAACAAGAACTCTGTTCTTCTTGGAATAGCAATATCTTTAAAAGCAGTAAATCACGCGCTAGTATCCTTGTATTACCTTAATTATTCAAACGAAGAAAAAAAAAGCCGACAGATCAAGAATTCAGTAATAAACAATACTGCTGGCATCGCACTGCGAACTGCTTAGAAATTCAGAGCAGACCGAAAAGACTCCAGGCCAGACCGACCGACTACTCTGTTTGCAAAAGTCACATCTAATTCTAAGTGACACTGTTGCATCGTATTTGCTTGTGATTTCCTTCTTAGATTGACTTTACTTGCCTGCTATCTATGTATATCAATTCTTATCCATGGTAATTGCAAATGGCTGTATCCAAATACACAGAACTAGTATTTATAAGGACAGCCACACATACACAGGATCTGTTACAAATTCGAAATTTATGGAAATCTCATTGTGTGTCTTGTGTGATGGGAAATGCCGTGCAAGCTGTAGCTCGTAGCTGTACACAGCACGCGCAAGTACATGAGTGCACGACTGCTCTTGGTAGGAATTTTCAGAGTGCATCCTGTGTAAGGAACTCGTAAGCTTTGATTTTTTACTCGCATCTGGTTATCTGAACATAGACGAGATGAATGTTGTCTGATTTAAATGAAAAATAAATTCGCTTCATGCATTGATAAAGCACTGGATGTATTGTTCATGTTCGTGTTTGTTGCTATGGATATCTTGAAGGTGATTATTGTGCGAAGTTTGAATGCTTTAAGCTTCCATAAGTAACACAATTGAACTTGTTGTTAATTTGAACTCACTGTACATTGCAAATAATAACAAATTGAATAGTATTGGGCCAAGAAGTGACTTTTGAGGCACACCATATATTGAGTTATTTTTAAACGGTAAACCTATATAATTTGTCTTTTGGACAAAAACTCTTTTTAAACTTATATTTGACTTTTTTTTTAATAAATCGCAGAGCAGATTTATTTAATTTTATCTAAGATTCGCTTGTTTGATTTTTTAGTAGACTGCAACCACTTTTGCTTAGGGTGCTTATAGAAAATTATAAGGTGGGGTTTTTCTTAAGACTATCAATGGCTTATCAAATATTTACTGCGCAAAATATTTGCGGTTCGTAGATTTGGAAGTAATTGAGAATAATTATCTGTTCCAATAAATAATTTGCAGTGCTTATAATATTTATATACCTATAAGGATATTTATACGCCAAAATTTATAGTTTCTATAGTGCTAACTTTTAAATATGGGAAATTTTTATTATTCCTTATACTGAAAAATATTTGATCTGTTTGTCTGTTTGTCTGTTTGTCTGTTTGTCTGTTTTGTTTGTTTGTCTGTTTGCATGTTTGTTTGTTTGTTTGTTTGTTTGTCTGTTTGTCTGTTTGTCTGTTTGTATGTTTGTATGTTTGTCTGTTTATCTGTTTGTCTGTTTATCTGTTTGTCTGTTTGTCTGTTTGTATGTTTTTCTGTTTGTCTGTTTGTCTGTTTGTCTGTTTGTCTGTTTGTCTGTTTGTCTGTTTTTCTGTTTTCTGTCAAATCATATATTGCCGATTGGAATGTCCTTCCTCGTTTGTTTCATATTTATAATTCCTATCTTTCGTTGTCATCGTTAACAAACTCAAAATGGCTTCACTGCAAAAAATTAAACATTAAACGGTACGTGACAAAAAGGCGTGTATCATGGCGTCTTTATAATTACAATTACAACAACACGAGAATCGCTTAAAAGCAGTATGTTATATCCGAACAATGTTGACAAAGGCGAACAGAGACAAACAAATAAAAAAATTCACATTTTAGGAAAGACTTTAAGATATTTTTGTTCATCTTATTACTGATGAAGGATAGAATCGTAGGAACAACAACAAGAGCAACGGTTCCTTCATTTATTGATTTTAAGTGAATTTACCAAGTGCGCTACTAGGGTAATAACCAGCTACCTGGATGCCACAAGGAGTTTCGACCAAAAATTTAATAATTCAAATTGTGACTATGACTCTGCCCATCGCCAAAACGACAAGAATTTCGCATGACTGCACCCAACACATGCCACAGATGGAAAGATGGCCGTACATGGAAAGTGCTTTTAGTCCTGTATTCATGGCATTAATATAGAAACAGAGTAAAATGCTTTCAGGCAACTGAAATGGTTTTAGCGAAGTGCTGGTTACGACGACCGACCTAAGTTATGTTTGTCGTTTGATCATCCACTTTATTTTTCCAGTTGAGGTTTCCACTTTTCACAGAAAGAAAATTCAGCAAATTTTGAGTTTTCCCATTTCTATTTCTTTCCCGTCCACTGCGTTAACATGAGACGTTATATAAAGAATGGTTAATTCTTGTTATCTCATGGCTAAATAGTTTTTTTTTTTTTTTTATAATTTACGCACGCAAAAAGGGGTTCGCACCCTTAATATGTGCGGCAAAGTAGTTATTTGTGATGAAGGTATTTAGTTCAAGTTTAGATTTTACGAGACACGACGGTATACTAAGCGTTATGTCAGCATCATATTTGGCTCTACGATTGCTATCCGGTCCAGGCCTGCCGCAAAAACTCATTTTCCAGTGGCAATCCTGCTCTACGCCATCCTTCTAGCGTGTGCTTGACTCCCTGACTCCCTGTCGTGTGCCATAAATTCCAACATCAAGGTAGCGCTCGTGATTTAAGGGTCTCCGGAAAGAACGTCCTCACAGAAGGGACCAGCAACTATCTGCAACTTCTTCCTCTCGGAGCAGAATAGAGAGATTTTTTCTCAGCTGCCAAGTTTCGGATCCATATGTTAGGAGCTTTAATGTTATGGTTTAAATTCCTGAATTTGAAGAGTCTTGACAGAATAAGTAGCATTAGTTGACTCTACGCAACCGTGTGCGTATTTCTGGATCTACGCTATAATCGGATGCTACAAATAAGCCGAGAGAGATATAGGATTGCACCACATCCACTATCTTACGATACGATACGATGGGAATTGTGGGTGTGTATAATCTACTTGTTCCGCGACCTGCATGGTACACTATCCCCCATCCACTATCTTAACTCAAGGTCCAATATTACAAATTCTGCTTGTAGATCTGACCATCAGTAACTTTATTTCGCTCTCATTTATGTGCATCCCAAGAGTTCATGCCGCCTACTCTATCTTAATGAAAGGTTCTTGTACAGAACTCCTTTTACTTAACGTCCACGCTGTGCCAAAGCATATAGCCGGGGATTATAAGGGTACGAACCTCACTTTACAGGTTCGCAAATTAAAAAATAAAAACACTTGGGTTTCTATCAGTGATGGTAATTTCGTTTGGATGTGAATAGACACATAGCCTTCATATCGGTGTCTCGGATCACTTTCTCCAACGCTAGGTTGAAGAGGACGCATGCCAGTACATATCCCCTTGTCGGAACCTGTTATAGAAGTGTAATGGTCTTGATAATGATTTAGTTACATTTACTTGACTTTAAAATCTGGTTAATCTACATAGTCAGGTCAGTTTATTTGAGATGACGTATTCTCTCATAGCTTTAAAAAGTTTTACCCTATTTTGGAACTGCAGACATTTTTGCATCGCGCTCCTAAGGGTGTAAATCTTCTATGGAACAATGATGACTTTAGCATGTGAGGCTTTTGTATCTTGATGAATAGAGAAGAAACTATATGCGCGGATGTGAGATCGGCGATCAGACTACCCACTTGCAGTATGAATAACGCGGTGTATATTGCATCATACTAAGGACCCTTTGGCTCCAGGTCTCGCTCTATTTGCTGTCCTAATGGACTGCTAATTTTATCTTCTATGCAGCTTTATATTCCTCGTTTCATGTTTTTTGAGATAATTGCATTGCTCTGTACGCAACATTCTTACATCCATTATCGAACTATTTGATCCGATCGTTACGACTACTGCCTAAAATGGAAATGGGCGCGAGTTCATACCTCTTCTTCGCTCTGAATTTCAGCTGCATGAATAACTTTCCCATCATTAAGTGCAAATCCTATCATTATGTCTGATCTGTTTGTTACAAAAGTCAGCCATTCTGTCTCGAATCTGATTCGCAAATGCAGTCTTTCTTGTCTTCGGATCACCCCACCAACGAGATAGTGATTCAGGTCGACATTGGCACCTTAGTACGTTCGAACTGTTATCAGTTTCGTGCTGTGACAGCGGCCTATTAACGTGGTCTAACTAGTTGCGAATTGTGGTTTGGTGTAAATTTTTACTATTTTCCCTTCAAAAAGCTTAACTTCATTAGCTATGAATATAGATTTGCTCAGTCAAGAGCACTTCCATATTGAATGAACTTCCATATCAAGTCAATAACCTTTATTTACTATAAAAAGTACTCAACAAAAAAATTGCAGAGATTTTATTAAACCAAGCATTAGAATGAACCAATAAGATTCTTACCTCAATATAACAAAAAGAAATTTAATTATTCAGCGTTCCCCAAAGCGAATGATTTCAATTTCCACTTCCTGTTTTCCTGTTGCTGTCGTAAATCTTTTCGTACTCCGTGGAAAGAACAAAGTAACAAAACCAACTAACTAACTAACCAACCTCATATACAATGTCGTTCATAATTAAAAAATTTGATACGAATCCTTTTTAATCTTTCTGGTTTGGTATTGTTACCCGGAAGTAACAATCGGTACGACTAGATGCGATGTGAAATCTTCTGCCGCATCCATCATACAGAGGTATTTCTTATCTCATCATCACGAGAGATAGAGATACACAAACACATCTCTCTTCTTCACCCATACACAAACGAAATGAACTTTGTTCTTCGTATATATTTATTAGCAAAGTCCTTGCAACACTGCTCCAGTAGACAATTCTCCCGTGTCTCCCGTAGAATAATTAAACTGAACTGCGAGGCAAGAAAAACGAAAATCATAAAGAAAGTAAATGAATCATCCGGTTTTTCCTTTTTTTTTGTCTCCGAATGTTTGCGAATTGAGAAATTCACTCTCTAATTCTCCACCATAGGTATACTCTGTGTAGATGGCAGAAAAATAAATCCTTGATCCTTGCAGTTTCAATTAAAATTGTTTTGTTAAGCCGCAATGTTGCGGTTGTTGCGGTGAATTGAAAACGAACTTTTTAGATGAAATTTTAAACACTTTCTCCCATGCTAACAAAGCTGTGCATCGTACCGTATTAACATATACAGTGAAACAAGCAATTAAAAAACTCATCAGAATTTTGCCACGTTATTGCAATTTTTTTACCGGACACACGAAACTATCAAAGAATGGATATCTACGATATTTTTATTGAGCAAAACTAAAGATGTGCATGCGAGCAAAAAACAGATTTGCGAAAGCGGGTAGAACCTATAACCCCTAATAGCACAAATTAATTCTTCGCGCGCATTATTCGGAACGTTTCAAGTAAAAAGCTTCTTCCACTATTACCTTGAAGCTAAATTGGTGCAGACTGGTGCCTAACATTTGTGATAAGAAAATGTTAGCTCACCTCAAAATGAAAATTTTAATTATCTTTCAGGGAGTTCAGTGAGTTGTTAAATTGTCTGGTCTCTTGAATTTTTTTTTTGCGAATTTATAAAAAGAATATGGGAAAATATGGAAATTAAGAAAATGGCTTATTGGAATTTAAAAAACCTAACCCGAAATCGTTGGCTCTATTTACAGTCCAAAAAAAGTTAGCTATATGAGATGTTACATTGGGGTGCAGTTAAGAGTATCCTACCAAATTCCATTGTTCTCGGAGTTCTATGTTTCAAGTGAGCTTAAGTTCCTATTTTCATAGCAACAAATATGATGACGATCCTTGCGAGAGCTTTATGGAAAGTTATTCTTTCTTTCCTTTACTCCACGGGGAGCATAGGGCGTCGACAAATGCCCGCCAACGAACTCGATTTATCGCCTGAGGTTTCAAGAGACGCCACTCTGTCCCCTGGTATCTTGCTTCCTCTCCAATTGTCCTTATCCGTGTCTTGCTAGGACGGCCAACTCGTCGGCTTCCTTGTGGATTCCAGTCGAGCGCTAGTTTCGTAATGTCGTCCGCCGGCTTTCTCAAAGTGTGGCCAATCCAGCTCCATTTTCGTCGTCTGATGGTGATCGCGATTGCCTCCTGCTGCGTTACTCTCCACAAGTCTTGATTGGAGATAATGTCCGGTCACCTTATTCTCAGTATCCTCCTTAAGCACGTGTTGACGAAGACGTTGAGGTGCGTCGCAATTGACTCTGTGGCTTTCCACGGTTCGCAGCCATACAAGAGTACTGAGAGAACGTTAGATTTGAACGTTAGTAGCTTCAGATTTCGGGAGATTTGCGAGGAGTTCCAGATATTATTTAGAGCCTTGTTTACACGAGAGCACACATCCAAGTTAGCATCATCATTTTTTTGACATCCAGCTGCCCAAGTAACAAAACTTATTGACTCGAGAGATCACATGTTTCACTAGCGTTAACGTGAATTAGTTTTGTTTTTGAGACGTTGATTTTTAGTTAGCGTGGATTTCTAGTCAATTTAATTTTTACTCCATGTCACCCAGCGATTGTCATGGGAGACAGATATCATCGGTATAATTCTGGTCTTCAAGGCGGTGAAAAATATTCCATGGCAAACCCGATGGAGTACGGGTTACTATCTTCATTAACCAGTCGATGACAGTTGTGAAAAGCAGTGGTGAGAGGGTGCACCCTTGCTTGACTCCCGAGTAGATGTTGAAAGGTGAGCCAAGATGACCGTTATGAATGACGCAGCATGTTTGAGTCGCGGTACAGCTCCCTATGATGTTAATGATTTTTTCCGAAACACCATAGCTAGACAAAATCTGTCACATCATGTTTCGGCCTACGCTATCAAAAGCGCATTTAAAATCTACAAAAACCATGCACAGAGGTGAGAGATACTCAACTGACTGTTCAATGATTATACGCAGGGTGTTAATTTGATCAGTACAAGAACGGTTTGGGGGAAATCCTGCTTTGTTCATTTCTCAAAATTGGCTCTAACGCATTCCGTAAGCGCCTAGCTATTATAGAGAAATCACTTTGTTTATGGTGTTAAGCAGGGTAATTCCTCTCCACTTTTCGCAATTGCTCAAAACACCTTCCTTGGGGAGTTTGACTATTAAGCCTTCTTTTAACGACAATGGAATGGTTTCAGATTCCCAGATAACTTTATACATCGCATGCAATGTTCACGTAGTAAGCTCTACTTCGGCTTAAAGGAGCTCTGCGTAGATGTTGTCATTGCCTGCTGCTTTACCTGATTGCAGTAAATGAATTGCAGTCCTTATCTCATCCAGCGAAGGAGTAGCCTATTAGGGTGAATATGTGGGTTGATGGAAGTGCCTGGCGAAGAACTATTCCAAACATTCTTAAAATGTTCTATCCAGCGGGTTAATTGTTGTTCCTGCATAAGGATCATAGAGCCGTCTATTGCAGGGTAGTTAATGTGGTGTATCTTGTTGGAAAATTTACGAGCGAGTTGGTAGACTGTGCTATATTGTCTACTATCAGAGGCTTGCTGTGCTTGTGTTGCGATGTCGCTTAGCCATGCTCGTTTAGACTCTAAGGTTTGGGGCTGTATCTCAGAGAGAGACTATTGTACGCGGGATACATATTGCAGTTTCACATCTGGGTCTTTCAGTGGGACTTCATGTGGTTGAGTGGACCGCGAGCTTAAATCGCACACTGCCAACCACAAGGTGGTGGTCGCTGTAGACGTCGCCTGCTCTTTGGGTTCTAACATCCAGCAACGATGATCGCCACTTACGGCTTATAGCGATGTGATCAATCTGGTTGTGATCAGAAGAGGTCCAGGTGGCTTTTTTGGATGTTTTTTTGGGGAAAAATTGTGCCTCCAATGATTAGGTTGCGATCAGAACATAGATCAGCAAACCTTTCACCATTTCACATGTCATGTTTTCCCATGACATGTTCCCAATCACTGTTATCGCTACCTACTTTTGCGTTAAGGTCACCCATCAAAATAACAATTTCACTTTTCCATAGTTGATCCTTTTCTTTTTCTTCAGAGGTTTGGTGCGTTAACTAGAACAAACACGACCTGTCGAGCAGCAGATTTAAGCCTTGCAATGATAATTCTATCGGATATTGCTTGCCAGTCCTGTAACGATCTTCTCGCGGCTTTAGAGAGTAGAAATCCTACTCCATTCGCATGGTGTTCTTCTGCAGGCTTACCCGAAAAAATTAGAAACTCGCCGGTAGAAGATCGTTTTTCCCCTACTCCAGGCCATCTCACCTCACTAAGACCAAGAATATCTAGGTGGTATTTATGAAATTCTTTTGTTAATTGTGCAAGCGTTGTTGTCTTGACGAACGTGCGAATGTTCCAATTCCAAAACGTGTCCTTTTCCGTGGGCCAAAGGTCATTGTTGATAAATTCGATATGTATCCGAGGCTTGTATCGGATGTTTCAACAGGTGCGCTTCAAATTTTCTCCGATAGGGACGGCGAACGACGCCATATTTTTTATTGTTCTTTTGTTATTTGGAAACTTCATTAGTATACATTTTACTATGGAACGCTACACATGTGAACAGCGATTGCAAATTGTGCAAATTTTTTATCAAAATAATCGTTCTGTTGCCGCTACTTTAAGAGCATTACGGCCATTTCAAAATCATCTTCAGCGATGAGGCTCACTTTTGGCTAGAAGGATTTGTCAACAAGCAAAATATGCGTTACTGGGCAGAAAGCAACCCACACGTGATTCATGAGGCACCGTTGCATCCTGAAAAAGTCACTGTTTGGTGCGGATTACATGCCGGCGGCGTCATTGGGCCATATTTTTTCATCGACGATAACGATCGCCACGTTACTGGAAATCGGTACTTCGTAAAACGTGCACGCGGTGGTCATGCAAAAGAAATCGAGTTTCATACTTAAATGTATCATATGTATATGTTCAAATTCGTTAATAAAAAAAAAAGTTAGTTCGAAAGTCGAACAGTTTGTGTTTTATTCAAAAAAAAGTTGAAGTGCTCTTATTGAAAAACCCTATATTAGTTTCAAGAATCAATTAATATTCAGTTGAGTGCTGATTGGCCAACCGCAACCTAGGTCGACATGAAGCGCCGCCGACAAAGGCAAGTCGACCAAAGCTAATACAAATCGGATTGGGTACCGAAATCGTTAACTTGATTTGGCCGAGTATCCAGTGACGCGACGTGGACGCATAAGACAGGAGTTGTGATGCGAGAGGCTTATGACATGACTGTCTATAATCGCGTCATCATCACCGTTTGTCACAAAGATCCTTTTAGGAATCATTTATTACGCCCTCAATAGGCTGCCATTTTAAATTAAGAAGTGAAGCACTTTTCCAACTGCTGTTTGAGAATAAAATATGCCAACCATTTGATCCAACCACCACCATCAATGCATAAACAAAATTTTACTGTGCTTTTAAGATATTTTCAACACGAACACATTTTCGCAATTGGGCACAATTAGTCGAAAGAGCAGAAGTCTTCTAATTACCATGAAAAATCATTTTCCTGTTTCTTGGGACTTTTGGAAAATGGAACCAGCGAGCCAACTTCATCCAACAGGACACCAAATGATGGGAAACTTCAAAACAACCCTAATAAAAATTAACAACATTGCCAAAAACTTAAAATCCCAGAAATACGAAAAATGACCCCTGTACCACAGTCACCATCATTGGTGTGTCAGTGGGGATAGTGACTATAAAACACACAACGCACAGACAAATTCATAGAAGCGTGTCATGGAAATAGGAAATTATCCTTTTTCTGCCATGTTCGTGTAGAGTTTCACTGAGAGAAGCAACAGAAAGCCGGGCGAAATTTTAATAGATTTGCACGCTATGTGGACGCGTGGATAAAAATTATTTCTACTGGAAACTTTTCACACGACACGAAAAATTAATTTTGTGGTTTCTGAGGAAACAGGGGACAACATAAGTTTATGCTTGGCTTGTTTGGCAATCATTTGATTATTCTCTTTCCACTTCAAAGAAAAATAAGTAGGAATTAGTGCTGTGTTCTCCACCTCATCGCTTTGAGTCTTTTAACACTCTCTGACATGTAGGTCGAGGGAAGATGATGGGTGAAGAAGCTGCCTGAGTCCTTTCTTCAAATTATTGATACACGATCTATAGATTCCATTGATGCTTTCTTATTTTTTGAGGTGTTAAAGAATAGAATCAGTGGAAATATCTCCAGGGAAACACACAATGATAAGTAAATCGTAAAATGAAGAGCTAGCGAATTTGTATTACCCTTTACCCGTTTAAAGCTTCTAGAAAGGCTTTCGGACAATAGACCCATCCAGAAAATTCTAGAGGAGCAATTCTATACTCGAAGCCGGAACTGTGCTCACAGCTCCAAGCTAAACGGTAGAGTAGGAGATAGAGTCTTCTTTGGAAAACGGAATATGAACTCATCCGTTCATCTCCCAGATTTCCGCAGAACATAACAAGCTGAGATTATAGCGATTCAGGACGTCCTGACTGGGTTTAATTACAGTTTTTTACACAATTGTCTTGATATGTCACATATGAAGGTGTTCTTCTACATTTAATTTGCGAACTCCGACTCTTTATATCTTCAGTCGATATTGTAATTTATATGGACAGCATGGTGTCATTGAAATCTGTTTCCTGACGTTAACAGTGGCATTGTCAGCATTTCAACAACCGTATAGTCTGGATAGGCAGGCAAAGAACATACCTCGGTTGAATATCCAAATATGAAGATAGTCTGGGTACCTGGTCAGTCGGACGTAATGGGAAACAGCAACGCGGACTATCTTGCTACATGCATGGTGCTACTCTGCAACTGGTAATTGAAAGTGTGGGAAGGTCAATTACAACACTAAGTATAGCGCTTCGAAAATAGTGGAAAGCCTTGGTATACTAACGGTGGAGGACCATAGTCATATGCAGTGTAGCAAGACACGGATGTCCAAAACTGGATTTAGGTCGCACTGGTTCATTTGTTTCTCTGCAAAGACGAGACTTTCGAACAGTCGTAGGGATACTAACAGAACAGTGTAATGTATTTCTAGAAGTAGATATTTTTTAATAAAAATGTATTTGTTGTTATTTACATGACAAAGTTAACTATGAGCTATTCCAACTACAATATAAGTTTACATTATTATTAATAAAGAACATTTTAATTACAATAATGCTATATCTATACATACAAAAGTGAAACGCTGTATGTAGTTCCCAATGGACTGCCAAACCCTTAAAGCAGTCGCGTTCAAACTTTGCGTATGGGTTTTTTTTTACCATAATAAGCACTTAATAGACATCTCCTTGGTAACAAACTCTGGCCTTGGAGTCAACCCTGGAAAGACTGAAATGGTATTGTTCACCACTAAATCAAAAATATCGTAACTTTCAAAAACTCAATGCGAAAAGTCTCAGCCTTACCCCGAACGCCAAATATCTCGGAGTAATCTTGGATAGGAAGCTTATCTGGAAGGCTTACATAGAGAGCACCGTGTGTGGCCCTATATGCCAGCAGCAAAACCATTGGCAGGAAATGGCAGCTCTCTAACAGCTGTTGTACGACCAATTCTTATCTATGGAGCCAGCGATGAAGAAGAAGTACAAAACCACCAAACTCAGCCGGTTACAGCGATCAGCAGCAGTAGGCATCACAGGAGCTATACAGTCTTGTCCGACCGAGACCCTTAGCACTATCTTGCACCTACTACCTCCTGACATATTTATCAAGTATGTTGCGACGTGCAGTGCAGTACGACTCAGAGAACCTGTGTGGTATGTTACTAGACCATACGGGCACTGTAATATACAGCAGACAGTGAAGGCACGATACCGTTATCTACTGACTATTGCATCCCTAAATTTAGCTTGAAATCCTCGCTTAGCGTCGAGTTTCCTACGAGGAGAAAGTGAAAAGATGCGGCAGTAACTGGGCAAATTGACGCAACAATATTCACTGACGGAATATTCACGACGGCGTAGTCGGTGCAGGTATCTTCTCGGATGATCTAAATCTGTCATGGTCATACAAGCAACCCGATTCAGCTAGCATTTTTCAGGCATTTACGGCAATTAGGGAGGCTTGCAGGGCACTAAGGCTCCGAAACGCACAAATCAGAAGGATTGGTACATGTGTTGCTAGCCAATTTGCCATAAGGGCGATTTATGCTACCACAATAAACTCGATGTTAGAAATTTGTTATTTATTTCTTTTATATTTCTGTATTTTTATATATATATTTCTGTCGCCTGATCAATACCACTATGGCTGCGTCCACGACACGAAATTTCGGTTGCAAAGTCAAACAATTATAGCAATAATAAGTTAATTTTGTTGCTGTTGTTAAAAACATTTCCTCGAAGTTTATTTTCGATCAAAAATACATAGATTTTCTCTCACTAAACCGAGCAGATCCTTAGAATACATAATGCAGAATAGTAAGGGTGCATCTTGTTATTTGCAAGGTTTTCTTGATCGCTTGAAAATATGGATGACATTTATTTGGGCGAGAAGTTCTTTCAACTGGACCTTACAAGTTGACACTTTTACTAAGGAAAACCTTCTATCTGTTGTAGTTGAGAAATAGCAACTTCAATACAATTCAAAAGACAAAAACTTTTGATTTACCCTCATGTTTTAATTTGCAAGGTGTTTCTTGTAGAATTCAGTTCCACCAATAACAAATTTTCATTTACCGCAATATAATATACCAGCCCACACCCTAAAGATGTGTTCATTGCCATGTGGTATCTTAGTCGTTCGCCCTTCAACTTTTAATTGAATTGCAAAACTTCCTACAGCAGCTGCCTTCTATCCTTATTTTTTCGGTCTTTTTGAATTCTTAAATCTTAATTACGATGATGTTTCATGTGCTCTATTTGGTGAAATATCTCAAATCAGTTTAGCCACACACTCTCATATAAATAATCCAAACGTTATTGGTGTCCACCTTATTCGATGTGTTTGTGTGTTCCACTAGAGCCGAGAATATGGGTCATATGGAATGACACTAAATGATCTGGATTCTGGAATAAATTCGGACATAAATATTCGTAGCTGTCACGGATGCCGAGACCAATCTTGAGAGTCCAATGTGAAGGTCGTGTGTTTTGGCTAAATACCCTAGTACCCTCCTTCGCTGTCGTCATTGTCGTCAAGACAGACATTGCCTGACACATTTTGTGAAAAGTAAAAATCACATCCGTAAATGCTCCATTTGTCTTCTTCATGGAAGAAATAAGATTTGAAAATAGTAAAGCACAAAAACACACATAGAACGGGTACGGGCTCCGTTGGCTTCCTGAATGTGCACAAGCTGCAGGACTATAGTATGCATACAGGTATGGAACATAAATTCCGCAACAATCTGATGGTATAAGGACAGGACATATTTATTTTGTGTTCAGTGAGAGAGAAGCATAGAAAAGTAAAACGAATTCCTCAACTTTGACGTTATGTGATGAGAACGAGAAAACAAAGGATCCTTATAAATACTTGTGCAGTGGTTGGTTACTAACTTCCGGATGAAGATTTTCTAATTGAGATTGTTTTGAGAAATGAACTTCAATTAGAAGGAAATTTTTATTTTTTTTTGTCATAGTTGTTCCCTTATGTTGTATGCGGTACCCAAAGGTGCTATGCTGTTACTTGTCGTGCATGACACACAGACTAAGAAATTAACTAATATAACTTAGAGATTTCTGTGTTGTTCTTGGACGTGTGTGTGTATTAAATAATCTTCAGTACGCAATGTGCGTATCATTTTATCAATTCATCTATGAAATTAGTTTCACGGATGTCGTATCTCCCCTGAATTTAAATGTCCTACGAATGTTATAAGATATAACACATGGATTCGTCAAATTTCTACTACTACGACTACGTAAGTAGTCACGTAATTTGGATACTCAATAGTGAATGCTGATAAATGAAAAAAAGTACTTGTTAGACTTTCACATACTGTAAAAGTATGCACTTAATGTGAAATTTATGTGCCAATGATATAATTAGTGGGGGCCGTGAGTCTAGTGGCTTGTACGTTACCTCTGAGTAGGAGTTACGAGCTTTGAATCCCAGAAACACTAACAATCTTTTACACGGGTTCACCTCTCGCGAATGTCTGACAAACGTCCGAGGGTAATAATTGTCACGAAAAGCTTCTCAACTCGCCATTACAACACTCTTAATGTCTTCTACAAGCACTTGCGCTTAATCATACAATACTGAACGTGATATCTACAAGGCTATAATATTATATGTATATTGGTAAAGTGGCATACAATTACTGGCTACACATAAATGAAAGCTAAACAAAGCATGCATGGTGGTCGCGTTTATAAACCGACAACATTAAACATTAGGTTATCATTTATACCTTTAGTGAACATGTCTCCTTCAAGAATAAGAAAGATTGCGCCAACTTTGTGGGACAAATATATTTGGTTTCAGTTTTCAGAATTTTTGGAATTTTTTTAACAAAACTACTTTATGTATAATAATATTCGGCGCGAGAGACCGTTGCGGCCCAAGGGCGAGCTTCTTGCGACCATTGTATTTTGCGAAGTTAAGCAATGCTTCCGTTTTGACCACGTCGCATTTGTTGACTATACCGAAATCTTCCCCCGTTCAACCGAGGTTGATGAGGCCTCCAGTTTAGTCGATTGACAATCTTTCATTCTGAATAACCTACGATTTAGCCATAGCTAGCTAGCCAAGAATATCACTTTTGATAACATCGTACTACTCCGCTCCTCCTGGTTTCCAAATATTACTCCGAGTAATTCGATCTATACGTAGTCATAGTACAAGGTGGAGCAAAAGTAATGTGATAATGTGAATGTTCTATAATTATGGCAAGTGACGTCAAATGCCATTGTTCTTTGACAGCAAGCAATGGAAAAACGCGGAATTACTGATTTTGTTAGTTTTTTTTTTCATTTCTGCAAATTCACATTATGACATTACTTTTGCCTCACCTTGTACTATGGTATTCTGCACAGAAAGTATTAAGTATAACTTTGTATGAAACGCTCTTGTATTATTGAAGAACAGAAAAACCAAAAATAAAGAGACAAATCTGAACGCTTACTTGACTTGAAATATTCCTTAAATTTTTAATAAAAGGAAAAGAGTAGAAGGAACCCTGGATGACTGGCGAGTAATCTGTTTTATTTTCTGCTTTTCGAAAAAAGTCACTCTGCGCGAGGCTGTCCGGTATAAAAATCATCCGTTTCATAACCCATCTATTTTGCACTTCGTTCTTCGGGTACAAATTATATATAAACACGCCACACAGTCATTTATTATTTGTTAATAATGGCCAAAATATCTGTATTTGTGGTCGGAGCTATTTCAAAGCATTTTCTTTCTTCCGCGCTTCACACGTGCCACATGCGACTCGAGACACACGTCCTATCAAAAAAGGCCCCTGATATTGAGTGGCTCACAAAAGTTAAGCCCTCTAGGTCATGTGAAAAGTGGTTAAAAAAAGTTATTAAAAAATCAAGAAAATAACGCGATTACAACCCATCGCACGTGCCACACGCGAAACGAATGCGTCAAACTTGGAATATAAAAACGGTATTTTGGACTTAGATACTCATTTCAACTCTCTAATTCGTGTGGAAGGTGGTTAAGAAGGACCTCAAAGATGTCAGCACATCACACGCGCTACATGCGACACGTGTCATACACGGAATATAAAAAACACTATTTTGGACTTAGACACTCACAAAATTTCAGCTCTATAGGTCGTGTGGAAGGTGGTTAAAAAGGACCTCAAAGACGTCAGCACATCACACGCGCTACATGCGACACGTGTCATACACGGAACATAAAAAACACTATTTTGGACTTAGACACTCACAAAATTTCAGCTCTATAGTTCGTGTGAAGGGTGATTAAAAAGGACCTCAAAATGGTCCAAAATACAAACAAAAAGGGGTCAAGACAAGTTAAATAAAAGTTTTTACTAAAGAAAGTCACTTTACAAAAAGCCATCGTCTTGCAAATCTCAAATTAATTTTCTCATTTTTATTCCTCTTATTTCAGATAACGTTTTATAGAAATGAATGGCTTATTGTTGTGGACAGTATAACAACTAAACCGCGAACAATCAAATAATTGGCGTGGGCACGCGAAATAACTGCATGTTTGCGTATAACGTTTTTACAAACTACGCCAATAATAATAAAAAAAAGATTGTAAATTTGAGCGTTTAATATCATCATCATATTCGGCCGTACAACCACCGTGTTCCTGTCCTGGCCTCCAATTATTAAACATATATCAATAAACAACTAATTACCCACCCAACACAACCAATCAAAAACCTGCCCAACAAAATGCATTTATTTGGAACTTTCGCAGTAATCGTAATCTTGTCACAGGGTGAGTGAAGCATTACATTTTTTTTTTATATATTTTCATTACTAAGAATGAGTTCAATTACAAAGCAGATGCTTGTTTAGTAAGTTAAAGAGTTACCGAATTTTTTTTACATCAATTTCTAAATTTTACAGTAGTATATATATATATATATAAATGATATTTAATATAATATTTAAGATGATATTTAATGATAATATAATAATATCGGCGCGACAGACCATGCGTTCAAAAGCCTGGCTTCTCGCAACCATTTGTGTTGAGCATGCATATTTTTGCACACAAATGGAGGGACCTACAATTTAATGCCGATTCCCAACGGCGAATTGAGAAGCATTCAGTGACAAGTTATTACTCTCGGACGTTTGTCAAACTTTCGCGAGAGGTGGGACACCATGAAAAATACTTTGGTGTTACTGGGATTCGAACCACGAAGCCCTGCTCAGAAGTCCATGCTCCTATTCACCGAGCCACGGCGCCCCACAAGAATCAAAACGCACTTCTTATGTATATGGGCGGAAAATAAACCTTCCTTTGCTTGGGAACTTTTTCTCGCGATTCGTATCTAGAAAGAAGATGAAGATGATAATGGAAATGTTTCCTTAGCTTTGCAGGGTAAATTTATACTTGGGAGTAGCTCTTGCAGTCGAAAAGGCTCATTTGATTTTTTCGATAATTTATTAAAGGCGGAAAACTGAGCTTAAAGAAAAGAAAGAATCTAGTCTATTCAACAGGTCATTTGATAGTTCGAACATAGCATCGACTCCACTCCTCCCATTTATCAGTGTCGGTGAAACAGTAATTAGCATCGTTAGGAGGACCGGGTTCAAGTCACGGCACATTCAAATTTTTAGCACCGCGCTGATCAACTAGATTCTAAATATAAAATATACGAGGCAACTGACCGTACTTCCGGACGTAAAGTTAATATAGAGAGTTTAGAAATTGATCGAGAAATCCTTCTTCCTTTGAGCCACTGGCTTAAAGTTTTATGAAAGCAGTAAACTCATAGAGGCTGATAGTTCAAGCTCTTTCAAATATATGTTTTTGAGACAGAACCATTGCTAATGAAAATTTGAAAATTTAATCAGCTTCCCTTCCTAATATTTCCATATTTTTGCTTATTGTTTCATTATATAAAAGAAGAAAGCTTTAGCTTGCTTAAGTTTTAAACAGTACTTCCTTAAACCAAATCGTAGGAGAAATCAGGCACAGGATATAACCAATATGTCCCTATGGAAAGTTAATGAAGTAACCAGAATAGATTTGTATTTAAAAACACACACATCATTTGACTTATCTAGATTTAAATTACTGAATGTTTAATGTGGAATCCAAACTTTTTGGACTTGCTGTGCATATACAGGGTCCGCCATCTAAAGTTTTTTTTTTAAACTAGTGCTTATTTCGTGGATGGTAACACTTAGCTCATATCTGATTTGACAGATAGTTAGTTGTATCCTTCCGCTGAACGAATATGGTTGTGTATACGCTTGAACAATGCTGGAAAATATTGCGACATTACTTTGAAAATCATGGTAATGTTGCAGAATGTGTGCGAAAATTGCGTACGGATTTTGGAAGAAGAGAAGCCCCGTCAGCTCCGTATGTTCGTTATCTTGTGAAAAAAGTGAAAGAAACTGGCATCCTCATCGATAAACCAAAGCGTGAAAAGCCCAAAACAGTGCGTTCACCCGAGAATATTGATGCTGTGGCAGAAAGTGTGCGTGAAGCGCCATCAACATCAATTCACCGTCGTTCTCAACAATTGAACATTTCGGAGACATCATTGAGACGAATTTTGCATAAAGACCTTGGTATGACGCCATACAAAGTCCAATTGGTTCAGGAGTTGAAGCCAACTGACCATCCAATGCGTTTTCGCTTCGCTGAGTGGGCCTGCGATCGACTTACAAAAGATGCCGATTTTGCCAAAAAAATCATCTTTTCGGATGAAGCTCATTTTGATCTTGGCGGGTATGTAAACAAGCAAAATTGTCGCATTTGGGGCACAGAAAACCCGCACGCATACATTGAAAAGCCGGTACACCCAAAACGAGTCACTGTTTGGCCCGGATTTTGGTCCAGAGGCATAATTGGGCCATTTTTCTTCGAAAATGAGCAAGGAGTGGCCGTTACAGTCAATGGCGATCGTTATCGGGCCATGTTGAACGAATTTTTGTTCACAAAAATTGAAGAGGAGGATATTGGCAACATTTGGTTTCAACAGGACGGCGCTACGTGCCACACAGCCGAAGCTACACTCGATGTTTTGCGCCCTGTTTTTGAAGATCGCATTATCAGTCGCAGAGCTGATGTCGTTTGGCCACCTCGGAGCTGCGATTTGACACCGTTGGACTATTATTTGTAGGGTGCCCTAAAAGATAAGTGTTACGCCGACAAGCCAGAGACAATTGACGCTTTAAAGGACAATATTCGTGAAGCCATTGGTGAAATACAGCTGCACACAATCGATAATGTGCTTAAAAATTGGACCGATCGTGTAGGCTGCTGCATGGCCAGTCGAGGCAGCCATTTGAATTATTATGAAATTATTTTCCATTGTTAACCGGAAGGATTGTACTTTCAAATAAAAAAAGAAATTTGAGAAAATATTCAGTAGTTTTTTTTTAGCATTTTCAAAAAAAAGTTATTTGGCGGACCCTTTATAACTGCAAGTGTAGTGCCTTGCATGAATATAAGAGAGATGTTATATAATGGAGACGAAATTATAATTCAGTGGGACATATTCTACCGTATAAAGTATAACAATAAACGCATTAATAGAGTCCTTAAAATATTTTATTAACAGACAGTAGAAGAAATAAATACTCTGACACACAACTCTGACACCCATATCTCATACATAATTCAATAAAAAAACAAATATAATTCAAATTTGACTTTTTCACAACATAAAATAACATTAAAATGCGATAAGAGGTTTCTCGTTTTCTCTCCTTCTCGCTGGCGCAATTAACCCGTGACCATCCACTACTCATTCAAAGAACAAAAAATAACTTCACAAAACCACTCAAATGAAGCTTTTCGAATTAAAACAACAGAATGAGCCATTCCGCCTTCTAAACACGATGCGTGTAAGTTCATATTTAACCCGGAGGAAAGTGTAACACATGGAACACTTGTCTCAGTACACAGTGCTGTTGTTTTGTTTCGTTTGTATGCAAAGCTCTCCTCTCGAGAATAATTAACAATAATTCGTTTTCATATATGGATGTTTGTTCCTTTAATTGACCCTTGGGCTGGTTGTTATAAGCCGCAGACACACGCAAACACATAGTCTGACAGTGTTGTGGAAATTTTTGTTGTGAGACATCTTTGTGCTCATTCTTATTCATCGTGGTGTTGCTTTTACATTTGAAATATAACTTTTCAGCGTGTGTGTGTGTGTGTGTATAAGATAAGAGCGGTATGTAGGTTATCTTTCTGTTTGGTATGTAAATTAAATAACAAAATTTCTAACACATGTTTTTCCCGTTTTGTTTCGAGTGCCCTGTCCCTGTATATGATGTTTATCCTGCTGGATGGAGAAGCAAGCAGACGAAACATTCGGAAGTAATTTGTACTTTTAAATTGCTGCCAAAGGATTGACATTTATGACATCTGGAGCTTATTGTGGAGGATTTGCTTTTTGGTCGAGGGTGTTAACGTATCCGGTGTGAATATCACTTAATCATTTGCAGCGATTATGTAGGAAGATTAATTAATTTGTGAAATTTTGTAATCCATCATTTAATATTGACATTTGAGGCCGTTAGCTTGAAATAAACCAAAAAAGAGTTATGATTAAATATGAACCAAGGAATTGGAACTTTCTTTCAGACTAATAACCCTATTAAAGGTACCAACAATATCGCTTAAGTAGAATCCTCAGATATTATAAGGTCCTTTATCCTCTTATATCGGGTGTTTTTTGAAGCAAAATATAAATTAGGTACACGAAACGATTTTATATAAATTTGGCTAGTTTGGATAATAAAGTAAATTTGCAAGCGTTGCTCAAGCGTAAATATATTCATGATAATTTGCCAGAGTACACTGATAATAAATGTCAAACCATCAAACGTATGCGGTTTCTAGAAATGAATTTCAACTCCCTTTAACTCCTCAGATGCCTTCTTCCACAGTTCATAAGTTCCTCGGTCGTCCCGCTCTTCCTTCTTCTGGTTCGTGGCATGTTCTCAGGTAAAATTGTTCATTATCAGACGTAGATTGGTGGTTAAGCTAATGGTGTTGCTTCGCCATATTTTGTACAACATTCTAAACGCTAACTTTGCTTTTCTAATTTGGTTAGCAATTTATTGTTCAATTTCACCGTCTGTCGAGACTATTCTTGCAAGAAATTGCAAACTTTCCAATGTAAAAACATTGAAAGATATACTAAAACCTGCAACTCATACTTGAGCTCTAGAGATGAAGTTGAAGAGTTCATTGACAGACTAATAACTTTAGTCTTTGCCAAGTCTTTCTTACTCTCTATACGTTTGAGGTCATGTCATCATCATCATTATTAGCTCTACAACCGGGGTCCGGTCCTGGCATCCCGCAAAAAATCTCTCCACCGGTCCCGATTTCGAGCCAATGTCATCCAGTTTGGCATCCCTAAACTCCGGGAGTCGTAGTCATCCTTCCATCCACAGGACTTTTCGAGCAGGATCCTCTTCGCTCATGATAGCTAGGTGTCCTGCCCACCGGAGCCTACCGAGCTTAACTCTCTTCACGATGTCGACATCGTGCTAACGCTCGTTAATCTCAATGTTATATAGTCTCCGGAATCGTCCTTCCTCACGTATGGAGCCAAAAATGCTCCGCAAAACTTTTGTTGAAAGGCCTTAATAGTGATCTTGATATTTTCACTTGGCTTATAGCAGATGCAGATATAAGATGCCTTTGAAATCGGCGTTCAGATTACCCTCTTTGTCTCTGCAGTGTGTGGAACGCGGTGTATATTTCGTCATACCGCGTACTTCTTCTTCCATTCCATTCTTCTCCCAGGCTGCTTTCTTTCAGTCAGTCGCTAGCTTACATTCGTCATGGAAACAGTCGTTCCGATCTTTACGACTACTGCCTATGATGGTGTACAGCAGTACTAATGACAGTATTCTTAAGGCGTGTCCATTTCTCCTCTATGCCCGACATCTCAGTCCCAAGACACCCCTGCATTTAGGGCAAGTCCTATCGCTTGACCGTAGTTGTTTCTGGTCTCTTCGTTGCGTGATGATGCAATCCGCGCAGCCTATCTGACCCCGCTTTGAAGTTCCTTATTAAGGTCTTCAAAATCTGTGAAGATAAAATTAAGACTGATTAGCGAATTGAATGATTCTTTTGTTGAATGGTCGGTTTGCAAAAGAGTTAGTATTTAAATTACCATTTCAATATTGCAAGATTGACTAATTGAATGAGTTACAAACAGATCTTTTGACTGATTTGTTTTTGAATTAAGTTGACAGTTGACTTCTTAGCTGTCGGAGCTTAAAGTCTAATTTATTAAACGGGAGTACGATTGAATGATTGAGACATTGCCTAATTGACGCATTGTCTCACCAATTGACTATGGTATGACTTGAAATGCCTACTTTATTAGTGAAATGGCCCAAGAACAAGTTATCATAAAAAACTTAGAAACTATTTGACTATTTTACTTCAATGGCGCTCATAAGCACCCCAGTTGTTGCTTTGTCGGCTAACCAGACTTTATTAACATACAACCTAACAACTAACATATTGAATTATTAATAGTTCGGAAGGACTAACTGAAGCTAAAGATAAACTGTTTACAGTGAAAGAAGCAACATCTTACACAATTCCTCACATACTCAACTACCAAAAGTTCCATATACGTGAGTAGCACGTTCTTTGTTTAAAATTCCACCAAAGCAACGCATATTCTTAATGGAAGTAAACATTCAACTCCAGCCAGCTTCACTCCCTTGCATTGAGGTAAGAAAAAATAATCTTTCTTAAGTCGCTGATCTTTGATTTTTCCACTTTGCACACGACAAAGTAAATATTTGCACGCCACCTTTATTCAGTGTTTTCTTCATTTTCTACTTCTGTTGGAAAAGTTCTTTGATGCCACGAATCTATGGCAGGGAACAAGCAAAAAAGCCATATACTCGCTCATTTGCGAAGGTCTTTAGAGACTTGATTGTTTCTTGTTCTATGTTTGCTGTTGATTTCAAAGACAAAAAAGAAACAATTTTGTTTTGCTTGGAAAAAAGTCATTGAAACGTGCTCTAAAAATATTGATTCAACCAAACAACAAATAGAACGACAATTGTGAAAAGCAAATCATTGTCAAGATTGTTACAGCAAAAAAAAAGTGAATATTCGAAACAACAGAGTGGAACAGTAGTATGAACAGAACAAGAAGTTCTTAATGCTTGAATATAAAGTTCAGAGATTAATTTGACAACAAAGCTACAAAGCAATTAAAGTTTTGCCAATGGGATCTCTGGAAAGCTCCAGTAAGAAAAGTTTAGTTTTTATGATAATTTGTTCAGTTGCCACTTAAAATGTTCATAAAAAGTTTGTTCAGTTTTTGTACCGGAAAATTGGTGTGCCACAATTGAGCCACTTGGGTTCTGTTCTTATCTACTTACTGAAGGAGTTCTACAGTGTAAGTTAATCTGGGCATTAACTTATATGCGTGTGTGTAGAATAAATGATTCCCTTGGCCGGAGCTCTAATGTTTTCCCAATAGAGTAGTTTGTCGTTGAATTTTCTTTTAAAAATCTAGTCATCACAAACGTGACCGAACATTTTCTGAGACATTTCTGGCTCGAAACGACTACGGAAAACGTTGTCCAGTTTCGAAATATCCAATACTTGAGCTGCATAGTTCAAGACTGAGCTAATAAGCCTTAGCCTCTTAGTCCTCACAGAGTGGATTCACTACACACTGGCCCTTTTAACCCAAAGAAAGAAACATCAACACCTTTATTGGGGAACAGTGGACAGAAAATTTCACACAAATTCTTTTCCAATGATTTTCCAAAAGTTTCATGACAGTGTGTCACTTTGAGTAAATTCTTTTTTGATGTCGAAAGTTCGGTGAACGGTGAGGTAGTTCCCGAAGCTTATGGACAGCTGGATAAATTTTGCAGGTATTTTTAAACCTGTCGTAACTATAAATAGCTCATACCTATACCTGCAACTGCTGTTAAGTGAAAAGTAGAAAGTCTTTCGGTTTTACATGATCTGGTGAATACCAGACCTATTGTAGACTATGCTGGTCTAGAAGTGCACTGATGGCGAAAAATTAGATTATCGATTAAAAGTTTCTGTCGTACTCATAGAATGAAAAACGGAATATTATAAGAGATAGGTTTGGTTAGGTTAGGTTAAGGTGGCTGTCAGTGAAACCGACACACTTAGACCAGTATTGGTTCATTGTGATACCACACGGATCCAGAAAATTTCCCTACACCTACTCGATGAACCAATCAGAGTTTCGTATGAAGCGTAGGAGACTACCAATGTCAATGTGGATGAGATCATTAGTGTCGTTGTAGAAGATAGCTCCAATATGGAGTTTACGTTTATAGGAGAGGGCTGGACAAGTACAGAGAAGATGGAAGATGGTCTACTCCTCCTCCTCATTCATGCAGCTTCTGCAGTAGTCATTCGAGAAGACTCCAAGGCTTGCTGCATGCCTGCCAACGAGACAGTGTCCAGTGATGACATCGACAATAGCGCCGATGTGCGATCTTTTTTGAGAGATCAAACACTTGGAGCGTTTCTGACCTAGCTTTGGCCAGGTCTGTTTTGTCGCTATGCAAGTTGTTTTGTTCGACCAACTATAGCTAGTTTCTACATTAGAATCCCGCTTTAAAAAGAGTTTGCATGTAGTGATTGGTATGCCTTTGGAGCCATATTCAGGTAAGAAGGGTATTGTAGTTCCTTGAATGGCGAGTTCGTCAGCCATACAGTTACCCGGTGTGTCTCTGTGCCACGGCACCCAACATAGGGGGATACTGAACTGCTCCGACATCTTCATGAGAGATGATCAGGAGTTTAGGGTTAGAACTGAATTTTTAGAGACTGATTCCAGGGATTTCAGTGCAGCTTGGCTATCCAAGAATATCCTTAACGGATATGACGCTTCTCTTCAGTCAAGACAAGCCTTAACTGATCGCCATAATTTCAGCCTGGAAAACGCTTCAGTGATTAGGAAAACGGAAAGAGAGGCTAAGATTTAGCTTTTTTGAGAAAACACCTCCGCCAACTCCGTCATCAGTCTTTGACCCATCATCATGTGTGTGTTCATCTTCCAAGTAAGCGTCTTCGTCCCAGAATGATCTGGAGGGGAAGGTGACTTCAGGTTACGAAGGTTGGTTCATTACCAGTATTGACTACAGTTAAATAAGTACTTAAAATATAATTGAAATGTAAGTCACCCCTGTCGTTGATGTAGGAGCTGCCCCATACTGAGTGATGGGCATTTGCATCGTAGCCGATAATGAGACTGGTGTTACGTTTTCTCGCCTCTACGATGAATTTCTCCAGGTTATCGCCAGGGAGATCCCACGTGGCCTTTAGCGAGATAAGCCGATGCCAGCCAATAGGTTACTTGGTAAGTCTCCAATTGCGCGGCAGTGACATCTCGATTGCTGAATTTAGAGAGTAAAAAATACATTTAGATTATGTTTCACTAATATGCAGGATCTAGGTTTTCCTTTATCTGCTACATATGGCGAGTAATAACCAGGTGTCCGCAAACCAGGTTGTTAACAATCTATGATTCTTAGATTAGGACTATGTCCTAATTGCTAATTCCTTTTATAGTTAGTATAGCTGAGTGTGCCATATTCCAATTTCCAATTCATCTGGCATACACTTACCTATGCACTTTAAAGGGTTTTTTTCTAGATTTTTGAAATATGTTAATGGTCAGTTTAATGAAAAGAGATGGCATTTGAATGTTCTGTTTACAGTCCGTGTGTGGTTGATTTTTTTCTTGAAATTGAAACCATTTTTGCAGTTAAATTTTACGAATTCTAGAAAATAGAAAAGTTTTTTTTAATCCTAATCTCATTTAAAGCTCTTTCTCCTCATAAACTGTAACTTTTCTTTCTTGCAATTACTGCGCGCAGCAGTCAAAAATGTAAATAAGGCCTCAGGACTATTACTGCATGGCATAGAAATGCCAAAAATTTCACCTAAATTGCACAGAATTTTCCGCTATTTTCATCAGATTGTCAACTTAGATCAAATGACATTTATCACACATCATACACATACGACGATATAATATAATGTCATGTCACACACGATAGGAGGGAAGCATCGTTTGAAGAAGGGATTCATGCGATGGGGAGCATCGGTTGAAGAAAGGATTCATGCGATGGATGTGAAAAGTGTTTTCGTTTTGTTTTGGGTGTGAATAAAAAATCCGCCTTCCTCTCCGCATATATGTACAAGAAATAACTCATCTAATAAAATACTGAACAAAAAAAAGAGAAGCGTTGGCATATACCTACATCCACTTTGACATGATAAAATCGGCAAACTTCGAAGAGGCTAAAAAATGTGAATGCAAATGTAGATTTACATTTTTTTTACTTTTACTCACATCGCATCCCTAATAGATACATTCGCATTTAAGATTTTGTTTATTTCGATTTTTTTCTGTAAATTTACAAACAAAATCTAAAAAAAACGACTTTTTCTAGAGCCTCCTTGGTGTCAAAGTTGAACGATGTGGCAGCGACAATAAAGTATGTGTGTAAATACAAAATCCTTATTGGCAATGATCAGGAATACTTGGACTGTGTCTATGCAAATTTCGTTATTCACAGATGAAAAATATCACCAGCACCGCCATCACCTGTCAACAACACTGTATTGTAGGTATTTTTCATTTTGATATTTTGAAATCGTCCTTTTTAAAGGTACCAGACGACACGACATGATGTGCGCTTTATTACCTCATATGAATTCTAATGCAGAGTTATTGAGTGTATCAATTGTATGGGGAAATTTCAAAAGTTTAATGTACCGTAAGACAAGCAATAATTTTATTTTCAAAATGTTTGTGGATTTTTTTTGAGCATTTTGTCTAATTGAATGGAAAAAGATTCAAGCAATCGCTTGTCTTCAGATTACTTTTAGTGTTCTTTTCGTTTCTTAAACGAATTATTGATTCACTTTAGGAGCTCAAATGTATGTCATTTTCACAAGTCATCATCATACGTGTCTCTAGAAACAGTACTCCCTGACAATTATGTCGGGGATTGTGCAGAACATGTCTCCTTCATGAATTGAATCATGAATTTTCAGGTGTCCCACATAGTCATCAGGTTTATACACGTCTTCTAGTTGCAGCTTAATAGTGCATCTAGCAGCCGTCTTCCTGATGCAGATTTGCAAGTATGATAGGTGCGCATGGAAACCGTTGTACATAGATAGGCAATTATTTGCAGCTTCTGAAGCTTAGCTGCCATTGCAGAACATGTAGTAAAGCACCTGGCATGACACTAGTGATAGTCGTGCAGTGCCTGTCACTAACAAAAATCGCCAAATCGTCGCATATCTAATGGCAATATAGACTGATTCGTGAAGATCGACTTTAAGATTGTCAATGCCTAGTGACCATAGAAGGGGAGAAGGCACTCCTCCTTAGGGACATCCCTTAACTGCAGTCACAGACACTCCTCGCGACGAGGAAATAATATCTCGACTTACAAGCATGGCCCTAATCCAATGATTATTCGAGCCTTCGATACCTCTGCTACTGATTGCAATAGAGTCGTAGCCAGTGTTATAGAAAGCGCCCTCAATGTCGAGGAAGGCACACAGGGCCACTTCCTTAAAACGAAAAGTTCCTTCTATCTTCTTTACAAGGTAGTGAAGGGCTCTGCTTTTTCCTTTCCTGTACGCAAACTGACTTGAGTGCAGAGGGGTAGACAATTCTAAGCGACATCTAATATGAACATCAATAAGTCTCTCCATGGTTTTGAGAGGAAAAATGATATTAGACTTATAAGTCTGTATGATTTAGACTGCTCACTAGACGTATTGCGCTAGAAAGATCCCATCACCGCCGCCAGAGCCAGAGCCTACTATCCATTTAACATTATCCGGACTGAAGATTTTACCGGATAAACTTTTTACCCTACAAGTAATACAGACCCTTTGGTAAGATGCGTTCGGGTATGTTTATGTTGCTCGAGTAGACGAACCTGGGAAATGAACCTGTAGTAGGGTTCTGATTGTATTCTCATGGTCTGAAGTGTAGGTGCCATCGGCCTTTGTCTGAGCCTTAACTAATTCTGTATGCATTCGTGCATCTATTGGCATTTAGACAAAGTTTTTGCAGCATTTCCTCCATGTGCCACATTTGGATCGTCTTAATTCAATTTAGAATTGTTGAGGACCATTTTTTCGCTTTTCGTTGGAAAATAAATTCATAAGGTGTTCTGGGTTCTTTAGCTCTGTCTTTACAAAAAAATATATATCTATCAGTGTGATCATGCTCTCGGCAATAGTCAGGAGAAATGAATAGATCTACTACTATACCTTTAGTTAAAATATCATGGTATCGCATTATTTAATTTCCTTAAAAAAACACGACAATATTTAATAACAATTTCCGCTACAAAAGTCAACCACCAGATGTTTTACAAACCACGTTATTTTAATTTATTTTATATGACGAGGATGTTCGCCATTTAATCGTAGTATACTCCTAGTTATTTGTTATTAACCTTTAACTACTTGAGCCAACAAAAGCTGCCTTTTCGATCGGACACCAATATATTTTTTGTTAAATAATCAAAATAAGTTAAAATTTTTAATCTATCTATATGTATATTTATTCACACGTTTTAAATTATATATTAATTAAATTTTAATTTAACCAATTTGCAACAATTCCAAGACTTTATACAGAACTAGCTGAAATACCAAGCGTTGCCTCTCTATCCTCCACCTCCACCCACCTCGCCGCAAAGACCCTCCAAGACCCACTCCAAGACCCACTCCAAGACCCACCTTAAGATACCCCAAACCCCCACATATATCACGTCTATCTATCAAATGCACGGTCTTCGTGCCAATCTCATACAAAATATACCCAGGCACCTACCACGTCAACCATATAAACACCAACATCAAAATAATACCTTACAAACATCCACCCCAACCGTCTCCACCACGACCTAAAGTTTCAGCTATATCGGATAAACTGTCTTCGTGGTAATCGCGAACAGACATTGGAGTATAATTTTTTTTTTATTTTTCAAATTAAGATTTGTTGTTAAAAAAAGTTATCATACAATTAGTTTAGAATTGCATTTTTAAGCTTCTACATGTAAATTAAGGTATGATATATGCATATATATAATAATAATTAATGTAAAAAGAACATTTCTGTGGTTTTAAATGTGGTGGTCGGAAACTAACACAAAATATGTGATTTTCAGTATTCAGCAGCGGGTGGCCGATATCTAAAGACTAATAGTAAACTAAATTTTGAACTATTTTTATGAAATATCATTAGTTAAAGTTTCTGCTCTTATATACACAACTGACATATAAATAAAGTGGTGAATGCATATATATTTTGCAATCAATAGTTTTTCAACGCATTTTTGTTGATTTATTTGGACTGTCGTCTTACTAGCTTGGATGGTCGATAGCCAAAATTTGTGCAAGCTGGCTTTTTTTATAACTAATATAGTACAATATTTTAATAAAAACTTTCTTCACTAGCAGCAGTTTTTTGCAATTGAATACCTTGAATATTGAAGAAAATAGTTTAATTCAGTCAAGTGATTCTCACTACGTGTTTTTTAAGCCTTGAACAGTTGTTCAATGGAAAAGGGCAGCCAAAATCGCACAAGTACCTTACTATCATTTGCATTTTCTTAAAAAATATATTTTTATATAAGTTTTAAAAAGGAAAAGTCGTTTACAAATAACACCAGAGCGAGTATTTAAGGGTTAATGTTAATTTTTTGATATGGTACAGTGCCCAAAATGTATGAGTGGATGTTTTACTCTTATCCTTTTATTTTTTCATTCACGATGCCAATATATATGCAATATCCGCATAAGCTATAAATAAATTTTGCGAGTACAACCGAATGAACAGCGGGAGTACGTCTGTTTGTGTAGAAGGTACTGGCTGCCTTCTTGTAAGCGATTCACATCAGCTACCGTTCCAAATGAATAATAACGATACGGCGCACGCACGGGAGCTTACAAGAAATTAACAATTCCAGCCATCATCGCATCATCGTATATCCTTTTTTATTAAATACGAGTATACTGAGAGTACGCCTCAGAAAATGTATTTATTAAATTTCCAATTCGCTGTGATGTTGCTGTGTCTGTTTTTGGGGTTTGTTTTCTTTGTCTGGGTTCATGGGCATATCCTTTGGATAGTCGTTGTCTGTCCCTGGGATTTAAATTAAAATTACGAAGATCTGATATTACAGGGGGAACATTGTCGCCATAAGTTAACATAGGAAATGGAGGTAATGTAGAATTACCTTAGGTACTCTGGGCTTATCAACGAGGTGAAGTTCAAGGTGATGGGCAGTAAAACCCTATACTATAATTGATATTTTTTCCAGATCATACAAAGAGTGTGGAAATAAGAGATCCACAGGTTTGCACGGATGTTGTTTGAATCAAAATTTAAAGTTAGACCAGTCCGTGGAATTAATCTTCGTTGTGATCGAATACCGCAAGAAATGACAGACAATTTTGTTGTAAAGGGTTTTTCCAGTGGGATGTCCAAATTTTCCAATAGGATTTCTCGGTTATCCGTCAATATCGACTGAGTATTTTTAGGATAAATGGTTAGCTTGGACCATATATCGTTTGATGAAGATGGCGATTTAAGCCATAGAACTCTCTCAAGATACTCCCTTGTGTCAATCCGTCTTCGATGTTGCATAGATAATACGTCACATCTATGTGCTTATATGTTATGGACAATTTGAGATTTAAAAGGTTTCTTTCTAGAATGCCGTTTATCTTTTGATGGAGCATCTGCCTAAATATGTGTAAGAATTATAATTTGCCGGGATATCGTCCGATTTATGCGAGAAAGTAATGACAAAAGCATTTATGCCTTACTGCGGAGGATATTTGAATGATGTTGAGATCCACAATTACTGTTGTACTGTAGGCAAAACACAGGCTGTATTATTAAGAAATTAAAATAGTGTAACGAGGTTTTCCCAGCCGGGGTAGAACTCAGTGTGACCAGGGTTCCTTCTATTAGGGTCGTTACAATAAAAAGAATTTGTTTTTAGTTGGGAATGGAATTCAATCGTTCTTTATTTGTTCTTCGCTTAATCTGTACACTTAAAATTATCGGTTGTTTAAAGCTATATATTATTTTACTGTATAAGTTTCAATTATGATTAAAGGAGACCGACGTATCTCCAGGCGGGATGATAGTCTGTTCTCGCGTAGAGCGTGGATTTGAAGGCAAGGACTTCGCTCTTGAACCTCCAATAGTGTGGATAATGTCTTGCGTTAGGCGTGGGCGTGAAGGCAAGGACTTCGCTCTTGAACCTCCAATCTAGCGTACAGCGTGGGTAATGTCTAGCGTAAAGCGTGGGCGTGAAGGCAAGGACTTCGCTCTTGAACCTCCAATCTAGCGTACAGCGTGGGTAATGTCTAGCGTAAAGCGTGGGCGTGAAGGCAAGGACTTCGCTCTTGAACCTCCAATCTAGCGTACAGCGTGGGTAATGTCTAGCGTAAAGCGTGGGCGTGAAGGCAAGGACTTCGCTCTTGAACCTCCAATCTAGCGTAAAGCGTGGATAATGTCTAGCGTAAAGCGTGGGCGTGAAGGCAAGGACTTCGCTCTTGAACCTCCAATCTAGCGTAAAGCGTGGATAATGTCTAGCGTAAAGCGTGGGCGTGAAGGCAAGGACTTCGCTCTTGAACCTCCAATCTAGCGTAAAGCGTGGATAATGTCTAGCGTAAAGCGTGGGCGTGAAGGCAAGGACTTCGCTCTTGAACCTCCAATCGTTAGGATAACTACTGGCGTAAAGTGTAAAGTGAAGGCAAGGACTTCGCTCTTGAACCATTCACTCTGACTTGTTGCCGGGAAGAGGGATTTCTAGGAAAGAAGGGCGATTGTTAGGACTGCTGGCCTTTTATAGTCCTCCATCGAGTGTAGAAATCCCGTTGTTGCAACGATCGTGAAATCCGCTAACTCGCCTGATGGTGTGCTGTTGTTGTTGTTTCCTTTGATATGATATGGTTGTTGTTGTTTTGTCCGGCCGGTCAGTATTGCTGCGCTCGGCGGTCTATTGGTTCGTGATCCCGTTGGTGCAACGATAGGGAAATCCGCTACGTCACATGATCGGTGGGACTTGGTAGTGTTGTTGTTGCCTCTTTGATGTTTGTTAGTTCCAAGATCCCGTTGATGCAACGATAGGGAAATCCGCTACGCCACATGATCGGTGGGACTTGGTAGTGTTGTTGTTGCCTCTTTGATGTTTGTTAGTTCCAAGATCCCGTTGATGCAAAATTAGGGAACTCCGCTACATCGCATGATCGGTGTAGTGTTGTTGTTGGTTTGCCTCGAAAATGCGTGCTGTCGTACATTGTGTGTTGTTTGTTGTTGTTTTTTTCTTTTGGTTGTCTAATGATGCTGCAGACTTCTGATTGTCCGCCAACATATTTTGCATGCTGTTTGTTGTTGCCTTTTACGTGGGTCTGCGCCGTCTTACACTGCATGCTTTGTTGTTGTTGTTCTCCTTGACTTGTCTGATGCAAAATGTATGCATGTTGTTTGTTGTTGTTTTGAATATTGGTCGGGTATTCTGTGTCTGTGGTGCTGTATGCCTGCTGTTGTTGTTTGCTCCGATGATGCTGTGTGCTTCTGCATGTATTGTGAGTCACGAGCGGGGTATCCCTAGTCTGTGTGGTCTGGTGCTGTATGTGTGTCGTCATTCTCTCACTCAGCTGCTTGATGATGGCGTGCATTGGTTGTGCGTGGTGACTTTACGCGTTGTGAAATATAGAGAACCTGTGTATCATAAGCCGAGAGTAATTTCGGCGAGTAATTTACCACTTAAAAGAGTGGGAAACATGTTGCTAGGTTTAAGAACATTATGGTAAACGTTTCTTTGTAATGTGTATGCAAGTTTTTTTTATTAAATTCAAAAGAAAGTGTTGTTTACAAAAAGATGGTTGCGTACCAAAAATAATGTGTGGAAAAAATTGTGTGGCAAATTTTCCCTTCACACCTCCCCCTTACTTCGACGGATGCTGATCTTTCCCTTCCTGGTGACTAGCACTCCAAGTCGGGTCTTGTCCTGCACATGGAAGAAGTGTATCCTTCGTAGTTCTCCCGCTTGTACTCTCGCCTTTGCCGTATCTATCTTGGCCTGGAGTTCATGGGATACGGTTTCGCTCATGGTCTCTTCTTTGTGCACTATGTCACTCCCTGTGAGTGACAGGACATCTTCCTGTCGTCGGGTCGTCGCGGTTTTTTGGTGGGTTGTTCCTGTCTGGTCCGGGTTCGAGGAGGCCTGTCGGCGGGATGAAACTTCTTTCCCTCGGTTTGTTGTTGTGGCTGCCACTGCTACTGCTGCTGCTACTACGGTTGCTGCTGTTGCTCCCACTACTGCTGCTACTGCGGGTGCTGTTGCTACTACTGTCACTGCTGCTGCTACTGCTATCGTGTCTGCTGCGACTGCGGTAGCGGTGGCGAGTGCGGCGCGGAGTTTTTGGCCTGCTGCGGTTGACTCTTTCTCGGATGTTACAGTCTATGTCGTCATCGCCTAGTCCGAGATCTGGAAACTTAATTGCTGGGTCGGCGCTTCTTTGGATGAGGTTGGCAAGCATTCTCCGTTTCTTGCTGGCGCTGTCCGGCGACATCCTCTGGCCTGGCGAGTCGGGTCCTGCCAGTCCCCAGGTGAGGACTTTCTCCGCTGCTTCCAGTAAAAATGCGCCACAATCCACCCCATTTCGCTGTTGTGGCATCTCCATGTGTCGGCCTGGGTATGAGTCCTGGAACTCTGCCCACGTCCAGTGATGTCCCTTCGATAGGTGCTGTTGCACGACGTAGCCGCGAATTACCTCAATGGCCTCGTTCCTTGGTGTTTTGGCCCACGAATCGTACACATCAATGGTGGCACGGTGAGGTCTCCCCGGGTTGGTAACCACCACGAGGTACCAATGGTTGCCGTCGCAAATGGGCACTAAAACCAGGTCTTTCCTGATGAGGTCCTTGTGCCGGTCCCACCTGCTCACTAGTGCGTGTCGCCTAATGGCCGTTGACTCGGGGCTCTCCTGCTGATCTGGCTGGTACTGCTGCATCCGTGAGAAGAGGAATGTGCTGCAGATCTTGATTCTCTCCCGGTGGCTTTCCTCCATCCTTCTCTCTAACCACCTGAGTCCGACACCCACCAGAACGTCGTTGAAGTATACCCCTTTCTTTAGTCGGCAGTAGTCGGCCATTCGCACATCGATGCCACCTGGCCCCGGAGGAAAACTTCCGATCACCTGGTTTAACTCGGCGTCTCCGGATGCGTGAATCGTGTTTTGTGGCTTCCATGCAGATGCGTTGTATGGCTTCGTTGTCTATCTTGGGTGTCCTCTGGGTATTCATCTTGTAAAAATTTTGTTGGTTTTGGTTTTGTTTACGATGTCTGGATACACTGAGTAATCACTTGAGACTAATTTTTACTTGTTGTGTGTACTTGAAACGAAAACAAGTTGCGGGACCTGTACTCCGTTATTTTCTTCTTCTGGTGTAGTTTACTTCGTTGTTTCAGCATTGGGGTGTCGTGGTGTTACTTTGGATGTGTTGTCTTTTCTTTCTTTTCTCAAGTTGATATCATAGTTTCTGTAATTTAACTCTTTTGGTTACAGATGGGATCGTCAAATGCCGTTTCAGTGTCAGTGTGTTGCTGACGTATTGCTCTGGATTTCGATGATGATGCTATTGATCGCTGTCGCATTTTCGTCATGCCCCTGACTTCTCTCTCCCGCTTGTGTTCTTTTGTGTGGTCGTCTTGAGGTTTGTTGCCGATTGTTTTGTCTTGTGGTTTTTAATGGAACGATGTTCTGTTCATGGTTCCCCGTCCCAGACCGCCAGTTGCGCGGGTGATTATACCATTCGTGCTGATGTTTGCTGCCGTGTTGTATCACTGTGGGCTCGTTAGAGTGTTGGGTGTGGGGTGTCATTGTTATTGCGATGCGGTTTGTCTTCTCTGGTTCGGGTGGGGAGTTTCCGTGGAAGTCTTTCAACTCATTGACGTGGGCTGTGCGCTCCTTGTTTTGCCCATGTTTCCTTAGCCTTACTATGACAGGTGAGACGAAGCTCATCACTAAGTATGGCCCGTCGTATCGTGGTGCTAGTTTACTAGCGAACCCTTCCACTGCCTTTGATAGGTGGTGCTGTTTGACCAGCACCAGATTTCCGATCTCGGGCTTCCAAGGACGTCGTCTGAGGTTGTAGTGGCGGGCTTGATCCTTCGCAGCTCGTTCTAAGTTTCGTCGCACGATCTCGAAGATCTCGTTCATCTGGGTCTTTCGGTCCTCTGGTTTTTTACCTAGTGTACCCGTCCCAGGAGTGATCTCGTCGTACAGCGTGTTCGGGAGGCGGGGTTCTCGGCCCTGTGTCAGGAATGCCGGGCTGTATCCTGTTGAGTCCTGTACGCTTGAATTTATTGCTAGCATAACTTCGGGCAGCTTCTCGTCCCAAGTGCGTTGTTGCGTTCCCGCTAGTTGTGCAATTATTGTTTTAGCGGTGCGGTTGACCCTTTCAGTGGGATTTTCTTGGGGGGTATATGGCGCTGTAAATTGCTGGCGTATGCCCATGGTCTCCAAGAATCGACGAAATGCCCTGCTACTGAATTGCGCCCCGTTGTCTGTTATCAGGATCTTGGGTACGCCGTATCGGGCCAGTATACGTTCGCGAAAAGCCCGTTGAACTCCTTCGGTCGTTGCCCTTCGCATTGGAATCAGTTCGACCCATTTCGAAAACCGATCAAAGAAAACCAGTAACATGGTATTTCCGTGTTTCGACCTAGGGAGTGGTCCAACGAAGTCACTACACAATGTGGCCCATGGTTCGTCGGCCACCTGGGTAAGCATTTTACCTGCTGCTTGCTGTTGGCTGGGTTTGTAGCACTGGCAGCTTTCACATTTCTTTACATACTGACGAATGTCACGAAACATACCCGGCCAATAGTAGCGACCGCATATTCTCGCCGTGGTCTTCCGGATCCCCAGGTGCCCTGCTGATGCGCTGTCATGGTTTTCCTGCAGTACCCGACTTCGAAGGTTACTCGGCACACACAGTTTCCACGGTGTTGAGTCCTCGTCTCCGGCTCGATGCCCTATGTGTCGATACAGCTGCTGGCCTTCGATCACGTAGTCGGGGAATTTGGCTGGGTTCTCTGTGACCTGCTGGACCTTCTTTTGCAGCCAGTGGCACTTCTGTTGCTCTACGTGTTCCTCGGAGGTTGCCATCAGTGTTTCTTGCGGTTGTCTTGATAGAGCGTCTGCAACGACGTTGAGTTTGCCCCGCCTGTACTGTATGTCGTATGTATACTGCTGTAGTTCTAGCGCCCACCGTGCGATCCGGCCGGACGGGCTGGATATCGAGTTTAGCCATTTGAGCAATGGTGGTCTGTTATTACTGTAAACCTATACCCTTCGATGTATGCCCGCATCTTCCTTATTCCCCATACGATGGCCAGGCATTCCTTTTCGGTCGGCGAGTAGTTCTTCTCTGCGGGGTTTAGGTGTCGACTGGCATACGCTATGACCCGTTCACTGTCGTCTATCTCCTGGGTGAGGACTGCTCCTAAACCATAATCGCTGGCATCCGTCTGGAGTGTGAACTTCTTAGAGAAATCGGGGCAGGCCAGGATTGGGGCCTCGGTAAGTTTAACTTTGAGTGCTTCGAATGCTTGCTGCTGCTCTTCTCCCCACTTCCAGTGCTTGCCTTTCTTGAGGAGGCTCGTCATCGGTCGCACGGTCTCGGCGAAATCTGGAACAAATCGGCGGTACCATGAAGCGATGCCCAGGTACCGGCGTACCTCTCGTACATTACTCGGGGGTTGGAGCTCTTTGATGGCCGCTATTTTGTCGGGGTCAGTGTGTATGCCTTTGTTACTGACCACGTGTCCCAAGTACCGTATTTCCGTTTTGCAGAACTCACATTTTTCCGGGTTAATTTTTAGGTTAGCCATCTGCAATCGCCTGAACACCTTGCGCAGATTTCCCATGTGTTCGTCAAACGTTCTCCCGATGACGACTATGTCGTCAAGATATGCAAACGCATGGGGCTCCATCTCTGGTCCGATGACTCGATCGAGCGCTCGCTGGAAGGTCGCAGGGGCCGAATGTAGCCCAAACGGCATCACGCGCCATTGGAACAAGCCACGGCCGGGTACCGTGAAGGCGGTGTACTGCTTACTCTTCTCCTCCATGGGGATTTGCCAATATCCATTTCTCAGGTCCAGACTACTGATGAATTTGGCACCGCGAAGCTTTTCTAGAATGTGTTGGATTCGTGGCAGGGGGTATGCGTCGGGCACTGATCGTGCATTCAGTTCTCGATAGTCGATACATAGTCTCCATTTGCCTGTCTTCTTTCGCACGAGAACTATGGGCGCGCTGTGGGGGCTATGTGAAGGCTCGATACATCCTTTTTCCAACAACTCGTCGATCTCTGTATTTATTATTTCCTGCATGGCTGGATTACGGGGGAAGTAGCGCTGCTTTATTGGGCGTTCGTCGTGCATGATGATTCTGTGTTCCGTGATGTTGGAAACGGCGGGTAGTTGATCAAATTTCTTGAATTCTTGTTGCAGAAACGCTGAAAGCTGTTCCTGTTCTGTCCGTGGTGTTTCTTGAGTGGTGGTGCATTGTCGGATGTGTTCTGCGGGCGTTGTTCTGTGCTGTAATTTTATGGTCTGGCCACCGCAGCTTAGACGGGCCTCCACCCGTGACAAAAAGTCCAGACCTAAGATTACTTCATCCATTGCATCTGGGAGAATCAAGAATGGAAACTGTATCTCCCTATTACCTATCTCGACATCTAGCTGTAGGGCCTCTCGGATCAACTTGGGTGTCCCTTCGGCCATCCGTACGGTCACATCCATGGGTAGACTCTTTGTTGTCCCCCTTTTGTCTTCTGCAAAACGTTCGCTCACAAAACTCCTAGTAGCCCCTGTGTCAATCGTAGCTTTTACCGGCGTCCCTCCTAGGGTGATGGTGGCGAAGATCCGGTTGGAATCGTAGGCAAGGAAGTTTACTGGGCCCGGGGTGTCGGTCTCGGGGTTTCCGTCGCACCACGGTTTCGGCGGTCCCCTTGCTCGTTTCCCGGTCGTTCGACGCGTTTCCGGCAGCATTCCACGGTCCGAACATTTCGAAGGCCGCAGTCCCAACAGAAGATGGTTTGGGGGTTACGACAGTCCCGCCTCATGTGTCCGTCCTGGCCACATCGCAGGCAAGCCGTCCTTACATTTATTCGCGCTTCCATATTTTGTGCTACCATGAAATTCCTTTCGGGTTGTCTGGGTCGGGGCGAGGGTTTGATAGGTTCTGCTGCACCAGCGATGCCTTCGAAATCTTCTGCCAGACTGATGAGTTCGTGGAGGTCTCTAAAATCCTTCCTCCGGATGTAGTACTGGTACTCTTGGCGACAGTTTCGGAAGATCCTTTCGACCTGTTGTGTACCGGTGTAGTTTGCGTGCCTCATGAGGTTCTGCATTATGATTACGAAATCCTTGAAGCGCTCCTTTGGCTTTTGCTGGCGTTGACGAATTTCGTCTTCTAGATGTTCCCAGTACCTGGAGGGCAGGAAGAACTGTAGAAAATCTGTCGTGAAGGCGTTCCAGGTCTCCCATTTTCGGTTGTTGTTTCGGAACCATAATAACGCGCGGTCACGGAGTAGTTCCGGCATGGTTCTGGGTAGAAGGTCCCTGTTTAAACAGTAGGCATCCGCAAGTTCTTCTAGCCTTTCGATGAATAGGAGAGGCTCCTTACCACCATCGTACTTCACCGACCACTTCCTCACCTGGTCCATTATTTGAGCGTACGACGTAACTGTCGTGTCCGTCCTGCTTCGCGTTGGAACCACTTCCGGGGGTGCCGGAGAGATTGCCCTGATGGTTGCCTTTGGGTCGTCGCGTACCGTGGCTTCAGATTCAGATGGATTCAAGGTTATAAGGGGCGCTTGTGATGGGCTGCGTCTATGCTTCTCCTCGAGCTCACTTAGGCGTATCTCGTCCTCCGACGTAACGTCTCGTCCCGAAACAAAGCTGGAAAACCTTTTCCTTAAATCTTCCACTGCGCCGTTGCTGTCGATTCGGAACTCGCTCATGTAGCTCTTCAGCTCCTCTTTCGACAGTGTATAAATCCAACTGGTCTTAACCATCGTGGTTATCTAATTGTGTTCTTTCTTTATTGGTATATTTTTTTTTTTCTCTATCAAATTCCAGAGTCCCTGCTCGGGCGCCAATTGTAACGAGGTTTTCCCAGCCGGGGTAGAACTCAGTGTGACCAGGGTTCCTTCTATTAGGGTCGTTACAATAAAAAGAATTTGTTTTTAGTTGGGAATGGAATTCAATCGTTCTTTATTTGTTCTTCGCTTAATCTGTACACTTAAAATTATCGGTTGTTTAAAGCTATATATTATTTTACTGTATAAGTTTCAATTATGATTAAAGGAGACCGACGTATCTCCAGGCGGGATGATAGTCTGTTCTCGCGTAGAGCGTGGATTTGAAGGCAAGGACTTCGCTCTTGAACCTCCAATAGTGTGGATAATGTCTTGCGTTAGGCGTGGGCGTGAAGGCAAGGACTTCGCTCTTGAACCTCCAATCTAGCGTACAGCGTGGGTAATGTCTAGCGTAAAGCGTGGGCGTGAAGGCAAGGACTTCGCTCTTGAACCTCCAATCTAGCGTACAGCGTGGGTAATGTCTAGCGTAAAGCGTGGGCGTGAAGGCAAGGACTTCGCTCTTGAACCTCCAATCTAGCGTACAGCGTGGGTAATGTCTAGCGTAAAGCGTGGGCGTGAAGGCAAGGACTTCGCTCTTGAACCTCCAATCTAGCGTAAAGCGTGGATAATGTCTAGCGTAAAGCGTGGGCGTGAAGGCAAGGACTTCGCTCTTGAACCTCCAATCTAGCGTAAAGCGTGGATAATGTCTAGCGTAAAGCGTGGGCGTGAAGGCAAGGACTTCGCTCTTGAACCTCCAATCTAGCGTAAAGCGTGGATAATGTCTAGCGTAAAGCGTGGGCGTGAAGGCAAGGACTTCGCTCTTGAACCTCCAATCGTTAGGATAACTACTGGCGTAAAGTGTAAAGTGAAGGCAAGGACTTCGCTCTTGAACCATTCACTCTGACTTGTTGCCGGGAAGAGGGATTTCTAGGAAAGAAGGGCGATTGTTAGGACTGCTGGCCTTTTATAGTCCTCCATCGAGTGTAGAAATCCCGTTGTTGCAACGATCGTGAAATCCGCTAACTCGCCTGATGGTGTGCTGTTGTTGTTGTTTCCTTTGATATGATATGGTTGTTGTTGTTTTGTCCGGCCGGTCAGTATTGCTGCGCTCGGCGGTCTATTGGTTCGTGATCCCGTTGGTGCAACGATAGGGAAATCCGCTACGTCACATGATCGGTGGGACTTGGTAGTGTTGTTGTTGCCTCTTTGATGTTTGTTAGTTCCAAGATCCCGTTGATGCAACGATAGGGAAATCCGCTACGCCACATGATCGGTGGGACTTGGTAGTGTTGTTGTTGCCTCTTTGATGTTTGTTAGTTCCAAGATCCCGTTGATGCAAAATTAGGGAACTCCGCTACATCGCATGATCGGTGTAGTGTTGTTGTTGGTTTGCCTCGAAAATGCGTGCTGTCGTACATTGTGTGTTGTTTGTTGTTGTTTTTTTCTTTTGGTTGTCTAATGATGCTGCAGACTTCTGATTGTCCGCCAACATATTTTGCATGCTGTTTGTTGTTGCCTTTTACGTGGGTCTGCGCCGTCTTACACTGCATGCTTTGTTGTTGTTGTTCTCCTTGACTTGTCTGATGCAAAATGTATGCATGTTGTTTGTTGTTGTTTTGAATATTGGTCGGGTATTCTGTGTCTGTGGTGCTGTATGCCTGCTGTTGTTGTTTGCTCCGATGATGCTGTGTGCTTCTGCATGTATTGTGAGTCACGAGCGGGGTATCCCTAGTCTGTGTGGTCTGGTGCTGTATGTGTGTCGTCATTCTCTCACTCAGCTGCTTGATGATGGCGTGCATTGGTTGTGCGTGGTGACTTTACGCGTTGTGAAATATAGAGAACCTGTGTATCATAAGCCGAGAGTAATTTCGGCGAGTAATTTACCACTTAAAAGAGTGGGAAACATGTTGCTAGGTTTAAGAACATTATGGTAAACGTTTCTTTGTAATGTGTATGCAAGTTTTTTTATTAAATTCAAAAGAAAGTGTTGTTTACAAAAAGATGGTTGCGTACCAAAAATAATGTGTGGAAAAAATTGTGTGGCAAATTTTCCCTTCACAATAGTGCGCTATAAAAAATTACTATGAACTCAAAAGACACAGTCCATAGAGGCAAAACAGTTTTATTGTGTGCTTACCCAAAGGATTATTGCAGTGCATCCTTACCGAGGGGAAACCTGAAGGTTTCTTGAAGTTAATTTTTCAAGCGATTTACAACTCTTTGATACCGAACACAGTGTATTCGTTAGTGAATTAAGGAATTAAGGAGAGGAACGAAAGAGATGTCCAATGCACAAGTGTTTTGATTGTCAGCGGATCATATATAATACTCAAAAACACAGAGACCTGCAATTTATTTTGTATTATTAAAGAATTTCTGTCGAACTCGAATAGGGCCGGTACGTTTGAATTTTTGGCTAAAACACTATGTCTATACATACGAGTATGTACTTAATCGAAGGTTAAAGTCCAGTTTTTTTTCCTTAACAATTATTTATTTATAAGATAGTAAAGCGAGCTTCTCAGCTCGCCATATGGATAATTGTAATTCAGCCTAAAGACTGAATTATATTGAAAGGATTTTATTTAAAAAAAAAACATTTTTTTTTCTCCTAACCCCTATGAGTAAAAAAATACTCAAAATTACACCATCGCAAGCTGAGCGCTTAACAATTGTTTTAAAACAAATCCCATAAAAATTCTGACCTGTAGATGTGTGCGTGCGTGATACGCGTCACGTTATAGCAAGCCAAGTTTTAAAACAAGTATTAAAAAAAAAAAATTTACACGCGCCACACGCGACGCGCGTCATGTCTCACGCGTCACGTCATCTCAAGCCAAGTTTTAAAACAAGTTTTAAAAAAAAAAATTTACACGCGCCACACGCGACGCGCAACACGTGACACGCGTCAAGTCATCGCAAGCCAAGTTTTAAAACAAGTTTTTTTTAAAATAAAATTACACGCGCCACACGCGACGCGCAACACGTGACACGCGTCAAGTCATCGCAAGCCAAGTTTTAAAACAAGTAATTTAAAAAAAAATACACGCGCCACACGCGACGCGCGTCACGTCATCGCAAGCCAAGCACTTACCAATTGTTTTAAAACAAGTCCCATCAAATTCTGACTGGTAGAAGTCGCGATATACAACCGGACAAACTGACAAACCCACAAACCCATAAACCGACACACGTACGCTAGAAAAATTTTCTTGTCCTCTGATTATTAGCTTCGCCCTTCGGGCTCGCATTTATAAACATTTTGATTTATTTTTTTACAATACAATAAGCAAATATTGCTCACTTAGGAGCATAGGGCAGAAACATACTTCCTCCATCCTCCTCGATCTTGCGCTAGTCGTTTAATTTCTCGCCACGTTCCAGTAGTCCCCGACTCATTCAACACTGATCTCATCCATGTGATACGTGGGCGCCCCCATTCGTCGTGTTCCTTGTGGATTCCTTTCAAACGTCATTTTTGCAATATCATAATCCGGTTTCCTCAGAGTGTGACCATTGTTTGTCCAGTTACGTACTAATTAAAAGTTGTATACTATTTACTACATCTGCAAATTTGAAATTCAATACAGATCCAAATAAAAATTTTCCTCCCAGCATTTTGGCTGATATGCATTTTCCCACTCGTTATCATATTAAAAGCATAGCATAGCTCTAGAGTAGTCTCTGTTGTCTCTCTGCGCTCATGGACAAAAACGAAACTCATGGATCCCACTCGATTTATTATGATGCATGACTGCCAAAGCTCCGACGCCTGCAGTCAATCAGAGTTATCAGTTTGATTAAATCCGATATCAATGTGAATTAATTTCCTCTTTATTTTTGTATCTGATTTTTTTTTGCTTCTCCTTTTTTGCATATCCGCACTTGACTTATTGCCAAACGATGCCGCCAGTGCAAATTGAAAATACATTGGCATTCCAAAAAAATAAAGAAAAAACAGTAAAGTTAAATAAAAGTTTTTTAAAACAGAAATAGACAAAAATTTAAATTTTAATAAAGCTTCAATTAAATGAATAATAATAAAAACAACAACACAAATCCAGAAATAAACAATGGTACTGTGCAGTTAGACAAATGCTGAGGTTGCATTCACAAGCCTACTTTTACATTCAATATCTCTCTGCAATGAAAAACCTTCGATAGGTCTGTTGTTATAATATGCAGTTGGGTTAATTTTATTAATTCAGGAAAACAGCTATGATCAGTGCTTTGTGATAATTATGGTGATTTGGAATACTTACACAGGCTTACATTATATGTTAAGTGCTCTAAGGTCACTAAGAAATATAGTGAGTCAGCTGGAACACGCCATTATCTAACGAAAATCTTGATAGAAACTGGAAAATCAACAGATGGTCTTTGAAGAGTAATCGAATGGTATTGGTCCATGTAAACTCGATTGAAGGCTATGGAAAATGGTTGACCGCACTCAATCTTTTATTACAACTATAAGAGACAAAGTTACGTATCTTATATTTCTGAAACAAGATACCAGTGGGTCTGGTTTTAAAAAAGGGATCTTCAATTTCTTCCAAAGTAACAACTTCCAGTAAAATATTCCAGAGGTAATGTATTGAGATGTTTCCGATCGTGAAGTTTATGCTAACACAACTTTAGTGCCTATATCTATGTTTTTGGGTTCTGAAACTTTTTAAGGGTGTGCTTCTAGCAACGCTTTCTTTCATGTCAATAGCAATCGGTAGAAGTATTATTTGGTTCCATAAAATACAGAAGTGGTTGCAATACTAATTTTAAGTTGCTTTTTTTAAAAATTTTTTTTTTTATAATTTGTGCACGCAAAAAGGGGTTCGCACCCTTATTATGTTCGGCAATATGCTTGGCACAGCGTGGGCGTGCTTCCGCCCTTCTATCTATCTCAAATTATCTCAAAGATAGTCATGAATTTGTGACGAATAAATTCGTCAACGAACGTACAACGAATTTCTGCCACATAAATAAAAAACTTTTCTTCCATTTTTTGGTACACACTGTACCAACTGTTTTGGCCACTACTGTACACATCACCACGTCGCTCAAGAAATAAAGAGCAGTCTGCAGCACCATTTTGCTTTTTCTCTCATCACAATTCACGTGTATTACAGAGAAACTCACCACACCGAATATCTTCGCTGAAAAAAAGAATCATCTAAAGGTTCAACGAGAGGGAGCGAAAGAGACAATACACGAACTGTCGACTCTGCACATATTTGGTTGCCCACAACAGTAGGAGGATGAAATGCAACACGAGCTGTTCTGATCACCACGACACAAATTCTAACTAGACCAGCTCGTAAATACAGGAGAAATGTAAAACAGCTGGCTAGATCATCAATAAGAAACGGCTGATTAGAGGAAAGCAACAAAAAGTATACTCGTAAAAGGGCAAACAGGAATTCATGGAAAACGGTATCATTTCCTGCGATTGCTACTGCTGACCAGTACGTCTAGCAATTCCTAAATTTCTGGTTCAAGAGCAATAGAAAAAAAATGTAACTAAAGTACAATTGGGTGCAAAAAATTCGCACTATGATCAAATTTCAACAAAAGTTCAAAAATCCAAAGTTTGTTATAACTACTTTCTTGAATGCAGATTCAAAGTCTATTTCCACACCTATCCAGTGGTACCTTTTTTGTACTTATACCGTGCCAACACAGTGATTTTGTAAAATGGATACAGTAGGGTTTCGAATTAATCACTAAATTCAAAAACAAGAATACAATAGCATACCCAGAATTCGCTCGTTCGGAATTCTAATCAATCGCATATCAACACTTAGCCTGAATGGCCTTCTACGGATTACGTCTTTATCCGGAACACGAAAATTAATACTACACCAGAGGTAGCCGCTCAAATGGTTGCACTTAGTGGCTCCTCACCTAAATTTTAAATTTGAGCTGATTCTCCGTTCATCGAGTGTGGGAGAGATATCAAGAAACTGGCGGCTTCAGACGGCGAGAAGGATTTGGCCAAGCTGGTGCACAGGTGGTGTCAACACAATGTGATGACCACTTTCTTGTGACGACTTTGTTGCGAAATCGACGTTTGAATGCGGTTCAACTGGGGCAGCGGCTCCAATAAGTTCGTGAAGTCAGTCGGTGGACAGTTAAAAGCGGACTTCGAGAACGTGATCTGACTGCACACACACACACCAGCAAATGGGCCAAAATTAACCCCTGTCCACCAACGAGCCCGCCTTCAGTTCAATCAAGAGCATTTAGATTGGACAGCAGAACAATGGATAACATTCTTGTTCTCTGACGATTGCAGGATTGTTTATATGACAACTATGGGCGAGAAAGAGTGAACAGAAGATCAGGTGAGCGATTTGTATACCGTTGCATTGAAGAACGTGTCTCGTATGGCGGTGAATCGTATATGTTCTGGGGAGGCATGTCACTGGAGGCGAAGACAGATCTTGTGTTCATCTCCGGAGCGAATACTGGCCGTCAATCAAGAGGATTGCCTTCCCAACGGTACATTAAGAAAAGTACTCGAAGACTATGTCGTACCTTTTGCCGGGTTTCTTGGTGAAAATTTCCTGTTAATGTGAGACCGCATACGGCTGGTATAGTGTACCAGTACCTTGTACCTTGAAGAGCTGGATGTGCCTATTATGGAGTGGCCAGTTCGAAGCTCAGATCTCAATCACATCGAGCATTTGTGAGACGAGTTAAAAATAAAGTGTTCGAGCTAGGTATATTGCACTAACGAGTCTCCAGGATCTGCAATATGCGATCGCAGAGTCATCAGCGGCGATACCGCAAAATTTGGTTAAAACTTTGGAGAAATCAATTAAATATCGAATGGAAGCTGTCAATCGGGCTCCTAACTACTAATTTTCATTCTGACAAATTCACAAAAAGTATTTACTTCAGATGTTGACCCCAAAAAGCACTTTGTTGGCAAGATATAAGTACAAAAAAGCTACCACTGGATAGGTGTTGAAATATACTTTTAACCTGCATTCAAGAAATTTTTACAAACATTGGATTTTTTTGAACTTTTGATCTTTTGTTGAAAGTTGATCAAAGTGCGAATTTTTTGCACCTAAGTGTATTTGTTACTTAAAAAAATTAAAGTTTTAATTCCGGCTAACTTACCAAAAGAAGTAAGTTTCTATTTATTTTTGTACAGGATTTTTTGCTCCGGAGGCTATAGGCTACACGTTTGGGTCAATGGTGGGTAAGTTGTGGTGGTGGTACTCAGCGGTGAGCGCAAGTGTTAATGATGTTGGTTTAGTGGGATGGTTTCAGTGGGGGTGGTCAGTTGGTTGGTGGTCAATTTGGTTGTGGAGTATGGTGAGAGGGGCCGCTGGGTAACGTCTGTTATTTTAGCTAAACTTCAAAACTACTGGACCGATATATAGATCATGTTTTAAGGGCACAGGATTTTTTACCTCGAACGCGTGTAAGCTATAAAATTGTTATTGAATTCGAACGGATGGTCACCTGAATAAACAAATGCAAGTTCCGGAACATCGTTACAAAATCGAGGACTATTGGTGGACCACGGAATCGCTTAGTCATTGCTGTAACGTTTGCTGTAACATTGCGTATATAGTATTCGGCACGAAAGACCGTTGCTGTCCACGGCCTAGCTTCTCGCGACCATTTGTGTTGCGCATGTATATTTTTGGACACAAATGGAAGGGACTTACAATTTAAGGCCGGATCCGAACGGCAAATTGAGAAGCTTTACGTGACAAGTTATTTACTCTCGGAACGTATGTGAGGTGGGACGCCGTGAAAAATACTTTTGGTGTTACTGGAATTCGAACCACGAACCTTCTGCTCAACCACTTTGCATTTTTAAATTTAAACTCAAGCCAGTTACAGTCTAAAAACGGGAAATTCATTTCAACATAATACGACACACAGCTACACAGTTAACCAATAAAATTCCTCTTCAATTACCTCGAAAATCTACTCAACTTAAGTTGATGACATTATGGGATACTTGTCCAGTTCTGGATTTCATCTTACATAAGCATTAAAATGGATCCTCAATATGAATGAGAATTTTAAGGAGCAAATAACGTAACGACCGTATTGAAAGGATTCAGATTTCCCTTTTATTCCTTTCCGCAACCAGGTGAATAAAGCTTCACGCTCTATTATCACCCATCTGTAAGGAAGGAGTTCTTATGCTGTTCTTGTTGCAATTCCGGATGCTGATTAGTGACTGCACAAGTTACTCCTGATATAAATATCGGGATGGGCTCCGTACATTTGTATTTAGCCTCAATTGTCTCTCATTCACACATCCAGAGCAGTGTAACGAGCCAGATACTCCAAAAGGCTAAAACAGCGGCAAGCGATTTATTCCACTTGGAAACGTTCGCATATCGTTTTTTATTGTCCTGCTTCGAAGGGTCTCTGATGATTTTTTGTTGCCTGTAATGCGGATCGATGCACTATGGCACCTCTTATGTTTTCTCAGCCTGTCCGCTCCGTCTCTTTTTACACGCCGCGTATCGCATCATTACTATTGAGGCGGTTATCACAGATGGGTGTGCAGGTGAAGCTGCAATCGCTTTTGCAATCAATGCAAAAGAAATTGGTCCTTCCTTCCTTCCGAAGTGCTTCAGCGTCGTCGTCGTCGCCGTCGCGTACATAGCTATCCATCCGATTTAAAACGAGTAGCACGGTCGCTTCGCACACCTTTACTGGTCTTCCAATAAACTGCGGAACTAACACACAAACACACATACACACACATAAATCAAGCCTTTACTGCTGACTTAATCGTTTCGGAATGGTTAAGCGCTGCGGAAACTGCAAGAGAGAGAGAGCACAGAGCCTTATTGGAGGAGCTTAATCCTTTTTTACTGCTTCCAAAAGGAAAATGCGATTTCATGTTACTACCAAATGAAGTTCAACGGTCCGCGTGTACGACGCTACACGGACACACTCCGTAAACAAGAAAACGGGATTTACCCTCTGCGCCCCTCTACCCATCATCATCGGTCCTAACACGTGCAAAGCAATGTCTCCTTTGGATACATTATTGCACTTAGGTGCAAGCGAAATTGCATTTCAAATTTACGTGCTACAATATCCATATTCAACAATTTGCTCTGTGTGTGTTTGTCTATGTGTACGTGTGTGTACACACGTGTGCCAAAGGAGACTTTGCCCTTTGCATATGAAAAATGTGCACAAAACTTTTTACAATGCAGCTAACACAAGAAAAAGAATAAAAAAAAAGAGCAGCTCCAACAACAAAGGAACTAAAATAGTTTGACTGTCGTGTGAACCTCCCGATCAGGGAGGTGTGAGGACATGCCGCACATTACGAGTAGTACGTCTATAAAAAGTAATAACGCAACACAACTTTGCTGAAAGTGTACACACCACAAAGGGCATTCACAAGCTCGCATACACACACATACACTGTGCGTGCGCCAAAGAAAGTTTGTTCATAAAATTAATTCTTTTAAATTACGTTAAGGATCAGCTATATAGAGAAAGAGTCTTTAAGAAGCTCAAGTGTGGTGAAGTCCTTAGTCTGGAACATCTATCGACAAGATTTTGATTCATTCTCACCACAAATTGTAGAAGACAGAAATGGGAGTTTCAAGTCACAGATCTGTTAGATCGAAGGGTGTAACTAATCTAAGAGACTAACTACCTTCCTAATGAAAGATAGTATGTCCTTAGTGGCAGAATTACGCAAATCCCCCAACGAACATAATGCCTTGTGGAAAATATGTCTCCTTAGCCAGATGAAACCTGGAATATCACAGAGAATGTGCCCGGATGTTTCGTCCTCCTCCAGGCAGAAAAGATATAAATCGTAGCTCCTATAATACCCTTGCACAGGTTTATCCTAGCGCAGATCTCAATGGCATGGAGTTCCACTTGGAAGACAGTGATACTCTTACCCATTGGTATAGAGACATTGGTGTTGGGTCCGTATACCTCAGCGCCAACTTCAGAATCCATCTTCGATCCGTCTGTGTACCAGACCAGACCTTTATTTCCAGTGGTGGAGCACCATTAGACCAGATTGCTTGGTCCAATATTTTACCTAAAATAACCTATTGAAACAATACTCCCTGGCCATAGTGTCCGGGATAGTGCAAAACATGTCTCTTTCAGGAATTGAGTATAGAATGTTTAGATGGCCTTGTTTGTACCCATATTCTAGTTGCAGCTTGACAGCGCATCTAGCGGCCGTCTTCCTAATGAAGATTTGCAGGGGTGAAAGCCCTACAACAGCTTCTAATGCAGTCGTAAGGTGCGCATGGCACCCGTTATACCTAGACAGGCAAGTCTTTATAGCTTCTGAAGCTTCAAGAACTTTCAGCCACCATATGATGGCGCGTACGTAATAATTGGTCTCACCATCATGATATGCATCAAATGTATCATTTTAGTATTAAACCCCAAGTTCTGCCGTAGAGGCGTCTACAGGCACACAGGGCCCTTCGTGACACGTTCAATGGCGGACTTGATATGATAATATCAGTTTAGTCGTTTATCAGGGATGACTCCGAAATATTTAACCTTACTGAATTACTTTAATGTAGTGCCCTTCAAGATGATAGGTCCCATTTCGGACAATCTATGTTTCGTGAAAGGCACTAGAACGGTTTTGCAAGGATTGATGGAAAGTCCTTCTCTACTGCACCATTCTAAGACATGAAGTGACGTACCTTGCATGACATTTGTTATGGTCGTGCTGTACTTACCACTAATAATAATCGCCAAATCGTCAGCATAACCAATGGCAATGTAGCCCGATCTATGTAGATCGGTTAGAAGATTGTCTGTGACAAGTGACCATAGAAGGGGCGAGAGTACGCCTCCTTGTGGGCAGCTGTAGGAACGAGAGATGTTTGCGGTCCAGGGTCTTGCTTCCAGCGGATCTTCCAGAATCTGCCTTCTAATATTATCAAGAGTTGTGCTGATGATTTACAACATAACGTAATTGCTTAGTTCCTTCATGAATTCCATTATATCTACCAATTCGATTGGTCGGACATCTGTATGAGCCTTAAAATGTTTTGTTCTTTTCCTGGCGAGGGCTTCACATATGTATTCTTTGTTTCTTTTTCCTCGTTACAAAATCGGCAAGGGTCCGATTTCAGAAGGTGGCCATAAAATGGGTCATGTCCCTTCATATATCACACCAGAGTTCCTAGTGCATGACGGTCCAATTTAATGCTTTGTCTATATAGTTGACTAGTTGAAGTGCCTGGCGTTGCTCGTGGCTTCATTACAAACCCATCCCGGACATACGATGAAACGTTTTCAGGCTGTCCCATCCCACTGACCCCCACCAAAATAACACCCGCCCACTGACACTACACCCACCCATACATATATAGATGTTATATTTATGAAACTTTTTCGTTTGTCTCATCCTCGTCGATGCTTTCTATTCTACTTCGCTGGCTTTGTTTTTCCACGCTTCAGTTTTGTTCTTTAGATGGCTTTTGGAGTAAGCATTGCTGGTTTTGGGTCCAGTAAAAGTTTTTTCTATGCCTTCTCTTGCACGGTGGTTTGATGCCTCTTTTCCTGAAATGCCTGAGTGACCGGGAGACCACATTGGGGAGATTTTGTTGGTTGTATCAGTTCTCTCATGTGGCGGAAGCAGCTCTACGTTGTTTTGGAATGAAAGTCTGAAACTATCCAAATATATTTTGGTTATGATACTGGTGTGTCCTGGTCTGTTTGCTTTTATTTGATAAACAATTTTCAGTTTGTCTTGAAACAGCCTCGCTTTTTACATGTAAGTGCAAGGGTGAAGGTCCTAGGAGCTTTTCTATGGGTCCTTTTGTGCGATTCTTAAAAGCGTCTGTTGCACCTATAGAGATTAATTTTTGTATTTTCTTTGATTGCTCTGCTCTGGCTACCAAACGAGGGCCACGTATATGATACTGGGTCTAAAATTGCTTTGGTATAGCCATGAAGTCATTTGCTTATTCCCCATGTGAACTTGGGCCTCTCCAAAGCAGAGTATTTTGCTAACTGCCTTCAATTTGACATATAGGTCCCCCAACATGCAATCTAAGGCGGGGCCTTCCTCTACTACGCTGCCCATTTAGGTTAGAAATGAAGACTCTAGGGACTGCATTGTTGATGGATGAACCATCCGCTATATATTTTGTAGCTACCACAAGTATCCTACCCTATCCTCTACAGCTCGTACATTTAAATTTTCTCCTCAAAAGACCATCGACGCAATCAGAACCGAAAATAGTACGAAATTTTTTTCCGATTTATGTACTCTGGTTAATATCCGCTGCAGTTTTGATGCCTGCTGCTTTGTTGTCCTTAAAATATTGCTTGACAAGCTATTACGTTCGGAATGTTTGTCACCCATTCGCAAGAGGTGGGACTCCGTGAAAAATACTTTTGGTGTTACTGGGATTCGAACCACGAACCTCCTGCTCAGTAGACGTGCGCATTTCCACTGAGCCACGGCGCCCACAAATGCAAATGATACCTGAATGTGGAAAGGCTTGACTGTCTTTAGCAGGTTGGCTTGAAGGTTTCAGGTTTCATACCTTTAAAGATAGTTAGTATTAACCTTTGGTAGTTGAAAAGTTTTTCCTTTTAATTTAACTTAGCTCAAGGTCCGAAAAGTAAAAAGTAATGTCACATGAGCTTGCTATGCGGCAAAGACTGACACTAGTTGCAGAGTAATTGATGAGGAGGATGAGTTTAAGCTTTCGTTTTCCTTTAAATTCTATAAACCAATGAGATTCTGCCTTCCATCTTGTGATGCTAGTACAGGTAAGTACTGGTGTGTAGATAATAAACGGAGAGCAACTTTACTGGTTTCATTTAGCCAGTTGTATTAGCTTCCAGTTTTCTATGCTAAATGGAATACAGCCAATATGTGTCTCCCTATAAAGTTAGAATACTGCTTCTTATAGTTGTTGTCTATTTTTCTTCTATCAAAGTCCTAACCCGCTTAGGCATTAAAGTTTCCAACTTATGGTTAAGCAGATAGAATTTTGTATGATGTTAATGCATTTGTATTCCCTCTCTTAACACCGCAAGGACAGTGCATTACACACGAGGACATCATATAAAGCGCGTTTATGGTTATGTTCTCAATATGTAAACACTCCTTAAGACTCCATTGCGAAGAGGAAAACATAAAAGGGGTCGTAAAACTGCAAAGACGGACGCGTGGATAATGCGATTAAAATGTGTCTCGCCCGCGTGTCGCGTCTTCTGATTGGCATCGCCGTCGCTTCGCGAAACGACGACGACGATTTTAATGGATTTTTTCACACTCTCAGCAAGGAGCAAGGATAGCTCACACTTATAGCGGAACTATGCGCGTTATTCCATTAAGTAATGTAACTTCGATGTTCGTTTTTGTTGCTGTCGCTGATTTTCTGTCAATCTGTTGTCTGAATTCTTTTCACACTGTCGTCCTTCTGTTCCGTGACGCTGATCGATTTACGTGGTGGCGTTCTACTCCACGGTTTGTCTAGCGTCTAGCCAAACAACAAAAACACTTCAAGAACAACAAAAATGAAGTGATAACTCAAAGATGCGGAGTAATTGTAAAGTACTCCCCTTCCAACCGGCCACCGCCTCGCAGCACTTTTTCACTATGTTTTTCATACTTAGAAGCGGCGGTCCTTTGTTATTTCCTGTTATTCAACGATATACTGTTTTGTTTTTTCTTTTATTTCAAAAAGTATGAAATCCTCTAAAATGATGACGAGTTCTCTGATTTTCGAGTAAAATGAAAAGGATTGCTTGTGAATGAAAAATAAAAAACGGAAAAAACAATATAGTTTCTGGAAATTTTCCATTAAAAACATCAATCAATATTAAAATTGTTGTTTTAAGTTTTATAAAAATAAATACCGTTGTTTTGGGTTGATAAGCGAACGAATATCCGGTTATTTCGCTCTTGTATTTGCTTCTCCTTGAAGCCTTGAAGGTAAAAAGAGTCTTTCCTTTGCTAGAAACAATTTATAAGAGTTGTCTCGATCTGGTACACATTCCAGTTTTATGAAGAGAAGTGACCGTGGTTTTCATACCAAAAGCCGGCAAATGGTCACATGTTCATCCAATGGCTCTCACACCAAACAGTCTATCATCATTCCTTCCTTCTACATACGCACACGCATTGACAAGAGACTCCTGTCTACAGATCAGCACGCAAGTCTGTAGAAACAGTAGCTCTGCATACAATAGAACGTTCTATTGAACATTCCCTTCACCACAGAGAATAATATCTAATAACATTCGGCGCGACAGACAATTGCGGTCCAAGGCCTGGCTTCTCGCAACCATTTATGTTGATCATGTATATTTGGAACAGAGAATACACAATGGTAGTATTCCTAAACGTTGAAGGCGCTTTTAACAACGTCAACACATCTGCGATTACGAATGCACTGTCCATTTTAAGGGTGGACGACTCGCTTGGCGAATTGATTAATCTTCTGCTCACAAGTCGGATTATTAATTCAAAACGGGGCGTGTCATCTGCCAGAAGATCTGTCTGCGAGGAACCCCACATGGTGGAATCTTGTCTGCCCTTCTATGGAACTTATCGGTAAATTAACTGGTGGTATGCCTAAGTGATGAGGGCTGCAGAGTAATCGCGGATGACGTTGCTATTCCCGTCTCAGGAAAACATGCGAATACCTTAAAGGAACTCCTGCAAAATGCTCTCAACAAGCGAATTTGATGGGCAGATCGCTATGGTTTAGGGGTAAATCATCACAGAACTGAAATTGTCCTATTCACCAGGAAGTTCCACACATTAACCCTCCTTCTACAAAAGGTATCAGCTTAACATTCTCTGAGAAAACCAAGTATTTGGGACGTAGTCTGGACAAAAAGCTAAGCTAGAAACCTACCATAAAAGAACAAGTTCGTAAAGCCACAGTCACACTCGTCTTCTACAAAATAGCCATTGGTATCAAATGGGGTATTTTCTACCCCATATAACTCAAAAGGTATCAGCTTAACATTCTCTGATAAAGCCAAGTATGTGACTTAGTCTGGACAAAAAGCTAAGCTAGAAACCTACCATAAAAGAACAAGTTCGTAAAGCCACAGTCACATTCGTCTTCTGCAAAAAATCCATTGGTAGCAGATGGGGTCTTCTACCCCATATAACTCATTGGCTTAATACAGCGTTAGTAAGACCTACTATTCTATACGGTGTGACTGTATGGTGGACTGCTTTAACTAAGAAAGTCATAAGTAAGACAAATTAAGCAGAGTTCAAAGATCAACTAGTCTATGTACGAGCGGAGCACTTCATACAACACCCTCCGACACACTAGACATTCTGTTCGACCTTACATCACTCGACATTTTCAGCAGACAAGTAGCTGCTAGTACGGCAATTCTCCCAGTGGTCTAGAAATGAAATCGGTGGCTTCTGTATCCTGAATTTAGTCAGGATCCCAGACAATATAGACTACACTCCTACACAAGTCCATTTCAACAGAAACTTCCAGGTCACCTTCCCTACCAGATCATTCTCGGAAGAAGACGCTTACCTGGAAGATGATCACATTCATTTTTACACAGACGGGTCAAAAACTGATGACGGAGTTGGAGGAGGTATTTTTTCGCACTAATGATCTTACCAACATTGCCATGACCATTCTACTATGCCTCATACGATGCTCTTATTGGTTCAACGAGTAGGTGATCCGCTGGTGTAAGTGTATCGGTTTCACTGACAGCCACCTTAACCCAACTTAACCAAACCTAGATACACTCGCAATCATTTAGTTGAAACCCCATTTTTTGCAACAGCGATTGAGTTGATTCTCAATCTGTCCAACAAAAGTCGTTATTTAATTTCTATTCCAATAGATTCCATGTGTTTGACAGCTGATTCACGATTTTCACGGTCTTTCCTTTGGCGATCTGTTAACGCATCCCAATGATTCCGACCGACATGCCATTAGACTTTAAATGCTTGCTTTTTTTGTTTATGCGCCAGACAACAAAACAAATAAAAAAACAACCCATAAAAATTAAAATTTTTCATGTAAATTCTCTAATAGGAGATGGGTGTGTGATAAAATTTGAAGAAAATCAGGCTAATTTTTAAAAAATTTACATGGACACCACACGGGTCTCAGGGCCCTATCACTCCAACAAATTTACAAAAAGTTTTGTCCATCAGTGATACACATGTGTTTAAAATTTGAAGAAAATCGAGCTAATTTTAAAAAAATTTATGTGGGCACCCTTCGGGCCTCAGGGCCCGTTCACTCCAAAAACTTTACAAAAAATGTTTTCCATCGGAGATACACAGGCGTAAAAAATTTGAAGAAAATCGGGTTAATTTTTTTGAAAAATGTATATGGGGCCCCAAGACACCGGCCACCAAAATTTTTGCAAAAAGTGTTATCCATCGGAGATACACACATATATAAAATTTAAAAAAAATCGGGTTAATTTTTTAAAAAAAAATTTTTTGGGCCCAATGACCCTGGGGCCCGGGATCTCCAAAATTTTTACAAAAAGTGTTGTCTATCTGATATACACGCGTATATAAAATTTGAAGAAAATCGGGTTAATTTTTATAAAAAAAATTAATGGGGCCCCACGAACCCGGGGTCTCCAAAATGTTTATAAAAAGTGTTGTCTATCAGAGATACACATGTGTGCAAAATTTGAAGAAAATCGAATAAAATTTTGTAAAATGTTTGTATGGGAGCCCCCCGACCCCGTGGCCCGACGGTCCTCAAATTTTAATAGAAAGTGTTGTTTCCGGAAATCGCAAGATTCCACGACAGACGACCGACGACCGACCCACGGGCAAGTGAAGTTAATATAGAGAATTTAAAAAACAATGCACCTGTACCATTTACGCGCGAAAGATCCTCAAAAGAGCCTCAAAGGACTCCCAAAAAAGGTTCAAAAGATCCTCAAAAGACTCCCAAATAGACCCCCAAAAGACCATAAGAAGACTACCAAAATACCCTCAAAAGTCTCCTCAAAAGACCCACAACAGACCCAGTTTGTTATTATGAGATTATATTACTTATAAAGGGTGATCAGATTGGAGGTACTTTTTCCAATAGGCTTTTTTTGAGATGTCACGCGTGACTACTGTCAAACTAAATACATAATTTTATTCAGTATTCATTGACATTTCATTATGGAAAGACTAACGCCTCAACAGCGTTTACAAATCGTACAATTGTATTACAAAAATCGACGTTCTGTGAAAAGTGTTTATCGCGCGCTCAGGCCAACTTATGGTGTTCAGCGATGAGGCCCATTTTTTGCTTAATGGCTTCGTCAATAAGCAAAATTGCCGTAGTTGGGCTGAAGAGCAACCCGAAGCCATTCACGAACTGCCATTACATCCATTTGGGCCGGCCTATGTGCTGGAGGAATCATCGGTCCATATTTCTTCAAAGACGAGGCTGGCGCCAATGTAACAGTGAATGGCGAACGCTATCGCGCCATGATAAACGACTTTTTGATGCCGGAAATTGAAGCCCGTGATCTCCACGACATTTGGTTCCAACAAGACGGCGCTACATCCCATACAGCCCGTGACACAATGGATTTACTGCGTCCTCGTCTCGGTGAGCAATTGATCTCTCGTTTCGGACCGGTGGATTGGCCACCAAGATCGTGTGATATCACACCTTTGGACTTTTTTTTTGTGGGGCTATGTAAAGTCTAAATGTTTTGTGGATAAACCAGCTACGATTGAGGAATTGGAAGCCAACATTACTCCAGTTATTCACGAGATACCGACCGAAGTCCTCGAGCGAGTCATTCAAAATTGGTGTTTACGGATGACCGAATTACGGTGCAGCTGCGGCCAACATTTGAAAGAGATTATCTACAAAAAATAAATGTCATGAATGGTTCTAAACAAAAATAATAAAGATTGCCCAACCAATTTGAATTTTTGTTGTTTTATTTCAATTTAAAATCCGATACCTCTAAATGGATCACCCTTTATGTGCGATTTGATGGTATTTCAAAGAAGAAGATTAAATTTGTTGCACAATATCTTATAACGCCACTTAGGTATATATTTAATCTTAGCTTAGCAAAAGGAATACTCCTTCGTAAGTTCTGATTAGTTAAGAGATTCTTACATTAGCCGTACAAAACGTATTTGGAATGCTTTGCCAAACTTTCTGCACCATGCATGGTAATCATCTATCTAAGCATTATATGGCTGGAAACCCTTATATAGGGTTTTTTAATAAGAGCACTTCAACTTTTTTTTTGAATAAAACACAAACTGTTCGACTTTTGAACTAACTTTTTTTTTTATTAACGAATTTGAACATATACATATGACACATTTAAGTATGAACCTCGATTTCTTTTGCATGACCACCGCGTGCACGTTTTACGAAGTGAGCCTCATCGCTGAAGATGATTTTTCGGTGAAAATCTGCATCATTTTCGATTTGCTCTTGAGCCCAATTCACGAATCGGCGTCGCTTCAAATGGTCAAACGGCTTTAAATGTTGTGTCAGCTTGATCTTATACGGATGTAGGCCAAGATCTTTACTATACGGTCGATTGTCGAACGGGCTGGCTTGTTAAATGGACCGTAAAATGGCCGTAATGCTCTTAAAGTAGCGGCAACAGAACGATTATTTTGATAAAAAATTTGCACTATTTGCAATCGCTGTTCACATGTGTGTCATTCCACGATGAAATGTGTACTAATGAAGTTTCCAAATAATAAAAGAACAATAAAAAATATGGCGTCGTTCGCCATCCCTATCGGAGAAAAGTTGATGCGCACCTGTTGAAACACCCCATATAAGACCTGAACAGAATAAGCTAATAGAAAATTAGTCTCTCTCTAGTACTGCTGTTCTGGTGCTTTTTTCTGGTAATCGTTTTTTTTTTTTTTATTTTATTATAATTCCTCTTTATACTCTAATTTGAATAATAATTAATTCAATTCCAATGAATTTTAATATCCGGCATTAACAGTTTCCATGAATTCAAAATCAGTCAATAATTAAATTTATTTTAATGTCATTTCTGACCTTTTTCACACACATGCGGAAAAAGTGTCACAGGATATCATAATTCAATTCCACCATAAGCCTAAAATCTCGCTGAAATCAAACTGAATCACTGAAGCGAATTGCGAATTGAATTTAAATTTAAATAAAATGCAGCGAGGATTAAAGTTTCACATAAATACGTAAGTTGTTATTAAAACTATTAATGAAAGTCAGTGACCAAATCGCGATTTATATGACAGGATGTGCATTTTTATAGAAACACATACGCAATTTTGTATAAGTGCGGGTTTTGTGTATTGTAGATTTGAATTGGAACTAATTCCTTTCTCCTCGTTTCTCGTCACGGTGTCAATTGACACCTTCAAAAGTACAATATAGGAACAATTGAAATATCTATAAATTGTTAAACACTTGGTTATTCCTATTTGTTTTCTATTCCATGACTATCCCAAAAAGTCTAAACCGCCCACTGGCTTTTTCCAGAATGTTTAGTAAAATGTTTTTTGGAAACTTGAATTCTTTTCATCCTTTCTCCTGCGATCTCTCTCCAACAACCGACGATTATTATTTAAATGTTGAAATTCATTTAATGAAAGTTTCATTGGATGGGCTTTTTTGGATGTTATCGCCACAGACATTATCGCCAGCACGATAATAATATTGAAAAATTGGAAATCCTTTTAGGATTATTGCATGTACTGTACTGTAGTACATTATGTATGGTAATTCCCTAGCAAATGGCATTGCATTTGGGACTGGCGGAGATAAATATCATGCAAATGCAATGAATTATTTGGAAATTTTAATCAAAAATATACACCAGTGCATCGGGATATGCTGTCATATAGTGAACATTTGCGTTTCGTTTTCGCATTGGGACTTTCCAAAGTGTTTGCTGCCTTCTGGTAGATATCACAAAAACAGCGTCATATATCTACCAAATGGAGGAAATTGCCAATTCATTTGTTTTCCATAGTATCGATGCAGGAAATAATAATATATTTGTGAATTTATTTATTGGTGATCAGGGATTTAATAGAGTTGTATCCGTGAGGCTATGAAATCATCAACTAGTGGGTGGGGTGTAAATCCGTAGAACACATCCGGCAACGAAATGTGAAAAGTCGCCACCCACCGCATTAAAATTAAATCAAAATCGCAGAAATGAAATCAACACGCGGATCAAAAATGTACATCTCTGGACGATGGAATCTTTTTGAAATGTCCCCAGTAATCAGATAATGATACATTTATTTTACAATTTAAGTGTTTGACCCAATTTCAAAATTGAGAAATATTTTCCAGGATTTTAATCAGATGCTTACGATTTTTTTTTTGGTTTAATGGCAAACTAACTAAGATATTGAAGGCTTCAGCAATGAACTACGACCATTGTGCTGCTGCCACCAAGCATAGGCAATCTTATCGGAAATCTGGAAAGCTTGCATTGGACCAAGCAGTTCTTTTGAACTAAATGTGCAAGTAGGGAGGACGAAATCATGCCAGAACACTGTAGAACAGGATTTCTGTATAGATTCTTCCATGAAAAATCTACAACTGATCAGATTTTTACACTCAAGCAGGTGATGGGAAACTGTGAGTTTCAAAAGTCACAACATCGTCTGTTAATAGATTTTAAAACCGCCGATGATAACATAACCACTTCAGAACTTTGTAAAGTTAATTTGGGATTCCAAATAAACTGGGACGACTATGTAGCTTAAAGTTATCTCATTCCTGTTTAGCCAACTTCTTATATATAAACGAAAAGAGGCGTCTCTTGTCAAGTTCGACCACTTAAACCGGGTGTTTGAGAAAGTTACCCCCAGACTCTGATGTAATGTCGACAGGAACAATCTTCTATAAATCCATCCTCATAAAGGCTTACGCAGATGATTTTCAAATAATTGGTAGAACCCCAAGAGTTGTACAAGATCAATTAAGATAGTGGGTCGTGATAACGAAGTAGTGCAATACTTTCACTATTTCGGGTCTAGTATAGCAGCCGATGACAGAATGAAACCAGAAATATGCGCACGGTTTCTGAAAGCCAACAAAACTTTCTTTGGTCTTGAACTCAGGAATTTAGCGATAACATCCAAGGTGCTGGTGTATAAGACAGTTGGCATACAACTTCTTCCATATGGAGCCAAAACGTGGTTGCGTAGCAAAAAGGAACTGGCATCATAGTCGGGTTCCAGAAGAAAGTATTCTGAGGAATGGTTGGCCCTGCGAGGAAAGAAGATTCTGGAGACTCTAAAACTACGAGATCTACGGGTCACCGCGGTTTCGAGGTCATGAAGACAATTAAGTTCGGTAGGTTTCGGGTTGCAGGTTTGCATAAGCAAGGAGCATCCTTCTAGGAGATTTTTGCGGTAGGATTTATAAGAGACGACAGCGGGGCTGGCCTAGTTATTTTGCTAAAAGAATAGCGGAGACATCGGCTTGAAATCTGGATCGATGTAGAGTTTTTTTTTACCTATAGCGCAAGACCAGAACCCTTGTTGTAGAGCCAATTATTGCGAACACGAAGGGCGAAGCTTATATTCAGAGGACATGAAAATTTTTTTCAGCGAGCCTATATACATTTGTACGTTTGTACATTTGTACGTTTGTACGTACGTCAGTTTGTCTTATCGTATATCTCGGATTATAGCAGTCAAAATTTAATCGGACTTGTTTTAAAACAATTGTTTAGCGTTCAGGTTGCGATGGTGTAATTTTTTCATCCATAGGGGCTACTACCCCTGAGAAAAATACTAAATCTACGCATCGCTATCGTTTTTTTTAAGCCTAGAAGTTTGCAAAGTAAAATGTGGTTTTTTCAGTCCATTTCAGAAATCACTTATGAATGAAAGACCTACATTAAACGTTGCATACTATAAGGGTTTTAAGATGATTGAGTGTTTAGACTGAATTAGAACTAAATGTAGTCACTCGCATAGCAGGATACATTAGATAGTGTGTCTATAGTAGTGGAAAGTTTTTGGTACGAACGATTGTCAGTACTACGGCCAAGTTAAAGTACAAGTTTTGCTAAAATTGTTCAAAAGTCAAATCTGACAATAGATTTAGACTTTATTTTTAACATAAAGACGGCAAAACAAGTCTGACGATTTTCACTTATAATCATTTTAGTCATTGTTTGTTAACTCGTATATCTCGGTTTCTACCAGTCAGAATTTAAAACAATTGCGACGCGTGTGGCACGTGTCACGTAGGCGCGTTTAAAAAAATAAAAAAAAATAAAACAGGTTTTTTTTTAAAGAAAGTTTTCTTTTTAAAAAAAGGAACTTTTTTAAAAGAAAAATTTTTTTAAAAAAAAGTGAAATTTCTCAAAAAAAAAATAAATAAAAAAGAATTAAATGTCAAGTTTATAGGGCTTTTAAGATAATTCAGAGTTTAGATTGAATTATAAGTATCCATATGGCGAGCTGAGAAGCTCGCTTTACTATCTTATTGGTGATGATGATTAGAGTTGTCATAAATACTTGAAACCAGATTGTTTTTCTCTATTGAATACAGTAGAGAGAAATTACCGATCAGAAACCATTGATGCTTATTTTAATATTCTACATCATTTATAGAGTTAACCCATTATTTTCTTATTTAAGGGTCCTTAGGATATTTGAGCTTTTAAAAACTTTAAAAAGTGTATATGTTTCGTACAAAATTAAATTTAAAAAAACGCATAGTACAGAATTAATTCAAAATATGCTCCCAAAGTATGATTCTGTCAGAATTTCCATATCAAAAGAGGGCTAATTACACCACCCCTTAGTAACAGTAGAAGTGCAAGAGTCCTTTCAATTTTCAATGACTTTTCGCAGGATAAAGATGACCACCCAATTGCGTAAGACACTTAGAGTATCCATTCAGTCAATAAATTCTCATTATCCTGTTCATCCTGAAACCCCCACTTCTCTCACTAAGTTCCTTTGAAAATGAAGAGAATGTTGCTTCAAGCTTCTTTTTGATGGGCCAGGAGTAATTTAGAAACAATTATAAATAATAAAACACCTCAAAGGATAGATGTTTATTGCATTCCTTGCGGTCTTTGCACCAATTGGAAGCTAGAAGCGGTAACGAAGCAATGACTGTCTGCTGTGGTTGTTCGACTTTTTTCCTTTTAGTCTTACAATCAGACTTCATCATGTCGCCCCCAACTCAATCGAGCAAAGAGATCCTTAAAACAACCAAAAACCAAACCAAACGTAAATGGCTTCCGTCCGCCGCCTTCCTCAATTTCTCGGCCGATGCAATTTAATTTCGAAAAAATCTATTTAGACCGCTATTAGCACACCGCGATGATAACGAAAAAAAAGTGAAATAATTAGGGATAGCTATTTTTTCTTCTTCTCTTTGGTAATTAAAAGTAAATACGAGGGCGGGAGCAGATGATGGTAGCTTGGTGTGTCGGTGCCACAAGTATTATCAGACAATTCGCTCTCAAAGAAACGGCAATGACACAGAATAGCAGAAGGTAAAAATTACATTAATGGCATTGAATTGCATGGACGAACTGACGAGGGAGCGGACGCATGTTGATAAAGCTGCTGACGGCGATGGCGATAATGGTGCAATGTTGGTGCCAGACCTTTATCTTTTCTTTCCATTTGGAACATTGCGAAGAAAACAGAAGACGATGATGGTACGTACAAGAAGCACAGCAGAAGCAGAAGGAAAAGTGATGTACTTTATTATTCTATGTTTTATGTTATTCTTATTATCCTTCTTTGGGGGACAATATCTGGCTTCTGTTATCATTGGCGTGAGCAAAGTTATGTAGTAGTATATGTCCTTTCGAATCATTTGTTTGCTGCTGGAGTAAAGTCGTTGAGGATTGTGACACACAGATACAAAATGTCGTCCATGAATAGTTTAGTGCATTTGAATTACACATCATAAGAGTTTTTGCATTAATTTCCCTTTGTCAACGTAGCAGATCTAACTGCTCTGTCTATCTTTATCACAGACTAGAGGGACAAAAAAATATTCAGATGAAACTGAGTGCATATTTGAGTGACGAATGTGTATCTTTATTGAAACTATAAGTGGCTAAATACATATACATAATCGGGTCTTATTTTTTATGTCGATGTTCTGTCCCAGGTTTCTGCCTTCTGTCTCTCCAGCGGTTCCTATATCTTACCGTTTCTATTGTCGAGTTTCAGCTTACTCCAGTTTTCTTTACAATCTTTTCAGTGTCTCTATTCCAAGTTGTTCTACGTCTTTCTCTCTTATTTTTTCCCTCTGGTCTTGCTTCCCAATTTTTTAATTTTCTTTTTTCGTCCATACGCACTATGTGTCCAAAAGTTTAGAGCTTCCTCCACCTTCCTTGAAAATGTTTTCAGTGGTCCCATTCCGAGTAGTTCTGGATCTTCATTCTTCAGTTCTTGCTTCCAGAATTTTTTTTATCTTTTCTAAAGTCGTTCATCCGTATCATGTGTCCAAACTATTTGAGCTTCTAGAGTCTTTTTTAGCAGATTCCACTTTAAGCTCATTCTTTATGTCTTCGTTTCATTTTCTTCTTGCCTTAATTCGGGGTACAGTTACATTGGAAGGTACTTCGACTTATAAGTTCTCTTTAACACTATAATCGCCCCTTGCATACCAATCATCGACGCATAAACCTCCCCCGCCCAATTCCATTGACTCCATCACTTATTCTTACTTGACTTATTTCAGTGACCTCGAAAACTATGCGATTGTCACCAATATCGGCCGAACCCCATCTTTTCGAACGACTCTCTACACCGAGATGTCTTACCATCACAATTACCGCAGTGACCACGAAACATGCAATCGACATTAATATCAGTCACCTATCTATCCACAATAAACACCCCACCATAGAGACATCCTTCCACCACTATTCATCCCAGCGACCCTGGATATTGGAAGGCCTTACCCTTCAACAATACACGATCACCCAGGACCAATCTTTCATCATTTATATGGGCAGATATACTATGTACTGGTCTGAAAGAGCTTTGAGCATCTTTTTCTTCCACCACATTTCTGAGTTTTCTGTTTAACATAACATTCTGGTAATTGGAATTGGAATCGGAATTGGAATTGGAATTGAAATTGAAATAGAAATTGAAATTAGAAGTAGAATTAGAAATAATGCAAAACAAATAAATAGGAGAGAACTTAAAAAGCGGTGATCATCCGTGGATTAGGCTAATCAACTAAAGTTTTGTCTTCAAGTCGATTTTACAGAAAATACTGATTCTTTTTTCATCAAATTGCACCAAAAAATCTCTTTAATTTTCTTTTTCCTTTGTTCCTCCTTCTTTACTGTATCACCACAAACATTTTCTTAAAGAAATTTTATTTAATGTCTCCTCTCATTTTGTTCTCTGCAAAAAAATCGCCGGTGCACTGATGATGAGATTGGTAAAAAAAACCATTTCTCTGTCATCAACCCACCACTGACAGTAAAAGATCCTTTATTCACTTTCTAATCAGGGAAAATTAATGAGACATAAATTTCAGCAATTAGCGGGAATACATCCCCCGTTTTATGATGTAGTTTTCCATTTTTATTCATCTCCTTTAGGAGCCAACAAAAAATTACACACCGCAAGCACAACGACAGGAAAATTCAATATCGGAACTGGAGGTGTCATTTCATTTCGCTTTCAGTTCATTATCTACCTGTGTATGTCAGCTCTTAGTGCTCGTACTCGTAAGTCGGTAGCATCATAATATGCCGATTTTTCCAGCTTATCTTTTCGAGGTCATTTTGTTCTTTTAATCAAAATTTTTGTAATGATTAGAGCTTAGATTATCCGGGAACGCAGTCTAATGTCGGTTTATTTCGGAACAAAAAGAGCAAAAGAGAAAATATTCTAACGAGAAATGGAAAACTATATTTTTCGCCTCTATGGCATTTTTTAAAAATCACATAAATTTGATTGGATCTGTATCGACTCGTTCCTGGAATTGAATTTTATTTTAATTACAGTTCACAATGTCGTAAGGAAAATGTGGTTGAATTTTGTCCACACAAAAACAAGAAGTCTATTTATTTTTTAAAACTTGAGTGCACATTGTGTTAAAACAGCAAAGACAACAGACAACAAGCTACGTAAGCAAGATCCCACGAAAAAGCTGGCCAACAGCAGCGAGGTACGAAAAGCAAAACGAAATCTCGCGCACACCGAAATGCCATGAATTGGCTATTACCAAAGAAGACACATTTCTTTCTTTCTTTGGCTGACTAGATCGCGTATTCAAAAAAAACTTTGCTGCATGAATAGTAATCTACTAACATCTCACATCCCACATTCCACGTTGCCAGTGTCTTCGTGTAAAGTAGTATGCTTGCAGCCTTTACCTTCTGACACAACTTTTACATATGCCAGCATTTCTGTTTCCCCGTCCATTGTCTTGTAATACTGTTGTACCATTGCATCTTCGAAATTTACGCATTGTGGTGCTGATAACATTTCGACATACGTTTCCCCAGCTCTAAACAACGTACTGATCTACGAATCGTTAGAGTTACGCATCGATCTGTCACGTAACATCACGTCGTACGCTTCTGTGTCTCGCTTTATCCTAAATTACGCATCTTGCTGTCATCTGATATGGTGACCTATAAATTTGTCCAGATCTAATCACCACCCAAATCTAAGAATCGTTCGAGTAACTCGTTGGTCGAACTACGCTCGACTCGAGTTACGCTACGCATTTCTCCCATTATCCCGAATTACCCTTCACTCTGTTCAAATATATTAATTACTGTATGATGAAAATATAATAAAAGATCAAGTAAAGGAAATTGAATTAAACCTCAATAACCAAAATAGAAATTGACTGCGACGACCCGAAATACATTTAACCCGGCTGGGAATACTTCCTTTTAACGTCAGTCACTTTTTATTTGGGCTCTTTAAGTGACAGTGAGCCGATGAGTTGCTTAAACTCTCCAATTCAAGTAATTACCGAACAAAGGTTTGACTTAAATTGGTCTGATTTTTTGCACATTACCTACACTACGTGTACGTAGTGTATTTTTTTAAAACTAGAAATTTGGTATAGCTGGTGTCAAGGCATGACTTTCTGAACAAATGGCAATCTTTCGCTATTTATTAGTGCTGTTTTCTTTTTAAATTATTTGAAACCCGCACAAGATTGTTCCACTTTTCATTTTACCTTAGATTTATCTCATATATCCTTCATGTAAAGAAGGCCAACCTGGCTAAGAATTGAAATTTAATTCCTTTAAATCTCTAAACACTATAATAAGATAGATTGAGTCTTGATATTTTCCTTTTTTTAGCTGCAAGAATTGCATCAGCTCAGCTATGATCCTTTTATTATTACAACTTTAATCAAGAAGGTGAATCTTTATAAAAACTGGCGATGCTTACAAAAAGTGTGTGCCTTCAATACATTTGATTTTATTTCTCCAATAATCGAAATAAACAGGCGAGATTTCAGCCAAATCGATCATGTATCATGATAGAGACATCTTTTGCACAATTCCCGACATTATGGTCAGGGAGTACTGTTTCGGCAGGTTATTTGAATATAGAAATATTGTGCCCGGTCCTGGACTGGTGCAATGGTGTTCCTGCACTGGACGCTAGATGTCTGGTCTGGTTCACAGACTCAAATTGAAAAATTGCGTAATTTCGCCAACAAAAATAGTTTTAATCCGAAAGCTTTACAGAGCCGCTACAAGCTGTGATAATTTCACAGTGAAATATTTTGTCAAATTTGCTATCAACAAAGGTGTACGACAAGAGTGCATTCTCTCACTTGACTCTTTTCGATTTCCTTGGGTAGTAAGATGCAATAAACCAATTTCGATGCACAAACCTGAATTTAATGCTGCGCATTTCAGAAACTGCACTGTCTCGATTACGTGGATGACATCTGCATGATTGGCCACATCTGACTGTATGCCTTCCTTTCCTTAATTCCCTATTACCATGCCGTGCTTGGCATTATTAGGGTCGAATCCATTGAGCGTGGGTAAGTATATACATCACAAAAAAAAAATAACGAAGCTGGGAAAAGTCCTTACTCCACTTACAAGTAGAATTTTGAATAATGAGATAACCATTGATGACATGGTATGTAGGCAGTGCAATGTGTTGAATCTTTTGGTAAATTTGATATCTGACGTTGATCCTAAGCTTCAACAAACATTGAAATGCGGCGAAAACAAATGGCAGTGTTTAAGTCACACATTATGAAGCTTACTAAATAAGATTTGAATAAAATCTCCAAAAAATCTCCAAGACGTTAACGCCGCGAATTACACAAAGGAAGTCCATTGAAATACAGTCAAATTCAAAATGGGCATGGCTGCAAATAAAATGGATTGATGGATAATTTAACTTAACTTTGACAATCAACGGAATAAACATAGACTTTTATTGAACTTTTTTAAATTCTAAAACTATAAATCCAATCTAAGGGGAGGACGATTTATTGAGTTCTCTTAATGATAAATCAATTTGTAATTTTTTCATGATACTCGTCTACTTATCCATGCTTGGTTCATTGTGTTGCCAAATGAATGTGAATGAATGTGCCTAATTGTGCCAGTTGTGCAATTTTTCTATATTGAGTAACATACATGAATCTTTTGTCTTATGTGTCAGTGGGTTTTATAAAGAACGCTTCGTGTTTTTTGTCCGTCCATATATGGAGTATTTTTAGTCGTGCGTAGCTTACGGGATACAGTATCTTCTTAAAGTTGTCTTAATTGTACTTATGGGTTTGGTTTTAATGTTCGCGAAGTTTTAACCAGTCGTCTTATGGATTGACTGAGTTCTTAATTACTCGCTGAAACGCTCTATTCAGTTGGAGGAAGTTCATCAGCGAACTTCAGCCTCCACAATGTTGGTTGCTGGCCTTTAACTAGAAGGAGACGTCTTGATTATTAAAGATACTGGTAAGTTGGCTCGATTTCTTCGCTTCTATGTCCGTGCATTTCAGAACTTGGATTTGTTTCCAATCTGCCGACGAATTTCCTCGTCTTTTGGAAAAAGTGGTCGGTTATTGGCAGCAGACCTGCTGCTTTGTACTCAAGACAAATTTGTAACTATTTGGCACCCTCCAGAGTCCTGTACATATTCTCAGTACCTTTTTTAAATAGGGAGAACTTCCTCATCGTTGTTGGTGAGACGTTAAACCATATGAGATAGCCACAGGTTATCACTGGCCTGATGAGCTATTTGTAGATGAGCAGTCTGGTGTTGTTGGACAGTCCGTTTCGTCTTCGTAGAATCGGGTGCACCAAATGAAGAGCGTAGTTAGTTTTTTCATCGTTATATCGGTGTGTTTGTTGAACTTAAGCCTCAGTTAGGTACTTCAGTCAGGTACTTCGTTTCTGACTTGGTGTTAATTATTGTGTTGTCTGAAAGCAGGCAAAGGCTTCAGCTTTTTCTGCAGCGCTGGATTCTGTTCGATCATCTATGGTGATAGTCTCTGGAATAAAAATACGCTTTCCGATCAGCGGGTTCAGTTTCTTAAAAGCATCAGGGCCTGATTTGATATCCTGGAGCCGCACAGCTTGATGGAAAATGTTAACATGCGAAAGTACAGACTGGTATTCATCGTTGATTGTATTAGAAGTCCTGTAAATGATCTTCTATAGGCGCCTACTCAGCCGTTGCTTATGAGCATGTATTACCTATATATGCTAAGGCAAGTGCTGAAAGCGATCCCTGCTAGTGCGAATTGTTTTCTGCCGATAAATGGCTGCGTTCACTTCAGTCTCGAAGTTTCTGATAGCATCATCAATTTTTTTACTCTACAGATATCTGCAGGCCGTTGGTAATTCCGGTTCTACTTCCGATTAAAACCGATTCCAGTTTACTTTCCTGAAGTTGATGTGTAGATCGGGGTGTCTTTCCCAATTCGCTGATTCAACCTCACTCGAAGCTCCATGGCCATATGATCCGAGTCGCTCTCATGCGCCAAAGAGGAATAATGTCTTAATTATGGAAGAATATTAATGAAATTTGTGGTTGCCAGAAAGACATCCCGGATTGACGGTGTCCAAGGGTACGTCTTCCGGGGCTGTGAAACTACAGCCATACATTTTTCTTCATAAATGCATATGATTATATTACTACTTAAACCGTTTGCGAATCATAACTTTTAATAAAAGAAAAAATTTATCAATGTAGGCGCGAAGCTGTGGTGTGTACAGATGTAGTGAGATGCATATGTCTTTTTTTTTTATGAAATGATTTTTGGACCATTCATAATACACTTTCGTCGACCTAAACATGTCACCTTAAAGTCATTGCCATGCCTACAAAAACTCTAACACGAACAAATAAAAAAAATGTAATTTATCAAAGCAAGCAAGGCTTTGAAAATTAGATGTTATGCTTAAGGCAGAATTGCAAACTTTGAGTTCTGTACATCCTCTATCTCTTTCTCTCAATATCCTCTCACCTGTGCACGAAAAATTATCGCACATCGATTTGACTTTTTCATATTTGTTTTTGTATTGCAATGAGTGTATGTTCCTATATCCTCTTACGAAGTAATCCTTTTGATAGCTTCGATTTTGCCACATGCAACGATGGAAGTTTTTCAAGCTGCTGATAGTAAGAAAGTAAATTAGATTTTAAAAATGATTTTTATTCTCTCATCAAAATCGTCTCTCACAACGTTGCTTCAACGTCATCCTTGTAGTCGATGATTCTTTATTGAAATCAAATTGGAGTTTAGCTGTATGCCATTTGGTGTTGGATGGCGGATGCCGGGCGTCCTGCATTTTGTCCTTTTGTCAGCATTCATTTCTATACGAGTATACTTTTGACTGTTCATTTATTCACTCGACATATATTTTTTTGTAATGTAGTTAAGCCTGTATGCCTCTTCATAGGGGAATAAAAATGAGAGATACTGCTACGAAGCAGTAAAAGGGAAAACGCTCCATAAAAGGAATATTCTTTTTTTTCCTAAATTGAAACTTAAGGGACTGCATCCAGAGGATCAATTGTTTGAGGATTCGCTTTTGCTGTGAGAATGTTTGTGTGTTTGTCTATAAATGGTATGGTAAATTGTTTGCTAAAAGGATACTGTTCCCTTTTATGTGGAATGACATACTCGTATTAATTAGGGATTTATGATATTTTTTTTTGTCTTCTTTTTTGATATCGATGTTGGATTTATTCCCTTTTGAGATTGGATGATTTTGAAAAGAGAGCAAAATGAGTGAAAGTCAGCCAAAAAGGGGAGAGGTGAGAAAGGAAGAAGTATACGATTTAAATAACATATATATGACACTTCGAGAAATAGATTTTTTCGGTTGATAATAAATTAATAAATTAAAAAAACAGGTATTAGTTTTAGCTGTCATATGACCGTGGTGGTGAGTATTACCAATTTTTAAGGACAAATCTTGCAAAAAGCCAATCGAACATTTCCAAGTCTTAAATGCTTGATAGCTTCGATTGTTTTCTGGTTTTTATATATTCCCACGACAATATATGATCAATTCTGCGATTCCAAAACCCATCAAATCTGCTCCTCTTCCACACAAACAGCCTTAAGTTCATGTACCTGCACCCAATCGTGTCTCGTTTCAGTTAACTCCAGCTTCTAACATTGTCTCCTCTCAAATGCCAACGACATATGCCCATACAAACAATTTCTTGTCTAATTTTGATCGCAAAACTGGAGCTAAATACCCTAATTTTATTAGTTCCCATATTCTTAACCCCACATCAAACGACGTATCCAATTCCTCATCCAAATCCACTTCCAATACATCTTTCTTCTCAAACAGTTCGTCTATCCCCCTATTCTTGATCCCCTTCTGCAACCCCCTGTTAAACTAACTCAGCAAACAATCGACACCACTGAATGTCGAAATGCACTCTCTAGGCTTAGAGCAAAAAGGTATACGAGAATATACGTCTCTTTCTTGCTTATCTACATGGCAAATCTGACCCTGTCTGCTACTAACGTGATGGTTTCCATCCAGCAGGAAGGTCTTCCTACATATCTTACCAGTCGCAGGTACAATGAGATTTTCCATAGGTCCCCCGAAAATGCAAGTTTGTACGTGCTGCCACCTGTCAAATGTATACTAATAATCAAGAATAAAATTTCCCATACTTTCACCACAAATCGCACTTTATTTAAGTGAAATATTTGAATCCACATGCTATGATGACTGATCTGCTACACAACATTATCCTTTAAAATTTCATTATGTTTCACGCACACAGCATAATAAATGTTGTCCGCTTGGAAACCACCTCGAGAAATGAATTCCTATCAACAGATAATACCGCGCATGCAGAATACATTACCCGCAATGGGATTACATCGTGATTACTTCTGCGATGACGATTTGCTGAATGTTGCGAACCGTTTATTCCTCACTGTAATACATAATGATATTAAATTGGCAAAAAAAGAAGCCATCATTCCCTGACCACCGCTTTACGCACCAATGCAACATGGGAGAGGAAAAAAAGTTATTTATACCCGATAGCGGTACGCCAGCCATTTACACAGTTGGTGGTCCTGCGGATATTAAACAGCAGTCTTCTGAATCGCGTTGAAGAATTTAATTCTGGTGGTGAATGCTCGTAGGATCCTCTGTATCGTTTCATCATGTCACCCGTTGAGAGATTTTCGTACCAGTAGTTATTTTGCTGTTGTTAGGATGGCTAGTGGGAGTTTCTCCTGCAAAGCTAACAGCAAACAATTCGGGAGTAGGGAATTATACATGAAATTGAGTAATTGACGCGAACCATTTTATTGTCGCGATAGTTATTAGATGTGAGTACAATTAAGTGCTGATACGTGACAATGCTTGTCAAAGGTATATATTTACTTACAAATGACGGACACCAATAGCCACATTTCAAGAGTCTATTGACTTTATGTGTGCAACCTGATTATCAATAACAAGGGATTTTGATTAAATTGCAGCTGATGGATGCCAACTGCCTTCAGTGTTGAACGTAGTGCTAGTATAGACACATTTCAGAGATGATAAAGAAATTTCATAACCCGCCCCTAACCCGTTCAGACCCCTTTCAAATCCTCAACAAAACGTCCCAGGACACCTTTCAAAACCCCACCCAAAATCCTCTCAAGAGGCCCTCAAGACACCACTCAAGACCGTCTTAAAACTCCCACACGACCCCACTCAAACCGTCCAAACATCTACGCAAGACCTCCCTGAGACCCCTTGAAATCACACCAAAACTTCTTAAATTCCAAAGATCCTCTCAAGACCCTCTCAAGACTCCACTGTAGGCCTCCTAAAAACCCACTTCAACCCATTCTATCTCAAAATGCCATCAAAATCAGTATCAAGACACCTCCCCAGACACCACTAAAGACCACCTCAAAATCGAATTCAAAAACCTCGGCCTTAAGGAAGTGGAGAAAAATTGTTGAACAAGTTTTGGCGACAAAGAAACAAACAAACAACCACACACACACATCCGGACGCGAAGTTAATATGTATGGCGAATTTAAGGATGGTTTTAAAGCCCCTAATTCTAAGTGTGGTCCTTTTAAATTCTTAGTGGCAGAAGCCGAGATATACGAGTTCCTACAAAATACTTCCCACTACTATAGACACACGAGCTAATGTATTCTGTTATGCGAGTGACTACACACACCCGTGAATGTATATTTAGTATGCAATTCAGTCTAAATTCCAAAGACTAATTTATCTTAGAAGCCTAATAGTATGCAACGTAAAATGTAGGTTTTTCATTCATGAGCGATAGGCCATTAAGTCATTTCAGCGATTTCTGAAATAGATTGAAAAAACTACATTTTACTTTGCAAACGTTCAGGCTTAGAAAAATCGATAGCGTTGTATTTTATTCAGCCTTCTCTGGGGTAATAACCCCTATGAATGAAAAAATTATGCTATCGCAAGTCGAGCGCTAACCCATTGTTCTGAAACAAGTCCCATCAAATTGTGACTTGTAGAAGCCACGATATATGACCCGGCAAACAAACGTACAAACGTACAAATGTTCACACCTTCGGGCTCGAAATCATCAACTTCCTGCCTAAGGATGATAGGGGTTCTTACTGTCACCTTTCATCTTAGCAACCCCTAAAACATTGGATTCGACACTAATGTCGATCGCTTAAAATTATCTTTATGTGTCATCCCCTTCCTGCTCACAGCCCTAAGGATTCTATGGGTTCTTACTGTCACTTTTCATCTTAGCAACACAGAAAATTATGAAATCGACACTAATATCGACCGCTTAAGATTATTTTTATATGTCATCCCCTTCCTGCTCCCAGCCCTAAGGATTCTATGGGTTCTTACTGTCACTTTTCATCTTAGCAACCCCCAAAAACTACGAATCCGACACTAATATCGATCGTTTAAGATTATTTTTATATACCATCCCCTTCCTGGTAAGGAGTAAGTGCCTATTCCACGTATGACGCGCGTGGCGCGTGTGATGTATTGAAATCCCGGCATTTTCTCTTTTCTTTTATATCCTCTTTAACCACCTTTCGCACGACCTAGAGGCCTGAAATTTAATGAGCGGCTCAATGTCAGGTGCCAAATGATATCCCGCTTTTGACGCATGGCGCGTGTGATGCGTGGAAAAAAGAAAATTCCCCGGCCTCAAAAACAGATATTTTGGCAACTGCGTGTCGTGTGCGATGTATATATTAAAGTTTATAACCGAAAAACGAAGATTTTTTACATTTACTTGTTTTTACATGTCAATCCCTTCCCAGCCTAACCTTAGAGGAGCTTGGTGTGTTTTACCATTAGTTGTCATATTGACGACTTCGAAAACTATGCATTCTACACCAAATTACGTACATTCCTTCCCTTCTCAGCACCACCCAAAGAGGAGATATGTGTGTCTTACGGTCACAATTCATATCAGCGATCTTCTGGCGATGCTAGCTGAATCGTTAAAATGGTCGATGATTCGAAATAGAAACATTTATTCTATTACGTAAAAGCTGGAGCTCACGACCAATGTCAGCTTGCAGTTTTCCTTGAAATAGAATTTTTTCAATTTAACGCTGAACGAAACTCTTTCGTAAACTTGTAAACATCCTGATAGCCTTAATCTTGTCAAAATATTAGCATATTCTCATGTTTTTAGCACCTGGACAAATGACCGACCCTGTATTGTACGACTATATGAGGCAATAATTTTTTCTCGTTGCTATTATTGTTATTATCGACAACATAACTGCACAGCCAGCAAAAACAAAACTACAAAAAGGATTACCTCAGCGCAAAACCAGACACACACAACCAAAAAAAAAAAAAAAATCTAAGAAAAGCCAAAAACAATAAAGGCGGAAAGGAAAAATAACTCAGTTCTTTGCATGTTGCACGACAGCTAAATAATGGAACCACCTCACCGCACAACCCTTATATCAATATCTAGGTTCAGCCGAACAATTGTTATCGATAGCAACATAATGCTTAAGGACATTGTGTTGTTGTTCATTAAATCTTTCATCGAGAAGGATCACCGGAGTGAGCTTGCTTGTTTTACCCACTCAATAATCCTCCAACCTTATTGACTGCCCTGCTTTGCTGCTTCTTCGGCTCTCCACACCATACCGCAGGATAATAATTCAATTAGATTAAGAGCGTCGATAGGAAATATTATACTTTCGTTCATGATGAGCAAGGGGACAAGAAGACGAAGCTTGGAGAAAACAACGAAAGTCACTGTGAGGGTATCCTTGACTCGACTTCCTGATTTAAGGATTTGTTTACCGTAAAAATGGTTTCGTAGAAGGCTCCACCGCCGGTTGGTGTGCTGACTGGCACAACAATCTTTCACTGGGTCTAATCCCATTTTTATGCGGCGGTCTTTAATTTTTTTGTGTTGCTAGTCCAAGGAGCTCGCCAGCACTCTATTGTTTGCTTAGGAACTGCCTCTTACCTGACCTGTTATTAACATTGTGTGACGGCGATTGCGGTTGACATGACATAACGACTGGCAACATATAGCTACCAAGGTGGATGGATATCATGACGTTATTGTTCATTAATTACAGGATTAAGCTAAGGCGCTTGCAGTTGAGTACTCGTGCAGCTTGTATTTTGAGAGCTTTTCGTAAGAGCGAACGGTTGTTGGTTTACTGATGGTCTGGCCGGTCCGTACAATTGATGGATGAACGCAATTATTTCATTTGACATAACATAAGGACTTTGTAAGTGGGAAGTTTGTTTTCTATTCGAATTAATTGGACTTCAAGTTGTGTAAAGTGTTTGGTGCATTTGCTATGGGAGTGTGTAATTAGTGGATGGTGTGGGAAAAAATAGCTAAGGCTACCAATGTCAGAGAATGGAAAAGATTTTTTATTTCGTTTTCTTCGCAAATTCTTGAAAATCAGATTACTCTTATTACTAATTGAGTAAGTGAGGTTTCATCTGCTTTTAATTGATGAACTCCATAGTTTTCATTTTTTAGACATTTTTACTTTTTATTGTCTTTAAGTCCTTTTCCTCTCAACCTATGTTCATTCAATTCAATTATTATTTAGTTGAAATTTCGGAATTTTATTTTCTTTAAGTTTCTGTGTATCCTCTTAACTGATAGTCATGCAATTTACTTTTTATTTTGTATCTCTGTACGTTGAGCATACAATTTGAAATTTTTAAACTAAGAAACATCGGCTTCATAAGTGTTGGGAAAATTGTCCAAATATATCGTTAGAGTTATATGTTGGCTTCTCATTGATCTTTAATCCCTTTATTTTGAAAAACCTTTTTCAGTAAATTTATATATATCCTGCATTTACATTAACTGAATTGTCTATTTATGAGAATAACAATAAACCACAACCTTCCCACAAAATCAAGTCACAATTTTTATTCATAAAAAGCAATAAATTCCAAATCACCCAATAAATAAGAATCATAGATGGCAGACAGAATGTACATTTAGACGTTTTAATGGTTTTCCAATGTTAACCCTTTTAACAAATGCTCTATGCGGAAGAGATCATATTATTATATAAGTGATTTGCATACGATGGCGAGAAAATGTAAAAAACAAGCCAAGGATCTGATATATCTCCTTAACCGTAAGGGAGCACTGAACTCGCAGATAAAAAGAAGTGCAGCCTTACGCCTTTCATTACCATATAAGAAGACAAAACATAACTCTGGGGGAGAAAAGGAATAAATTTTATTTTTATGTCCATACCATCATGTTGTTACTAACGCCATGGATGTGAAGTTTTAAACATAACCGAAAAGAAGAACTTCCATTAGAAGTGAAAAATTAAGCTGCAGTCAACATCTCTCTATAGCCTCACATTATATGTTTTTGGGGGTTTAAAAAACATAATATTCTACCGAAAGAACCTATAAAAATGTTAATGTAAGGTAGGTATGTAAAAGCCCTTGTGTCCAAGAAGAAAAGAGTTTATTTTCAGTTCGATAATTTGTAAAAATTTGAAAGAAACCACTTTGGGAGAAGAATCTCGTCTGTGAACTAAACAGTGCATGCCTCTGCACCTCTCCTTGAATTCAACCGCATTACTCGTGGCGCTCTAAATGCTCATCAGTTTACCCGCAAGCGTCTTCGGATGTACAGTTAAGTTCAGGGATTCGTTCTTCAGCCGTACAACACGTATGTGGAATGCTCTGCCAAGCTCTGTCTTCCCACATCACTATGATCTACAGGCATTCAAGACACAAGACACTTTACGCGTGCGCGCAGGTGCGGAAGTTCTACCAAATATTCCGCGGTATGACGCAATATACACCGCCTTGCACATACTGCACAGACAAAGAAGGTAGTCTGATCCCCGATCTCAATAGCATCTTAGAACGATGGGAAGAACACTTTCAAATCAGATCAAAAATAATAACGCCTCGGGGTCAGAAGGCATCTCAACGGTTGGGGTAAAAATCAGGAGGTCCCGCAATACACCACCTTAAGCAGGTGATGGAAAAATGTCTAGAGTTTCAAAACTCACTACACTATCTAGCCAAAGTAGAACTTTATAAAGCCATAAGAGAATTCGGCATCCCAAATAAACTGACACGACTATGTAGGTTGACCATGTTGACCAATATTAAAAGCCAAGTAAAAATGTCCGGATCAATATCAGGACCATTCAACATCTATAACGGGCTCCGAGCTACGTCCTCTACATCCTGACGTTGGAGAAAGTGATCCAAAACTCTGCCGTAACTTCGAGAGGAAGTCCATTCAGATACTGGCTTACACAGAGAACATTGACATCATTGGTAGAACTCAAAGAGCTGTACAGGAAGCTTTCATCTTGGGTACTTAGCAAAAATTATTCTAACCTCTTAGCAGCGTTCGTGAGCAATATTTTACGGAGAATTGTTTGCTCCGTATGTGAGGAAGGACGATTCCGGAGACCCTACATTGATAAGATCTACGAGCGCTACCGCGATGTCGATGTATTTAGCTCGATAGGCTGCGGTGGGCAGGACACATAGGTCGCATGAGCGAGAAGGATCCTGCTCGGATAGTGCTTTGCGGTAGCGAGGCAGGCCAAGTCTTCGCTGAAAGGATGACGTGATCAGGCCGCTGAGAGTTAGTTAAGGGATGCTAAACTGGATGATATCGGCTCGTAAACGGGACCAGTAGAGATATTTTTTGCGGGAGACCAGTACTGGACTCCAGTTGTGGAGCCAAATTTAATGATAATGATGATGATCTATGGACGAAACTCTAAAGTTGAGACTGATATAATATTTCACCAATCCAATCAGATTAATTGGGAGTATAAAGAACCAGTAGCAACAATATCTCGCAATACTTGTGGTAGGTGCTTTTAGCTTAGGCCTGACGATCATCGGATAAAAAAAAGTTAGTGGAGAACAATACGTCAAGAATGCCTTTAAATCACGAACTGAAGGCGTTGTCCTTCTGGGCCAGATAATTTTCAGTTCATCAAAATTGGATGACTTTGCTGGGCGCGAAATATAGACAGAAGGGTCAAGAATAAAAAACTAAACTACAACTAGTCTCAATTCCGCCAGAAACCAGTTCAAAGGGTGGCCAGTGAAAGAGATGTTTGGACAGCGTAAACAGCGATACACGCACGTGCTGTAGAATTAGTCAACTGGTTACACATATCACAAGACCGTACAAAATTTGAGGGACGCTCAATACTACAGCGAAACGTTCAGCGTGCGATAATCATTGTATATGGGCAATCAACTCGCATGAAATCTGATCTGACTTCAATTGACGGTCAAAAGCATACTAAAGTTTTTTAAATCAAATGAAGCTTTTCCCTAAAATACCATAACACTATCAATTGGTTATTATAATATCCTCGTGCAAAGACTGCCAATGAAGTTTCACGTATAGCACATGAAATAAATTCCTCATAACTGTGGCTAGCTTGTAACGCATTTTGCGCAAGTTCTTGGGTCTGCATCCCTATAAGGTCGCTTTGATCCATGAACTAAAGCCAAACGATTCGTCTTAACTTCAGTGAATGTGTACTACAGATGTACGAAAACGATCCCAATTGGCAGCGCAAAATTATTCTCAGAGATGAAGCCCGTTTCGATAGCTTCGTTATTAAGCAAAAATATCTTATTAGGGCAAGTCAGCAACATTCGCAAAATGCCATTATGCCCATCAAAATTTACTCATACATACAGTTTGTATGATGGAGGAGTCATTGGCCCATACTTCCTCATCAATATGGCTGACTAAGTAGTTGCAATCAATGAAGATCGCTACCGTACAATGTTCACTGAGTATTTTTAGGGATAAATTAGAAGGGGGTGACTTATAGCATATGTGGTTTCAACAAGATGGCGCTACATTACATACAGCTGGCCAAAAAATCGAGCTATTTAAGTTGAAGTTCGGTGAACGTGTTATCTACAGAAGAGAGCCAGTCAAATGGTTCGTGTGATTTGATTCCTCTGGACATTTTTATTTGGATCTCAGTCAACACTGTGATTCCTGTTTACATATATCGTTTACTAAAATAGGGCAATAATTTGTTTGTCTTTAAGAATTTGTGCCAAGGACCACATTGTAGAGAAGAATGAATTAATGACAGTATTTCTGACAAGAAACCAAACGCAGAAATGTGAATTTTGGAAATTTTAAGACAGTTTTCTGAACGGTCTAAGGAAATAAGAGTCATGTTGTCAAGCGTCTTATACGAGAATATTTTCTTTGTGATGCCATTTTGCTAATATTCGTACGATTAGTTTAGAAACTAATCGTTTCTACGCTCAACTTTCTATTTTCTTTCTTTTTTATTAAAAATAACCGCAATGTCATCACACATAAGTATCAGGTGTAGTATCATTTCAAATATCCGGTACATTTTATAAAACAGCCTTTAAAATGCTAGCAAGAATGCCAAGATGCCGAGAAATTTAAAAGTTCTTTGAACTGTTTTCTTGATGAACGCAAATCTTTCCAAATCCCATCCATTTCACCAATAAAAAGCTTAGATATACTCGTAGCTTAGTTGTTCTTGCATAAAGTTTATTTGACAATAAAAACCAAACATCATTCCAGAGGATACTCAGTGTTGGTGATTATCCTCACTGTATCTTCAAAAAAAGTTCACATTGATGTAAATACTCGCTTGTAATGCTTTTAGAAAGGAAGCGTTTGCTTTGCGTGAATATTACAAAAATTACTTTCATTCATTACGAATATTTTTTGCTGAGTTCGTTGACGCGTGAAGCGTTTGACTTTACTTGGATTGCCTTTGACTCGACTTCAGTGTTCGCCCCACAGTTGTGTAGATGATGATTTGATGTCAGAATGCATAATTTCTCAATAATGATTGTCATCATCCGAGTGGATCATCGCACAGGGGCAGTTATTCTCTGGCAAGGACAGAAAGATAAATGAACATTAGAGAGTTTATATTCGAAGAAAAATGAAAGAAGTGGCTCAATTGGTTGGCTGCTCATGCAATGACGTGACAATGACATAGACGCATCCCACTGTCTGCATAAATATTTATCAATGACAACAAAAAGACAACGTACACCTATAAAGCGAAACCCGCTGCACTCACTCACCCAGCATGGGTCTTTCTGGGTAATATCAAAAAAATAATAATATTCGCGAAATTTGAAAATTGCGTCTATCCAAAAAGGCCAAAATGACTGCCAACCGGCAAAAGCCACCACAGAGCAAAAAACGAAATAAAAATGCAAACACGCCGCGCGGAACAATAACATGGATGCAGGAGGATGTCCTTTTATTCTAAAACGGATCTTCTCTTGAATTAAAATCACTTCGCAGGTATTCTGTGTCGTGCTCTTTGTTCAAGTCGCTAACGCACAATAACTCTGTGTCTGTGTATCCTGTCAAAAGTTTTCCACTCAGTCACGCTCGCGAAAATAATGGAATGGCATTTTGCATCCTTTTACGGCAATAATTTCACGGATATGGCAATAATCAACGTCGACAGTGATTTAATAAAAGGACCCATTTGAGTTTGTCATAAAAAATAACAGAATACGAATAACATTCATGGAAATAAACAGAAAGTTTCGCCAAAAATTTAAATTGAAATTTTATGTGACACATTGAATTAGATTTAAGGCAATCGCTCTCCAAGTGAGGGTGCCATAAAAAGTCTAACTAGGGATTGGAAGGGTTTATGTGAAAATCTGTGAGACTTTCTGGCAGATAAAGGAATGTAGCTAAAATAAAACTATGACTTCAAGTGACGATTTGACATTATTTTCTGACTGACTACAACATCTTACAGCTAAACAGCGTGAGGTCCTTTCGAAATAACACGTCATTTACAATTACGTAAAATTTAAAGCCGTGTCCGAAGGCGAATTGAGGAGGTTTCGTGACAGCCACTAATCTCGGACATTTTACTGACATTCGCGAGAGGTGGAACGTGTAATAGAATTTTAGTATTTTCTAAGATTCGACGTCGAACCTCCTCAACCTCAACCGAACCGCTCAAAGTTCAGCGCACTTATCACTAAATTAGCAGCGTCCTATATCAATTATAACATTCTCTTACCTTTATTCATAATCATTATATTTGGCTATACAACCGACCCTTCTGGCCTGGCCTTTCACAAAAAATCTTTCCACCCCTGTTTCGTATTTGAATCCATGTCATTCAGCTTTGAATCTATAAGCTCTGGTCGTTCTGCTCTATGCCATATTTGTGCAGCAACAAATTTACCGTCCAATTACCTGGATGAAAGATTTTTTTACAGCACTTGGATGTCAATATCATCTGCGTAAGCCAAAATCTGGATGGATCTGTAGGTTATTGTCCATCTCGTCTTTACATCAGAGTCTCGGATCATTTTTTCCAACGCCAGGTTGAAGAGGACGCATATGCCAGTACATGACCTCGTCGGAGCCCGTTATAGATGTTGAATTAGCTAACAAGTGATCTGGATACCTTATAAGCCAAATAGACTTATAACATTGGTCATAGTCAACCTAATTAGTCGTGCCAGTTCAGTTCTCTATACTATTACAAGCTACTTTAAAATCACAGATGGTGTAGTGAGTTTTGGAAGCCTAGACATTTTTCCATCACTTGCGTATGGATGAAAATCTGAAATGTTGATAACGAAGTCACACTGGTATCGGCCAATTGTGGTTTTAGTCTGCCTATTGGGTATAGAATTTTGGACAAAAGAGGAGAAAATCTTATAAGCGGTACTCAACAACGTTATACCACGATAATTGCTGCTTTTTGTGATATCTCTCTTCTTATGTATGGGGCACAGGATGCCCCTATCTTGCACTATTATTTCATGAATTGCTTGGTGTAATTTTGGGCCTCCTATTTTTAACAGTTCCGCTGGGACTAATCAGATCCCAGGGCCTTATGCTTGGTGGCGGCAGCATAGTATGATCTTCGGTCATTGGTGGAGCCTCCAATTCCTCATTTAGCAACTCATGAAAGTTCTCTTCCCTTCGCTCTAAGATGCTTTTAAGATCGGCGATCAGATTACCCTCTTTGTCCTTGCAGTATATGCAACGCGGTGTATATTGCGTTATACTGCGGACTCTTTGGTAGAACTTCCGCACCTGGTTCGGTCCTTGCTCACTGTACTGTTCCAGTTCACGGACGAGATTCTTCTCCCAGGCTGCTTTCTTTCGCCGGTAAACTGTTTTTTCATATCTTCTGAGCTCTTTATATTCCTCTTCGCGTGCCCGCGTTCTATGAGACTCTTGCATTGCTCGGTACGCAACATTCTTACGTTCAGTCGCTAGCTAACATCCGTCATCGAACCAGTCGTTCCGATCTCTACGACTACTGCCTAAGACGGAGTCAGCAGTACTAATGACAGTATTCTTAAGTCGTGTCCATTTCCATTCTACGCCCGGAATCTCAGCCCCAGGACTTACTCTCCCTGCATTTAGGGCGAGTCCTATCGCTTGGCCGTAGTTGTTTCTGGTCTCTTCATTGCGAAGGGCAGCCGTGGTGACTCGAATCTGATCCGCGGATTTAATCCACGCCCGGAGCACCATACCAACAAGATAGTGGTCCGAGTCGACGTTGGCACATCGGTACGTTCGTACCGTCATCTGGTTCGGCGGGTTGTGGCGGCGGTCTATCAGCACGTGGTCTATCTGGTTGCGAGTGGCTCCATCGGGAGATACCCAGGTGGCTTTGTGGATATTTTTACGCGCAAACCTTGTACTTGCAACGACCAAATTATTGATTGCTGGCATATCTAGGACTCGTTGTCCATTGTCATTAGTGTTCTCGTGTAAGCAATGGGTGCCAATGTACTGCCTGAATACTGGCTCCCTACCTATTTTATCATTCATATCCCCCAGAATGATTTTTACGTCATACTGAGGACAGGCATGGAAATCCCGTTCGAATGATTCAAAAAATTCTTCTTTTTCATCATCTGGGGAATCCTCTGTAGCTGCGTGAACGTTTATGAGGCTTATGTTTTTAAATTTTCCCCGCCTGCGAAGGGTTCATAGCCGTTCATTTATCGCGATCATCAGTCTTGGGAAAATGGCGTTGGGGGGTTCGCAGTGACTATGCGGCTGCAGTGACGGAAAATTTAAATGGACTTCAGTGTAAAACTTTAGATATTAAATTCATATGAAAGCATTAGAAGCTAAAAAAAAATCCCCGTGTAAAGTTTTGAAAGAGGTTGTAACTGTGAGAAACCTTATGAAATGTAGCGCTCTTAAAAAGCTGTAAATGTCGTCTTTTGATCATTTAGCACTTGAGATTCAATTTAAACAAAATATTTTCCTTCCGAATTTGCTACTTCAAACCACGAAAAGATAGCCATTAACGACAAAATCAGAAGCTTTGTACCATCTTTGAATAAAAGCACAGGTAGAGTTTGCTGAACTATCAAATGACAAGCTATTACCTCCGGAACGTTTGTCACCCTTTCGCCGGAGGTGGGACACTGTAAAAAACACTTTTGGTGTTACTGGGAACCATGAACCACCCGCTCATAAGCCATGCTCTTATTAACTGAGCCACGCCGCCCACCTGATATGCCTGATATTCGAATTTAAAGGCTGAATCCAGGTATGCTCAATGGAAAGCCTAAAATCCCCATAAGCAGACGCGGATTAGTAATCCAATTAATGTAACGATTTCGCAGCTTAGCCGTTTCGCTTGTAATAGGTTGCGAGTTGAGCAAGACCAAGTTTTCAAACTCTGGAAAAAGATTACCTATCCGCTCTATTGAGCAACCATAGCTCGTAATAGGTTCATAGACATTTTGCAATTCATACGCTTTAATTGGCACGCAACCAGATCTGTACGCAAGGCAGAATACAAGACCGCACTCATTAGGGATGTTTTTAATCTGCGAACCCACTATCGGCCCTATGAGTGCATTACAACTGTTCGGGTAGAGGTGACGTAATATATGCTACTCAAACCTGCCAAATATGGTGGGTCTGTGACTCTTTGATATAATGTCCACTATAATGCCAAATATATACTGGCAAAATTAACAACGTCAGGGACATAGTCAACCAAGGCGAGTTGTGAGGGTTGTGAGGGAGCTAGAGCTAGCTATGGGGGCATCATTCTTTGAGTGGGACGAGACCTGCTTGCCTAGCTTTCGCCATTAAGCATGCTTATGAACTATTCCCATTTAGCGGTCCTCTCTTCGAGAGTAAACCGTTAACCGTTACGTAGGTCAAGCCCAGAACGAAACTGGATCCTCAACCAAAAGTTGGATCTCCAAGGAGATCAACCTTATCTGCGGGTATAGCCAACTCCCGTAGTACCAACGTGACCTTGGTGACATCTGACATCAAGGGACTCAGCTCGTTCAGTATGAGTGCCTTTGGAGTAAGTACACAACCTTGGCAGCACATCGTCCGGAACCTCAAAGCCAATCATTTGCCACTAGGATGAGACTCTATCCTAGGACACCCTGGATATAAACTATCCCAGGCACGTACGGTCCTGCAGTTGTACGGTAAGGCTGCTACATTAAAAGACAGTGCCCGTTCTAGACATTCTAAGTACTAGCAGCCTTGCCCCTTTTATCTTCCGGGGGCACAGAGAGAAATGTCACGATGGACAATTTTTACACCACACTCCAATGGTCAAGGAGTTGTCAACTTGGAACTTGACTTCTGTAGGTGTAGAAAAAAGAAAGATATGTGCACACCGAGTTCAAAACCTCCAGAACTAGGGAAGTCACATCTAGTTTGTTTGGGTTTGTTAAAATGGCGGGATGTGCTCCACCGAAAACTTGGGAGAGGAGCTCTTCCGTCCTCTGATAATGGAAAGTTCGAAAAATGTTAACACTACTGGAAGATTTCATATCAGCTACATCCATTACCAAGCAAAACGCTTAATTGTTATTTACTTTGCTGAGCAATATTTTTCACATTCTATTGAATGAAATGTGACATATGCACATTATATGCTTGAGAGCGTAATCAATTTAAGTCGTCACCTTAGTCGTACCCTGTGTCTACATGAATAAGCGCCAAATTCCTATTATTCATGTAGCCGTGTCCTCTGCACCACGGAAGAACATCATTTCAATGGCTCTGAAGAATTTTCCTAATTCTAGTCATGTGTCACATCATTTTTAATTTCGCCATTCAGAGTTATTTTATTGTTGTTGTTTCCAATGCTCTTGCCTGCTGCACGCTCATACTCATCCTAATCGTCTAATTTCCTTTCTTTTATTTATTTCCAATATATATCCAATATAGCCAACACAATTTACAGTTGGACATGGACGACGTCGCTGTGAAACGAGAGAAACAAATTAATTACTTTGTGCGAATTAAGACACCACCCTGCATCAATGGCTCAATTGCACTTTTTGTTGAATGTCTTTCGCCCTCTCGGTTGACACCAACTGCCCTCATTTCTCCGCCGATCGCTCGGATTCTCTTATTCTATAGCGGTTTTGTCAGTAAATTCATCTCGTAAATGAGTCATTGTAGCAGCAGGAGATTTCCAACTCATCCTCTACTCGACATGGTACATAAATATTTGAAATATTATTTTTGCGTCCCCGAAAACCAACCCGACTACAAGCACAGAGTTTGTGAATTAATGCACATCCTCGTACTTCGTGCAATGTGTGTGGTTGCCACATAATATGTGAGGGATATGTACGAATTGCAAAAACTTCACAAATCACTTTTCCACCCCCGCCGGTCCGGTTGAACTCTTACTCACTTAGCTATAGAGCCGATGACGAGACGTTCTTCCGGACAAACAATGGGAAGCGCATCGACTTGGGAAATAAACATAATTCATTTCTGTGATTCAGTGTGCAGGAAAAACATATCAATTAGAATCGAACAACCCTCCTGCGTTCTATGTGTCCCTCGTATATTTTGCTTCATTCCATCTATCTGTTTAGTGCTGTAATGTACGGCGACGATCCCCAGCAACAGTCGAAAAATCCAAACCAATCGAAATCCCATCTCGGATGTTGACAAATAAACCACCGTCATTCCCTTCCCCCGCCTACCATTGACAGACAAAATTCTCCCGAGTGTGGGCACAATGAGACAGAAGAAGGAAATCAGAACATGAGGCGAAGATGAAGAAAATCGAGGAAAATAACATTTTCCAAATACCACAAATTTTCTCAACACAGAATTGTTTTTGTATTTGTAACTGTACTTTATATACTCACACATCAGCATCCAATGCACAAATGGATGGTCAATGATGCGAATGAATCAGATCGAATGAGTGCGAACCGTCACACAACCGGAAGATCTATACGAAAATTATTGGCATCACATCGACTGATGTTGTATCTTTGGAGTTCCTTTGTGTCGAGCACAGATAATATTTAGATTTTCCGAAAGGAAAACGTTTTCCTTTCGTTATTTCATTAGCAGTGTTTACAGTCTGGCGATACTTAAAGGGGGAAATAATTTATTTGTTGTTGATTTTATTATATGTCCGTATTGTTCGCTGCATGAAAATGTAATAAACAGAATAATAAAGCAGTAACGAAGCATTCATTTAACCCGATTCCCCCCAAGTTACCTTTTAAGATTTGCCGCAAATGCTTTTCTTAAAAATTAAATAAAATTCGTTATGAATTATCCTAATAAGCAATAAGGTGGTGTGCGGAAATAATAATAATCAAAACTGGATACAGTGAAATATTTTCAAGACATTATTTTTTTCAATTTGAGTGGAAGTACTGTTCCTAGATTACTAAAATTTTAATAAAAAAATAACTCGTAAAAAGCTGTACACTGGGAATAAAAAATTCCTAAAAATTCGGCTCAATATCAAAAGAATATACACTTGGGTACAAAAAATTCGCACATTGATCAACTTTCAACAAAAGTTCAAAAATATCAAAAAATCCAATGTTTGTTTAATTTTTTGAATGCCGATTCAAAGTCTATTTCAATACCTATCCAGTGGCACCTTTTTTTTGTTATTATACCGTGCCAAAAAAGTGATTTTTGGGGCCACATCTAAAGTACAAGTTTTTTGTGAATTTGTCAGCATGAATATTAGTCGACGGCTTCCTTGTGGATTCCAGTCGAGCGCTAGTTTCGTAATATCATTGGTAAAAATAGAATCGAAACATGGAAATCAGCCAAAAAAGAATTTTTATTTATAAGAAATACTCTCTCCTCTAACCCGAATGACAGCTTCCATTCGATGTTTCATTGATTTCACCAAAATGTTCACCAAATCTTGAGGTATCGCCTTCCATTGCCCTGCGATTGCCTGTTGCAGCTTCCGAAAACTCATTGGAGCAATATCTCTGGCTCGAACTCTTTCTTTCAACTCGACCCATAAATGTTGGGATTGATTGATGGGATTGAAGTCCGGGCTTCGAGTTGGCCACTGCATAATAGGCACATCCACCTCTTGAAGTTACTGGTACACTCTACCAACAGTATGACGTAGTCCTCAAAAGTGAGAAGTGAATCCTCTTGATACACGGCCAGTATTCGGTCCGGAAGTGAACACAAGATCTGTCCTCTGATCTGATCCTTAATGTACAGTTGAGAAGTCAATCTTCTTAATGCACGGCCAGTATTCGCTCCGGAGATGAAGACCTCCAGTGACATGCCTCCCCAGAACATGCAAGATCCACCGCCTTACAAGACACGTTCTTCAATGCAACATTGTACAAATCGCTCTCCCAATCGTCTGTACGCTCTTTCTCGCCCTTCATTACCGTATAAACACATCCTGCACTCGTCAGAAAACAGGACTATTCTCCATTAATCTTCCGTCCAATCCAAATGCTCTATAGCGAACTGAAGGCAGGATCGTTGGTGGGCTGGATTCAATTTCGGACCGTTTCCTAGTCTATGTGCATTCAGATCACCTTCTCGAAGTCTTCTTCTAACTGTCCACCGATTGACTTCGACTTTACGAACTTCTTGGAGCCGCTGTCCCAGTTCAACCGCATTCAAACGATGGTTTCGCAAAGAAGTCTTCACAATAAAGTGGTCATCAGACTGTGTTGTAGCACGAGCTCGGCCAAATCCTTGTTGCCATCTGAAGCGGCCAGTTTCTTGATATTTCTGTCAAATTCGAGGAACGGATAATCAGCTCAAATTTAGTTGTGGAGCCACTTAATTTTGGTTCTGCCCCGCTTCAATTATTAGTGCAACCACTTGAGCGGCTACCTCTGGTGTGGTATTCATTTTCCTATTCCTGATGAAGACGTTATCCGTAGAAGACCGTTCATGCGAAGCGTTGATATGCGAATGATGACAATTCCGAATGAGGTATTTTGGGGTATGCTATTGTATTGTTGAGTGTGGGCGCCGTGACTTAGTGAAAATGGACATGGCTACTGTTCGAATCATAGTAACACCAAAAGTATTTTTCACAGTGTCCCACCTTCGGCCCAGAGTGACCCCTTGGTATTTTGATGTAGGGTTATGAGTTGTTGAATCTAACTTTAAGTTTTGTTTTCACGAGTTTGTTGTTAAGGTGGAAACAAGTAACCCCCGCTTTGCTCATCCATTTTTTTAAGTATAAGCACAGTTTAGAAAGATCTGTGGTAAGGATTTTTTCCGTTCGTTCTATGTTTTGGTGTTGGTTAACTATATAGCGAGGTCGTCAGCATATGCAAATTTCTTTGAGCTCTTCTCTGGAAGATCAAAGGTGTATATGTTGAATAGTAGTGGTGCTAACATTGATCCCTGGGGTAGGCCGTTGTTGAGTTTTCTTGACCGGCTCATTGCATCATCGATAAAGACTTGAAACGATCTATAACTGAGCATGTGGAGTCGATAAAATCGGGCTTTCTATTCTGATACAATTTTATTTTTAGTTTTTTGAGTCCAAATTTTTCGGGAAAGTATTTTTGGGGTACCTTAATTTTTGAGTTTTTCGGAGTAATTTCAGTAGCTCGGTTTTCTTTTTGACCGAGGTAATTAGTATAACTTAAATAATGAAATAAGGAACACCTTTATATACACCATACAAAAAAGGTCGATTAATTTTCAAGAAGTGTCTGCCACCCGTCAAGGCTGAAATCTGAAACTGTGATGAGTTTGTTGATTTGACGGTCATGCAACCAACCAACCACAGTCTGTATGCATCAGTAAGTGTCACTTGACATTTTTTAAGGACCTTATCTGCTGAGTTTTTTTTGTGCAAATTTTAAGGGCTTCTGTTTTACCACTTCTCAGTGTAGCACACTTACAATGCATGCGATGTTCTCTTCTGTTAATGCTGTACTTCTTTTCACTGAAATCAAGTGTCGATTGTCGAGTGTTCCGTTAAAATACTGACACTAAATTAACATACTTGGAGATCCATTGAACCAATGATATTGTGTCTGACAAGGTCATTAAAAATTAGACGGACTACATCTCGTCACTCTGATGAGTGAGTTTGTGATTGTGCTGTACTCGAATATACTCGTACTTGAAAATTCCATTTTCACCATTTGGTTTCGTGGCATAAGGAGTTTAAGTATTCCAGATCTTCAAAATGGTTGAATTTTGACACAATATGTCATATAGACAATCAATATTTTCTGTCATCATATTGACAATGAAAATTCAACTCATAAATAAACATAAATCATAATCTATATAATTAAAAAATAAATGATGTTCGTTGCTAAGCGCATCACTCGAAACCGGCTGGATTGATTTGACTGTTATCTTAAAAAAAATGTTCGCTATAGTCTGAACAAGGTTTCTACGAAAAGAAAAATTGGAAAAGTTGTCCAAAGTATAATGCGATACACACAAAACTTAAGGGTTTAGCGACCTTAAATCGATATATCTAAAAATGAAATGCTGTTCGTTGGTAACCGTATCACTTGAGAACAGCTGAATCGAGTGGGCTCATTTTTATTTTGTAATGTTCTTCATAGTCTGAGTAAGGTTAATGCGGAATTTTTTTTAGAAAAGTTGCCCGGAAATTGGAATATTCGGAAAAAACTGAAAGTACGTCTTTCATAGGATTGTTGTATGAACCGCGACCTTAACTCACGATTCGAACGATGGTTTTGCGTTTTTGTTTGTTCGTTATGGTCCTGGAAAAGTAAGGCAATTAAGATATAAGTTGTGACTTGAACTTGGCAGTCTATATATATCATCTGATTGTATAAATTTTAAGCTATGTCTGTTTTTTGCCTATATACGGGTTGATTCTATAGTTTTCTGCGTGGCTGAGGTCGTCGATGGTTAGAGGGGAGTCAGTTGGAGAATGGTCAGTGGGCGGACAGTCAGTGGAATGAGAAAACCGGAAAACACATCAGGTAATAAGGAAATGAATGAATGAAAATATAAACTGACGCGATTAGCTTAGTCAGCTAGTTCACATCCACGTTAGTGATCTCGGCTTTGGTTCCCACAGTATTGAGGATTAAAACTAAGAAGAGATTTTTTTCTGAATGCCAGAGTGGTAGAGCCAGATATTTGATACTAATTTTCTTCCTCTGCAAAAATATCGAAAATCAGAAACACTCTCTTCCATCCAGATGCTGCGATTCATCGATAGCTCAGTCGAGCATTTATTTAGAGTACAAGGCAATGCAGTGGAATGCAATCCATCCATCGACAAATAAATGCCATGTACATGGATGAATGGTAGCGCTTCGCCAGTCAGTTGTTGAGAAATGTTAGACGATGATACTCATGCGCATCGCACGCAGGAATGAGCACAGGATGAGGATGACAATGCTACTGCTATTTCAGATGATGATGATGCTCATCTTTCAGCTCGAAATTCCATCGCTCCATCGGTGAATTTTGTGTCACATCAAATTCTTGGATACTACATGGAAAACTATGGATTGAATGGAAATAACTAATAGGATAGGATGCGCATGGATGAATGGATGGATGAGTCTCTGATATCCCGAAGAGAGGATTCAGCTTCAGTAGCGATGACAATGCGTTTTATTGCATTTTTGCATACATTCTCGTGTACGGAGTCCCGATAGTGGAATATTTATTATTGCAATTACTGTTGCGAGGATTTTGTTTGTAAGTGCCATAGAAAAGATAAATTCCTAGAAGGCTGCTTGCTCCTAGGTTACCAGAAGTTAAATCTGATGTTACAATACGAAAAACATATTAAATTATAGCTTTTGAACTGGGAGTGCGTTCAAGGGAGTGTTTAGGATTATAAGCTTTTGGCTTTTATGTGAAAATACTGTGCCTCCGCCTATATTTCTGGGATTTCAATTTAAATTTTCTCAAATCTTTTTGGTTGTTGTGTTGTTTTTATTTTTTGTTTCCATTTTGGAGAAAACTTCGTTTAAAGATTGAGCTTCAAGCAAGAAGGTAATATCTCCGTTAAATATGAATATTTTTTCTGTTAGCAGAATGTTGATTAATGCTCTGTAGATCGTTAGTAATTCTGTCTAAAACAAATTGTGCTATATTTGGAGTTGCAAGTCTCAACCGGTTGTCTTGAACCAAAGATCAGCAGGGATGTAAAATGGGTCCTACTCGAACCATTGAGTCAATACTAGTACATCTCTTGAGATGGACGTTTCTTGACGTTAACAACTCCGTGTGCGAAAAGGCCCCTAGAATTATGACCTCTGTTAGCGGTGTTCACGTTAATTCAAAGACACTTCACTACCATCAGTCTAGATAAGAAAATCCTTCTCTATAAAGCAATCATCAAGCCAAAATGGACCTATGGCATACCGCTCTGGGTCTCAGCAAGCTCTTCCAATCTAGAAGTCGGTTGCCGTCCAGAATCATAAGAACAATTACGGGTGCATCATGGTACTTTAGAAACTCCCTGCTGCATAGTGACTTGAGTATCTCGACTATCACAGAAGAAATCAACATTCAAAAACTGAAGTATACCTTAAAATTGAACTGTCATCTTAACCCCCTTATCAATAAACTTCTACGTCAGCATGAGCCGCACAGACTGAAGAGATTTGAAAGTATAATTTTCTCCTCCTTTCTTCTCGTTAGGTACCCGCCACTCCTGGTTCCTTACCCACTGACTTGGGTCTCGTAACGACGGGCTACGGCCAAAACAAAACGTTGGATTGCACTTCAGGCGACTTTATTGGCGCTCGGAAGTAGCGGGTGTCGCTCTCTATGTGCTCTCGTGTAAACAAGGCGCGACACTCCTATATTATGCAAAATTATATCTGGAACTCCTCGCAAATTTTCCGGAATCTGAAGCTAACGTTCTTCAGATCTAACGTTCTCTCAGTACTCTTGTATGGCTGCGAAATGTGGAAAATCACAGAGTCAATTGCGACGCGCCTCCAAGTTTTCGTCAACAAGTTCTTAAGGAGGATACTGAGAATAAGATGGCCGGACATTATCACCAATCAAGACTTGTGTAGAGTAGCGCAGCAGGAAGCAATCGCGATCACCATCAGACGACGAAAATGGAGCTGGATTGGTCACACTTTGAGAAAGTCATCGGACGATATTACAAAACTAGCGCTCGATTGGAATCCACAAGGAAGCCGCCGAGTTGGCCGTCCTAGCAAGACATGAAAAAGGACAATAGTGGCGTCAATTCAAACCTCAGGCGATAAATCGAGTTCCTTATCGGGCGTTTGTAGAAGCCCTATGCTCCCCCGCGGAGTAAAGGAAAGAAAGAAGAAGAGAAGAAGAAGCGGATCTTTCACCACTCGCTCCCTACTTAATGTTAACTGAGCCCTAAGAGATATCGAAACTCAGAATGGAGTCCTATAACGCCCGCCAGAGTCCTGAGTTCGAAAGGTTTCTACACCTAACAAGGCGGAATCTCTCCCTATCGAGGTTTTCTGAGTCTGGAGATGGAGTCCTATAAGACCCGCCAGATTCTTTAGACCAAGAAAGCGGATTTTTAACTAACTCGCTGGGGAACTTGGCTCACCTGATTCTAGCGCCAACCAACTTTGGTTGTCCCGTATCCCGCCTTCAAATTTCCTCCGTCTTTGGCTTCGTTGGTAGCTTTGGTGTCAAATATGTTGATGTAGTGTCCCGCCTGCGTGAACACTTTTGTGCCATTTACGGTAGTTCTCGATGCTGTCGCTATCCTCCTTGAGGTGTGTGTGTTTTCTTTTGCACTGTTCACTTACCGTTTTGTGTTGCCTCGTTGTCTAAGTGAACAGTCTCACTGATGTCACAGGAAAGAGATCAATTCTTCCTGTGTTTCACCTTTTATAAGATCTGCCTCTTGGTTGACTTTGCAAATTTGCAGCTCTCTCAGCTCTCTCGTGTTGTTGGTGCTCTTCTCTTATGATTAGCATTACAAATCTTATGGGTTTTTTCCCATTTGGCAATTTTGTCACCTCCGTTATTTCGTACATACTGCGTTGGCTGTGTCGTCGCTATGTTGGATTTATTTGCATGCCTGTGCTGTGTTGCTATGCTGGATTTATTTGCATGCCTGTGCTGTGTTGCTATGCTGGACTTGTTTGCATGCATTTGTACTCAATTAGCGTTTGCTGGATTTTTATTCATGTGTTCACAGTGGGTGTAAGACGACATTTGACGCTCAAAATTTTGCACCAATCACATAATGTTTAGCTCCAACAAAATTATATTGTAATTAATTTAGACATAGGATTCTACTACATATTGTTAGTTCCTAGATTAGAGGATAAGTTGAAAAAGATAGCATGGGTCCAAAAACTGAGAACTCAGAAGTTACGTTGCATTTTTTTCGAAAATTGATCCAAAATTCTAGTTACAGTTATATTTCGCTAGAAGGTTTACTATTTGTTAAATATAGGTCAGCATTGATGCTATGCAGTCTCTGTCTTTGTTCTTTCTAACATATGCGGCAAACCATTCGCAATTGAAAATCAGAAGAGTATGTAGACAATTAAGGATAAGGGTGTTACGGATATGTTCTACTCCCACTCAACACATACACTCACACAATCATGCATGTAAACTATTACTTGCCAATTTTGAATTGGATCCAACTGCTTTAACTAATGCATTGCAATAGCGACGGACTCAAGGATGACATAGCACCGAAGGTACAAAAAAGATCGATCAACAAAGACTCGTAATTTTGTAAGTGGACTTGGTGGGAATAAAAAATCCAGTGATGAATAATTGCTTGCATGTAGTAAAACGAATTCTATGCAATTCATTTTAATCGAATGTGTTGTTGGACAAATAATGGTGGAATTTATTTGAATTTTGGCTGCAGGCATTTCGCAACTAACGTTCAAAAATCATCATCACTACCCAGCATCTATAAATAAGAAATCACTACTACACGCTCTGTAATTGAATTCGTATGAAAAATAAAAAAATTGGATTGAATTTTGTAAAAAAGGAAACACACATTATATACTATATGGTTCCTACCAAAACGCAATTCTTCTCTATCTTCCCAATTACATCAGAGACCACCGTCATGCGGCAAAGGCAAATCGTATCAAATGGTAATTCCACTGATGAATCCGAGGACAGAAAAGATCCAACGGCACCACACGGCGCCCAACATCCGTGTACCGTTTGCACTCATTAAGAACACACACACTTGTTTGTGTAAATATTTAATTTAGCCGTAGCGCCACCGTACCGTACAATATTGAAATTGAAATCCTTTAGTTCCTTTCATCCGTTCACCTGTTTTCACTGGAATTGTGTCGGCTATTGCTTTGGCAAAAAGGCTCCCCAGGGGCATTTTTATCCGACGTCTGTGTGGCCATATGAATATTATATGAGAATCGAGCGGAGGGCCTCAAGCCAACATTTGAGCCTGTGAGCAAAAACAGATTACATCGAAAGGACCAGGCAGCATGAAGAACACAGCAGACGTACGCACACTACTCTATGTTGTGGTGGAGTGCCGGCGCGTAGGGACAATTGCACCTTCCACAGTAAAGAATCGACCCAGTTTCACATTGGAGGTGTTTGCGGTTTCCCTTTAGATGAAAGTTTTGGGTTGTATGTGTGTGTGTGTGTTTGGTGCTGAATTGAATGAACCAACTGTGGCAACGAAAAACTCTTGATTGTTGCTTTCGGTTTTGCGGATTGCACACCATAGGGAACGACTTTGAGACGACTTTGTGTAATGAGACACGTACCAAGAAGTGTTGAGCACCAAAAAAAGGGATTCCTGTTGCGTGTCCTCCGTCTCCTTCTACTCAGTAATGTGTGCTCGGAACCGAAAGAAATTCTTTTCTTCAGATGATTGTGTGAATGATGGAAAAGGGTGGAACAGCGGGTACATATCCGAAGTTACTTTTATTTAGGACATTAAAATTTCAAAGTTGTGTTTCGGTGAAATTTATAGTGGCAAGAAAGAAAGTACAGAGGATTACCACTTCAAATCCTGTATTTTATTATGTTGGCATCTTAGCGGGTGGGCGCAGACTCTACTGACAAGGACACTTAGAGTATTTGTGAACTCTTATATGAAACTTACAAGACAACCTTGATACCTATATTAGCATGTTTGTATGTTTGTCTGTATTTATAGAAGAAAGAATGACTTTCATTTCATTTTTTTGGGCTGCTCTTTGTGTTGGCAAAATATACAATAAATATTTCATTTTCAAAATCAAGACTACCCCCAACCCAACTGACCACGAAGACCCTCCAAGACCCACTCCGTGGTCCACCTTAAGAAAACTGCCCCGCTACCACACACATATATCACCACTATCTATCAAGTGCACGGTTTGCGAGTTAATTTTATACAAACAACACCTAGCCACTAACCACGTCAACACCCTTAACACAATCAGCACACTAACCCACTACAAACATCAACCGCAACCGTCCCCACCACAAACCAAAGCTTCAGCTATATCGGATAAACGGCCTTCGGGTTAATCGCGAACAGACATACAGACAAAGTTTCCTTTTTATATACTCGTTATAAGATTGGCGACTTTTAGCTATATACGTACAATAATAGGAAACTTCAAAGTACCTATTATTGTACCATGCTATCGTCGACCGATAGCATTACCCTCCTCTACTCAAGTAAACCTTCAAGACCCACACGAAGCCGGTGTGGCATTAATATTAACTCGTAAATCACAGAAAAGAAACATCATAGCGAGAGAATATTGACGGCTGGATTTCAGAGTATAGTCAGAAAAACTACCACAATTCGATATTATGTAAGAAACGGGATGGTACGGAAGAATAAAGAGATAATATCCATCCTCAGATAAGTGCTTGAATGTCAGTGCCAAGGTAGAAAACGACAATACAGCACTCAAATATGCGATAGGACATCATGACTTTGAAAAGCGCAATGATAACGGCGACCGTCTTGAAAAATTCTGAAATGTCAATCGTCGTATTAATGGAAGTACTTAGATTGATAATGAGGCCTGTTATTAGATAATCTCGGTAGGAAATGAACGTCTATCCAGATTTTCGAGCCAGCGCTTAAGAAATTTTATTTGGATATCCAGAAAAAAACGCTTGGCTGCACCAGAATAGAACAAAAAATGGAACGAATCAAAGATCATCTGGATTCCACTTTCGGTTTAGATGGAGACACAAACATTCTACTGGTTATTTGATGGTATATCTCACCGAACAGTGGTCTTTGCATCAATTTGGTCAAAGCAAAGCTGTTGCACTCGATATTTCTACGGCATTTGAAAGAGTTTGACAACAAGCTCTTTTGTCCAAAATGGGTGCTTATTGAGACGATGATTCAACGCTTCCATAACCCAATGCTTTCTCCCCTCGACTAAGCGAATTCTAAATCCCATGCCATTATCCATGAATGGCACTTGCATCGAGGAAACTGAAAATCTCGCAATTCTCGGTATGTGCGTTAACGACATGCTTCATTGGAAAGACCACATATTTACCGTCTCCCAAAATACCAGGAAATGTTTAGGTTTTCTAACCCAGTGCAAGAAATATTTCACTACCTCTGGTCTGGCTACTATCTACAAGGCTTTTATTCGCCATTAACTTGAGCATTATTTTCATATCTGATCTGGTACGCCTAAAACTACCGTGCATCATCTAGATAGAATACAAAACCGTGCGTTAAAACTTATCAGTGACGAAAACATTGCGAATTCAATCGATTCGCTTGAAGACCGCAGGAAGGTTTCCTGCTTGTCACACTGTTTTATCTATCCTTCCACCAGCGGTGCTCAAGCTGCATGCCACCTCTACTTGAATTCAAGTGCAATAGTCGTGGCGCTCTAAATGCTCATCAGCGTACCCTCAAGCCTATCTTCGTCCGTACAGTTAAGTTCAGGGTTCAGTTCCGCCGTACACCACGTATATGGAATGCTCTGCCAACCTCTGTCTTTCCACATCACTATGATCGACACGCACTCAAAACACAAGCTCATAGACATCTCATTTTTTTTTCATCCTTTTCCTTAACCCCCCTGCTGTGCCAATCACATAGCCGATCATTATAAGGGTGCGAACCCATTTACGCGTGTGGAATTAAAAAAAAAATAAAAAGCAGGCCTATGGCAAAAAAATCATCCTGCATTGGACATATAAACACCATACAGGTCATGAAAATAATAGATCTTCACTTCAACTGCTCTTTAAGATTTTAAGAGGGCGTTGAATAGTTTTAAACGCGATTTTGGGTGGGCATGCATAGCGCAGTTATTGAAATAGCTTCTAATTAGGCTTCATACTAGTGTACCAAATCTCAAGTCTTACAAAAAGTGGGATTCCCCAAGGTTGCCCTCTGTCACCACTATTATTTTTAGTGGAAATGTGTGATGTCCCACGTGCAGCAATAAAATAGTCCTAAGATCGGCACGAAAGGGACAAACGTGCAACCTCCACCATACATTTAGTTATTGTTCCTTTGTCGAAAGGAGCGAAAATTAAAATTACCGGAGAGTAAATTTTTCGCAACCAGACGTGAAATTTGATAATTTGATTAACTTGCAAATCAATTACTTTCATAATTAAACGGAAGTATAGGTGAGCTGAAATGGCAAAAACAACCACAGGTAAGCTCATGGATAGGCATAGCCCATTGGAAATGTGGCGTCCAAATTGAAAACCCATTTATAGTGTTCATAAATTAAAAAGCTGAACTTTTTTAAAACTGATGATGACGAAAAAATCCTTCTTTTATATTTTCAAGACAAATATTCAAATAGTTCTGTGAGTATGTTCGCTCATCCTACTGATGCGATTAATCCTATATGGCTTACTTCCTCCAATCGCTTAAGCCCTTCACTTTTAAGGCAACATATCCTTAAATTCAACAATTTATGTATCGAGATTATCGACCGTCAGATAAAAATCAAAAAAAAAAAATCAAAAAAAGCGCGATTCAGCCTTCCAAAAATAATTATCCTTTGCGGTCGGTCGATTTCGCAGTCTGCTAATAAGAGTGAGCCCGATAAAACGTCAGTGAGTGTGTCCTTTAAAAGTCTAACAGATATTTTTTTTTAACAGCCAATGTCATCCATTCTACTCCTGACTTTGGTGTGTGTGTTTCCCCGCGCCCCAGCGGTTTTAATGAATTCCCACATTTTTATCCATTGAAGTGACAATTTGTGGCGCGAACATTCGTTTACTGATTTACTCGATGGCAGTCGGATGGCAGTGGGATAGTGGGGCAAAATTTAAAACGTCCCGTGAGTGTTGTTGCTGTACGCAAGGAGAGGATATGTCGCGAAATTACATCACGCCATGACATTGATGTTGATACTCGAAAATTTGTGTGATGCCAAAATGGAAGCAATTAAAGCAATTTACCTGAGTGATTTTCCGTCAGTTAACAGCGCCAACAATAGGAACAACAACGAATATGTACAACAAAAACCATGATTTATTTACCGTTTTTTTATTTGGGATATTTGTTGTAATTTTGATTGCAATTTTCCCGGTTTTTTGTGTATTTTTTTTTTTGCAATGTTGCATTGATGTAGTTTCGGTTGGAGTTTAATTTATTGGTTGTTCGAATTGGAATTGAATGTTGAAAGTTTTTGATTAGAAAATGGCCGCTGTATCATTAGCTAGGCAGAGTCGCACATGCAAAGTGTCACACAGCAAATTGGGGAAAAACGTTAGCTACCTTGACTGAAATTGAGGCACTAGATTATCTACTGCGAGCTACTTCAGGAACAGAACGGAACAAACGGCATACAAAAAACATGCTCCAAAATGGCTCCAAAAAAAATACAAATTCATAGTAGGAGTACCGCAGAGTTCAGTGCTTGGACCGTTACTATATGAAACGAGATATATGATGGCATTCTAAGTATGAGTAGACCAATCGGAGTAGAATTCGTTAGATACGGAGATAAAATCGGTATAACGATCATTGAGATAACGTGAAAGTGTGATGAAAAGATCCGGAATGTCAAAGACTAGCTGCATGAATCCGGATTGGTGCTAGCGAATCATAAAAGCGAAATTTGATGGTTAGTAGAAAGGAGATGTAAAGTCTGGCAATCTAAGTAAGCGGACATAACATCATATCGAGCCTGCACATAAAATACATCAGAATCCTGCATTAGCAAAATTCAAGAAGCAGATTCGAGTTAACACGGCCGCTCTTTGCAACCAAGACAAGAGAAACAACTGCGGTCAAGCGAAAGGACTCGCCATAAATGCAGGGAAATTAAATGCTGAGATGTCGAGCGTAGAAGAGAAATGGGACTACTTCTAAGGAAGTAGTCGCTGAGATCGGAACGACTGGAGCACTTTCATGAGTTCCAAAATCAACAGCTAACTGAGGAATTGGAGGCTCCATAAATGACCGAAGACCATACATCCTTTTATAGAATACAAAGCCGCCTATTGCGGTCAGCGATCAGCAGAGTTGGGCGAATAACTAGAACTAGCTCTAGAATTGCAGGTGGCAGTAACTATCTTTGACTGGTTGAAGTGCGATTAAACCTTCACGTCGTGGCCGGTGGTAATTTTCCTCCAATACAGGAAAAGAGAAATGATCGGGCTAGTCCCTTCAAAGTAAGTTTGGCGCGAGCCCCAAAAAAACCTTATTACGAAAACCCCGGGAGGCCAGAACCGCATCAATTATGGTGATGACGATGAAAGCCGCTTATGATAGCATAGGCATAGTATAACCTCCATCCCAAATTAACTGACACGACACGACAAGTAAAAATATCACTATCAAGCCCATTCAACATCTATAACGGGCTTCGAAAATGGAATGGTCTATCCTGCGTCCTCTTCAACCTGGCGTGGAAGAAAGTGATCAGTATCTCTAACGTATTGGCGAGAAGAACAATTTTCTATAAGTCCATTCAGATACTGGCTTACGCAGACGACATTAAGTTCGTTGGTAGTAACCCAAGAGCTGTACAGGAAGCTTTCATACAGATCGAACAGGCGGCACGAAATCTGGGGCTGCACATAAATGAAAGCAAAACAAATTACATGGTGGCTACGTCTGCGAGTGGAATATCCAACTTTGGTCCCTAAATTAGAATAGTGGAGCGCGAATTTGAAGTAGTGCACTATCTTTGGTAGTAGTTAACTATTTCTGGTCAACTGTAGCAGCCGATAACAGCATGGAACCAGAAATACGCGCACGGGTGCTCGAGGCCGGCCAAGCCTACGTTGGAAGGATGGCGTTGACCAGGACGCCCAGAGTTTAGGAATGCTAAACTGGATGACATCGGCTCAAAATCGGGACCTGTGGAGAGATTTTCTGCGTAAGGCCAGGACCGGACACCGGTAGTAGAGCCAAATGTGATGATGATCTGCTCGATAGTTGTTTTTAATCCATTGACAAAAGCTTTTGGACTTGCGTCGTTTTAGTTTCGTGATCGTTTTCCGTATTGCATTTTTAATGAATCAGGGAAAATTCTGAGAAAATTAATTGAAACCGGCTACAAACGTGAGCAGTGTGATATATTAAGTCTCATTTCTTCGATTCTTAAATTTTAATAAAGGGCTCATCCTGCCTTATTGCCGTCGCGCAAGTCTTTCAGTGAGTTTTCTTAACAAGAAAAGATCACGCTCAGAATACGCTGTCAATTCAATGACGCTTATCAATTGCGAACCTTTAGCCACGTTGTTCGCCATCAGGATAGTTTTAGGCTATCTTTGGCATACCTTGCTTTCGATATGTTTTGTATGACTGGCACTTCTTAGTATCTACAGTAGCCCAGTCAAGCTATTTTTGAAAGTACCAAGAAATTTATCAATAGGCAATATTGATATTGGCCTGTAGTTTTCAATGTTAGTTTTTGCTCCTCTCTTTGCAAACTGGACGTACAATAGCTGTTTTAAGCGTTATTGTTATTACACATTGTTCCAGGCTGCTATTGATTATTTTTGTGAGTATAGGTTCAAGAATTTCTGCATTTGCTTTTAAATCAACTGGCCGTGTTACATCGATGCCCAGTGCCTTCTTAGCGTTTAACTCACGTTATATATTAACCATTTCATTAACGTTGGTGTGCTGTATATGAGTTCGCAATGCTGCTACTCACAGGATTTGAGGTAGTGTTCCCGCATCTGTGGCTTTTTTTTGCTTCCTTAGAGATGTGATTTGAAACACGCAGTAGTGCAAGCGAAGATACCAGAAAAGACAGCGACGTCGCTACGGATCGTCGTGGAAGAACGAGTGGAGTGAAGATGGAATTGCGCCGTTGTTGGCATCATTGCTCACTCACAGGGACTGAAAACTCACCGATTACTTCATCGATATTTTTATTGTTTAAATTTTTAAGGATCTGCTGGTCCAATGACATTTACTACCTGTCTGTTAATATCGAGGATGTTTAGGTTCATATCGGCTATTATAATTATGTCGTCACTTCAACAACTTTCCTTGTCAATGGTATGTTCTAACTCAGTCTGGTCGCAGTTATATATTTTTGGTAATGTTTTGGTTAACCAGACTACTTGAAAAGTACTTGCAAGTAGATAGAGCTACCGCCTTTTTGAATGATAGTACTATAAGTGAATAATTCATTTGCTATTTATTAATTAAAGTTGTAAATTGCGAATAATCGAAAGAAAAGAACCAGAAAGCCTAAATTTCGTACCAATATGTTATCTATGTTGAAGTTTTGTTGCCATTGCACACTTACGTTCTAACAGAGAATAAGCCTTGTAAGTTGATAATCTTCATCTGTACTGTCCCTCTGCGCTCGAGTAATGCTGTTGCTAAGTGAATGTTTGTGGTATTCTAAGTCAATGATAATACTGATAATATTTGGCACAACAGACCGTCATGGTCCCAGGCAAACCTTCTCGCGAGCTTTCGTGTTGTGTATATGTTGTATTTTTGCACACAAATGAAACACGATGATGGCCAATGAAAGTATTTTTACGTTTTTGCAGTTTGTTCCAATTTAATGAACTAATAAACAGAGTAATAAAATGTTAAATATCCTTCGCCAATATAATAATAATATTCGGCGCGACAGACCGTTGCGGTCCAAGGCCTAGCTTCGCCAATATATCGACTAGAAATTTGGGAAATTACAAATTCCAAGTTTAATTAAATTCTCTGTTTCTCAAACTCCTCGAAACTTGTAATTTCATTTCATTACCAAATCTGAATTGACTTTTACTTCTCCATTAAGTGCCAGATTCAGATATCAGCAGCCACAAGGCGACATTGACGACAGCAGGACTTTAACATAATTTGGCAAATTAGAACAATTTGCGATGTGAAATTGCGATGAAAATATTTGCATTTACGAGAGGAATCTTGACATCCTGTTGTACAGCTTGCATTGACTTCAAATTATTTCCAGTTTGTCGTTAATTTTCTGGCAAGCCTTGAGTTTATTTAACAACTCTGCTACTTGCTGCATAGCTACGTTTAAATTTAGAATTTTATTTCACGAGATGAATTCCCTAAACTCGTTTTAGCCGGAAACTGTCCATTTATTTCCTAGATTGAGCTTTGTACGGCTGAGAATGAAAGTGAAAATCTCTGCCAGATAAAAACGACAAAAAGAAATCTGATGGACTCCGGGGGTCTTTTAAATTCGGCAAAGCACACAGAACTGTCACCTTGTTTTTCCTCATTTAAGAGTGAGTTGCCATCAGTCACATGACACAAATGGTCAATACGGTTGAGTTCTCTGTGTGCCCTGTGAATTCCTTTATTTACCCGTATTTGGTCGTCCTGGTGATTATTTGAATTTTTCATTGAGCCAAATGGAATTTTCCGTCTGATTTTATCATTTCAGGAGACTGAAATTCGAGAAAGTATCATCTTCATTATCGTCATCTTCATCCCGGTGGTACGAGTATACATGCCACACTGGGAATTTCTTTATCTGTTTTGTTTGTTTAGTTGTCGGTCGCTCCAATTGATAAGAACGTTTTGTCACTGGCTATGTTGTACCGCACTTGGACAGTACACCTTGGAAAAACGTTTGTCGAACAGAAATGTCCATACAGCTGCTGCTCTGCTTCTTATCGTGTGGCATTTACAGTTTGAAAATTAATGAAAACTCCTTGATGTGAAAACAATTAGTACGCAATTGGGAGTTGTACTGTTGTTGCTGCAGACCAGCAGAAGATCATTTGTGCGAAAATGTTATGAAAGAACTGGATATGATGGCGATGTGCCAGTGGTTCTGGTCGATCTTATAGCCATTTTCAGTTTTATAATTTCTTCCCTTTGAAGTTGAATTGCATTTTGGGACGTTTTTCAATTTTCATCCATCTCTGGTTCACTTAGAAATACAGGATTTTTAACTTTCATCTTCCTTTTTTTGTTTAGTTTGAAATGTTTGACTTTTTTTACTGCTAACTGCTGATAACTTTACCTGTGTTACGTTAAGCTTGTGAGTAAACTGAAGATAATAAAGGTCTTTTTTAGTTCAGTAAGGTGTTTTTTTTAAGTAGGTGGAAATCTAAGATAAATGAGGTATGTGGGAAGAAGCACAGCGTGTGGTTTTGGATCTCAAGTAAAGCAAAGGACAAGTATATATAAAAAAAACTTCGTTTTTCGGGTACAAACCTTTATGTCGAATATATACATAAAATATATGTTTTTGAGGTCTGAGCCTATTTCAAAGTATTTTCTTTATTCCCCGCATCACACGCGCCACATGTGACTCGCGACACTCGCCGAACGCGGGTTATGAAAATTTCCTTCTGACATTGAGCAGCTCACAAAATTTCAGCACTCGTTTCGGTCGTACGAAAGGTGGCTAAAAGAAAAGGAAAAAACGAGAAAATGTCGAGATTTCAACCCATCATACGCGCCACACGCGAAATGCGACACGCCTCATAACCGGCATATAATAATTTTATTTTGGACTTAGACACTAGAAAAATATAGATCTGTAAATAGTGTAGAAGATGGTTAAAAAGAACCTCAATAAAGTCGAAAAAATAAAAATTTCAACACATCAGACGCACCACACGCGACACGCGTCTTACGCGGAATATAAAAAATGCTATTTTGGACTTAGATACTCACAAATTTCAGCTCTCTAGGGGAAGGTGGTTAAAAATGACCTCAAAAAAGTCGAAAAACAAAAATTTCAATGCATAACACGCGCCACACGCGACAAGCGTCTCACACAGAATAAAAAATGCTATTTTGGACTTAGATAATCATAAAATTTCCGCTCTCTAGGTCGTGTGGAAGTTGGTTAAAACGGACCTCAAAAAAGTCGGAAAAGCAAATTCTCTAATTGATATACAATGTTCAAAGTTTGAATAAAATCGGGTAACATTTAAAAAAAAAATTCTTAAACCGTTCCTAAAGTGCATAGCAACAGTCACCCTCTTGGTTGCTCCATCGTTGCAGCCATTAAATCATATAGCGACAAAATCGTTGTCGCTGTGATTGACCGCAGCAATAATACCGATGGCTCGATCTCACCTGAGCGGTGGCAGCACGGCAAGGTGAAGTTTTCAGACTGCCTCATGAACTTCATTAGGGAACACCCAGGACCAACTCCGATCACATGCGATGCTGGTTGACTCAAGGTCGCATAAAACTAATAGCTGGAGAGGATTCGAGATCTTGAGACCTATGTAAGCAGTCTATTAGTAGTTTGGAGGAAATATGGCCTGGTGCCAAGCTCGAGCTTGTGGCAAGGGAGATAACCCAATCGGCCTAGAGCTCGCACCTGGATCCCAGTTGAACCCCCCACTGCGGAGGAAGAACTCCAAATTATTCAGTTTAGCAATCCCTCACTTCCAACCCACGACTGGAAAGTCGCTAAGAGCAAAAGGGTTCTTACAGATCCGCGATTGTTGTCAACCAGAAATCACTTGCTGTTTGACGAAGACTAAAGGCGTGGCTAGAATTGGATTGTATCAGATCGCTCTTCGCATATACTCGTACAAGAAGGACAAGTTGAAGGCAGGTAAACTGCCACCCCATCTTATTCTGATATCAAAGTCCCTGACAAGGGAGAATCAACCGCCTTCTCCTCCAAGGGTGACGACGTTTCCGAAGCGTTCGTGAGTCCATCCCTGACCGATTCAATCGCTGATCCTCTGTCGGAAATGGAGATAGGTACGTTCCATTCAAAGATCTAAATGAATATGAGCTTCTTGGTTCGTCTTGGTTCAAAGAGATCTCCAAGACACTGTGATGGAGGCCTCGGCCTCCCTTCAACTATGTCTGCTGAAAGATGGAGAAGACATCGTCCTGATCCAAGAACCATGGATTTTTAACAACCTGGTTTATGGACTCAGAACTCCTGGATACTACCCACTAAAGCCTATAAGTCCATCCAAATAGTTGCTAATCTGCGAACAGAAGAACCAAAATAGGTCCCTTAATTGATAGTGGAGCAAGAATTCGAAGTAGCAGTCAATAGCAGCATGAAGCGGGAAATACACGCACGGTTGCTTAAAATCAACAAAGCTTGCTTAAGTCTGTCAAAACTAAAGAAGAAGGACGCTCTTCTAGCGGTAAAAGGCCCAGTTTTCAATTCAAGAACAACCTTGAGGGGCTATTGCCACCTAAACGAACTGGCCAAAACAAAAAGGATTTCCAGTGGTCTGCGGGCCATTCAGGCATTAAATGGAACGAGGCAGCAGACCTATCGACCTGGCAGATATATTGGCATTCATAAAAGGACTAAGCCATCATATAATGTGGTAGACATCTGCGATGCACAATAGACCTTAAGGTAGCAGTACACAAGGCTTTACAGCCCACCAACAATAACAACAAAACAACAAAGAAGAAGTCCCCAAATTTAGCACACTACTACTACTGTATAAGGCAATGGTTATACCTGTATTTACATATGGATCCACTTCTTAGATGTTTAGCAAAAAGAACGCTGACCTTTTAGCCGTGTTCGAGAGAAACAAGATTGAGGAAACTTTATAACTATCAACTTTATGAGCATTACTACGATGTCGACATCGTGAGGAGAATTAAGCACGGTAGGCTCCGGTGGGTAAGACACCTAACTCGCAGGAACGAAGAGAATCCTGCTCGGAAAGTTATTTGCGTTAGGATTCATGAAACACGGCAATAAGGTAGAACAAGTTAATGCTAGAAAGATGGCGTAGACCTAGACGCCCTGAAGCGGGAAGGGAAGCTTAGCTGGAAGAGAAGACCATAGGATGATTATAATGATGATTGTAGGATCATTTTAAGATGATTATGTTGGCACCATTGCTCAAAGGTTAGTGCATGGACTTCTGAGCAGGAGGTTCGAGGTTCGAATCCCAGAAAACACCAAAAGTATTTTTCAAGGTCCCACCGCTCACGAATGTCGGATAAACATCAGAGAGCAATAAGTTGTCACAGAAAGCTTCTTAATTTGCTCTTCGGATACGGTTTTAAATTTTAAGTCCCTTTCATTTGTGTGCAACATAATCCATGTAAAACAGAAATGGTCGCGAAAATCTAGGGCTTTGACCGCAACGGTCTATTGCGACAAAATATTATTATTTTTCTTATACAGGGTGTCCCCTAATTCGTCAAGTATAATTTGGAAAATGATTCTTGGGTATATTCTAAGAAAAAAATAGAAAACTGATTTATCGGGGATTTACGAAACAGCTTACTTTAGTGTACCCTGACCAATATTAACAGAAATTTCTCTGTTAATACTAATGGTAGAAACTTCGTTTATGACTTTGTTTTTAGACGAAATACTAGCCTTTGTAACTGCGTTTTAATAAAGTTGGTATCTTGTTTGAGTCATCAGATATCTAACTTTAATTCCCTTTTTAGTTTATTGCCCATGCTAACTTGAATAGTAAGTTTAGTGGTTAAGTTGTTCTCAATGGACTATGTACTTTTTATTAACACCCACATATCACAATCATTATTCCTAAATGTCGCTAACATTTCAAGATTTCTTGATTTCTTTAAATTTTTCGTATTTACCTCTATTTTGTAATAAGATTGTTTATAACAAATTCAATACAGTACTAATTATTCCTTGCAGATAGCAAATAATCGCAATTATAAGAACATTTCCGTACCTAAGTTGGCGTTAAATTTCCTGATTTCGAATATTGCTCCAATAGGAATTTTAAATCGCAAGTACTGCAAAAGAACCTGTGATATCAATCGCCAACAAATTAATGTATAAAGTCATCCCTTTACACAGAACACCACGAGTTATCACGAATACATTTTCCTGTTGTGCGTGCAAAGCAATCACGGTTATCGCATTGAAATGCGTGTAAAGGAAAACGCCTTCGATATGAAAAAAAAAAACCAAAACAATTTATTTGCCCTTCGTTTAGCGATAAAATGTTGCCCAACTATTGACCAAGGAAAATAAATAAAGTTGATTTGGTTTCCCTTTGCCACACCCACACACGATTACTTGATGTGCAAATTCGAATTTAATTGTCAAACATCACTGATGCAATCAGGCTATTATTAGGGTACGAGTATGTAACCGAACCATACATAAACTCAGCTGAGTTTGACTAAATTTTTTCAAATGTGCCGCGAACTGTGTATACGTAGTACTCGGCTACAGCGCTTAGCCGCAGTATGTCGAGAGTACTCTTACGTTTTCTCTACATAAGTGCGCCTGCTGCCTTCTTCAGGAACAACCCTAAGCTTCGACTGCCCCGACGAGGCTATGTGGGTGGAACAATCTATTAAAAATTATTATAAAATGTTTATTAGAGTGAAAATTAGCATACTGCGTGATATTCACATTTCACGCACGCAATGAATGAATTATTTTTGAAGTGGAAACAAGCTTCCCACTAGGAACACGGTACTTCAATTGTCGTTCAATTGCGGGAGAAATGAGTCTGATACCTGAAATTGAGAGATTATGGAAAATAGCGTCCGATACTGTGTTTGCCAGAGTTTCCTTAAAGTTATTCTTTTAAGTCATGACTTCCTTAATTTTTCAGTTTTCTAGGACAGGAATGCATTATTTAGGAATTAAAGTTATCTATGAAGAAATCGATGGCAACATTTGTTTTGTCATGAATATGAGTGATTTTAAGCAAGTCACCAACTGCAAGTCATCATCATATTTGCTATACAACCGGGGTCCGGTCCTGGCCTCCAGCAAAAAGTCTATCCACCGGTCCCGATTTTTAGCCGATGTACTCCAATTTGGCATCCCTAAAGTCTGGGCGTCCTGGTCTACGCCATCCTTGCAGCGTAGGCTTGGACGGCCTTGCCGTCGTGTTCCATAAATCTTGCCGCAAAGGACTTTCCGAGCACGATCCCCTTCGCTCATGCTAGCTAGCTGTCCTGCCCACCGGAGCCTACCGAGCTTAATTCTCTTCACGATCGACATCGCGGTATAAGCCTATATTAGAGTCTCCGGAATCGTCCCTCCTCACATATGGGGCCAACAATTCTCAGTAAGACTTTTTTCTCGAACGCGGCTAAGAAGTCAGAATGCTTTTTGTTAAGCACCGAAGGCTCGGATCCTTATGTAAGTACTTGTATGACCATTGTCTTATATATCAGCAGCTTGGATGTTATGGTTAAATCCCAGGATTTGAAGAGTCTTGACAGGCTAAAGTTGGCTTTGTTGGCTTTGAGCAACCGTGCGCGTATTTCTGGTTTCATGCTGTTATCGGCTGCTACAGTTGACCCGTGCTAGGTAAAGGACTTCAAATTCGCGCTCCACTATTTTAATTGGGGGACCAATGTTGGATCTTCCACTCGCAGACGTGGCCACCATGTACTTTGTTTTGCTCTAATTTATGTGCAGCCCCAGATCTCGTGCCGCCTGCTCGATCTGGATGAAAGCTTCATGTACAGCTCTTGGGTTTCTACCAACGATGTCAATATGGTCTGCGTAAGCCAGTATCTGAATGGACTTATAAAGGATTGTTCATCTCGCTGTTACATCAGAGTCTTGAACCACTGTCCCCAAAGCCAGATTGAAGCGGACGCAGGCCAGTCTATCGCATTTCGGACCCCATTGAATGGGTGACGCGGATATTTTTACTTGGCTTATAATATTGGTCATGGTAAACCTACATTTGGGATGCCGAATTTTGCTTGGCATTGAATCCATTGAGTAGACTGATCAATAGGACAAATATAGGATACGAGTTGAAGGGAACCAGCTAAAATAAGGTTATTAGTCATTTGCTGCTTGTCGATGACCTAAAAATCTATGCTCCAAACAAAGAAAAATTGCATCGGCTGATCAGCATAGTTAAAGCATTTAGTGACGATATCAGCATGGAATTTGGTATTGAAAAATGCAAACTTGCTCACCTATTCCGAGGAAAAATTATGGACACATCTGATGGATATCCTATAAACGACAACCAGGTCATTGAAGAACTAGCTGATGGAGATAGCTACAAGTATCTAGGCATGTTGCAGTTAAAGGGTCTATGCTCTACACAGATCAAAGAAAGTCTGAAGCAATAGTTTAACAATAGGGTGAAACGCATTTTGAAGACTGAGCTTAATGCTGGTAACAAAGTTAAAGCAATCAACACCTGGGCTGTCCCTGTCCTAACATACTCTTTTGGGGTACTTAAATGGTCGGACACAGACCTGGACCAGATCGCCATGTCAATCAGAACAGAATTCTCTAGAGCTCAATCACATCATCCTAAAAGCGCTGTTGAAAGGATGATATTACCCCGAAACCAAGGTGGGAGAGGTTTAATCGATATAATTGCCTTACAACATCAGCAAAAGACCAACCTCATAAATTATTTTATGTCATCGACCGAGGAACTGGTACGGATTGTTATAGAGGCAGACAATAATTTTACGCCTTTGAACATGAGCGCAAACAATCTTCCTGTACCAGACAATGTCAAAAGTTTGGCCTAACATAAAGAAACTTGGAACTTGAAAGCCTTGCATGGAATACACCCGAAGGATCTCGCTGAGAGTCATATTGATGCTGAGAGCTCAAATCTGTGGCTTAAAAAAGGATTACTATACTCAGAGACTGAAGGATTTGCAATTGCCATCCAAGATAAGGTAATCCCAACAAAAACTTATAGAAAACATGTTTTAAGAGAAGATATTCTGAGTGATGAGTGTAGACGATGTGGTACTGTGAGGGAAACTGTTGAGCACATCATTGCTGGTTGTACCACCTTAACCAGCTATGATTGCACAAATAGTCACAACAACGTTGCAAAAATATTGTACCAAGACCTTGCACTGCGCTATGATCTTTTATTACAAAGAAAACGGCGTACTATAAATATGAGCCCCCTCCTGTACTAGAGAACTCATTAGCTGTGCTTTACTGGGACCGTTCAATATTCTTGCAAGACCTGATATTGTTCTGTTTAACAAGGAAAAAAATAACATCGAAATATACGATATCGCGATACCACTTAACCATAATATGCAATCCACAATCAGCACAAAAGTCAACAAATACACGGATTTAGCAAATGAACTTAAAAGAATTTACCGAGCGAATAGCGTCAGAATTCATCCAGTGGTTATTTCAGCTACTGGGTTAATCCCGAAAGCACTTACACGAATTCTCAAAAAGTGGAAAATGGAACATATCATAGAGCCCTTGCAGAGAGCAGTTATACTGGCAACCTGCAACATAGTGAGACGTTTTATGCAATAAAATCAAAAATAAACATCAGAGCCTAATCCCTTGGCATAGCCCGGGATAGGTATTTTCCAGCTTCATAGAGGCTGAGAAATTTAGAAAAAATAATAATAATATTCGGAGCGACAGACCGTTGTGGTACATGGCAACCACTAGTGTTGTGCATGTATATTTTTGGACACAAATAGAAATTTCTTTATTTCTCATAAAACCAGTGGTTTCATTGGGAGCGTAGCCACTAGTCCTCGGCATTTGATCCTGGCGCGCATTAGCTTTTTTTTGCGTTGCGGAATACGCATTTGACAAAGAATCTGGCAGTGTCTTGCAATAATTTCTAACAATTTCTTACATCGATTCTTGTGGCGTTCGTACCTTAGTTGTAACTTGATGGTGATCTAAGTCAATGTTAGCGTCTTGAAAGGTGAGGAGATCTAGAATATTAAATGCATGTCTCTCATCGATCGGCTGATGATTTTTACATCCGTAGAGCGCTTAGTCCCATTGTGGACATTGAGATGAGGAAACCATTTGATTACTATAATATCAATTCTTCGCACAGCTAAGTGTATCACCTAAAGTATGTTCGTGTTTTCCGACAGTGTTGCTAAAGATGTCCTTCCTTCAAGTTTTGTAATTAAAATCACATAATTCAATCCTAGTACCTTATTTTGGGGCTTTGCTGGTAAGTTTTGTGGAGAAAGTAGTAGAAACAAACAATTTATTGCGGATGGCTATTTTCTCGGTGGGGGACACATAATTTTTTTAACGAATCATTAATCCATTGATTTTTCTACAATCAAGAATTAGAAATTTTCCTATTGGGACGGTACGGAACTCAAAACTATGCACCTCAACCTCAACCACAAACAAAAACAAAAAAATTCTTAAACAACTCTACATCGAAAAGAGCCTTCAACAAATTAAAGTTCAGGTTTAAACAGAACCGCATTGACCCAGTGGAAAAGTGTTGCTTGGTGGGGGATGACAGAGGACGGAGGAACATATGGGTTGTACCCAACAAAAACAACAACTGGCATTTCTGTCATTTTGTAGGTCTATTTGTTTGTATGTGTGTGGGTGTGTTTATGGAACTGTGTTCACGGCAGACCGAGTTGTTGGCTTTTACAACATGAATTATTTTTTTTATTTAATTCCCTCACATTAATAATAAATGGCAGTCCATTAAAATATAATGTTGAGTAATTATTTTATTATTATGTGTGTGAGTATGTTTTTGAATTGGTGTTTGTGTTTGATTTTGTGGGATGTACGACTACCACTATGCTGTCATTAAGATCGGATTCAATACAGCTCCATTAAGGATTGGAACAAAGTGATGGCCGAAAATGGGCTAAAAAGTATCAACGCCACTGAAGTTTGTTTCTGCAAATCATTAATTTTGACAACGAGTTGTGGGAGTTGCACTTTAACAGCGATTAGCTATGAGAATTTAAAGGGGAAAGTGCCAATCGGATAATGGAAGAGACAAGAGATAATAAAAAATTTTATTTTCTTTCAAAAAAGATCAACAGTAACATTGTAGCTAGCAGCGTTCATGTGCTATAGCGTGTGGAGTCATGTAAGGTCAAAAGTACGTTTTCGTTTATTTTAAAAACCTTAAATTTTAACCCTGCTACTGTTGATTGAATGCAGAAACATTGTGAGGTGAATTTGTAGAAAACTGAATAGGCTTTAATGCTGCATTTGTCAAAAAAGTCATCAAAGAGATATTTTTCTAAATAATCGCTTTTGAAAATAAAATTTAAAAACAAAAATTCTTTTCTGATATTAATGAGGTTTATATCAATAATGGTTTTAAGAATTATAAAAAATGTATATTGTTTAAGAGTAGAAATTAAATTTTCTTGTAAAAAAACAAGATCCACAGTGACCTTGTAGCTACAAGCGTTCATTGAAAAGTGGGACCAGTCTATTCACAAATTTGGTGAAAGCAAATTTGTTGCACTCGATATTTCCAAGGCATTTGGCAAAGCCTGTCATCAAGCTCCTTGCCATAAGATCGGACTAGTAACTACGTTTCCGACCATTCAACTCAAGTCGCATTGGATGATTTTAAATGCAATTTTTACCCCATAAACACCGGTGTTCTCCAAGGTCCCTCTTCATTGCAAGTGAAACTTGAACAACAACTTCTGTTCACTATAGAGTAGAATTTGACGCCACTAAAACCCAATGCTGTATTCTGTCGTCCAAACGTAATTTAAACTCCCAACCTTTATCCATGAATGGATCTTGTATCAAAGAAACTGAAAAAACTCTCACTTCTCGTTCTGTGTGCGTCAACAACCAGTTTCGTTGGACGGACCACATATTTGCCATCGCCGCAAAATGCTGCAAAATGTTTAGGTTCCCTAAAACGGTGCAGGATGAAGTATCCTTCAGATCTGGATACTATTTAATAATAATATTCGGCGCGACAGACCATTGCGGTCCAAGGTCTGGCTTCACGCGACCATTTGTGTTGCGCATGTATATTTTTTGGTCACAAATGGAAGAGACCAACAATTTAAGGGCCCGGATTCGAATGGCGTATTGAGAAGCTATCCGTGACAAGTTATTACTCTCGGAACGTTTTTCCGCGAGGGCTACTATTTACAAGGCGTATATTCGCCCTAAACTTGAATACAACTGTATTTTCTGGGCTGGTGCTCCCAAGACCACATTACAAAACTAGACAGAATTCATGACCGCACGATATAGCTTATTGGTGACGTAAATATCGCGAAAACATCGTAGGAATGTTTCGTGCTTGTAATTGTTTCATCGCTTTTTCCGCAAGCTGTGTTCAAAAGAAATAACCAAGATGCATCCCGCCCATTCTCGATTCCATCCGTAGTACCCGTGCCTCAACTCGAGCTCACGGGTCTACCATTAGGCCTTTCTTCGGACATACTAACCAATTCAGGGTTTCCCTCTCTAGCCGTCCGACACTGTGTCCGACTCTGTGTTACCGCATTTGTTTTATCTGCAGTCATTTAAGACAGACAAACATAGACATCTCATCTTTTCCTTTCCCAATTTTCCTAACGCCTACTCTGTGCTGAGCATTATAAGGGTGGAGATCCCTTGAGCGCCATTTACGGGTTCCAAAAAAAACATATAACTTATCGGAGTACCAAACGAACATATTGTCATGTAAATATGTTTTTTTACGAACATTTTCATACATTAGAAAAATAAATAAACGAGGTCTTCAGTAACGAACAAAGGGTAAATGTTGTTGGAGTTCCCCAGGGGTAGGCTCTTGGGCCTCTACTTTTTTTTAATTTATGTAACTCTATTTTTAGTCTCGATTTGAGAGAACAAATAGTTGCATTTGCCGACGATATGACATTAATTTATTTGAGCTCAAATATAGATGGCGGAAAAGCATTTATAAGCCAACATCTTGCGAATCTTAAAAAATTGATTTACGTTCACAACACGATTTTGGGCCCCAATTCAAAAGTTGTTGGTTTCAATGTGAGTTCTTCTGTTGCAGAATATAACCCATATTTATAGCATTCTCTGCTGTGTAAAAACTCAGAATGCGATCCGTTTGGCATTTCAATTGATGTTCTGAATTCATTCAAGTACCTAAGTTTGAAATTAGATACGCAATTTAACTTTAAAAATCATGTATGCATGCTTAAAAAAGATATCTAATGCATTACGGACATAATACTATTTGCGTAGAATTTGCAGTCCAGTATTTTTCAGAGTTCTACGAGTAGTTTATTATGTTGGGGTGGTATTTACATTTCAAACTTATCTTCAATTAAGTCAATTCAAAAAAACAATACTAAAAGATATGAAATTTAAGCCGAAAACCTCACCATCATTACCTTATTTGTTCAATACGATATCTATATGTTTTTAATAATTTAATTTTGGGCGTAATACACAACAATTTAGCTGATACTTTCGGTAACAAAAAGGGCTATTAATTTTTTTTTCTTGAAAGTAAATCACACAGCAGATGGCTCCATGAAATAAGTCACAAAGAAACCACGCCATAAAAACTAAATTTGTTCATGTAATCGGAAATATACTTTGTGCAATATTTTAAAAAATCGAGTTAATTTGGAAAAAATGCATGTGGTGGTGTACTTAGGCCTTGCCTTATTGTATGATTGAATTTGATAGAAAGACAAATCAGTTCTGTTGGCGTACAAAAATCGGCATATCAACTGTGCTACCTGAGATTTCAGCTGGTATAAAAAATTTCATTATTCAATCCTTTCCATTCGACTTTAGATGTCGAGATGTCCTAAGCATTTGCTTCCGATCTATGCAATTCCTGATGAACTTCTGTAAATTGTTTATCAATTATTTTGACATGAGTCAATCGCCGGTTATTTTACGGAGGAAGGTTACTATATTCATACTTCCGTTATATAATGTTGATGTGTGACAAACCTTACGGCAATTTGTACCAAGAATAACATCCATCCTACATTATCCTGTTGCTAATCTCTCAAAGGATGTATTATGTAATGAACAACACAGATACTCAAACTGGCAAAAGCGAACTAACTTGAACAGCTCTCGTCACATGAACGCCACATGAACCCACCAGCTCTGCTGAAGCTGCCAGTTCCTATTGAAAAATATCGAATATCAGGAACTCTGTTCAGTTTCTTATTCATCCGTGAATTTGCATTTGATTTCAATCTGCATGCTGTGATGTGGACATGTGGTGGTAAGCGGAGAGGGGCACACAGGCACATACACACACACTTCAAAAATAGCAACATAAAAGCACTTAAATCGTTGTGCTTCCAATATCTGGAAGAAATTACTGGCGAGCGGTGCAGGGATGCCTTTGACACAATGACATTTACTCCCGTTCTCAGAGATTACAAATAGCATGCTCCACATGTCTGATGAATATGTTCTCTGTGTGTGTGTGTGTGTGTGCTTGTTCAGGAAGTCCATTAGATATCACTTAACGATGCACAAAGCAATTTACGTCAGCGCACTCACACACACACGAGTTTGGAACAGTGGTAAATAGGATTTTGGAGGAGCAATACGAGAATCCTTTGAAAAGCTGATCGAGTACAATCCATTGTGTTTGATGAACGAAAAACTGTCACTTATTATTATCTTGTGTTTCTATGGATACTAGAATTGGATTTTTTTACCTTAATACCCTTGTGACAAAGTTACCCTTGTCCGTAAAGTTGCACTGAACGCGATTGTTTCAGTGAATATTTAGCGGAAATTCAAACATTCCGATGAATTAGCTACGGATTAATTGATGAGTACTTTAAAGTAATAAGTTAATCAAGTACGTTCACGAATATATTGTGCTAGATGGAGACATAGGTGTCTACAGAAACCTTTATCATTCGGTCAACATAAAAATTGATTACATTTATTTCTCCAATTAATAGGAGAAAAATAATTGTGGACTCATAAATAAACACAAGGAATAAGCTAAAGTGAAACGATATTTATTAGTATTTTTATTTCTTACTCAAATAACGGCCATTTTAACAGTAACAGTAACTAGTAGTTACAAGAATAAGTTTTAGAAGCTTACTTTTATGATTTAACTTTTGCAAAAACACCATTTGTGTAGGTCAGAGTGTATTTCTTAGATTAGCTTTCGTAGAAGCAATCTAGCACATCATAATAGAATGTAAAGAAACTAAAAGCTTCACCCACCTCATGATGATGCATATCTCTACATTGATCATAACGAATATATGATAAGCTTCTGTGTAAAGACATCCGAATCACGACCATGTTAGACAGCCTCAACAACTTATTCAGGATATTATTAACTGGTCTCTATAGTTCCGCTATAGCGACATGTATGCCAGCGTTGTCTTTATTAAAAAGGCATTACATTACATTACAGACTCCTTCTTTCTCATTTCAAAAAAAAAAAAAAAGGTTTATTAAGTTTTCATAAAAAACAACCCATACAAATTTTTCGTGTAAATTCTCTAATCGGGAATCGGGAAACAAAATTGCAAAATTTTAATAAAATCTTTAAAAAAAATTATATGGCAGCCCTTCGGCTCTGAGTTCCCTTCCTAATTTTTACAAAAATTGTTGGCTATCGGATTAAACGCCTGTGTATAAAATTTGAAGAAAATCGGGACCGCGAGGCCCGGCCCTATCACTCAAACACGGAGATAAACTGCCGATCATCTTTCAAGGGCACGGCGGAGCAGTTCAGCATTCATCTGTGTTGGGTGCCGGGGCATAGAGACATTCCGGGATATTGTAAGGCTGATGAGCTCACCAAGCATGGAACTACACTGCCCCTTTTACTTGAAAATAGTTCCCTAGGCATACCTTATCGCTAAATGCAAACTCATGTTAAAGGAGTATATGCTACCGCGAAAAATAACCCTATATGGTCAATCGGAACAAATTGTCCTGCGACTAAGCAGATCTGGCCCAAGCTGGATCGAAAACGCTATAACTGTTGTGATCTCTCAAAAAAGATTGCACATTGATGCTATAATAAGTGTCATTACCGGGCACTGATTTTTAAACTTTTAAAATACATTACTTCATTCTGCCGGGTTACATGTGAATCACACATGAAAATCTAAGGCGAACGCCACTAGATTTTCTCGGTAATGCAAATAGATAGAAAGATGACTTTGATTTTGATGAAAAGAGTAGGGATTACTTATGCTATTAAGTGAATAACATAAAAAACGCCTGGCTTAAGGCTTTAAGGGGCTTATCACAAGCCATATTAAAGGGAACGCACACCAGTTCATCCGCCTGCCGGAGCCCGCTAAAGATATCTTTTAGATGGGCTTGATATTGATACCAATATTTTTACTATTTATCTAATGCTATAATAATATAATCCTGGCCAACTTACGTAACTGTGTCAGTTTATCTCCTTGTCATATACACGCAGTATGGTTCTATGGTCTATGCTAACAGCTTTGGTAAAGGCAGTGAATGCAACTAGTACGTATGTCGTAGCAATGCATATCACGTAGGGAGCGTGAGTAATGCTTAGAATAATACGTGAGCGATTCGTACGTCGACTGATGATGAGCGTAAGTGAGTGACAAATAAAGCGTTTGTTCTGATTGAGAGTTTTTTTTAGTAATTAGCGCACTCTTTAAGCGATTTGTAAGCATCCAACATTGGTCCCTCAATTCGAATTTGAAGTGGAGTGCAAACCTTAAAATGCCTAGGTACAGCGTGTGCTTGGAAATATTTGGATTAAAGAAGGAAAGTTTGTGGTGAGTGGAGTTGAGTTCACACCCGTGCACTCTCACAAGCTAGAATATTGTGCTCATAAACCCTCTACACATCTAGATTACTTCATACATCGTTTCAACCGTAGATGTGAATACCGACGTATATGGCAAATGTCACATCTAGATCAGTGCGGTGAAAAAAATTCTGCATTTTTTGGATGCGTCGGGAATCGAACCCTGTGTCTTCCGAGTGGGAGCCAACTGTTCCAACCACTTCACTACTGAAACTGAGCAGTCGGATTATTTGGAAAAGGTATATCCCTACGCAACCAGTTCGCGAAAACACCCCTGAGTTTATTCTGTATATTAACTTCGCGACTTCTCTCTGTCGGCTGGTCTTGAGGGAGGTTTGAGGCGGTCGTGATTGCCCTTTCGAGGTTCTTGATAGAGTATTAAGGCGGTATTGAGTTTGGTCTTAAGGGAGTCTTATATGACTCTGGAGACGGTCTAAAGGGGTTTCGAGAGGGTCTTCAGTGGGGTTTTGGATCTAAGGTTTTGCGTGAGGCTGTTTACGAGGTGGGTCTTGAGGAGGTCTTTTATATAAAATATCCCAATTAATTTTCACGATATCGTATTACTTAGCTGATATTAATTAACATGTTTACACATCAATTATCGTGAGCCCCAGAGTACTCACAAATTATTTTCAAAATAGCCCGAATTTATTCAAACTGTGTTATTCGTTCTATGGTGAAATTTTGCGATAAATTTTTAACCTACTTCCCAAAGTCCGATTTTATTAAAACTTTGTACACATGTGTATTTTCGGTGACAACACTTTTTGTTAAAATTTGGTAGTGATATGGCCACGGGGTCGGAGGGCTACCATACAAAATTTTAAACAGTCATGCCATATAGAGGCATCAGATCACGTCATACAATATTGACTGTATGTCTGTGTGCAGCGCTGCTGTACGATTTGTACCATAAAAGCAGACATGTATATTTTTCAGAATTTATAGTGGAAATGCGCCTCAAAGGGTATTTTTCTTATTAGAGAATTTACATAAAAAATTTGTATGGTTTGTTTTTTATGGGTTGGATTTTTATCATTCCAGTCAGTAGATGTTTAGTAGTTTGCTTCGAAACCTTTGGACAATTATATCTATTAAGTTCCCACGTTCGGTTCGTAATTCAGTTATGGCTCCGTTGTCTGCAACTTCCACGCTCGGATCTGAAACCGATTGTCTTCTTTTCGTGCTTAGTTCCAAACTGCATTTTGCACTCTTTTATCTCACGATCGAGTCGAGATACCCTTTGTTCTTTTTATTGCATGTTTTGTTCTTGTTGTTGTAGCAGCTCCACATCTGTTAAACCTATTGCTGAGTTGACTACTGTTGGTCCAGCGTATGAAACACTAGAGTCCTTTCGGTGCATAGAACCGGTCGTCGTAGAAAAGAAAAGTTCATGTTTTGTGGCTGATTGTGATCCAGTGCCATCAGTGGGAGTGGTGTGGTGAATTTCTTAGTCCACATGGTTTATTGTGAGCCAACAAAATGGTGTTTATGTGAGAAGTGGTATTGCTGCTCTTCTAGCTGTGTCGGCACATCATCATCATAATATTTGGCTCTACAACCGGTGTCTGTTCCTGGCCTTCCGCAAAAAATCTCTCCACCGGTCCCGATTTTGAGCCTATGTCATCCAGTTAGGCACAGGGCGCAGCACTTAAAATTTATAAAAATTTGTAATTTTAATATATTTGATAAATTTGTTGTGTGTGGTCAAAGTTCATAGGAATTTGACTCAAAACACAATAAGATATAATAAATTTATGTAGAAAGCACAAACTTTTCAATTCTTTGAATTTTTCTATCGTAAATTAGGCAAAAAATTTATATTGATTGAAGTTACCTCGTTTTAAGTAGCGTAACACAAGGGTCTCTATTTAGTCCACTCTTATTCTATGGCTTGCAATGATGTCATGATATACCTCTATGGTCATCATATTCATTTCATATATCTTGCGGTACATTATTTTTAGAGCAGATTACTGGATCCTGATTGAATTAAACTCAGCCAATTGCTAACAGGACAAGGATCTGTCACCGGTTTTCCGCCCAAAAAAGAAATGTAAAAGGTTTTTCAATAAGGATATATGGTAGTATTTTCAGAGCTCAATTGGAGAAGTTTCGGCCCTTCAAATGATCTAGAGGCTTCAGGTTATGAGTTGATTTGAGATGTATGCTTAAATGCGCTACAATGTGGATTGAGAGATTCCCAGTTCCTATGAACGCCATGGAAAGAAGTGATTTGGCTCATTTTGAACTGAAGTACTTACGGCTGCGATATTTTCGGTACTCCGACGTTGCCTCACTGGCACAGGAACATTCAATAGTAAATATGTTGACTCGAATTTATCCACTATATTACGCATAGCCTGTCTACGACCGAAAATTGGAGTAAGCGCTCTTTAAGTTGTGATGACCGATTTAGAATTTCTGTAGCAATGTTTAAAACTTGGCTCGTTCATAAACTTCATGATAGTAAAAACACAAACCTTGTCTGATATTTTATCATTTACAGATAACAAAACTACTTTAAGGGTGCGTTTATATAAAAATAAAAAATTGTTATGTCCCTATTGAACAACCCTTCAGATTTTTAAACAATAATTCGATTAATTTTTCGCATTTTTAATAAATTGTGCCTACTTTCCCTTTCTCTTTGTCGCGTAATTTTTTAATGAAATTTTATGTGAGGACCCTTATTGTTTGTTTGACTTTAATGGAAATTTATTGTTGCATATATTTGTATTTGCGGATCAAGCGACTGCAAGTGCTATCGGCAATTTTGTAGTCCATAAATAATAAACTATATATCATTATGTTGCTTAACAATAATACACAGTCAACGCAAATAAAAAGGCGCATTAATTAATTTATTTATGCACACTGATGGGCAAAAGAAATCATTCGTTCATCGAGGCACAAATAAAATATTCATTCAAATTAAAAAAAAAGCGTATTGTTTTACGTTGCTGATGTGTAATCTGCCCCCGAGGCATTTGTGTCCCTCCCACATTGAACAATCCAATAAAAATTTCAATCGATTTTCACCTTTTTTGTGAATAATTTTAGTCCTTAACTCTTGTTCTTCTTTTTTTAAATTTTTGTCATGAAATTGCAATATCGGTTTGCTGATGAAGGTAACGGTCCTTGGATGAAGGAGTAAGAGGAAGTTTTGGTGGCTTGATTGTGTGGTTTTTCTCGCGCTCTCCATTTCGGATACAAAAGCTAATGAACACAATTACAAATATATCTGGAATAATTGCTTAATAACTTCAACCAGTGTGCGTGTGTGTGTGTGTGTGTGTACATATCGTGTTAATATGCAAAATTCCACTTCGATTATTATCACTCCTTTTTTTGCGCAGATTGCCAAATGTTTTAAAAAATTAAAATTCCACGATAGTCCTGCATGCACAACCTGCAACACAACACCACCACGCAATGCATGCAAGATTGAAAGAATAAAGGATTCCTCTTTTAGTCCTGTGCGGGTCATTAACAAAAATAATCAAAAATCCAATACAATTTGCGAACTGCAATAAAAATGAATTACAATAAATTTACGAATTTATTGTATTCGAATGGAAATTATTACAATGACAGGCATTATCGCGACTGTACAAGCGGTAAGTGGAGAAAGGACAAAGATGTCCTTGACAGAATTTATTTATAGATAATTTATGTATATTGTTTGTTGCGGTTTTTTATCGGATTTCATTATTACTGCAGTATTATTGAGCTGTTATTTATATTGCTGAATGGAAGGAAGTATTTTTATATTTGCTGAGAGGTTTTTTTTTTGTCACTTGTCGTCATCAATTGTTTCAAGGACGAACACACTCAACGACTGCGAAATAGTGGTCTTGAGTTTTTTGTTCACTCTTCTGTGGGTTGTCGTGGTGTTAAGGTTGGACACTTAATTTATACCACCAGCAAGCATAGTTGATGCAGAAATGCAGATGCCCAAATTGCAAAGGATCAGGACATATTTTTGTAAAACTTGTCAGCACATTATGCAGATTAATTTAACTCTTAAATATTGAAACATTCTTCAAGGGTATTTCGGTTGAAAACCCTGCCGTAAATGAGTGGCGGAGTGGTGGTGGCTGGTGGGTCATCATTAAGGTTATACTTCGGAGCTAATCACTGGAACTGCTGCTGTTCCAAAGCATGCATCCCATCGCACCATCGGCCAGAGACAATGTTGGGAGTGCAAGTCCCAGAGTGGAAAGAGCAGCAAAAACTAATCCTTTAAAAAAATGAAAAGTTTTTATCCGTAGCTGGCGCCTAATTGCTAATAGAATTAAAGTCTGTGACAATGATTGTGGTAGACCACTACCATTTCCAAAGGAATCATCGTCGAATCAACGCTAATGACAATGACTTTTAGAAATAATTTGAAAAAAAATATTTGCCATTTAAAGATCTCAACGAACAATGACTAACTATTAGAGCAAGCAGTTTTTGAAACTGTCTGAAAGAAAGTGAAAAATATGTATGTTATTCATACAAATCAGAAATAGGTTTGGTTAGGTTAGGTTGCGGTGGCAGCTAATGCTCACTTAGACCATTTGCGGTCCTTTGTGTTACCACAGGATCTTATAACTTTCCCCTTTTCAGAATCCCCTTTAATGAATCGAAGTATATCTCGCACTTTATTCATTAACCGCTTACCTAAGTGTTTGTGCCTTCTATTCATAAGTGCCGGACATGAGCAAAGAAGATGTTCTATGGTCTCTTCCTCCTTCTCGTCCATGCACCTTCTGCAGAATTCATTATATTCGACACCAATCCCTAGAAGGCAGTGTCCTGCCATTATCACTACAACAGTTCTTAGTTCACGTCCATTTAGGGAAATAAGCGCAGTTGAGCGCTTCAAGTCCAGCTTCGGCCAGACCTCTCATGAAATATTGCAAGTGTCGGTGTTTTCCCATCATATTTGTTATTATTTCTGCATCTTTCCGAAGTCGCAATAGGACTCTCTAGCTCCGCCCTTTCCGGTAGCAGCTGGGGAGTCGTACCACGTCTAGCTAACTCGTCCGCACTGCAGTTCCCCTCAATATCCATCTCCGCCTCCATCGATTTAATGGCCGCCTGACTGTCCACATAAATGATAATCTTCTTTTAAGATAGTACATTATGCTTCAGCCAACTCATTACCTCTTGCATAGCATCTTAGCCTGGTATACGCTGCAGCGATCAGGTAGACGGACAGAGATGCTTACTTTCAGCTTGTCACAGAAGACTCCTGCTCCTACTTTACCGTCTAGATTAGAGCCATCCATGATACGCTGCAGCGATCAGATAGACGGACAGAGATGCTTACTTTCAGCTTGTCACAGAAGACTCCTACTCCTACTTTACCGTCTAGCTTAGAGCCATCCGTGATACCCTGCAGCGATCAGGTAGACGGACAGAGATGCTTACTTTCAGCTTGTCACAGAAGACTCCTGCTCCTACTTTACCGTCTAGCTTAGAGCCATCCGTGATACGCTGCATCGATCAGGTAGACGGACAGAGATGCTTACTTTCAGCTTGTCACAGAAGACTCCTGCTCCTACTTTACCGTCTAGATTAGAGCCATCCGTGATACGCTGCAGCGATCAGATAGACGGACAGAGATGCTTACTTTCAGCTTGTCACAGAAGACTCCTACTCCTACTTTACCGTCTAGCTTAGAGCCATCCGTGATACGCTGCAGCGATCGGGTAGACGGACAGATATGCTTACTTTCAGCTTGTCACAGAAGACTCCTGCTCCTACTTTACCGTCTAGATTAGAGCCATCCGTGATACGCTGCAGCGATCAGGTAGACGGACAGAGATGCTTACTTTCAGCTTGTCGCAGAAGACTCCTGCTCCTACTTTACCGTCTAGATTAGAGCCATCCGTGATACGCTGCAGCGATCAGATAGACGGACAGAGATGCTTACTTTCAGCTTGTCACAGAAGACTCCTACTCCTACTTTACCGTCTAGCTTTGAGCCATCCGTGAAAATCTGTATTGTTTCATTATCGGTTACTGATCCACTCTTCCAGTCTTCTCTGGATGGTATTGTTGTCCGAAAACCTTTTGTTATCTCTTACACTGTTACCAGTGTTATGTAATCAAGTTTCATTAGCTCTTGCTTAGCGATTTAGTTATGATGGAGTGCCCCTTTTGAAGACTTTTCCACTGATTGACAGCTAACAGTTGCGTAGCTGTAATTTCCGCTTTCTGTTTCTCCAGAGCGCGAGTTGGTGTGGATATCAGGGCCCCGCTTATAAGCATACATGCCGCTCTTTGTACCTTCCCCAATATACTTATATACGTGATTTTTTCGCTGGCCACCATACGCTTACCCCGTACAGTAGTGTTTGTCTCACTACCGAAGTGTAAAGCAAATGTGCCAGCTTTGGTTTCGAACCCCATTTTTTACCAATGGCATTCTTGCATGAGTATAAAGCAATATTCGCTTCATTTACTCGTTCTATTATATTAGGGTCCCAGCTCAGTTTTCTGTCCAAGATTGTCCCAAGAAATCTTGCTTTATAAGAAAAAACTAAGGGGGTTCCATTTAGTGTTGGCGAATCAACTGTTGGAATTTTAGATTTCCTGGTGAAAAGGACATGCTCTGTCTTATTCGGGTTGACGCCCAGACCGCTTTCATTTGCCCATTCTTTAACGATTAGGAGGGCATTTTGCAAAACCTCCAAAATCGTTCTGAGGTATTTTCCTGAGACAGCTAACGCTACATCATCAGCATACGCTACCACTTCTATCCCCGCTCCTTCCAGTTTCAACAGTAATTCGTTTATAACTATATTACAGAGGAAATGGGATAATACACCTCTTTGCGGTGTTCCTCTAACTGCCTGCATCTTTAAGATGGAACCCCCCAGCTCCGCACTAGTAATCCTGCCTAAATTTTAAGAGTTCATTATCGATCAAGATATAATAGCTCTTATCTCGTTAGAAAAATATCAAATTTCAAGCATTTCAATTCGAAACGAAAGTCAAGCTCTCATCGGAATGAAGTCGTTTATCTACCAGAAGAATCTTTATAACCCGATTATTCTTATCACATTTCTGTTTCAATGATGATGGTCTGGAAAACTTCCGTCACATTACATTAAACTCACAATCTGGAAGGACTTAAGCCGAAGGTAATCTCTTGAAATAAAAATAAAAAACTCTCCAACCAGCTACAAAATCAAATCGATCTCAAGTTAACCCTGAAATTTATAACTTAAAAGCTATTCAACGGTTCCTTCTTGCTGGCGCAACATACTACTTATGCTAAATGGTTGGTCACATTGAATTTAATCGAGTGAAGCAGAAAAACAAACAAAGAACGCTCTGTCTACCACCCCTTGTAATCCCTTTTTAATGTCCTGTTTCTATTCTCTGAAAAAAAGGTTAAAGGAAAACAAACCACATAACCATTGTCGTCGTCGTCGTCGTCGTCGTCGTCATCATCATCTTCATAAATAGCAAAAAGCGGATGAATTTAAAGTGACCGCATAAGAATGTATTCAGTAGGCTGCCGCCGCGCCGGTGTTCTTGTCCCATTGCCACCTCCGCAGGTCGTCCTGAATAAAAAGTGTAAAGCGTTAACACGAAACAACAACAAATGAAAGAAAATAAAGGAAAAAAGCTAAAGGACAACCGTATATAGTGTAAGGATGTTTTGAAAATGAGCAAAGGTAATAATTGTGGAAAGTTTAATAGAAATCAACCCTTGATGTTAACTTGTGTAAACAATCTCACACCCCTCCGATTTATGGGAGGGAAGCAGCCGATGTGGCTATTTCTGCTGTAACATGTCCGCTGTGGTATATTATGTTATGAATATCTACGTCGCAAGTCCGTCAAGTGGATGATGCTACAATAAATACAGAGATAAGGCCTGTGAAAGGTTAGCCGGAAAGTCTTTTAAAAAAGACGAAAAGCTTAAAAAATAAGACTTTAAAAGTTCAGATAATCTATCGGAAAAATAATGGAAATCTAACCTTTTACGGATGAACCAGGAGAGCTGTACATTAAGCTACTCGAATATTTAGGACCAGGAGAAAAATGAAAAAAGGTTCGCCAAAGTAGAAGTAAAGATTAGTAATTCCTCTGCTATGATTCTGCAAACCATCCATGAATTATAATCCTTATAATAGGCCATTTTCAATAAAACCTGGATAAAAATACATATCCTTTGAAAGTATTTAACAATAAATCGACCGAATTTCTTTATTTCTTTATTAAACTTTTTTTACTAAATCCAAAAACATTGAAGGACCCAGCCTTAAGAAACCATTTATTCAAAGGTGGAATAACAAATTTCTAATTTAAAAGTTTGGTATCGCGATGTCGGAATGCTGTTCGATTCACAAAATTCCTAAAGAGCAGTTTAGTCGCAACTCTCGCGGATTTTTGACAAGCGTCTGAGAGTCAAGAGAAAGATTCACAAATTTTCCTATCAGATATGACTTTAAAATCTATGTCTCTTGCCATCTTATTAGGCAGATGATCATATGTCATGTACGATATTCCTTAAACTCACGTATCGATTGCACTTTTAGTGAAAAACCTTGGAACGGTTAAGGCTATTATGCAGAATGTCCCTTCAATTGGATTTGGAAGTTAAAATGACCAAGAAAAAGTTGGGAAAGACAATATTTGGGAAAAGATGAGGCATAAAACTGTATTCGGTACACTACTGGCTTTGAATGTAACCACCATATTAAGGCCTGCATTTTTGTATGAAGTTATCTTGTGATGTTCAGCTCTAGATAAAGTTGTATGCACCTAAAAATAAACTCGTGGAGAAGGCCCTGTATGCAAATCAATGGAGCCTTAAGGACAACAACTACACCTGCCCAAAACTTTATTGTTCACCTTACACAGGTTGATATCATTGGTATGCCGAGGCCAGATCACTTACATATTTTTATAGAAAGTGTTGCCATCGGATATAAACGTGTGTGCAAAGTGTGAATAAAATAACATTTAAAATGGCCTACCTATCCTGCTAAAAGTTATTGCTGGAATGTTATTAATGAAAATCTGGAGTATTTGAGTCCTACCGAATGACCACAAAAAAAAACATTAAAAGACCAACAAAAGACCCCCATAAAAAAAACAACCAAAAGACTCAAAAATACCCTAAAAGCCCTCAAAAGACCACATCAAAATTCCTCTTAAGAAAACTCTAAAGACCTCCCTTAAGACCCACTTAAAACCCCGCTGCTGCTCAAGACGCTCTCAAAACCGCCTTAGATACCAACTTAAGAACCCACTCAAGGCTCTATTTAAACCCCCTCAACACAGTCTCAAGTCCACTTCAAGACCAGCTCAAGACCATTCTCAAGACATTCAAAAATTACACTAAAGGGTTGTCATCAGACATACAAATGTCTGCAATATATAAGACAGACCCTCGACCTTGGGGTTCTGGAGGTTAATTCTGGACTATTGTAATTTCTTCTTCTTTCTCTTTCTTTCCTGTACTCCGCGGGGGAGCATAATCGAACGAAATCGATTTAACGCCTGAGGTTTCAAGAGACGCCGCTCGGGCCCCTGGGATCTTGCTTCCTCTTCTATTGTCCTTTTCCGTGTCTTGCTAGGACGGCCAACTCGACGGCTTCCTTGAGGATTCCAGTTGAGCGCTAGTTTCGTAATATCGTCCGCTGGCTCTTTCTCAAAGCGTGGCCAATCCAGCTCCAGTTTCGACGTCTGATGGTGATCGCGCTTGCTTCCTGCTGCGTTGCTCTCCGCAAGTCTTGATTGGTGATAATGGCTGGCCAACTTATTCTCAGTATCCTCCTTAAGCACTTGTTGACGAAGACTTGGAGGTGCGTCGCAATTGACTCTGTGACTTTCCATGTTTCGCAGCCATACAAGAGTACTGAGAGAACGTTAGATCTGGAAATCGTTAGCTTCAGATTTCGGGAGATTTGCGAGGAGTTCCAGATGTTATTTAGCATACTATAGGAGTGTCGTGACTTGTTTGCACACGAGAGCACACATACGAGTCAGCACCACCATTTTTTGACATCCAACTGCCCAAATAACAAAATTTATCGACTTCCTCTATCTGATGTCCGTCAATCGAGAGATCAAATGTTCCACTAGCGTTAGTTTTGTTTTTGAGACGTTAATTTTTAAACCCAATTTGTTAGCGTGGAGTTCTAGTGAGTTTAATTTTCGCTCCATGTCACCTAGCGATTGTGATAGGAGATAGATATCATCGGCATAGTCCAGGTCTTCTAGGCGGTGAAAAACATTCCATGGCAAAGGGTTACTATTTTCATCACTCATTCGATAACAATTGTGAAAAGCAATGGTGAGAGGGTGCAACCCTGCTTGACTCCCGAGTAGATGTTGAAAGGTGAGCCAAAATGGCGCGGCATGTTGAGTCGCGGTACAGCTCCTTAATGATGTGAATGAGTTTTTCCGGGACACGATAGCTAGCCAAAATCGGCCGCATCATGTTACGGCCTACGCTATCAAAAGCGCGTTTAAAATCTACAAAAACCATATACAGAGGAGAGCGATACTCAGCTGACTGTTCAATGATTAATTTCTACAAGCCATAAAAAATTCATGTGTTGCCACAGTTCTTACAACAAATAGGTTGTCTGCAGTACTTAGAGGATGTGGTCATCGTACACCATTTCTTTCTAGGACTGCATCATTCTTCTACTGGTTTTTTTTTCTTCAGACTTGTCTTCATCCGTTTCAATTGGTAAGTTCAGACATTGGTCAACAACGCCTGCACGTCATCTAGATTCCTCGTTTACCACACTATGCCACGTTTGCCTTAGGCAATGTCAAATACCATCCAATATCTTCTTTGTTATGCCTATGACTTGTTGATATCGCTCGATAAATTAACGATCTGAACTGCATTCAAGATCTGCTTCGAATATAAACTTCGAAGGCAACATTTAAATCTGCTTGGCATAACTTGCATCAAGCTATGTGCAAGAAGTTGTTAGCTTGCCACTCTTACGTAAAGCTGAACTTGATTCTGCAAACTTGCTACTTGGGGCATGCCAAGATACTCAATTTAAGATATAAATTATGTCTGTATGTTGTCTGACGTTCTAATTGACAAATAGTTTTGAAAATTTTAAAAGTTTTTATTTCCATTTCATGCAAGAGACAAACCTACGCAAAGGAATTCCTAAGCCACTGGTATTTATTTTAGTTAAAAGGACCAAACAGACGTAGAGGCCAACTTGCAATGAACGTATTACAAAAATCCTCAGAAAAAAGCACCCTTATTAGCAGGGTTAGCAGAACTATACAGAGACCGACGATAGATAGGCACATAAAGATAAATGCCAGACAATGGAGACGACACAAAAATCAACGAAAAAAACGAAAAACCAAAGGAGAGAAAAAAAAAGTCCTTTTCATTGTGTCGATTAATTCATGCGAAAACCGTTATCTTCTCGGTTAATATTTGCCAAGATGAGTTCTTAAGATTTCCGCTTGTCTCCATCATTGCCGTAGAACAAATGACTTTTGGTATGCGGAGTGGAGGAACACTTACCGGTGTATTCCTAACAGCAGCAGCAGAGAAATAAAAGGAAAATGTTAGAAATTATCTCTCAAATTATGGAGAGAAAAAAATGTGAAATTTGAGACCCTCCTTCTTATCAAATGTAGAGTACTTCGGGTTGCCAGATATCCTGATGTCGCCATCACTTCGTTATTTTTGTTGGCAGCTTCACCGCGATCTACCCATGACAAAACACTACTTATTTTACTTAATTTATATTTATTTGGTTCCACTTTAACCCATGCCATGCCGTATGTCATCATGACGTAAATGTGACAAAAGGCAATGGTAATAGAAAACGTGTAGCTGTTAAGTTTAGCTACTCCTTTGTTGCTAACCAACCGTTTGTGGAGATAAAATTTATCTAAACTTACGATTTTGATTCCTTAAAAGGGTCAGCGGAGTGCTAAAGTGACTTTCTATGACATTGTCAGGCGACTGTGTGACAAATTAGATATATATGTACATTGTATATAGCAAGAAATCGAAAAAACATCTTTCACAGCAACACACTTCTTTTCGAGAATATGGAATTTCAAGACTAAAAGCAAATTAGGCATACAAAGGGACAATAGTGGGGTGGATATTATGTCTAACATACGATTGTTTTTATGTACATATGGTTACAAGTTTCATGTAATCCGAAAATTCGCATTAACCCACCCTGATACTTTGATTTGCTTCTTTCTCGTTCCTCTTCTGCACGCCGCATGTTTTCATAATAAAACCAACCCAAATGAATTGATTTACAATCAATGTTCAGTCAATCAGAGATCAATCGGAAATAGAATTTCGTAATACAATAATTTATCCTTTGGTTATGACAAAATGCATTAATATACAAGATGGGAAGAGCTCAACATTGATTGTTCCTAATAAAGATATGTATACGTAATTCGAATGTATAGTAATGTACACGTATCGATGTATGATATTGATTTCGTTGATTCTTTTAGTTGATGACTAAGGGATGTTTTTATCTGAAATTTCAGGAGCCTTTTGTTTTATGAGAGATGTTCTAAGAAGAAGAAACTTCTAAGTTCGATAAACTCTGAGAAAATTGCCAAACTTGTAAAGATCATCTAATCAAAATGCGAAAGATAAAAAAACAATCTGCATATTAATAATTGTAGGAAACTGTTTATAGCCTTAAAGCCTCCTACCGATGATATCAGTAGAAGATTTGTCAAAAAATACTCAGGATTTTTCAATTTCGCGGACTATAGCAGTCACTTTTTTTTGTGATAAATGCAATTTATGGTTTTTGACTGTGGTAGCCATATTAGATGCATCTTTTTGTTGAAAAGGTTACGCGAGTTTTGTATCTGTTGAAAAGATTAAGGGAAAAAGAAGAAGAATTCAGCTAATTTGGAATTAAAAGTTGAATTAAATTAACAGATCACAAATTTACTTTGCTCCACAATATATTTCTTATGTACATAATATATGGGATATATATTTATGGGTAATCTGATAGCCGATCTCAAAGGTATCTTAGAGCGATGGACAGCGCACTTTAATGAGTTAATTAAGGAATTGAAGGCTCCACCAATGACCATAGATCATACTGTGCTGCCGCCACCAAGCACAGACGAAATTAGCAGAGCTATAAAACGGCTCAAAAATAATAAGACCCGGGATCAGATGGGATCCCAGCGTAACTCATTTAAATAGGAGGCCTCACAATACACCAATCAACTCATGAAATAACAGTGCAAGTATGGAAGAGAGAAGCGATGCCAGAAGACTGGCGAAGAGGCATCCTGTGCCCCATATATAAGACAGGAGATATCACAACATGCAGCAATAATCGTGGTATAACGTTGTTTAGCATCGCGTATAAGATTTTCTCCTCTATCCTTCAAGACAGAAAAGCCGCTTACGCTGAGGTCTTCATTGGACCATAGCAGTGTGGCTAAATCCCAATGAAATCAACAACTGATTAGATTTACAACTTCAGGCAGGTGTTGGAAAATGTCTAGAGTTTCAAAACTCATTACACCATCTTTTTATAGACTTTAAAGCCACCTATTATAGCATAGCCAGAGTAGAAATTTTAAAAGCCATAAGAGAATTCGGAATATTAAATAAACTGACATGACTATGTAGGTTGACCATGGCCAATCTTGTAAGCAAAGTAAAAATATCCGGATCACTATCAAGCCTATAGCGAACTCTGACAAGGGGGTGGAATAATGGTCTGCGTCCTATTCAGCCTGGCGTTGGAGAAAGTCATCCGAGACTCTGACGTAACGGCGAGAGGAACATTTGTCTATAATTCCATTCAGATACTGGCTTACGCAGACAATATTGACATCGTTGGTAGAGACCCAAGAGCTGTACAGGAAGCTTCCATCCACTTTTAAATTTTAAATTCAGGAATTTAACCAGAACATCCAAGCTGCTGGTGTATAAGACAACGGTCATACCAGTACTTACATATGGATCCGAGACTCGGGTGCTTAGCAAAAAGCATTCTGACCTGTTAGCCGCGTTCGAGAGAAAAGTCTTACGGAGAATTGTTGGCCCCGTATGTGACGAAGGACGATTCCGGAGACTCTATGATATGATGAGATCTACGAGCGTTACAGCGATGTCGATATCCTGAAGAGAATTAGGCTCAGTAGGCTCCGGTGGGCAGGACACCGCTCGCATGAGCGAAGAGGATCTTGCTCGGAAAGTTCTTTGCGGTAGGATTTATGGAACAGCCTACGCTAGAAGGATGGCGTAGACCAGGACGTCCAGAGTTTAGAGATGCAAAACTGGATGACATCGTCTCAAAATCGGGACCGGTGGAGATACTTTTTGCGGGAGGCCAGTACCGGACCCCGTTTGTAGAGCCAAATACGATGATGATGATTTAAGTTGTGTGAAAAAATATAACTCGCACAACATGAGTGGTCGCGATGAGAAGCTAGGCCTCGGTCACATCACATCGGTCTGTCAGACCAAATATTATTATTACTTAATAATGAAGAATACACAATACTATATTTAACTAAATCTATATATAACGATCTTAAATTAAACACTCCTTAAAATGTGAGTAAGTAATAAATTCTTGGCTATCTTCTTATCCGATAGACCAACAAATCACATCCATGGATAAACTGTTAATTTAAATATAATGAAAAGGCTAATTCGCAGCACTTCTGAGTTTATCTCCATTTGACAAAGGACACAGTAGACAAAGGCATGAACAGCACAAAAAAATGACCTGCTCATTGGAGAAATTATGCTGTGCGAGCTCCTAAAACATGAAACCCTTTCTTTGTGTTGTGGATGAGCACAAACTGCAACCATCTATCTTCTTCTCGAAAGAAATGTGTGCAAAGCAAGAACAACAAGTATGACAATCGTGTAGGAAAAATTGTGATGCAATTTGAAGCTTATCCTCCTGTCGACAGTATTTACGAGGATGGATTGAAAAGTTTCAATACTGTGTTGCATTTAATTAAACTTAAGTGAGCTAAAGAAGAAAAATGTTGGAGGATAGATATTATAAACATGTGAAGAGGTCGAAGTTTCAGTAAAAGCATTTTTTAGAAAACTCTTTTTAAAACTCGTACAGTGTATATTGTTACGAAAAGTAGTTAATAAGCTTCTGGAGTTTTACACATTGTAAATGTTAAAGCTTAATATAAGGTGCATATATAAAAATAATATATGCGGTCCAAGGCCTAGCTTCTCGCCACTATTTGTGTTGCTTGCTCTCTCTTCGCAATCTTGCTGAGTAAACGAAACTATATCCGTCGATTGCCGACAGGTAGCAAAGTTACAGTGTCGGTTACAAAACCTTGCAAATAAAACGCAAACCCCGGGTACAGTTTGCAAATAGAACGCCAAACCAAAACCACGAGAGAGAAATTTTAAGTCCACCCCGCAAATCGAAAGATATATTAAAAAACAACCGACTGTAAGTTTAAATCATTATGTACTGGTTTACGGTCCGGTTTGCCCGGTTTTTGTGAAAGTACATGAACGCACATTTAGTTTATTTTTAGAAGATGACTCAGTTCCACAAATTTCTGGTCTTTTTTCGATATATAAGGTAGGTCTATAAGATTGGAAGTTTCTGGCTACTTTTCAATGAGTATAAATAGAGACATTTGGCTGAATTAGTTCAGTTCTTATTTGAAATTCAACCAGTTAAGTTGGAAAAGTTCTTGCAGAAATATTAAGTGTTGTTGTAATAAGTGTTTTTTTGCAAACTTGTCTTTATTAGTCAGGCCGGGAACTTTTCAATTCACCCTCGTAGATTCTCTTTTTTGCTGGTGCTGTCTGTTGGGCTTGGTTGGTTGGTTAGGGATTTGATTTTATGAATTAAATTAAATTCATTTTTGGTCTGAAAGAGATTGGCTTAGGTTAAGGTGTTGTAATAATGTCAATTACAACACAATGGCTATCCATTCTTACTATCGAAGATGGTAACGATAAGACGCGGAACCACTTAGAAGGGAGGAACTCTGAAACGTTTGTTAAGAAATCTGGAATTAAGCAACAGAAACCGTCAAGAGATATAAACATCTGGAGAAATTTATTTAAGAACCGGAAACATACCCAAATGACAGATCCTCGACACCTTAAATGTAAAGGAGGACCGTGTTATATAGGTATGTATGTACAAAACTTCATCGGGTCAATCGTAGTCAATTTTCTTCCTCACTATACGAGTGAATTTCTCACTTGGTGTCACCTAAATCCTTTCTATAATTTATTGTTCATACATCACCACAGACAAATAGGACACGAAACACACCAGCATACAAATAGGAACACCATTTGGAAACGAGGTGACAAATTTAATCAGCTAAGTGAGTTCACACTGGTTTCGTGGATAACAAACAATAATCCTTCACTGCAGTGCTCCGCGTTCTGCGGTTGCATTGACTGATTGTCCCGCCCTGTCCATTCATTTAAATACAGTAATACAGATGGATTGCCGATGGAGAATGATTGTGAATAAAAATGAATGGGAATGGATTGAGGTAGTTTTTGATAAATCCTTATCCTTCGCGCACTTGCGTTGTCCTCACGATGTCATGCAATGGTGAGCCTATCTGTGTAAGATAAGCTTCAAGGCGCAGTTTGCCCGAATTTGTGGTAGAATCTTTTTTTCCTAGCAATCTTTCCACAGCTCTCCTTCTGAAAGACAACGAAGGAATACACATCAGTTAAAAGCACTTAAGTCTGGCCGCGTGACACTAAAAATATTTCATGACATTATTTGTTAGTTGGACAATTAATCAATGCACCGTGTAGATAGTACAACGCAGAGCATTCAATTAGTATTAAGGTGCTTCTTGGAGTCATGCAAGAGGTGTAACAAATTGGGTGTATGCATAACTGTGATTGTGATTAAATTAGTTCACAAAGTCCTCTGAACGCTGTATTGACGCACATGGTGCTATAGGGGGAGGGTAATGTTCAATTTGAAATCCAGCAAGGACATTAGCCTGAATTGGGAACAATTGCATTTGTATGGCTGCATTGCATAACGTAATCCTGTGTGTAGCTGCCGAAGGAACTTTTATTCGTTGACCACGAGGACACGAAGGACAATGAAAATAATGAGGTTAATCCGATTATGGGGTTTAGCAAATTTCAATTTGTTGCCTGATAGCGTTGCTAAGAAGGCAATAAAAAATTTCCAGTTTTATGGAGATTCGTACAAAGCTTCATTTGAAGCTTGTGCACTGTAAAATGCTTTTGATTTGAATTAAATGTTTGTAGGTTAGGTTAGGTTAGTTTAGGTTAAGGTGGCTCTCAGTGGAAAAGCTGAAACACTTAGACCAGTAATTGTCCATATATGCAAAGTGCTCCGCTTATACATAAACAAGCTGATGTTTGGACTTTGCTTAGCTTAGCAGTCCACCATACAACCACACAGAATAGAAATGTAGGTCTTACTACAACTAATGAGTGATGTGATGTTGAAGACCAAATTTGTTCCCATTGGCTTATTTGCATGAGTATAGTGCCATAGTGGCATTTCGAACTTTTTCTTGTATGTTTGGCTTCCAGCTTAGCTTTCTATTCAGAATAACACTCAGATATTTGGCTTCTTCAGAGAAAATCAAGCAAATGCCTCAAATAGAGGCATTTTGTATTACCTTGTGAAGAACACAAGTTCAGTTTTATGAAAACGATCTGCCCATCTCGTAAGCTTGTTAAGAGCATTTTGTAGGAGTTCATATTAGGTATTAGCTTCCCTAAGACAGCAATAGCAACGTCATCCGTATAAGCGATCACTCCGCAGCCTTCCTCTTTCAGACATATCATCAGCTCATACACCACAAAATTCCATAGAAGGGTTGACTCCACCTTGCGGGACTCCTCTGCAGATAGATTTTTTAGCTAACGTCACACCCAGTTTTGAATTAATAATCCGGGTTTTGCGCAGAATATTTATCATTTCACCCAGTCATCCACCGTCATATCCGACGTTGTTAAAAGCGCCTTCAACGTCTAGGAATGCTACGATTGTGTACTCCTTGTATTGAAGAGAATATTTGATAGTACATACTAGCGTATGCAGAGTAGTTTCTAAAGTTTCTACCCTTATAGACGCATGTTGATCAGTAGACAGAAGTCTCTTGTCAATGCTATTGCGTACGTGGATATCAATCAGTCTGGGATCTGAAATTCTTCCGACTAACTTGGGAACATTTGCTGGTTTGGGGTATGAAAACCACTTTCACTTCTCTTTATGGATCTGGAATATTTACCAGATCAAGACAAGTTTTTAGAATTGTCACTAGCAAAGGAACAATAGTATCCGAAGTCCTTTGCAGTTCGGTTGGAATTATGCCGTCTGGTCCTGCAAATTTATTTGTTTTGACGCTATTCAGTGCCCAAAGCAATTTGTCTTTATTTATAAGATCTTGGGAGATAGTTGTATAACTTTTTCGGCCGTTTAGGTCCACATTACTGATAACATAGGAGCTAACTGGGAAGTGGGCGTCTAGAAACAGGTTGAGCGATTTCTCGCTAGCGGTAGTGGAGGTAGTCCATGACCGCTCTACTTTTTTAAACAGCTAGGTATTATAGTATTGGTTGTAAGGGTTTTTCTTAGCCTAGATGTTTCGGAAGATTCTGTTAGTTTTCAACAGAAAAGTCTTCAGGAAAAACGCTTGGCTCTCATCAAATTTTTTTTATACTTTGACGGATGCTTTGTAGGCATCCCATTCGGTATCCACCATTGCGAACTTGGCTAAATTGAGCAGATTTCCACAGCTGTTAATTTGTCCCAAATATGAATTCCACCAATGTGGTCTCTTCTTACCTCTTGGACGAATAAGACGACAGAAAGCAGACAGCGCTTTATGGAAGGCCAGAGTAAGTTACTTGAGCTTGTTATCAAGCTCATCAGAGCATTTATGAGTTCAGCATTTAAATTACATTTAAATGTTTCTCTATATTTGAGCCAGTTGGTGTTTTGATCATTTCTAAAAACTGATTGGCAAGGGGATTCACCATCTAGACTAAATTAAATTCAACGGTGATCTAAGAAAAAGTATTAAGACGAAACCTTCCATATTAGAATTTATTGTTTAATTAAGTCGGAGACAAGGATGATGTCTAAGACTTCTTGTTGATATTTGGTTGGTTCATTGCCGATATTGGAAACAATCCGGTTTGTACTTGAAATACAATCAAAAATTAACTCACCTCTTTCGTTGATATCTATATATCGGGTATCTGATATCTAGGTTGATACCCGGTAGAGATCCCACTTCGTCGTATGCCAAATATGCCGATACAAGCCAGTAGGTGCCTTTGGCAGTTTCCAGGTTCCCCACAGGTAAATCTCAAAGAAGTAATGAAGTAACAATAAATTTAGACTACTTTTCCACTAATATGCAGGGTTACCATTATCTGCCACATATAGTGAGTAGTATCCGGGAGTTCTGAGTCCGGAAGGTTGACTGATGTTTCCGGATCAGAAACCTGTGGTCCTAGTCTGTATAATTGGTGATTTATCTGCATCATTCTTATAGACTCGAATGATGACTCGGTATGATCCCATTCAAGTCTTGGCAGGACTTTAGTCTTCGCCAAAGGAGCAATGTATTCCTGATTGATCACAATGATTGGGGATCTGTAGAAACCCCTTTGCTCCTCCAGCTTAGCGACTTCCCAGTCATGAGTCGGAATTGAAGGATACCTAGCTCTTATGACCTGGAGTATGTCATCCGCAGAGGGGAGTTCAATTGGAATCGAGGTGCGAGCTCTCGGTCGCCCTTGCAACAACTTCAAGCTAAGCATCAGGCCAAACTTTCCTCAGGGTACTTATAGCCTGCTTGTAGAAATCGTGGGATTTTTCGAAACATCAAACGCGATGAACTTAGCGTGTCCTTGATACCAACCGCCATCGCGAGTGCTAGGAGGTGTTCCTGGGTGCTCCTTCATGAAGATCAAGAAAGCCTATAATAAGGATATATATCAAAGCTTGACTCTGGCATTCTGCAAGTAATCTTTGCACCTGTTTCGGTGGGATACCGGGAAAAATGCTTTTGGTGTCACTGGGGTTCGAACCACCTACCTCTGCTCAGTTTATTTGGAAAATAGAAACGTCTAAACGCTGGCTATATCATCATCCTATGATATCATAGGCGGGTTTCAAGTCTATAAAAACAGTAGGTGTAGGGGGTTTTGGAAGTATAGACATTTTGTCTATCGCCTGTCTAGGGGTAAAATCTGATCACTTGTTGTCTTGCATGGGAGAAAGCCACAATGATGGTATGGACTAAGGATATCTTAAGTGTATGAAGCTGTCTTGAAAGATAGAGAAAATATATTATACGCAATTCTAAAAAAACGTTATGCGGCGATAATTGCTGCATGTGGTGATATCTGTTTTTAATATGTATGGAGCTCAGGAGGTTTTTTTCCCAGTATTCCTCCCATACTTGCAATATCAGTTCATGAATTGTCTGATGTAGAGTGGGCGCTCTAGATTTAGTCAGCTCCGCGGAGATGCCATATTCTCCCGAGACTTTATTATTTTTGAGTCGATTTATCGCTCTGCAAACTTCTTTAACGCTGGCTGCAAGAAGCATAGTGTAGTTACAGCTACCCAGTTCTTAAGCTAGTTGGCTAAGTTAACAACTCATTACTGTGCTCTTCCTATCGCTTTAGTACCAGGAATCATCATGGTGCAATCGGTGCTGTCTGAACTGTTCGAGTTAGAGAACGAGCTTCTCCCCCAATTTTCTTTCCTTCGCCGGTAAACTAAATTTTCACATACTCTGAGCTTTTTACATGTATTCACCTTTGTATGCACACGATCTATGCGATCGTAACATTGCTCGGATTGCACCTTTTTGAATTTTTTTTTTTCCAAATTTAAATTCTAAACTCTAAACAAATAATTATTTAATTTCGATTGAATATATTTTCAAAATCTTCCTTATTGTGTAGTTTTGATCAATTTCGGAACTTAAAGTTCCATCTTCAGTGGTTGATAAATTATTAATATTTTAGTTCCACAAAACAATCAAAACTTCACAATAACTAAGATTTTGAATGAATAAAATTATGAATTTAATTATTTTATATTCCTTTAAGAGTACACACGAAAGTATTCAGTTTTGTCATTAAATGAAATAGCAGAATTGAATTACCACAGGATTCTGCATTATGTCCAGTACTACATTCACATTTAAAACGATGCATAATATTCACATTGAAAAATCTTCACAAATCCGCACAATTCTCTCGAAAGCTTTTCAAATCAATTAGCAATCATCCAGTTTAGTTTATAGTTCACCTTTAATGCATTAAGCTTCAAAATATTTGTCAACTAATTGCTAAGCTTTGTCAAATATTTCCCAAAACACCGCACATAGTCGCGACACAATACTTCAACGATGATGAGTGCAAAAGATAACAACAAACAGCTCTTCTGATGCTCCATGCACTCGGGCAGACAATGATGAACAATACACCTGTAGCTCCACTGGCAAGCTCCATTGTTGTGTGCATCGTGTACCTTCAACCCTCGTTCTTTGCATGTGTGCATCGTCATCCTTCTAAGTTTTGAATAAACGTGCAAAGTATCATCAAAGTAGAGTGGTAAAGAGTACTTTTGTTAATTTTCCCCACTCTACATATCATCCCTCTTTCTACACATTTCCCCAAGGGTGTTTATGATGAAAATTGCAACATAATGTACGGCTGGATTAGTTTCATTGTATGAAACTCTTCTGAGTTTACTCATTATGATGACACTGGAAAATTGAAAGAAAGAAAAGCAAAACTTTCACGTCACTTGTGGTACTCCTAGTAGCTCATTTACATGGTTGCAACGTGGGCTGTGAGCTGACGAACGTACATTGTAATGTGTTTGTATTTCTTGGAAGTTTCACTTTCTTGTGCCATTAAACAAAGAAATTTAATTGACATTTTACCCATTGTGTGTGTGTGTAAGCCTGCAGAGTAAATGGGAAAAGTAAGTGAAGCTTTACATTGTACTTTTTTACCATCAGTACTCCAAACTGGAGCGGTAATTGCAAGACACTGAGAATTTACTTCAATCTTCGTCGACATAGTTGTTGCGGTTTATTCCTGTTATGGTTAGGTTTATGAAGGGCAGCAAATTCCGTTGGACCATACAAATCTCCAGGTGGAGACGGTATATACCCGATCCATCTGCAGAGTAGTATAATTGTAATAGAAACTACACTCGTAAGACTCTACAAAGCCAGCTATAGGCTAGAATTCGTTCCAAGGTGCTGGACAGAAGTGCGAATGATTTGCTTACCAAAAGCATGGAAGAAATCTTTCGAGGATACCATGTCTTACAGGCTACAGCCTCATATACTTAAAGCCTCTAACCACCAGCCAATATGCGTACCAGACTGGAAAATCTGCAGAAACAGCGCTCCATGAGTTGACATCTGAAATCGAGGACACACTTCAAAGTAAAGAAATGCTACTGTGTGGCTTCATCGACATTCAAGGCGCTTTTGACAACACTAACTTCGAAGCAATTCTAATACAAGCTAGGGTAATAGACTCCTCAATCATAGGATGGGTCATGAGCTTAAGGATATGAAAATTCTAGCCTCGTTCGGTGACGAACTCATCACAGTAACGGCAACTAAAAGCTGTCTACAAGGCGGAGTCCTATCACCACTTTTGTGGCTACTGGTGATGGAAAAGCTCCTAGACAGGCCTAAGAATAATCATATCACAAACATTAGCTATGCGGATGACCTAGTCCTGTCCCTGCGTGGTAAATTCAAGAGTAGGATAGCAGGACGCATGAAATTCTCTCTCTGAAACTAGTAAACAAATGGTGTAGAGAGGTTGACCTAAGTGTGAATAATAATCGCCTAATAACATAATTACCATTGTCTGTTTGTCTGTATGGATACAACGCTTTTATATCGCCCCATTCCGCCTAAAACACTGGACGTATCGAAGCCATATTCAGACCATATGTTCGTATGGTGCTCCGATAAGTTAAAGTTTTCCTTAGACCCGTTAGGTGACGCTAAAGTCGATATATTTACGAAAATTTGTGTTTATAGTTGGATTTGGTTCATATTCACAGCATATGTTCGTTTGATGCTCCCATAAATTTAGGTTTTTTTGGACCCGCTAGGTGGCGCTGGAGTCAGGATATTTACGAAAATTCGGTTTTTGGTTGGATTTGGTTCGTATTCACAGCATATGTTCGTTTGGTGCTCCCATAAATTTAGGTTTTTTTTGGACCCGTTAGGTGACGATAGACACGTGATATTTACGAAAATTTGTCTATATGGTTGGATTTGGATTATATTCCACCTAAAGTTTGTTTTTCACCCGTTAGGTGGCGCTGGAGTCGAGATATTTACGAAAATTTGTATTTATGGTTGGATTTGGTTCATATTCACAGCATATTTTCGTTTGGTGCTCCGATGAAAAATGGTAAAATGGTTAGGTGTTCTGTAATTTTTTAACGGGTTCTCACCTAGACGTACTTAAGATTGGTTTCTAACACGCACATTTTACCTCAAGAATGCCGCCACATATACTGAAATTGAAAGTTCTTGCAATTATCATGCTTCTTCGAAATCTTAACGCAAAAAAGGTTTTGTTGAATGGAACTCGATTAATAGTCAGGAGTATTAATCGAAACTGTATAAAAGCAGCAATTATCGCAAGGAGTAATAAGGGGGAAGATATTTGCATTCCTAGAATTGATTTGGAGGCTAGCGAAAGTACTTTGCCATTCAAAGAATGAATAGTCGCCAATTTCCATTGATGTTGGTTTTTGCAATTACTATCAACAAGAATCAAGGCCAGTCTTTTGATCGTGTCGGTGTATATCTTCCTGAGTCAGTTTTCGCTCATGGACAGGACGAGTACTCACTAGTAATAGTATTAATAATAATAATAATATTCGGCACGACAGACCGTTGCGGTCCAAGGCCCAGCTTCTCGCGACAATTTGCGTTGTGCAGGTATATTTTTGGACACAAAAGGAAGGGACCTATAATTTAAGGTCAGATACGAATTGAGAAGCTTTCCGTGACAAGTAACTACTCTCGATGGGACACCGTGAAAAATACTTTTTTTTTGTGTTACTGGGATTCGAACCACGAACCGCTCCAAGTGTTTGATCTCTCAAAAAAGATTGTAGGTTACTAGTCTAAGTGTGTCGGTTTTACTGACAGCCTAACGTAACCTAACACTTAATTGTATCATAGCCAGAAAGTGGGTTTTCTTATAAAAAAAACTACCGACTGTGCGGGTAGCGAAGCGCCGGGGGTTTACTGGTTAAAATATAAGATGCTAAAGGCGCATAGGATTGGGACCTTCACAGTAGAGGTGTACATATTTTATGTACGTGTTTTAGTACATGTTGGTAGCAACGAAATTAAATTATCCATAATTTACAATTAAGCTATTCCTAGGAGCACCCCCCTACTACTGTTAACCAAATAAATTGCTCGTGCCCCATTTATTCCCCTCTGTTTCGTTCGACAGTAATATTCTCACAAAACACCACTACCATCGAACTTAACATTCGCAAGCAATTCGATGCGAAAATAAAGGTGGATGAATCTTTTGACCTTGCGTGTGCCTTGAATATTGAAGAGGACATACTCGTATCTATCCTGCTATGCAAAAAAAAAACCGAACATAAGAAACAGCACGACGATTGTATGCCGTCTCTTTGCTTTGGTAAATGAAAAAATTATTTTCTAAAAAGCTAAAGAAAACAGGACTCCGAGTTGGTACTTTTGCCATTAATTTGTACAGATGTAGTGAGCAACCCGCGAAAAAGGCAGGAATTCCCACGTCCCATGTAGCTGTAAGCAAAAAATTCGACAGCAGTCGCATCGCAGTGGGTTAATTTCCGATTAGCAAAAGGATCTTTTAAATAAAGTTATTCGCGGCACGTTAAATCACAAGCAATGAACAAAAATAACAGAAAAACAAAACAGGATCACAAAAATGTGGTAATGAGGAATTGCTTGGTGATGGTGCGATTGGATGGAAAAAGGTGCACAAAGAAAGCCAGAATGAATCGCTGTGCTTTTGGTGAGTGTAAACCGGCTGTGTGAAGGATATAATGGAGCGGTGTGGGAATAGCAAATGATTTTAGATATTTACCTTGAAGGCCACCACCGAACAGGGTCTATAGATGCCATGATTTCTCTTTCGTGGAAATGGCAAAAAGTTATCATCAAAGGACTTTCGTTGAATCCGAATTTTAGGGAGTGAAATATTGCCTCCTTAATGTTAACCACCAATGACTTCTAATGAACTTGGGTGTCTCGTTTTTTGCAATATGCGTTATACATTTCGGTCATTGTCCTTGCAGTGTTCGAGTTTGCAGCTCAAAAATTGCACAACATTTCCACATCGCCACATGCGTTCGCATGCAATCCCAATGCAATTGCTGTGAGATAATGCAAATAGAATTTTGCGCATTAAATGCCATCAAGGATCGAGCACTCGAAATGATTAATATGTCGCGCAAAAAGGATATATCCTACCGAGTAGTACTGTAGTAGAGAGGCCTACAATTGCCACATTCACTCGTCATCTGTCAATAATATGCTTCGTTTCGCTTTAATAATACACCGCGAAATGTCCAGCCAGCCATTTTGCTCAGCAATATGCCGTTGGAGCACCAATTCGGAATGGAATCACTGATTCTGTGATCCACTGTGGTACGTGTATAAATATTATTAGCTTTATGTGGATGGATGGCGCAATGGCCCAGCATATCCCATCAGGTTATAAGTACGACTACAAGTACAACAACTGCTGATGAAGGACTACAGGGATTTTGATTCATTGTTTACCCTTATGTCGTCGGCAAGCATGACGAGTACAAAAATATTAAATGCGATGACGATGGTCGCCGCCACCATCGCCGCAGTGTGGTATTAAGTGCTCTCGTTGTTGTCTCACTTCAGAATCCTGTCGTCGTCGTCGTCGTCGTCGTCGTTGTCATCGTCCACCACACTGGAGTTAATGTTCTCGCCATCGCAACCACTCAATTCTGGCTCGCCTGTAGTTGTTGGTTTGCATGTCCTGCTAGCTTGCTATCCAGGCAATGGTCGTTTTTAGCCTTTTCTCGTTCAAGGATTGTCAGATGAGCTAACTGCTGATTGAGCTTAAAGCTCCACTTTAAATGTACTTACGTATATGGGATGAAATTAAAGGATATTCCCGAGTACGTAACGATTTTTTTTTATTTGTTGATTTTTTGTTGTTGCTAAAGTATTCCACTGTTGTAAGAGTAAACTTTTCGAGAACTGTGCATGAGGTCCTCTCGTGCTGAGTGGTGTTTCGCCGACGATGGTGATTGCAGTGCGACATAATTGATCCGATGTACACACTTCAGGTTCTTCTGCTGTTTGCTTAAAACACTTATGTTGGTATTGCAATTCTTTTTTTCAATTCTCTATATTAACTTCGCCTGTCCGTGTGTTTGTTTGTTGATAAGAGCGTCAGCTTTGTTCCCAGAACTAGGGGAGCTAAACAGAGACCCCAAAAGCCAGCTAGTTCTAACAATGCAGTCAGCAAGCTGCTAGCACAAATAAGCTCGCTTGCCAGAGTAGTTGAGAGCCAGGCAGCCCAACTATGACAAGGGTGGAGCGGCGAAACCTCAAAATGTCATTGCATTGAATGTCAATTAGTTCATCAATAACAAGAGGAGGGTAGGCCTTAAATTTTAGAGGACCATTCACTGACGAAACAAAACTGAACCCTAGACATTGTTTGGAGTTTATGGTTTACGAAGTATTTAGGTCAGCCTCGGATACACTGACGAACGACGACGACCAGGGCAACGAAAAGGGCTTAACGATTTAAGACTTTTCTCATGGAACGTACGCTTACTGTAAAAAGCTCGAGATGCACACCATCTAGCCGATACCCTGTCCAATTATAATGCTAACATAACAGCAATTCAGGAGATGCGCTGGACGGGGAATGGTGTCTTACAAAAATCAGAATATAACATATATTACAGCAAGACATTAGGTGCTCGGGGTGGGTTTTCTAGTCAGCAAAAGAATGACACCCACCGCTATCAACTTTACAGCAGTACATGAACGGCTATGCACCCTTCGCGTGCAGGGCAGATTTAAAAATATAAGCCTCATAAACGTTCACGCACCTACAGAGGATTCCCCAGACGATGAAAAAGAAGAATTCTTTGCATCAGTCGAACGGGAACTCCATGCCTGTCCTCAATATGACGTAATCTGGGGTATATGAATGCCAAAATAGGTAGGGAGCCAGTATTCGGCAATACATTGGCACCCATAGCTTACACGAGAACACTAATGACAATGGACAACGAGTCATAGAGATAGCAGTAAGCAATACTTTGTTCGTTGCGATTACAAAGTTTGCGCGTAAAAATATCCACAAAGCCACCTGGGTATCTCCTGATGGAGCTAATCGCAACTAGATAGACCACGTGTTGATAGACCGCTGCCACAACCCGAACCTGATGACAGTACGAACGTATCGAGGTACCAACGTCAATTCGAACCACTATCTTGTTGGTATGGTGCTCCGAGCGCGGATTGCATCATCAAGAAAGACAGCATCCGCGAATCAGATTCGAGTCAACACGGCTGCCCTCCGCAAACAAGAGACCACAAACGACTACGGTCAAGCGATAGGACTCGCCCTAAATGCAGGGAGAGGAAATCCTGGGGCTGCGATGCTGGGCCTAGAAGAGAAATGGGCAAGCCTTATGAATACTCTCCATCTTAGGCAGTAGTCGTAGATATCGGAACGACTGGTTCGATGACGAACGTTAGATAGTGACTGATCGTATGAATGTTGCGTACCGAACAATGCAAAAATCTAATAGAACGCGGGCACGCGAAGGTAAATACAGAGAGCTCAGAAGATATGAAAAAACAGTTCACCGGAGAAAGAAAGGAGTACAGTACAGAGAGCAAAGACCGTACCAGGCGCGGAAGTTCAACCAAAGAGTCCACGTTGCAAATACTGCAATGACAAAGAGAGTAATCTGATCGCCGATCTCAAGGGCCGATCTTAGAGCGATGGGAAGAGCACTTTCATGAGTTGCTTAATGGCCAGCTAACTGAGGAATTGGTGGCTCAACCAATGACCGAAGATCACACTACGCTGCCGCCTCCAAGCATGGACGAAATTAGCAGAGCGATAAATCGGCTCAAAAATAATAAGGCCCCGGGATCTGATGGTATCCCAGCGGAGCTGATTAAACTGACACGACTATGTAGGTCGACCATGACCAATGTTATAAGCCAAGTAAAAATATCCGGATCACTATCAAGCCCATTCAATATCTATAACGGGCTTCGACAAGGGGATAGACTGGCATGCGTCCTCTTCAACCTGCCATTGGAGAAAGTGATCCGAGACTCTGACGTAACGGCAAGAGGAACAATACCCTATAAGTCCATTCAGATACTGGGTTATGCAGACAATATGCCTACACTACACTTTAAGGCCGGATCCGAACGGCAGATTGAGAAGCTTTGCGTGACAAGTTATTACTCTCTATTACTCTGGGAACGATTGTCATTCGCGAGAGTTGGGACACCGTGAAAAATACTTTTGGTGTTACTGGTGTTCGAACCACGAACCTCTACTCTGTAGTCATGCCATGGCGCCCACACTATAATCCTACAATCCTTAATTCCATTGATTTTGAAGTATTTTGTGAGATGGGTTCGTATTTTTTAAAAACATTGTCTAGTAGCTTTACCCGCATAATCTTTAAAATGTTTTGTATGTACCACTTTACATGAATATATCTAAAAATGGGTTAACATTTACAACATTCTATAACCACGAAACCTATCCTTTCACTACACTACATCCCTTAGGTTGTATGTTATTACATGCATAAGTATTTCTACACAAAGTGGGTATATTATTTGCAGAAACAACCAAAACTTCACATTTAGAAAAAGTATTCCAAGTATCCAACAGTTTAGTTTTCCGAAACAGTTTCAAAATTAACCACAGCGTATTTAATTTCGAAGTAAGAGGCTTTTCATTTTACCTCAAAATAGAGACGGGTTATCTATTTACAAAAGTGGGCCAAAGAAATTTCTCTCAAATTCAACTCAGGCGTAATACTTTAATAGTCTAAGGAGAGAAAAACTTTAAAGTGCCCTTTTCATCTCCCGTAGATTGTCTGTCCAACAAAACTGGGTCTGTTAGTTACAGCTGCTTTACAGAAGCAAATGAATCGTCATCATGGTGCAACCTAATGCTGATGCAGTGCAGATGTTCTAAGGACTTTGGTAAACATTTGGACAGTCATTGAAATTGACTTAAAATTTGTGTGGAAGACGTTTGGTAGAGGAGAAGAAAGCAACGCTCACATAGAGTCTACAGATTCAACAAAAGGAAGTTTTCTTCATCTACGGATTATGCCCGCAGCTCCTTCCCATCGAAGAACACTGATGTCTATATTCAGAAATTTTTGTTGCCTTTAGTATAAGAGTAGCACTTCGTAAGCTCCTTCCTTGTCCCAGTGTTTACCTTTAGTGCACAGCTGTAGCTTCAGACACTGTGCACAGTCAACATTTGCAAATTTCTTGAATCCTCACGATTCCTAGCAACAATTATTGCCATTGAAGTTGCAGGCATTCTCTGCTAATACAAAAGAAAAACAAAAGGATCGAAAGTGTGCAAATTGCTGCTCTTAATGTGAAATTTGTTCAACACAGCATACAAAAGCTTAAGTTAAGGAAAGTGGAGATTAAGTTAAAAGTAAGTAAGTTACTGAACGACCCGACCCGATTCTTAAATAAGGACCAATCCAAGTACACTTAGCATTTGAATGAGAAAACTTTTTGTTTCTGTTTCGTTCAGTTGGCTCTTTTTGGAATATGAAATGTACAATATATTCTACAAAAAAAAGGACATTCACCTTCCCTCATGTGAATAATGCATTCTGTGTATCGAGTTTAATATTACACACGATGTCAATACTGTGGTAGCGATCGTAAATCCCTCTCTACTTATCTGAAAGTGCATTTCTTTTCATTCGAACGATTCGAAGGGAACTACCACATTAATAAAAATCCTTAAACTATAAAGTATTATTAGTTAGAGCCTTTCGACTGGTGAACTAAATTTAATTCCCAAGTCAAGGGTCTGAATTGAAAAACGCTTGCTGGGAAACTTTCAACTTCTCATCGTGAAGTTGTTACAAAAAACCCGTAAATAACAAAACTCTTAATCTTTCCTAAAATATCTGTTAAATGTTTTTCAGCAAATTGAATTATTCTCCTCGTCAATCACTCTTGTACCCTAAATCATTTGGAAGGATCTTGCTTTAAATACCAACCCGAATCCACAGACAAAAAAGGAGTTGCATAAATAAACTTGAAATATACGAAAGCTGCCGCTGTTCCCATTTTTCGCCCATTTGCATTTTTTACTTCCACTTCCACGGGCAAAAACAGAAATGGCACATGCACACACATTCCAGTTATTGATTCTGGTCGTATTGGTTTTATTTTAGTCAGTCATCACCAGGAGGACCAATGAATGAAAGAAAACTTAAACAGGACCTTTACAAATTTTCGTTGATTTTATAGTCGTCGTCGCCACCGTCGCTATCCTTGCGTGTGTACTAGTTACCCGGAAATTCAAATTCAAATTTTCAAGTCAGTCGGACATTTTGTCTAGTTGTTGATTTTTGTTCCCGTTTGCCTCCTTTGACTGTCTGATTGTACATACACTGTACAGTGTACAGAAAAGGGATTTATTTTTTATTCTCCGTTCGAGTGTTATTGATGCCTAACATATTCGAAATTGCGGGGACTCTAGCTATCCAATTGACCGACGAACTAACCAAACGAAAATGTCCTTATGCAAACTTCATGTGCCGTTTTACTTCATTTGCATTTTATTTACATCGGCGAAGCACAGGACACAGGCAGTCAGCAGCTGTTAGAAGCAGACGTCACTTTTTATTTTGCGATAATGGAATTGCGGTTTTTGTTTCACTTTTTCGGCGAATATATCATGCGATTCAATGGGAACTCTTGACGTCCATTGCCATTTCTTCTTCTGTTAAATTAGAGTGGAAGTTCTTGTTATGTTTTGACTTGAACTCAAGTGGAACACCGGGCTAAAGCTACAGTTTAAGCTGTGCTAAGTGCAAAGTAAAATTTGAATAAAATTGAAGGGAAGATAAAGAACGAGCCTGTGTTGAAGGTAAGGTTAAAAAAGTCAAAGTAATTGTGAAGTAGAATTGAAAGTGATGTCGAAGTAGAAAGAGTGAAATTAAAATTTAAATTTGAATTTCAACACAGCCCGGTTATAACTTTGGAGCGTTAACCTTATGTTCCTTGAGTCAACTAGACCTTGTATTTGATCTTTTTTACGTTTTTGTCCATCTGTTTGGTTTTAAATTTCAAAGATTGCTGTCAGAACAAAGAAGTTTTGAAATTTTTTTGAAGTTTTTTATTCTAATGACTTTAAAATTTGCTCCACAAAGACATCCAAACTAACACGATGATCACTTGGCTATTGATTTTAAAAGTTTTGTTCCTATTTTCTTATCTTTGGTCTTTTTGATTCGTCGATGTTCACACCCCTTTGCCATCTGGCTTTATCAGCTGGTGCCGTTATAAGGTTTTATAGAGAAGCCTTGCTAGACAAAGTCTATAACTACCTTCAGTTTATATCTGCCTATTGTGATGTTTCTTTGTTGACAGCTCTCGTTAATTGTCAATCTCATTTCCGCTATTCCTTCCACAATGCTGGCAAATGCACCAGTGATAACGCAAAGAATTCTGATAATGATATCAATGACGTCAGCGTATGCCGGCAATTGACTTAACTCTATAGTGGACCTGCGAGTTGAGCATAATTTGCTTTAATTTGATGTTAAAGAAATTACATCAAACCACATCACATTGAAGGACTCGGTCAGGTTGTTCCGGAACTTGAGTTGACTCTACGGTATGGTAAATAGATTCCGAAACTATATTCTGTTATATGGTTCGTTTCTATAAATGCTGTCACAAGTGGCTCTAAAATTCATTAAAATATCGATTAGTATTTTTTGGCTCTTCTTCAGGATCTGCCACAGTATGAATTGATGGTCATGTGTAGAATTATTGATGGCCTAAAGCCGCACAAATAGAGGCTAATCAGATTGTTGATTAGTGGATAAAGGGGTTAACACAATATTGGAGATAGGATCTTAAATGAGGTGTTGACGACACTTATACCTCTACAAACAATGCTGAGATTCCATTGATCGGGAACCCTATCATCTGACCAAATTATTGACATAAACATTTCTACTTAGTCATATCTTGAATTTATAAAAGGCTCAGCTGGCAGGCAGTCGGTTCCAGCAGCTTTGTGGTACTTTATATTGGATTGAGGATACATATTACGATCGTAGCTTCATATTGGTCAGGTTGACTTACTGTTATTGCTCTGCCTGACGGCGAAATGTTCATCTTCATCACGGTTAATAATCTGCAGAAGTGTTCTTTTCATGTTATTAGCACTGTGACTGATTCCACGAAGAGGTTTTCTTCTATATATTGACTGGTTTCTGTTCGACTTTTGTGACATATTGTTTCAGTAAACCTTTCGAGCATTAACTTCCAAGAACTGGCAAGAAGCGCCTAGTTTTGATGCAATTGCCTGCCTTGACTCGGCATTAATCCAGGGGCTTAGAATACCTCTAGCTTTTAATGCTGGCTATTGACATTTTTTTTCGTTCAAGTCAGCCATCAGCAAAATTGGGCGAATAACACAGAATGCATCAGAATCACAAGTGGCCGTAACTATCTCTGACTGGTGGAAGTGCGTGAGCTTGAACAGTACAAAGAGCGAGGACCGCACCAGTCGCGCAAGTTCTACAAAAGAGTCCGCGGTATGACGCAATATACACCGCGTTGCACATACTGCAAAGACAAATGCTAAATGGTCAGCTAACTGAGAAATACGAGGTTCCACCAATTACTGAAGGCAACACTATGCTGTCGCCGACAAGCATAGACGAAGTTAGCAGAGCGATAAATCGGTATCTAAGCAGAGCTGATTATTTCAGGAGGCCCCGATATACACCAAGCAATTCATGAACTAATGATGCAAATTTAGGAGGAAGAAGAGATGCCAGAAGAGGCATCCTGTACCCCATACATAAGAACAGAGATATCAAAACATGCAGCAATTATCGTGGTATATCGTTGTTAAATACCGCGTTAAGATTTTCTTTTCTATGCTTTAAGACAAGATAGCCCCTATGCGCTAAAGTCATCATACAATTGTCAATTAGTGTCAGGCAAATCAACAACTGATCAGATGTATACCCTTAGACATCAGGTAATGGAAAAATGTTTAGAGTTCTAAAACTCACTACATCATCTTTTTATAGATTTTAAAGCTGGCTGTTATAGCATACCGAGAGTAGAACTTTATAAAGCCTTAAGAGAATTCATTATCCCAAATAAACTGACGACGAACATGACAAGTCTTATAAGTCCAGTAAAAATATCCGGATCACTATAAACCCCATTCAATATCTATAACGGGTAAGAGTAATTAACTGCCACGAAAAGCTTCACAACTTGCCTTTGGGTTAAGGCTTTAAATTGTAGATCCCTTCCATTTGTGTGCAAAAATATAACACGCACCGCATCGATTTGTCGCGCCAAATATTATTGCTATAAAAAAATTTGATAATAACGTTTCCTTCCTACACAAATATGACACACAACGCAATTGTTGTTATAAAATAAAGGATAAAGTAATTTCTATTTTCAATTGCAAATATATGTCGTCCTTAAAATTAAAGACTTCATTACATCAGACATCTTCTTTAATCGCCTTACAACACCTACCCTATATGTTTACTACTTCAATTTATGCAAATGCAGAGTCGACCTGTGACTGAGCAGCAGGCAAATGAAAGTGTGAATAGGACAAATTATTTTTCACCCAACACAAAACTGTTCTGCATTAATCAACAGCGCTCACACCGTCCACCAAAGGATCACATCATCAGCAATCGCATACTCCATATACCCATCCATCCCCCCCAACCATCCATCTATCCATCCATTTATTTATTCATTCATCCATTCGTTTTTCTACCAGGCTATCTGTTCATCCTTGTGGCCACACTAGCGATACTAACGCTAAGCCGCTATAATCATTCCATTGTAACACCTTCCTATTTCCTCTCCCAGGTGTAATCAGCGGAGTGCAGGGTCCAATCACTATCCATTTTATCTTTTGGATACCGCTAGTTAATAAATGTTTAATTGGGAACAAATCACTTTTTAAGGAAGGCTCACTTTCGAGTGCAATTTGTCTTCCTTTTTTTTTGCCTGGATAAGCTTTTGTCTATTGTAGTATGCTGTTCTGGTAAACATTCGCGTTCGTTCATTCATTTAATCCTTATCGCCGGAGGCAGTCCTGACAATCAATCACATTGCCGCCGCGCGGAACTAAGGTTTATTCCCAAGGGAGAGCGTTCTCTTAAAAGGAACAACAGCACTGCAAACCGGAGTACAAATATTGCATGTAAAGCTTTCTGAAGCCTGTGCTGAAGGTGCGGTGGAAAGGAAATGGTTTCACCGCACGTGAGTGCATAGTGATTGCGGCATTGGAATCACCGACTTGCAATGGACTGATTGTAGGCGAAGAACAGAGGATGAAGCTACGTGTGTGAAGAAGGAGCATTTAAAACTTTATGGTTCTTCTGCGATGGGATTGCGTGAGTGGCCGATTCGTGTCACTAATCAAGGTGCAGTTTTAATTAACTGAGACGACTTGATAGTTGAACGATTTATCTCTCTATTATTATGGTAACATGTAACCATTGGGTTAGATGGGAAGTACAACAAATTTGAATTTTTTTTTGTAATTGATAAAGGACAGTGGTACTGAGGTAGAGTATTGAACTTAAGAGGTTTAGTCCAAGTTCTTCAATTAGCCAATCGAAAAATTTCTATTTCATATAACTTGGAAGTATTGCTGATAGGACCGGATTAGATTGATTTTATCTCTTCAATTACTGTTGTTTGCAATTCATTACCTGGATCAAAGTAAATCGCAGAAAAAGTGTCATCAGAGGAATGCCAATATATACTTATTCTAGGAAAAAACAAAATAAAGGAAACGTAGAAGAGATACATAATAATAATAATATATGAGCCTTAGATAGAATATATATTGACTCATCGTCCTCCGAGCATATTCTCTGTGAATGTCCAGCATTACTTTGGTTAAGGAGACGCATTTTTTCAAGAAATTATGCTCGACAGTGGAGTCGAGAAATTCTGCCATTAAGGATATACTGTCCTTCACTAGGGAGGTGGTACTTCTCTTATAGTAAATACGCTCTATTAGGTCGCAGTGTCTTCCATACAGGCTAGGGTATGGTTCACATTAAGCCATGCAGCGATCCCTCCTGTTTACTTAAAAAGTATTTCCAATGTGTCCACTTTTAGCGTTTTGTTCACTGCTCCTAGACATCTTGTATACCATCTTGCTTTTTGATGGGAAGAATTTACATAACTATCTTCAACTGCTTTCTTTTGATGTGAATAGGTAATAAATAATTAAATTATAGATTCTTAGATGTCAAGTTTTGACTTCGTCACTAAGTGCTATTTACTACCACACACAGTGTAGAGTTGGAGCGTGAGCCCCGCGCTTGCCTAGCTTTCGCCATTAAGCATACACATGAACTATGTACCATTCAGCAGTCCTCTCTTCGAGAGTAAGCCGCAGCCCCCGCGTTGCATCCCCAGAACGATCTGGGTCCTCAACCACAATTGTCCTCAGACTGGTCGAACCTTACGGCCGGTCTTATTGTCTGTGAGCACGGACAATTCCCGCGGTACCAACGCGACCTTGTTGAGGTCTGACCTCAAGCTCTTTCAGAAATGAGTGCCTGGGCGATTGCAAAAGCAGACCCTGGCAGTACATACGTCCGGAACCGTGAACCCCATCATTTGCCACTAGGATTTCCCCAATTGCTAGGCCTTTGGAATACGATAATCCCGTCTGTCCCCTATGACAGACCTGTAGTATTGTATGAAATGAACCACTTAATACAAAGACTTGCTCATAAAGAGATTCTAAATACCAGTGCTTCACTTCGGGTCGCAAGTACGAAGACATTACTCATCCGGAGTATACTCTAAGCACCGACGAACCTTGATTAATATCCCGTGGTAAAGTCCTGCAACATTCCAAATAAGAAATCATGCTGCAGATGGACCCTACGGGGGTGCTATTTACTACCAGTATGCTTGTCAGCAATCTATGGTGTGGGACCTTTCCTTTAGATTCAGTTGTTTACCAACCACAGTTACCTGATGTAGATGAACGCTGTCTCTTAGCCAGAAGACCGATTCGGAATATACCAGCTATCACAAAAATAGCTGATTCATATACAGTTTAGTAGGCCAAGGCTACTAAGAGAACACCACCTCAATACACCTGGGACAACTGGTTTCGGTACATTTCCTCACTCAGGGAATCCGCCCATACCTATGTCCTATAGAAAAGACATCAACAGACGACACTTGCTAGACGTCAGTCCACCAACGATGCTCATAGGTCTGACGGTGCACCCTTTGCAGCTTTTTCTACCATTCGCCGTATCTGTTCAGGGAAACTCATATTTGAATCGGTTGTTATTGCGAGCCCGAAGGGCGAAGTTTATATTCAAAGGTCATGAAAATTGTTCAGCGAAGGTTTGTACATTTGTACGTTTATACGTTTGTTTGTCGTGTCGTATATCTGGGCTTCTACCAGTCAAAATTTGATGGGACTTTTTTTTAAAACAATTAGGTTAGAGCTCGGCTTGCGATGCCGTAATTTTTTCATTCATAGGCGCTACTACCCCTGAGAAAACTGAAAAAAAAATACTCAATCTACGCATAGCTATCGATTTTTTAAGCCTGAACGTTTGCAAAGTAAAATCATATCACTGAATGGCCTATCGCTTATGAATGAAAGACCTACATTTAACGTTGCATACTATTAGGCTTCTATGATAAATTAGTCTTTAGACTGAATATCAACTAAATATACATACATGGGTGTGTGTAATCACTCGAATGGCAGAATACATTAGCTCCTGAGTCTGTAGTAGTGGAAAGTTTTTGTAGGAACTCTTATATCCCGGCTTCTACCAGTCAGAATTTAATGGGACTAGTTTTAAAACAATTGTGACGCGGGTGACGCGTGTGGTGCATGCAAAAAAAATAAAAAAAAAAATTTAAAAAAAGTGTTTTTTTTAAAAAAGAAAGTCATTCAAAAAAAAAAAATTTTTTTCTCACAGAAAAAAAATTCCCCAAAAAATAATTGTTACGAATTTTTAGAAATAAATGGTTACTATTGGACTTTTATGATAATTCAGTGTTTAGACTGAATTACAACTATCCATATTGCGAGCTGAGAAGCTAGGCCTCACTATCTTGTTCGGTATGAAGTTATTCAGCGGCTTACGATTCACATCGCTTGGTTGGCTTGGTGTCACAGGTGTTGATGGGTGCCCCAACATCTTTTACGTACCTAACCGTTATCTCGTCGGGCATATAAGCTCGCCATAGACTATTATAGCAGGCATCTAAATAGCAGGTTCTAAAATAGATTCCCGGTCCACTCCAAGTGTGGAACGTCTTCTGAACTCCTGAACGAATCCGTAACTTTCTGGATTGTATCACTTTTCGATAGTTCCGCTCTTAATCCCTAATCCATCTGTCATTACATATCAACAGCACTTTGAATCGAGGCATTTTGTGTTGACTTTATAAGCTTTTTTTCCGACGTATCTTCGTGCTTTGAGTTGAAGAGTTTTCGAACCTTCTTCCTAAGCTTAGCCAGATGGTCTTTCGACCAGGGAACCTTGAGTTTACACAAACTGGTTTTAGGGATTCAGCTGTTATGATATGAATTGAGTAACACATCATTTAATTGGTACGCTTCCTCACCTAGTTTCCCTGTGGACTCTATATGTGTGAAAAGCATATCCAATTTAGAGGGGACAAGTCCCCGGTACAGATTTCAGTCCGTAGACTTAGGATCATGTCTAGAAGAAGCATATGTTAGTTTTCCGGAAATTTCAAACCTGATGTGCTGGTGACACTGAGGCTTCGTCAGACACATGCAATTGATTGAATTGATTAATTTAATCAACATTGATATCAATGGTGCTTTCTATTAAGTAAAACTTTTGTTCTATTTAAACACAAGCTGTTTTATTTAAAAACAAACTAACGCCTCATTTTGTTAATGAAAACCCCATTAAATTAAATTTCATAGATTCTTGTTTTTTCGATATACCTTCCTGCTAAATGAGAGCACAAGCTTAAGCTATGTGTTATGAATTAATAAATAGGTCACAGATCACAGAAAGGATCTCAATAAAGTTGACATCATCGGATTTTTCACAAAAGTTATCAGGACTAATATGGCTGAGACGCTTATTAAGATCACCAAACAGGCTCTGGAGTCGGCACTGAAAAAAGTCTGATTTTGCGGTAAATCAACAACTCCATTGATCAAAGAAACGAACGAAAACTGATTCTACCATCTAGCCAGGAGCCCACTTTCTGCGTATTGGTCTATTTACTGTCCTATCGTTTAGGGGTGCAAACATGATATCAGCTGGAGAAGAAAAAGAGGAAAAAGTAGAAGGAGAACAGTATGAGAAAAAATCATTCTCAGATAAGATTATTACAAAATTCTTTTAACTCCTATTCCAGTTATTTTCAGTTATACCAAACCAACTTAGTAAGGGGAAAACGATGACAAATATGCATGGATCATCCCTAACACAGTGTCCAAAAGTAAATGCTGGTCATATAATGGCAACATAAAATAAAGAACATACAAATATATATATACATACTAACAAACATGTGAAGAGAATGTCCTTTTTTGTTTACTTTCCTCCAAGTTACACGATTATGGGCAGTAGGATGATGATGCCTTTTTTGGATTATCGTCGCTTGATGGTAAAGGAAATTGCCTCTAATTTATTTCCATCAAGAAAATGTTCTTAGCTATTAGCCAACTAATTTATCAGGGATAAAACCAAACTGGTTGCAACGTATTAGGTGGACAGCTTAAACAGCTAAACGACTTAAATCATGCTAAGTGACATAAAGAAAAATGAAAGGAAAATAATCTTTTTTTCCTCCTCCTCCATAACACATTTCTCAGGTGCCAAACGGACAGTAAAATGATTTGTGCCAAAAGAATATCCATGTCCCAGATTAGTCCATCAGAGCATCATCCATGACCGTCATCTGAATGCCTGAATATTGATTACTCAGACGTATGTACACTGTACAGAGTAAAGACGATGGATAAGCATTCGCATAAGCAGAATTTTGATTTGTCTGGTTTTCATAGTTGGCTATTACTTGAATAGACCCAGTCGTGCTAAGCCAAGCGGTGAGACAGAACAAGTAATGAGAAAATTTGACCAAGTTTCAGTTCATCGACTGGACTATTGCGTCTACTAAATTGCATCTTCAAGAAAGATGAAGTCGCAAACTGTATCCAGCTGATCGCTATGTTAATTCAATTACGTTACAAAACTCTTACGACCTATACTTACGCTATATAACAACTCAATTCTCAGGTTTAACGAATTTTTTTTTTTGCTTTTTTCGCCTCCCACTTTTTGTGTTTCCTGGCCAACATGTGGAATGCTAGACACCTAGTCCCGTATGTAATCTCAAGGGAAAAACAAGATGATTACCCGTTTTCCCAAAACGATTTGTCTAACGGAAGTCGATTTTGCTTCCTCCTTTTTTTTTATTTTGACGGAGAAGGCAGAAATAATGTAGTTGTAGCATGAGATTGCAATCCGTGATTCGTGAGCATTTCCATCAATGTGAAACTTTTGAATGAATGACAAACGACTGTGCGTGCAAAGGTATAATACAGAAGCTATCCGCCCTCTCACTTATCAGTTTCCTGGCAGTCAAGTTTTAAATTAATGAAAATATAAAGTTTATTTGAAGGATCGCTCAGCGATGTATCGTAACGATCAGATTGCAAACACACCTGCTCCTGTACTGTGATGGCAACAAATCATTTTGATTTGTAGTTATTTGGGAGGATGTATGTAGAAGGATGGCAGAAAATAAAGTCCTGTGTGATTATTTCGATGTTTTCGTTGTTGTGTTGATTACTCGAGAACTTTTTTTTTTGCCGGTGCACAGGTGGACTTTGTGAGCAGAAAAGTTTTGGCTCTTGTTCGAAATAAAAAAACCAAAACAACAAATTTACAATTTTTCATGTAAATTCTCTTATCACCAAATAATTACAGGACGTTGTGATAACATGTTGTTCATTGCGTAGATTGCCGACAATAAAGGAAATTTCCACTATAAACGAATAAGTGCAGCGGGGTGCGAAATAACAATTTGTAAGGAATTTATATGGGATATTTATATAAGATCCCTGACCAATCAGAGTTTATCATCGATCATCATTAAGACACTGGAAAGACTGATAGACATCCACACACGTACTAGCATTGAGAAGAAAATTCTGTCCAAAGATCTACATGAGTATTGCGAGGGTAAATCTGAGGAAACAGCTCTGCAGCTAGTACGTTCCATTGAATACTCCCTCCTCTACAAGGAGTACACTATGGTAGATTTCCTAGATATTGAAGGCGTTTTTTATAACGTCAACTCATCTGCGATCACAGATTCACTGACTTGGCGAGTTGATGAACCTTCTACTCACAAGTCGGATTGTTAACTCAAAACTGGGTGTGTCGTCTGCCAGAAGATCTGTCTGCAGAGGAACAAAGTATATTCCTGTCCCCTCTTCTGTGGAACTTAGTGGTGAATGAGCTACTGGTATGCCTGAGAAGTAAGGGCTGCCGACCGATTACTTATGCGGATGACGTTGCTATTGCCGTCTCAGGAAAGTACCCTAACACCATAAGAGAACTACTGAAAAATGCTCTCAACAAGCTACCAAATTAGCCAGATCGCTGCGGTTTTGGAGAAAGCCCACACAAAACTGAACTTGTCCTCCTTAGTAGGAAATGCAAAATCACTAATGTTGACCCTCTTTTCTATTAAAGGTACAAAGCTAACATTCTCCGATAAAGCCAAGTATTTGGGTCTTATTTTCGATAGGAGGCTAAGCTGGAAATGCCACAGTGGTACTCTTCTCATGCAATAAAGCCATTGGTAGCAGATGGGGTCTTCAACCCCATATAACTCATTAGCTATATATAGCGGTAGTAAGACCTACTCTATTATAGGGTGTGACTGTTTGGTGGTCTGCCTTATATAAGAAAGTATACCTTGATAAATTAAGTCCAAAGATCAGCTAGTCTATGTATGAGCGGAGCACTTCGTACAACCCTCTCCGATGCACTGGACATTCTGTTCGACCTTACAACTCTCGTCGACTTTATCAGCAGGCAAGTAACTGGTAGCCTGGCTATTCGCCTCAAGGCTATCTCCCAGTGGACTAGAAATGAAATCGGCCACTCCTCTATCATGAATTTAGTCAGGATCCCAGACAACATACATAACACCACTATACAGCACCATTTCAATAAAAACTTCCAAGCCACCTTCTCCTCCAGATCATTCGGGGCGGAAGGCGCGTACCTGGAAGTTGAACACATTCATTTATACACAGACGGGTCTAAAACTGTTGGCGAAGTTGGTGGAGGTATTTTATCAAAAAAGCTATATCTTAGCCTCTCTTTCCGTCTTCCTAATCACTGTACTAATAAAATTATGACTGACACTGAAATCCCTGGAATCAGTCTCTACAAATTCAATCTTAGCCCTTAACGGCCGATCATCTATTAGGGAGATGGCCGGGTGCCGAGGCATAGAGACATTCCGTGAAACTGTGTTGCTGACGAACTCGCCAAACAAGGAACTACACTACTTATCTTACCGAAATATGGTTGTCTTACTACCCATTATACCAAAATATGGTTCTCTAGCCGAATCAATCGCTACATGCAAGCTCAAGTTATTGCGGGATGCTATAGACAAAACTAATCGTAGGTGGTCAAACGGTACAACTTGCATAGCGACAAAGCAGAACTGGCCCACAGGCTGGATCCGAAACGCTCCAAGTGTTTGATCTCTCAAAAAAGATCGCACATCGGTGTTATTGTGTCATTATGGGACACGGTCTCATAGGCAAATATGCAGCAAGACTCGGAGTCTTCTCAAATGACTTATGCAGAAGCTGCATGGATGGTATGGTATGGACCATATCCATCTTCTCTGTACTTGACCAGCCCTTTCCCTGAAACGTAAACTCCATATGGGAGCTTTCTTCTACAACGACACTACTGATTTTATCAACACAGATATCAGCAGTCTCCTTCTTAGTGGTTCAACGAGTAGGTGAAGGGAAACTTTCCTGATCCGTTTGGTATCACAATGGACCATTACTGGTGTAAGTGTGTCGGTTTTCTAACCTAACTTAACCAAACCTAACCCACCCACCCTGTGGCCCGATCATTACCAAATTTTAACAGATTACTTCGATCATTGGTGCGATATGGTTTCCTATTCTCTAACGCATGTTCTAGGTGTGCAGGTAAAATTGTTCCTGTTACTTCTGAAAATTCTACTTTTACAAAAAATTTATTTATTTTTCCAAACAAAACATCAATTTAGAAAAATAGGAAAAGAGAAGTAGCATGTCTGCAGCAGTCCCACTAAAAGGCAAAGTCAGAGTCATACACCACATCGTGCACTTGTGAGGACCGTGGTGATTTTGCACTGTGAAGCCATTATATAAACGCAAACAAATAATATGGAAATTTCCCCGACTAGGAATCAAAAACCACAGTGTAACCCAATCAACTGGTCCATAATTAAAACAAGAATAACAATATCAGTACCGCAGGACTGCAGGAAAACATGCGGCCAAGTGCAAAAATGGAAAAGGACATTGGGGGAAAAATGTAATATTTATGAAATACGCGGTCGATGCGGCCAGCACATTTGATTATAACTTGAATGTGAGTGTGTGTGTGTGTGTGTGTGTGTGTACATTGATTTGCATATAAATTACTGGACGCCGATAGCTTGCCTTTGTTATCTCAGTTCAACGGTCAAATGCATCGATGCAAGTGATTTTGGTGCTGAAGTGCGCTTATATTGCACATAGAAACAGAGGGAGGGAATAAACAAACAACAACAACATAAAATGGACGAAAAAATTGCAAAAATATAAAAATTTTCAAACAACACGTAGGAGCTATGTGGCTACGACGTGCAACTGATGCCATTTTACCCTAAAAAGTTTAATTGATTTTTAAATTTAAATTAAATTCTAGTAAACGGGAGGGAGAGAGAGAGAGAAAAGAACGAGAAAGTGGAAAGACAAAGTATTAGGATAACCCAAAGAACAGAAATTGTATTAAAAATGAATTCGCTGCTATTCTTTCTTCGAATTTTTAAATGCCAAGCATGTACTCGTCTCTTTAGTGAAAAATATTATGAACAAGGACTTGGTTAGAATTGAAAACCTCAGAAGCATTCAAACGAGTAGTAGAGCACATGAAAATTTCCGGTAAAAACTATTGGAAGCATTTAAAAGTCGGCTGTGAGGTGGATAAGGAAACGTTTTTGGCGGATTCAGTCCATCCTATATCCTATAACAGAAAAAGAATGGAAAAGCGTAAGGCTGTACGTAGAGTGAGTCGATAAAGCGAATCAATTTGTTGTTAAATGGCACAGTGGTGAAGTGCATGAAAATCTGAACACCAAACGATGGAAGTTCGAAACTCAGAAAACACCAAAAAGTATTTTTCACGTTGTCCCACCTCTCATGAATGTTTGACAACGTCCGAGAGTAATAACCTATCACGCTTCTCAATTCGCCGTTCAGATACGGCATTAAATTGTCGGTTTCATCCAGTTGTGTGCAAAAATATACTTGCACAATAAAAGGGGACTTGGACCGCAACGGTCTGTGGCGCCAAATATTATTTGTTGCTAAAGGCGGTCAGCCATCAGCAGAGTAGGGTGAATAACACCGAATGATTCAGAAATGCATGTGGACGCAACTACCTCTGACTGGTGGAAGTGCGACCAAACCTCCACGTGGTGGCCGCTGGTAATTTTCATCCAGTACAGTAAAAGCGAAATGATCGGGCTACTCCATTCAAAGTAAGGTAGGCACGAAAAAACCATTTTACGGAACCCCATATCAGCCTCGGATACACTGATGAACGACGACGACCACGGCAACGAAAATGGCTAAACGATTTAAGGATTTTCTCATGGAACGTATACGCTCACTGTATAGAGCTCGAGCTGCACAGTAGCTAGCCGACACCCTGTCCAAATATAATGCTGACATAAAAGCAATTTAGGAGATGCGGTGGAAGGGGAATCAGAATATGAATGTGCTCGGGGTGGGGTTTATAGCCAGCAAAAGAATAAAACCCACCATTATCGGCTTTAAAGCAGTAAATGAACGGCTATGCACCCTTCGCGTGCGGGGCAGATTTAAAAACATAAGCCTCATAAGCGTTGCCCAGACGATGAAAAAGAAGAATTCTTTGCATCAGTCGAACGGGAACTCCATGCCTATCCTCAGTATGACGTAAAAATCATTCTTGAGAAAATGAATGCCAAAATAGGTAGGGTGCCAGTATTCAGGCAGTACATTGGCACCCATAGCTTACACGAGAACACTAATGACAATGGACAACGAGTCATAGAGATGGCAGCAAACAATAATTTGGAGTAAAAGGTTTGCGCGTAAAAATATCCACAAAGCTACGTGGGTATCTCCTGATGGAGCTACTCGCAACCAGATAGACCATGTGAAGATAGACCGCAGCCACAACCCGAACCTGATGACGGTACGAACGTACCGAGGTGCCAACATCGACTCGGGCCAATATCTTGTTGGTATGGTGCTCCAAGCTCGGATTGCATCATGAAGAAAGACAGCATCCGCGAATCAGATTCGAGTCAACATGGCTGCCCTTCGCAAGGAAGAGACCAGAAACAACTACGGTCAAGCGATAGGACTCGAATGCAGTGAGAGTAATTCCTGGGGCTGAGTTGCCGGGCATAGAAGAGAAATGGACACTCCTTAAGAATACTGTCATTAGTACTGCTGACTCCATCCTAGCCAGTAGTCGTAGAGATCGGAACGACTGGTTCGATTACGAATGTTAGCTAGCGACTGAACGTAAGAATGTTGCGTACCGATCAATGCAAGAGTCTCATAGAACGCAGGCACGCGAAGATGAATATAAAACGCTCAGAAGATATGAAAAATCAGTTCACCGGCGAAAGAAAACAGCAGCAGAAAGCAGGGAGGAAGAATCTCGTCCGTGAACTAGAACAGTATAGTTAGTGGTAGCGGTATGACGCAATATACACCGCGTTGCACATGCTGCAAAGACAAAGAGGAAAGTCTGATCACCCATCTTATAGGCATCTTAGAGCGATGGGAAGACTCTGACGTAACCGCGAGAGGAATAATCCTCTATAAGCCCATTCAGATTCTGGCTTACGCAGACGCTATTGACATCGTTGGTAGAGAAACCGAAATGCTATACAGTGAGCTTTCAACCAGATCGAGCAGGCGGTAAGAAATCTGAGGTTGATGAGAGCTAAATGAGACCAAAACGAAACACTTGGTGGCCACGTGTGCGAGTAGAAGATCTAACATTGGTCCCTCAAACAATGGACAGGAGCAAATGATCCTGTTCGGAAAGTCCTTTGCGGTAGTATTTACGGAACACGACAGTGAGGCCGGCCAAGCCTACGCTGGAAGTATAGCGTAGACCAGGACGCCCAGAGTTTAGGGATGCCAAAGTGGATGATATCGGCTCGAAATCGGGAGCGGTGGAGATATTTTTTGCCGGAGGCCAGTACCGGAAACTGGTTGTAGAGTCAAATATGATGATGATGATGATGATTTTTGGTGTTGTTGTCTCTTAAACTTCTATCTACAGGTCCAGATGAAAGTTATCATTTAGAATGTACTAGAGGGCACGGACGATTTCACGAAGTACTTTGTACTGGAAGCGTTGAATTATCTTTCTGTTACTTTGGCTGGCACAACCCCAGAGTTGAATTCCGTAAGTCCACATTGGGTTAAGGACTTGTTTATAAAGCAGAAGCTTGTTGTATACTGATGTGGATGAGTAGCGACCCATGAACCAATACATCTTTCTGTATTTCAATTGTATTTATGTCCAGGATTGCCTGAAGTTCTTGTTGGTGGTTTCGCAAACCGTTTGCATTCCAGGACGAAATCTTGAGTGTATGAGACATTTTATTCCCTTTTGGAATTTTTCAATTTGTTGTGTTCTTTGATAGATTAAGAAAGTATTTGTTTCGCTGCATTTTTATGACCAACAATATAGCGACTAAATAAATAATACTCCAAACTGAACTGAAAACGTCACGTACCAAGAAAACAATCATCACCTCTGCGTACTACACAGCAGAGGTAGAGTAGAGTAGAGAGGATGCATGCAATCACCATAAGTTTCCTTCTTTTGGTGAATTACAATCCTAAGCATGCCACACGTCGAGTCGCTTTGTGGCACATGTCGGCAACAGTGGGAAAATTGACGATGATGGATAAAATATTAATCCTCTTAAATCCAGACCGAAACCATCATCAATTAAATCTGTGGTTTTGTGTGTGTGTTGGTGTGTGTGTGTGTGTTACATTATGCTTTTCATTTTATTTCCGGCACTCTAAGCCGCATAATACACTACTCACTTACAACCATCCAGAGCTTAAGTAAAAGTAAGCAAGCGCCCACAAAAACCACCCATGACACATATGCCAAAGCATACACTGCAGAAATAATTCGTGATTTCATGTGTGTGGCATGTTTGCTGGTTGTTGGTTGTTGTTGGTTGGTTGGTTGTTGATGATGAGTGCGCTTCGGAGTTGTTACTAATTTTTTCCACCAAACAATAACAGACATATTGTCTGTCTATCATATCCCGGCTGTACTTTTTACACCCCTTTGCTGTTATTTTACTCTTCACGTACTTCCATTTCTATTTCGGGGGGTAATCTTTTTCACTGTACCACTGCACATTTAACACGACACCACGAGATGCAGACACTTCACCACATCAATTTACGGCAACACTTTCTTTAGTCGAGTCGACTGAATTGAGCTTAAGTGATGAGTGAGTGAGAGTGAAGTGGCTCTGACTGAGCGGGGACCCACGCATTTACTCTCAGCGTAAAAGAACCACAATAACAACTACTATCATCCAAGGTCTGTTGGTTTATGGAGGCAAAGACTTAACCACATTCACCCACCCAACTTAGTGGTACCCACATTAAAGTCTTATCAAGTTTATAACTCTGTGTGTGTGTTTGCTGATAACTTGGTAATTCATACTTGGGGTGATGAAATGGATGATGCCTTACTTAGTTAGGATAAGCAAACATATTTGCGGGATTCAATTTAATTAAATTACATATTTTAACTTTGCGGCCTTGCCTTGCAAATGCCCATACCTGAACGAAAGGGTGATCCTTGATGCCAGATCTGACCAAGGTCGCGTTTGTAAAACTCGGGATAGATTGCTATTCTGATGGCAAATGAGATGGCTTAGGTTACGTACGGATGTACTGCCAGTGTTTTGCCTTGCAAATGCCTAGGCACTCATACCTGAAATTTCCGAAGCCATTGATGTCAGACCCGATCGAAGGTCGAATTGGTACCATGGGAGTTGTCTTGCCGGATAAGGTTGACCTTTGGGGAAACCGAGTCTGAGAGACCAGGTGGAACTCTTCGGAGGACTGCCTGGACTGGGACAACTATGGTGCGGACCAGGTTTCATTCTGGGATTGTATCGTGGGGCTATAAGATTTACTCCTGCAATGGAGCAACGCTAGATAGGAAAATAGTACAATTATGGTTATGGTATTATTCATGCCGCAAGGTGAGTAAGCACGGGGCTCGTCCCAACTCTACAACGATGTATGGATATAACGCTTTTATGTCGCCTCATCCCGCCTAAATCACTATATGTACCATATGTGCTCCGATAAGTTTAAGTTTTTTGGACCCGTTAGATGGCGCTGGAGTCAAGATATGTACGAAAATTTATGTTTATGGTTGGATTTCCTTCATACTCACACCATCGTTTGGTGCACCGATAAGTTTTATGTCCTCACAAGTCGCATCGGGTGAAGCCGACCACTATCGCTTTGAATAAACGATTCGATAATTGGATTTCTACCGAAAGACGGTCTAAGGACGACTAAGTTTTTTGGACCCGTTAGGTGGAGTCGAGATAATTACGAAAATTTGTGTTTATGGTCGGATTTGGTTCATATTCATACCATATGTTCGTTTAGTGCTCCGATAAGTTTAAGTTTTTTTTTTGAGCCGTTAAGTGGCGCTTAAGTCGAGATAATTACGAAAATTTGTGTTTATGGTCGGATTTGGTTCATATTCATACCATATTTTCGGTATGAATTCGGCTCATATGTAGATTTTAAAAAGGAGTGGTCTTAGCTAATGTTATGTTAATGTTTAGGTATAGTGTAGCTCTGGGGATTTTGTACTTCAGGATTTCTTGTCTCTCAAATATATATTCAAATGCCCAGCAATTGTTCCTTTTCCTTCAAAGATTAGACCAACATGTTGTCATTCATTTGCATTAAAAATTGCGACAGGAGATTTTGAGAAACAAATGAAGATCAGCAATCAGCGTGATCCCATATTCGCAATCAGAATAAGTCTCCAAACATTTTTACTTGAAACGAATCATGGCATTACAATGTGCTTTTTCACTTTTCTAGCTCCACAGTGCTCCCTGGAAGACCACTGATTTACCAATAAGTTTTCAAAGTGCACATGAAAAGTAGGCGTATACATACTGCGATCTCGATATACGATGGATGGGTGTAGTGCATGGGCGATTGCCCTTTAGAGCCTTGTCCTTCTTCATATTTCTTTTTGGGACTTCTTTAAGTTGGTTAGAGGTGAGATCTGATTTGTTCATGACTTTGTAACTTTTTACTTTTTGTACTGTCGGAGTGTACAACTTGCGGTCAAACATTATCCCGCAATAGTCAATATCTCTATTGAATGTCTGGCTTAAACTGAACTTAAGAAGATGTTAAAAGAATATCCTCTCCTAAGCCATTCAGCCGTTAATTAAAAGATCGTTTTAAAATGAAGCGTTTTTATTAGCTTCAAGTTAAATAAAATATTGGGAACTGCTTAGTGGAAAATGGTTCTTTTTTTAGGGAAATACACATTCTAGCAAGCAACTGAATAAGGTTTACTATTTAGTTTAAGCTTAACTAATTGAAGTGCTGCCTAGCAATACAAGATGCTTTATTTTGATATCCAGCAAAAAGATAGGGACTATACTATATTGTCATGCCTCACATGCCTTCTATTTGCTTAATTTAAGTTATCCTTATAGAATATAGTACATATATAGCAGGCTTGAATGATTTGCCGGCAAATACTTGAACTTTTCTCCTCCATTTTCTTCACTCAATCCCTCCCACTCAATCTACCAACTAAATCATCTCACTACTAACGTTGACTGAAATTGTGACGAATAGGGGCAATATGTCCTTTACGGATTCCATCACTGAATACTAAAATAAAGAACTTCAAAAGTTTGCTGAAAGGTGCCGCAGGCATGATGATGATGATGGTAGCCCTACAGTTATTCTTGTGTTAGGGTACACTTTATAATCTTTATCTTTATCGTTACAAAGAGTTTCAGTCTGAATGTTAACAAGTAATGTGATGTTAGCTGCTGTGGTTTACATTAATGCCTATCCATTATGAAGCTTATGTGTCCTCGGGATTGAGTGACTGTCGCTTCGACGAGCAGACGTGATGATTTTTATCAGCAAAACAAAAGGCCTCACCACTTTGGTTTATTGCTTTTCCAAGACTCTATATTCAATCACAAAGCTCTGGTGCATGTCTGCCACTAACAGGAATAACAATAGGTGGCGTTGGGGGTAAGATGGTGTCAAGCGATGTTATCAATCGTCAGACATTCCAAGTTAGAAACAACTTCAGGACAGACACTGCAGGGCGTTGACAGATTCGATGCTAATGTGTTCGGTGTTAGTCCTTCAGTTCGGTTTATTGTCATTTGTGAATCACTGTTGTTGTGTGTATTTTATTTTTGGAAGAACGCCATCATTGGCGTGACGTGTTGCTTCGTCATCATTGTCGTCGGCTTCGAGGAGCACCTGAATTTCTCTCTCTCTCTCCAGCCTACCGCCCCTCGGGACATGCCTAATTCGATTTTGAACATTTCACTTTCTTTCGTCGGTGGTGTTGTCATCGAGTTTGTCTCCTGGAAAGTTGCGCTCCCTGTGTAGCAGTAGCAGATGGCATGCAGTTAGATTAGTTGGAATTTAGGGGAGGAGGAGAAGAATTCCATCCACATTTATTCACCAGATATATTTTTATGAATTATTGACTCACTGAATTTAGGATTTTTGAGTGGCACACATAGATGGGGAGGAATTTGTCAAATAAATGCGAATGTCGTTAGCTCGTGCGTGATGGGGTCGGAACGATTTGTAACAAAAGCGAAATGATTGATTTTGTATTTTATTTATTTAGTCGTAATTTTTTGCTCCTTCTTCTTCTTGTACTCGTCTGTACTGTTCTCCATATCTGGTGTGAGTTGAGTGCCACTTGGATTTTTGCTGCCAGAATTTTCGCTGGCTGAATATGAATTGGAAGCAGGCGCATGCTGATTTGCTTAAGTAATCAAAAACGAAAATGACAAATAAATATTTAATTTATTTACTCAGGCATACACACAAAAAGTGTGTTTTTTTTTCGTTGTTATTATCAAGCGCTTAAAAGAAATCTAAGCAACCAAAACTCAGTTGCTAAATGTATGAAGTTTGTTCCGAAATCATAGTTTTTGATTGGGGCTTTTAAAATTATTAGAAAAATTGTTATGCAATAACAAAAAGAAATATTAGTGGTATAATAATCTAATTATAAATATAAAGAAATCATAAGATAAGACGGGGGTTTTAAGGGACATATATGTTGCTTTGATTAAATTTTTTTTTTCTGACATGAAAATGTGAGATGTCTATTCCTTGAAGGACTGTAGATAATAGAAATGCGGAAACACCGAATCGGCCGAATCATTCCACATAACTATTGTGCGGCTAAAGAAGGCATCTCTGAATTGGTCGGAACGTCCGAAGATAGGTCTAATGGAAGACCCGTGAGTGACAAACAGTGACAAGCAGGAAACATTCCTTCGATTCTCAAGCGATTCGATTGTTTTTTCGAAATTTACGACAATGGCGCGATTCTGAATTCTGTCAAGAAGATGATATGTGGTCTTGGGAGCACCTGGTCAGACAATACAGTTGTATTCAAGCTTAGGCCGAATATATGCCGTATAAATAGTAACCAGGTCTAAGGAAGTAAAGTACATCTTGCACCGTTTAAGGGAATGGCGAATATGTGGTCATTCCAACGAAGCTTGTTGTTGACGCACATACCGGGTATTGCGAGTTTTTCAGTTTCTTTTTCATGCAAGATCCATAAAGTTTGGCGGTTTCGATAACGCTTAGACGACAGAAGACAGCCTTGGGTTTTGAAAGCATTTAATTCTACTCTTTTGTGTAGGCCCCGCACCTTGTTATGCTGTCAAGGTCAGAATTTAACGCGCTTAACATACGTTGTTGTTCAAGTTCTACTTGCGATGAAGAGGGGCGTGCAGAGAGCGCGAACTCATATGAAAAGCTAAGAGTGCTGTCGTCAGCGAAAGAACGAATTGGATTAGAAGTAGCGGATTTAGAAAGTATGAGTGTTAGCGCAATGGGTCGGTACGAGGAATGTATGTAGGTAGGTAGAGTGGTGGTCCACGCTGTACCTGCGAGGTCCTCAATTAGCGCTAGTGTATCCATTTTGGAAGGATAAAGGCTGGTATCGTGGATTTAGTGGTGAACAAAACCATGTTCGGTCATCCCAGGGTGGACTCCAAGGTCACAGCTTGTTGCCCAGGAGCTCAGTCTACCCAGGGCCCTTTCCATGACTCCACTGATCACGGAAAGGTATTGGCTTGATACGAGTATCACCACGTTATCTGCAAACGCAACTGCCTTCGTCCTATCCTCTTCAAGTTTTAGTAGCATTTCATTAATTACCATCAGCCACAGTAAGGGAGAGATGACCCCTCCTTGGGGGTGCCTCTTTCGAATCCTTTGGTAATGTTACAGCTGCCAAGATTGGCATGTACAATCCTGCTGCCGAGCATGGATATGATCCATTCGGTAAGAAAGGATTCCACTCCTGACTTGGTCAGAGCTTCCTTGATGGCCTCAATATGAACATTGTTGAAAGCCCCTTCTATATCTAAAAAGGTGGCTAAAGTAAACAGCTTGTTGTTGATCGTGTGCTCAATCGTTCGTACTACCTCATGGAGGGCAGTCTCCGTGGACCTGCCCTTAAGATATGCGTGCTGAGATCTCGATGCTTGTGTGACTTGAAATCGTTGCCTGATTTGATTATCTAGAGCATTTAGCAAGAACGATTAGAGACTTAGAAGCCTGAAATCCTTTGCTGAGCCATGGCCTCTTCTGCCTGCTTTGGGTATGACAACCACCCGAACTCCTCTCCAGCTGCGGCGGACAGAACTGAGTAGGAGACAGCTTCTAAAAATCTTCATTATCCAGAGTGTTGACAGCTCCAGCGACATGTGTAGTAACATAATCGGCTGTATACCATCTAGGCCAGGAGACTTATAGGCTGAAAAAATTCTTAAAGCCCAGGAAACCTTTTCCCGGGTATTGATGTTATCCACTACATCACGAGAGACCGGATACTCAGCATGTAACCTTTCTAAGTTATATGCGCATTGATAGCTGCTGTTGGAAAAATGTGTATATATGAGAAGATTTAGGGATTCTGTCGCATATGCTGTCCAGCCAGCGTAATCTTTCTTGATGAAAGTCGGACAGGTGCTCTCCTTCGCCAGAAACTTGTAAATTCTAGCCGAGTCTTTGGTAGTTTCAATTGATTGACAGAAATCCATCCAAGAGTGTCGCTTGGCTTCTTTGATGGCCTTCTTGTACCTTCTTAGGTAGTCTTTACAAGGCTGCCAGTATTTGTTGGTATAGCTGATATTGAAGATCGACCTAGGCTCCACCGGGGAGTGTGAACTGTACGAGCAAAGAGATGAAGGTTTTCCTTCTTTGGAAACAGGCTGGATAAAGGCAACGAAGCAAACAGATTGGCCTTTTCTATAGAATGTTATTGTAGATGAACGTTGGAATTGAAGACGTGGCATTATTTTTAATTCGTATCACGAATGACAAAAATTCTTAGTAGTTAGTTAGATATGACTTTTATTTCCTAAAAGATAGGTTGGTACATGTTTTCGTTGAACCCAAAATGTGCTCCCCGTATTTCTAAACCTTTCTGCGCTAACTCTTTTCCATTCCTTTTTTTTAGGTTTTGTCCAAGCACTTCGCGATGTCCGGGTCAAAGTGCCGCATGCAGTGCGTCGCGGTGAGAAAGCAATACTCAAATGTTACTACGACATGGAAGGTGACAGTTTGTATTCGGTCAAATGGTACAAAGGACGTCGCGAGTTCTATCGTTATACACCGAAAGAAAATCCAGCAATGAAAATATTTCAAATTCCTGGGACAAAAGTTGAGGTAAGTACTTTACTTGACTGAGGCGAAGATGTGCTGAGAGTTCAATGTTACGACTTTGTATAAAATTCGGTACCAAAACTGGAATTTGTGACAACTTTTATCGACGGTTAACCACAGAATAATTACGGCAATAAAATGTAACTTTTGATTTTCCCCATAGTTCTCACTGTACAGGTTTGTCATTTAATTTGGATCAGAAAGGTTGTGATTTGTCGGTTTTCTATTTCAATTTGGGTCGCAGATCACAGCTGCTCAGTGCGTCGCTTGCGCCATCACGAGAGAAGGACTTATCTTACGAAATAATCGCGGTAAAAGTTTCAACATAAACCTCAGTGAGAATGAAAGTCCTTTGTTCAGAGTTTCTTTGATTTTAATGCAAAAGGAAAAGCATAAAAATGTGCTTACGGTAATTACTACTCTCGTTTCCTGACGTTGGAAATTTCTATGGAGGACTTCTTCAGTTCCCCTTCCAATAAACTGCCAAAAACCGCAACAGTTAGTTAGTTGCGAGCAAAAACCAAGGCGACGGAGACTATTAAAACTTTCTCTCCACGTCGGACAAAAAACTATGCAAAATAATGGTTAAGGATTTTAGTGGAAAACTTTCAAAATGCTGGGGATTTTCCTTAAAACTTGTAAGTGGTGTTGAAAGCTGCCAATTAAGACTGTGCAGCGTTTAGTATTTTTGGAAATTGTTATGCCATCAAAGTAAGAAATAATAAAACAATTGTCTAGCTGGCCGGCCAGCTTAAATTATTTGATTACATTGCTATCGAAGATAGTTGAAGATTTATTCTTCTGCCGTCATAGTTGGAAAATATTGATGTTTGATTTATTTCATTGGCTTCTTTTCGGAAAGGAATAGCGCAATAATTCCAGCACATCGAACCAACAATCCCTTCGTCTACACTCATGCAATAAAACCGACCACAAATGGGCGAAAGCGAATTCCAGCTGGAAGTAACGTTCAACAATATCGCAAACATAACTCAAAAATGTGCTCTAAATCTTGATAAGGCACCATGCGGGAGGAATCCTGCTTAAATACGAGAGGAATATTACCACAAAAGGCAGGCATGTGAGAAATTATTCACCAATTAGAAGCAAATAGTAAGCAACAAAAACCAGGAACTCCACACTATCGCTATGGTATCGTGTTTGTGGGTCGCATGAGAATTCATTCTCTCAGTTTCGCTGTTGTAGCAAAAATCCTCGTACAAGAACTTAAGCAGCTTTCTGTTCTTATGAGCGTGCACAAACAACCACACTCACATACTCTATATATAATTTACACTATAATTTAACAGTCATCTCAGTGTAATTCTATTGTTTATAACGAAGTTAATGAATGTTATTCATGCACGATGAAGCAGCGATCATGTAAGGAAGTCTGTAGTGGCCACAGCGAAGGCTAAAACGGCGCGCGATATGAAAATCCAGCGAAAATTTTGTTAAGGCACCGATATCCTTTTTAAGTTTTATGTTTTATATAGAGACTCATTGCCAAGGGAGGACTCCCTGAATGACTTGCGTCACGGCAATAAGTTGGGTTTTGAAAACATTTTCAATTTACGAAGCAGCTGATGCAGGAGCAGTCGGCAAATTCTAACCTAAGGACATACAGCTTACCAGTCATAATTATAAAAACCACATTATGTCCAAGCATTAGTTGGTATGATCCTATATATAATCACAGCTCAAAATATTTCCCACTAGGATATCAGATTTTGCATTCTTGTTCAAGCATTGATACCTCATGAAGCAGAGCAATTTGTTATGAAAATAAAAATGCATGCCCATTATGTCAGCTATTATACTTCTGTAGTCGACACATAGTTTCTACCGCTTCCATCTAATATTTTTTGGATTGTAACAAATAATCAATTGCCCTGCAAGGAATCACCACTTAGAAGCAGCCAATGTGCAAAACCGGATGTCCCACATGCAACTTCAAATGAGAATCGCTTTGAGAGTTTAACTTCAAATATCTGATGGGGTTTCTATGACGCCAGAATCAATTGTAAAGAAACAGTGGATACTCTGTCGACAATCCATCAGAGACACCACCACTGACGTGCTAGGTGTAACCCGACGATCACCACAAGGAAACTCCTGGTTATATAACGATTGAAAAAGTCCCTAACCACTTATATGTTGGTTAAGATTCCGAAGAGATAATTTACCGAATTCGCACAGCACCTTCCAGTAAAACCGAAATAACAGCAGCAATAAAGTCTCTAAAGAAAAATAAAGCGGTGGGTATTGACGGCGTCCCTGCTGAAAAATTCCAAGCGGCCCCAAGCACATCGGCTGAATTTCTGTACCCGGTCATACGGAGAGCGTGGAAAAATGATCAATTTCCCCAAGACTGAAAAAGAGAGATGACCGTAAAGCTTCCAAAAAAATGGGTCTCTGATGAACTGTGGAAACTGGAGAGATATATGCATTTTACCGGCCGTAGCCAAGATAATAGCTAGAATCATATTAGAACGCGTAATGGAGCATTTGGATTCAACTCTCGATGTCAAACAAGTAGGCTTTCGCTCTGGATCCTCTTGCATCGATCACATAAACAACTTACGGATCATAAAAGAATACTGCATCGAGTACAGATCTCCGCTACATCTAATGTTCATCGACTTCGGGAAGGCTTTTGACAGCTTAAATCGATGGATGGCCATGCGCAGGAGGAGTATCTCAGAAAAACTTATAGCTTATATCAAAGCTACATACGAGATGTCACGTTCTACACAACGGTAAGGTATCGGAGGAATTTGAAGTCCAAAGTGGAGTACGTCAGGAGTGAATACTATCACCGCTGTTATTCCTGGTGATAATCCGTGCAGCAGTGACGGTAGGGAAAAACGAAAGCCGATTGACTATGACAACTTACCTTAAACAAACCTGCACTACGCTGACTATATTTGCCTGCTCTCACATCGGATAATGGACCTTCATATGATGCCTCAAAATCTGCAAACCGAAGCTAGCAAATCGGGGCTCAAGATAAACACTGCCAAAACAAAAGCCCTGAACACTTCTTACACCTGGTCTCAACTCAAGATTGCTGGACAGCTAGTCGAAAAATTTGACAACTTTCTATACTCTCGGCTGAACGCCATGGCACCAAACTAGGTGTGTGCAGCAAAATGGGGAAAGCAAGGGCTGCGTTCGGAATGCTATCGAAACTCTGAAAAAGCAATGTTTCCAGCTTAAGAACTAAGCTTCGACTGTTCCGCTCCAAAGTAGAATCAGTACCGTTGTTGGAAGGTTGATATCAGTACCACTCGCAAGCTGCAATCTTTCGTAAACATATGCCTACGTATCATCTTGTGGATCTTCTGCCCCAATCGTATATCCAATGATGAACTTCATCGGAGAACGAGCCAAGAAGCAGAAAGTGGCAGTGGATTAGACACACACTACGGCGCAACGACAACTCCATTGTGAAATATGTCATGCATTGAAACACGCTCACCCAGGAAGGTACAACAGCGGGACGTGTCGCAGGTCCTTACGAATGAGTTGGAGGCAGCTCAATCGCATTGCAGAAAACAGAACATGATGATGGCACATAGGCGCTGTTTACGCCCTATGCCTCTCGAAGGTGAAAGGATTTAAGAAGGAGAAGATTCGACTGTGCTGGAGGGCGATGAAGAACTATTGCTGTCAAGGTCGGGAACCATCTGGCTAAGTCATTCGTGGTCAAGAAAGAAGGTTGCAGGAAAGGAGTATTCTTTCAAGTTATGCTTATTAATCAGTTTTCGTTTCAAATATCCAATTGAGCTGATAACTTTCTGAAACATCAAACACTATTTATATTTTATACCATGGGTGGTGCAACAAATCGCACCTCTGTATCGTCCATTTATAGAATCTCATCCATGTGTAACATCGACGAATGCTCGCTCGCACATTCCATGACATTTGTTGCACACTCTACGAATCTTTTTTTTTTGTCAGCAAAACATCAACTAACTTACACATACAGTCAACAACATCTCTATTTAGGTACATATCTGAGGATGAGTTTCTCTATTTAAGTACATATCTGGGGTTGAGGGTCTGTTTGTTGACAGTGTCCCATAGCCAACAAATAGAAACCGAATGATGACGGTAATAGTTTAAAAAACACTCAACCACAAGGTACTAGGTTATAACACAGAAATGTCATCTCTCTGCATCAACATTCAAAAATGGTTTATTTATATTTTAGTTTTTCATAACAGGAAAAAGCGTAACCCACTCAGTGACAGTGTAAAGTTCCCCAACCATAAACCATCATATCCTGCTAATTATTATTTCTGTATTTTGTTGTCATGGATGTCGCATGCAACTAACTCCCTTCTTTCTATGCGCGCATTTACCACTTTTTACCTATTCAGGAAAGGGTCCTTGATTCGTCGTGTGCACTTTTGTTTTTCTATCTGTGTAGCAAAGTTACAAAGCTGTCTGAATGAAAGGACAGAGATGATGATGATGATGGTAAGCGTGCGTTGGGATTCACGGTTGTACAAATCCTTAAACAAATTAACCAACTACACTACATGGCTTGGATGGGTTTTGATAACTCGTTTGGTGAATGAATAGGAAAGGGAAACAGTTAGGAAGGATGGCAACTGAATTTGATGTTCGCTAATTAAAGGGATCTTAAATACTGCGAGTGAAGTTTTTACTGAAAGCTCAAAATTTCCTCTTCCTGCAAAATACATAACTCTTTTTAGAAACAGAGGCACAGGGCCGAAATTTATAATCATGTGCATTATTTTGCTGAGTGGACTGATTGTGAAAAGTGGAAAAGTTTACTGATTGAGTCTTAATTTTATATTTGCGTTATTTTGTACAATTAACTCATTGTTTGTAGAATATAAGCAAAATGATGAAAATTATGATTACATTAAAAAAAGACGCATTCGAGTGTAATTTGCCAGCTTAATGGTAGTCAGTCTGAAGATAATTATTTCTGCAGTATACATCTTGCGCAGGATTTACGATTTCAGATTGCTTCTAGCAATAGAAGAGACAAGAGAGCATCATTTTCTAAAGAGCTTGGTTCAACTCAAAGTAGGTTTATGTCTTTACTGGATAGGATGACTGGTAGTCCTATCCCTCTTAGTTAGGCTGAAAACAGGTTGAAGCAAATTTGTGCGCTGAGACTGCCTCTCAGTCGTTTAAATCCACTCCTTTTCCAACAAACTTCGAACAACTCCCGTTCCAACAAACTTCGAACAATTTCTCCCTTACTATTGGTAATTAATAATAATATTTGGTGCGACAAACCTATTGTGGTCCAAGGCCTAGCGACCATTCGTGTTGTGCGTGTTATATTTATGCACACAAATCAAAGGAAACTTCCGTGATAGCCATTCCAAATATTTTCCAAAATTTTTAAATCAAGTGATGACAAGAATTCTTCATTTTGACCATAAATCCAGGTATGGTTAAAATGCAGTGCGTTATTCTGCGGGAGAGCCTACCACCGTCAACAAAACCATACAGAAAACTGGGGAAAAGCTCGCTTCAGTATGCATTTGTAAGTGAACGCAGTCTTTCGTGAGTTCTGAAAATCCAGTTCTGCTGCACTCTTAATGGATATTACACCCAATGCCATAACACCGCCTCACTTGTTGTTTTCTCTATCCATTGGTAATTCAAATTTTCCCAAATCTTATGAAATTGGGTCAAATAAGAAAAGCTGCTTTGCTAGACTTTGCACAAAACTCAGTGTGCTTCATTTAGTGGTGGTGTCTAAAAAATTATCTGGTATTTTGAAAAAGTCGGTCAGATATCAGCAGAATAGGGCGAATAACACAGAATGCTTCAGAAATGCATATGGCCGCAACTATCTCTGACTGGTGAAAGTGCAATCAAACCTCCACGTGGTGGCCGCTGTTAATTTTCCTCCAGTACAGGAAAAGCGAAATGATCGGGCTAGTCCCTTCAAAGTAAGGTTAGCGTGAGGCCAATAACCTATGCACCCTTCGTGTGTGGGGCAGATTTAAAAACATAAGCCTCATTAACGTTCACGCACCTACAGAGGATTCCCCAGATGATGAAAAAGAAGAATTCTTTGAATCAGTCGAACGGGAACTCCATGCCTGTCCTCAGTATGACGTAAAAATAATTCTGGGGGATATGAAGGCCAAAATAGGTAGCGAGCCAGTATTCAGGCATTTCATTGGCCCTCATAGCTTACACGAGAACACTTGTAACAAAGGACAACGAGTCATAGAGATGGCAGCAAGCAATAATTTGGTCGTTACGAATACAACGCTTGCGCGTAAAAATATCCACAAAGCCACCTAAGTATCTCCTGACGGAGCCACTCCTCGCAACCAGATAGACGTGTTGATAGGCCGCCACCACAATCCGAACCTGATGACGGTACGAACGTACCGAGGTGCCAACGTCGACTCGGACCACTATCTTGTTGGTATGGTGCTCCGAGCGTGGATTGCATCATTCTGAAAGACTGCATCCGCGAATTCGATTCGAGTCAACATGGCTGCCCTTCGCAACGAAGAGGCCGGAAACAACTATGGTCAAGCGATAGGACTCGCCCTAAATTCAGGAAGTGTAAGTCCTGCGGCGGAGATGTCGGGCGTAGACGAGAAATGGACACGCCTTAATAATACTGTCAGAAGTACTGCTGACTCCATCTTATGCATGAGTCGTAAATATCGGAACGACTGGTTCGATGACTTACATCCGGATCCGAGATTTGGGTGCTTTGCAAAAAGCATTCTGACCTCTTAGCCGCATTCGAGAGAAAAGTCTTACGGAGAATTGTTGGCCCCGTATGTGATGAAGGACGATTCCGGAGCCTCAATTATGATGAGATCTTTGAGCTTTACCGGGATTTTTTTTTTTATAATTAGCGCACGCTTCAAGGGGTTCGCACCCTTATAATGCTCGGCTAATATGCTTGCCACAGCGTGGGTGTTAAGGAAGAGGAGGGGAGGGATGTCGACATCTTGAAGAAAATTAAGCTCGGTAGGGTCCGGTGGGCAGGACACCTAGCTCGCATGATCCTGCTCGGAAAGTCCTTTGCGATAGGATTTATGGACTGCGAGGCCGGCCAACCCTACGCTGGAAGGATGGCTTAGACCCAGACGCCCAGAGTTTAGTGATGCAAAACTGGACGACATCGGCACAAAATCGGGACCGGTGGAGAGACTTTTTGCGGGAGGCCAGAACCGGACCCGGTTGTAGATCCAAATATGATGATGAATATATAGCCTATGTTCATTTTTAAATCGATCCAGTAGTTCCGAAGATTACCTCCTACACACAAACTAACATTACATCTTTATAATATTAGTATAGATGAAAATTAATGGTGAATGTAATCGTTACATAAGAAGTTCCTTTATTAGATTTTGTCACCCCGGCAATGTGCATTGTTGTTGATATAATTTTTGATATATCTGTAACAGTTAATGCTACATTTAAATGCATCTTTCGGAATTTATGTATATCTTAAACTTCCACAATAATTATACTATAGCCTGCCTATTATTGTGTAAGTCGTTAAACTATTTTCTCAACCACCTTACCTTTTATAATTACCCAAGTTTCGTTATTCTTGCCAAAAAAAAACCCTAACCTACGCAAAGCCGAACATATGACCATTTGCGAGGACCACACATTTCAAGTCAACTTCAAGTGATAAAAAACTGCGTCTACCTTTTCGGCATTTGCCACACGGATGACACTAAGATATGCCACAAACCACGTATATGTTGTTTCGCAATCCTTATCAAAAGTTTTGTTTGTGATATCCTGGTGGAAAACTTCGTTCTTTGTGGTAATTTAAACCAAACAAACGTATGCTAAACTTTTTGGGTTAAACTTCTTCTGGCAGTATACGCCTTGCTGTAGGTGTTGTTGTTACTGTTGTTTAGCACAACGTTGTCATTATCATTGCGGCTAATGTCCTATTCTACATGTATGTACTTTTTAATTGTATAGAAGGATAGCAGAGGGTAATTACACCAGAGTTTCGAAAGTTTACCAATAACTAAAAACTACATCCTACAATACAAATAATGAAATAAATGAGCTAGAGTTAGGTTAGGAAGTGAGAGAGAGACTGTTGCGAAGGACATCGCATAATCTTTAACCATAAAGAAGCATATCGAACGCTTACATGTATTGTACGTGACACCACAGCTATGTCCTTTGAAATAACCCGAATTATACTTTGTAGTGTGTACTGTGTAGTGGCCAGTGCCAGTGGTTGTTGCAGAGTTGCAGTCCTTTTGCGTTAATTAATGTAATGATACGAATTTAATTGTAATGACTGCAATACAAGGACTGTAACAGAATGGCATTTCGGAATTGCTGTAAAAAGGATTGCTACTTCTTTTTTATTCTCCCAAATACTTGGCAATAAGTTTGGTTGGACTTTTAGTTTTTTTTCGAAGGATCCAATAAAAGGCTTCAACTCTCGATAGAATATAAAAATTTGCACTATTTGTACAATAAATAGAGAGGGAGGGAGAGAAAAGGAAATTTATTTTAGACACAAAAGAGTAAACTTTCAAATTAATTAACAAATTGGGATAAAAATTCCATTCCATTCAATAAGTCCCTGAAAAATGAAATAAGGAACACTCTTTTCGGCATAAAAACATTTTATTTTTCAACATAGTCTCCTTTTAGCTCGATACACTTCATCCAACGTTTCTTCAATTTTTTGATGCCCTCAAAATAATACGATTTCTCGGGCCCCTCAAAAAAGGGTTTGTTTCAGAGATGACCTCTTCATTCGACCCAAATCACTTATCTCCAAGCCATTTTTTCATGTTTGGAAACAAGAAATAGTCGCATGGGGGCTAAATCTAGGGAATATGCTGGATAATGGAGGAGTTCGTAGCCTAACTCATGCATTTTTGCCATTGAAACTGCGGACTTGTTCTCCGGTGCGTTGTCCTGGTGCAAAAGAGCTTTTCTCTTCGCCAAATGCGGCCGTTTTTGCTTCAAAGCGACTTGGAATCGATCTAGAAGCTCTGTGTAATATGCGCCGGTCATTGTTTTACCCTTTTCAAGGTAATCGATATGAATAACATCGCGCGCATCGCAAAAAACTATTGCCATGACCTTGTTTGCTGACAAACCCACCTTGGCCTTCTTTGGCTGCGATTTACCAGTAGAAGTCCATTTCTGTGGCTTCTGGTGTTTTGTGGTGAATCCAGGTTTTATCCACGGTTAAGAATTTTTCGAATTTTTCGCGATCATCGCCAAACACACCTTTGAAGTTGTCAAACTAATGCGTTTGTTGTCGATTGTGAGCAAACGCTGCACCGATCTTGCGGAAAGCTTTTTCATGTCCAAATATTTATGTAAAAACGAAATCACTGAGCCATTTGGTAAATGGCCTGTGTGGCCTCTTCAAGTTGGCACACTTTCACTCGCCGATCGTCCACCATTATCAAACCATGGATTTTGTCGAACATTTCTGGTGTAGTGACCTCAATTGGGCGATCAGAATGTTCGGCATCACTTGTGCTTGAACGGCCGCCCCAAAATTTAGTAAACCAGTGGTGAATGTTTCCAATCGATGGTGAAGATTCCCCATAATATTTGCCAAGCTTTTGTTTGGTTTAATAAGCACTCGAATTTCACTTTTTTCCATTTTACCGAAAATGCTCGTAGGCTGAAAATTTGGGTGCGTTCTTTTGAAAGATGATTCTTGACAAAAAAAAAATTATAAATTTTAGTTGACGACACATGACCCACCCGTATTAACAATGGAATAGTATAGCATTATTTTCATTTCATTTATTTCTTTCTTTCTGTCTTTCATTAAGCATTGCACCTTATACTTAAATACTTCTGCACTTCCTCATGTATATGTTTAGTTTTTGTTTCCTTTGGAATCTAAAAGTTACGTTTCGTTTATAGTCTGCACTTACTTTCTTAGATAGCAGTACAATTTGGGGTGTATCTGAGCCTCTACTAACATTCCTCTCAAACTAGCAAAGACTTTTGATAACTGCCTCCAATTTGCGCTCACCTATCGTTTTCAGATCCCTACTTGTGCGTGGCATCTAATGCGATTCCTTCCTCTACTGCCATGTCTCTCGGAGTTAGTTTCAAAGACTATGCTGGCCGGAGCGTTGATGTTCAATGGGTTATCCATTTCAAACCAATATGTAGTTTCGTGATTCAATGAAGGCGCTATTAGGGAGACTAATTGCTCGATAGATGACGAAGTTTTTTGGGTAACAATTTCCTCTTATGACGAGTGGAGGAGATGTATATGATTATGTGCACTGGAGATAGTAGCCAGGAAAAAATGTATTGGATTAGAAGAAGCGGACAGGAGATCATTGATGTAAATGAGAAAGAGTATCGGCAAAAAAATAGAGCCCTGGGGAATACCGGCCCTAATGCGGTGAACATTTTATTTGAATTAGATTAGTTTTCAAAGCCTCCATTATGACCAAGATTGAAAGGTCAGAAAGGTAGCGAGTAGTCAAATCAATGTATTATCTACCAAGTCATATCCTGATTTTTTTAAAAAGCTCGGCCATCAGACCGATGGGTCTAGCAGCTCTGTGATTCTTTAGTTTGAATAGTCTTTCTGTAGTCTGTTTAAAAGATGCAATAAGGTTTTCAAAACCAATACAGTTTCATTCAAGGTTTAGGCGAATCGAATGCACTGGAGATAGTAGCCAGGAAAGAATGTATTGGATTAAATAAAGCCGACAGTAGATTATTGATGTAAATGAGAAAGAGTATCGGCAAAAAAATAGAGCCCTGGGGAACACAGGCCCTAATGCGGTGAACATTTTATTTGAATTAGATTAGTTTTCAAAGCCTCCATTATGACCAAGATTGAAAGGTCAGAAAGGTAGCGAGTAGTCAAATCAATGTATTATCTACCAAGTCATATCCTGATTTTTTTAAAAAGCTCGGCCATCAGACCGATGGGTCTAGCAGCTCTGTGATTCTTTAGTTTGAATAGTCTTTCTGTAGTCTGTTTAAAAGATGCAATAAGGTTTTCAAAACCAATACAGTTTCATTCAAGGTTTAGGCGAATCGAATGCACTGGAGATAGTAGCCAGGAAAGAATGTATTGGATTAAATAAAGCCGACAGTAGATTATTGATGTAAATGAGAAAGAGTATCGGCAAAAAAATAGAGCCCTGGGGAACACAGGCCCTAATGCGGTGAACATTATATTTGAATTAGATTAGCTTTCAAAGCCTCCATTATGACCAAGATTGAATGGTCAGAAAGGTAGCTACTAGTCCAATCAATGTATTCCCTCTACTAAGTCATCTCCTGAAGTTTCAAAAAGCTCGGCCGTCAGACCGATAGGTTTAGCAGCTTTTTGATTCTCTAGTTTGAAATCTTGATCTTGCAGATGGAAACGTTGGCTATCATCTTATTGGTGGAAAGGTTAGTTCTGTCTTACAGTGGAATGTTGATGTTTAATCGCTCCAATAATAGTCTGCCGATGTTGTCTTTCTTTGTTCTGGTCGCTGCATGAGATTCCACTGTGAGGATTCTTTCGTTATCTAGACAGGTTTCTGTTTGGTCTATGTGACGTTGATCCATAAACGCTTTCGCACAGCCAACGTAGTAAATGTTCACAGTTTTAATTTTTTTTTTTTGACCGGCCCGTTCCATTTCAGTTCCTTGATGGCAGTAATGTCAACTTTATATCTTATTATGGCCTCGTCTAATCGTTCGGCTGAACATTGTGTGAACGCTGGGCCTGGCCCGTACATCCAGTTATACTGATACATCTTCAATAGAATATATTGTGGATGGGCGTTGATTTGCATTTCAGAATCGCATTTGTGTCCATCTACGTACACACGGTCCAGTAGAGCCTTCTCGAGAGGTATTCACATTTATCTAAATGACAGTTTCTGTTGACAGTGTAAATCCGGTAGACGTTTTCTTTAAAACGGTTTGCAAATTTGTCATTTATAAACCCAAATATTATCCGAAACTGTACGCACGTTTTTTAGCACACTCATCACTCACTAGCTACCCCCAACCAGGGATAGGTCATTTGAGTATTGAGTAAGAGCTTTGCCGCACTTTCCATCTTCCTAATTATTGCAGGAGCTCTGTCTCTCCACATCACTATAATCCACAGGCATTTAAAACACAAGCACATAGACATCTCCTCTATTCTCCTTCCTTTCCTTAACGCCCACGCCATACCAAGCGTTTAGTCGACTAAAAAAAATTGCAGAGTTTTCCATGCAGAAATTATGGCCATTAAAGACGTCCTATCTTGGCTGAAAACAAACGTTATATCCTCTAATGATATCCGCATCTGCTTTCATAGTCAAGCTGCGCTAAATTCCCTGGAATCATTCTCTATTGACTCTATTGTAGCTCCAAACTGCCGATCATCACTTAAGGAGATGGCGAAGCAGTTCAATATTCGGCTGCGTTAGTTGACGAGGCATAGAGACATTTAGGGGACTTGTAAGGCTGATAAGCTCGCCAAACATGAAACTAGACTGCCTATTTTACCTGAAAATAGGCATGCCAGTCGCTACATGCAAACTCATATTAAAGTTGGATGCTACCACGAGAACTAACCTTAGGTGGCCAACAGGAACAACTTGTTTAGCGAATCTAAACCGATGTGGGACAAGCTGGATCCGAAAAACTCCAAGTGTTTGAACAGATTGCACATCGGTGCTACAATAGGTGTCATTACTGGGCACTGTCTTGGTATATTGCGAATGACTTCTGCAGAAGCTGCATGGACGAGGAGGAGGAGGAAACAATTCTTTACTTTTAACGCACATGTTCAGCTATTTGCCAAAATCGTAAGCTCCCTTTAGGAGCCTTCTCTTTTTTTTTTTAAACTGACTTCAATTATTTGTCAAATACTGACTATAGAAGTCTACTACGCTTCATACGAAACTCGAACTGGTTCAACGAGTAGAGGGAAAGTTTTTTTTCTCGATCAATGTGGAAACATAATGGACCATTACTGGTATTAGTGTATCGGTTTTCTGCCAACAGCCAACCTTTAACTAACCTATGGAATATGCATAAATAGCCAAAATATTTAGCTGGAACTGTAGACGCCATCGTTAACTCTATCTGAGAATTTCTCCATCGTCTTATGTTGGGAGTGGTACACTCCTTTGATGTAGCGTAATTGGTTCCGATTTGCAACTCCACTTCGGCTTGTCGACGATGGGAGGATCTTCGAAAGACACAAAGCTGTGATCTTGATAAATTTGTAGCACTTGCGTATGCCCCTCCGCTGCGAGAAGCGGAGTAAGCCTTCTCTTAAGTTAAGGTAAAGAGTAAGTCCTTTTACGAAACTCATGAATAGCTGTGGGCCTAAAACTCAACGCAGTGGAAACCCCTAGCTATAAAAGAAGGAACTCATGGGAATTGATATTCCCATGAGAAGACAAACACTATTATTACAGCAGCTCCAAAACCATCTTTGCTTATGTTCTTTGCTAGTCTCAACCTTCAAACTTCAGGAGACTTTTAGCCAGGCATTTTGGAGTATGGACTGATTTTGCCTATCTTTTTCATGGTAATAAAGGGTGTTTTTTTGGGAGGTTTGTTTTTCCGATAGATGTCGTTTTATTTTATGACAGTTGTTTTGACAGCTCAAAGTGGCATTTCTACTCAGTATTGTTTGGCAAATCATTATGAAAAAAAAAAAAAAAAAAAAAAAAAAAAAAAAACACGTTATATCTAACGGGTGTTTTTTTAAGAGGTTGCCGATTTTTTTTTTGAATAAAACACATATAAAATTATGAAATGACCAAAATTTTTTTTATTTTTTTTTTGGTAGACAATTTTTTGGCATTTAACATTTAAACACAATTTCTGGCATATGGCTACCACGACTATTTTTCACAAATGTCATTTTTTTTTTTTTTTTTTTTTTTTTTTTCATAATGATTTGCCAAACAATACTGAGTAGAAATGCCACTTTGAGCTGTCAAAACAACTGTCATAAAATAAAACGACATCTATCGGAAAAACAAACCTCCCAAAAAAACACCCGTTATAATAAACTTTTAATATTAATCCACTCAAACGCTGATCAAACACAAGAACTTTGAGTAACTTTCATCATCATTTTTGGCTTTACAACTGGGACCGGTCCTGTGTTACTCTAGGCGTAGCATAAATTAGATAATGCCACTTAAGTGACTTATGAAACTTAATCGCAAATTATTCAAAACGACCTAGAAGATACATTATTGATTGTGTCTGATTGCTGTAGCGAATAATTCTATTTACCTTGAAGCATAGCAGCTTCAGAGAAGTGACATCCTAAGTTTTCTTCTCTGGTTTTTCATCCTTCCTCCTCTTTTCTCCTTCTTCCAAAGACCACCTTCCTCATCTATCCATCAGTGTATAAAGTCAAACTGATATATTCTTGAGGAATATCATATTACCCCATTAAGCGCAGTTATACTCACTGCTCCAGCCAGACCTTTTCATTACACGGGATGATTTAACAAAAGAACATTTGATGCTTCTTCGCAGGGAGTATGCGAATAGAGAAAAATATGCGCGAAGTAAAACTTTTAACGGGAAATTACACACAGGACTCATCAGTGCGTTCAGAGTGTATATAGTGGCAGGTACGAAAAAGATAGAGATGCAAATGATAACGACTCATCACTACTAGCAGAACATTAAAAAAAGAAATAAAAAGACTCACAAGCGAATAACAAACTATTCCTGTTCGTAGTGGAAGTAGTATAAGTAGTAGTAGGTAGTAGAAGCAGTGGAAAGAAACAGTTGAAAGGATTTATTTTTATTATCCTCACAAAGGGGATGCCCAGACAGAGTTACTCCTGTCACATTTCACGGTAGTGCATAACTCAAAGTTACACCTTTTTTAGAGCTGATGCAACTGGAAATGGAGACGGAAAGCGTCTTAAAAACAAAGCGGCATTTTTATTGTAAATAGAAGGACATCACAATCGTCCATCTTTACGAGAGAAAAGAATAATGTGAATTCACTGAAATTAACGGATGAAGACATCCATTGCACAGTAGACTCCTGAATGGGAAATTTAAGTTCTTAATAAAAGTTACGTTCCCCTTGGCACTGTACAATGAGTAAGAAAATGTTTGATGTGCACTTCGTGAAGTATATGTATGTGCCATTCTCCATGATAAATGCATGAAAAAGCTTAGTGTTATTTGTGAAGGCTTGATGTTAAGTTAATGAGAAGTCATAACGTAGAAGATCTCTTTCTCTAAGTAAATTTCAACATACATTATGGCTCTACAAAATTTGGCATCTCCGCATCAATATGTCATACCTGGGCTTCCCTTTGTCATACCGCAAATTACTTCAAGAGAATATTCCTCTTTCCTTACTTCATTGTAGATCTTTTTATAACATTCCGTCCGAAAACGTCGTCCTCCAAACAATGGACCAACAATTCAAATTAAGACTCTCCTTGTGAACGTGGCTCGTGGCTCGTGGTTTTTGCTAAACGCTCAAGGCTCGTAAGTACTGGAAAAACAACAAATTGCCTTACAGATCAGCAGCTTGAATGGTATAGGTAGTAAGTCTCTGGAATTGAGCAGACTTGACAGACTGCAGAAGGCTTCGTTGTCTTTATCAAACCTGCAGTGAACACGAGACACGATTGGATTGAACTTTATAAGCATTTTGTGTAATGAGATTTGAAAGAAGAGAGAATTTCTAAACGCCTTGTATGAAGCCACATTGGCCTTAAGTGTACCTTTCAAAGGTGTTCCTCTATATACATATAAAGGGTCCGCCATCTAAAGTTTTTTTTTTCAACTAGTGCTTATTTCGTGAATGGTAACACTTAGCTCATGTCTGATTTGACAGATAGATTAGTTGTATCCTACGAATATGGTTGTGTATACGCTTGAACAACGCCGGGAAATATTGCGACATTACTTTGAAAATCATGGTAATGTTGCAGAATGTGTGCGAAAATTGCGTATGGATTTTGGAAGAAGAGAAGTACCGTCAGCTCCGTATGTTCGTTATCTTGTGAAAAAAGTGAAAGAAACTGGCATCCTCATCGATAAACCAAAGCGTGAAAAGCCAAAAACAATGCGTACACCCGAGAATATTGATGCTGTGGCAGAAAGTGTGCGTGAAGCGCCATCAACATCAATTCACCGTCGTTTTCAACAATTGAACTTTTCGGAGACATCATTGAGACGAATTTTTCATAAAGACCTTGGTATGACGCCATACAAAGTCCAATTGGTTCAGGAGTTGAAGCCAACTGACCATCCAATGCGTTTTCGCTTCGCTGAGTGGGCCTGCGATCGACTTACAGAAGATGCCGATTTTGCCAAAAAAATCATCATTTCGGATGAAGCTCATTTTGATCTTGGCGGGTATGTAAACAAGCAAAATTGTCGCATTTGGGGCACAGAAAACCCGCACGCATACATTGAAAAGCCGGTACACCCAAAACGAGTCACTGTTTGGTGCGGATTTTGGTCCAGAGGCATAATTGGGCCATTTTTCTTCGAAAATGAGCAAGCAGTGGCCGTTACAGTCAATGGCGATCGTTATCGGGCCATGTTGAACGAATTTTTGTTCACAAAAATTGAAGAGGAGGACATTGGCAACATTTGGTTTCAACAGGACGGCGCTACGTGCGACACAGCCGAAGCTACACTCGACGTTTTGCGCCCTGTTTTTGAAGATCGCATTATCAGCCGCAGAGCTGATGTCGTTTGGCCATCTCGGAGCTGCGATTTGACACCGTTGGACTATTATTTGTAGGGTGCCCTAAAAGATAAGTGTTACGCCGACAAGCCAGAGACAATTGACGCTTTAAAGGACAATATTCGTGAAGCCATTGGTGAAATACAGCTGCACACAATCGATAATGTGCTTAAAAATTGGACCGATCGTGTAGGCTACTGCATGGCCAGCCGAGGCAGCCATTTGAATGAAATTATTTCCCATTGTTAACCGGAAGGATTTTACTTTCAAATAAAAAAAGAAATTTGAGAAAATATTCAGCAGTTTTTTTTATAGCATTTTCAAAAAAAAAAAGTTATTTGGCGGACTCTTTAGATACTCGTAAGATAGTGGGTTGTAAATGCGAATACACCATTTGGAACTATAAATACGTGCATGGTTGTTAAAGCCCACAAAGCCTGCTATAGTCTGTCAAGACACTTCAAATTCGGGAATTCAAAAATATAAAATTCAAACTGCTTACGTTTAAGACCATGGTCATACCAGTACTAACATTATGGCAAAAATAATTTTACTTTCTCTTCTAATTGAATGGGGAAAGCTGGTTTGTCACTGGCTAGAGTTGTTGTACCAAGTTCCGAACTGGAAGGCGACGCTGATGTTAAGTAGCCTATTATCGTGCATATGTGGGTTGATGAACGTGCCTGGCGAAGTACAATACAAAACGTTTTTAAAATGTTCTGTCCAGCGGGTTAATTGTTGTTCCTCCATAAGGATCAAAGAGCCGTCTATTGCCTTAACGCGGTAGTTGATGTGGTGTTTCTTGTTGGCGAGCTTAGGAGCAAGTTGGTAGACTGTGCTCTATTGTCGACTATCAGCGGCTTGTTGCTTGCTTGTGTAGCGATGACGCTTAGCCATGCTTGCTTGTCGTTCCTAGCTAAACAGCCAACTTGCCGGTCAAGATACCTATACTTCCGTGCTAATGCGCTTCGCACGGCACCCGAGGCCGCGTTCAACTCTACTTTGATGGACTGGCGGTCACGAATGGTGTTCCATGTGCTATCTGATTGCCATTCTTTTCTAGTTTTGTCGGGATAACCTAAAATGGTTGAGGCTGCTTCCTTACGCATTTACTGTTTTCTCTCATTAAGACTATAGAGTTTTGGGGCTGTATCTCGGAAAGAGACTGCTGTACACGGGATACATATTGCAGTTTCACATCTGGGTCTTTCAGTGCTGCTACAGCTGGCTTTCTCGTTGTTTGACTTCGTTTGGATGAGTAGACCGCGAGCTTCAATCGCACACTGCCAACCACAAGGTGATGGTCGCTGTAGACATCGGCTGCTCATCGGATTCTAACGTCCAGCAACGATGATCGCCACTTGCGGCCTATAGCGATAAGATCAATCTGGTTGTTGTACATGTGATCAGGAGAGGTCCAGGTGGCTTTTTTGGATGTTTTTGTGGGGAAAAATTATGCCTCCAATGATTAGGCTGCGATCAGAACATAGATCAGCAAAACTTTCACCACTGTCATTCATAGAACCAATCCCATGAGAAGTTCCCAATCACTGTTGTCGCTGCCTACCTTTACCATCAAAATAACAATGTCACTCTTCCGTAGTTTTTTGGTCTAATGATTTATTTAGACGCAAGTAAAACGAGTCTTTTTCTAAAGAGGTGGATTGTTCCGTTGATGCGTAACTTGAACAAACACGACCTGTCGAACGAACAGCAGATTTAAATCTTGCAATAGTAATTCTATCGGATGTTGCTTGCCAGTCCTGTTACGATCTTCTCGCAGCTTTAGAGAGAAGCATGGTGTTCTCCTGCAGGCTTACCTGAAAAAAATAAAAACTCGCCGGCAGACGTTCGTTTTTCCCCTACTCCAGGTCTACTCCAGGCCATCTCACTAAGACCAAGAATATCTAGGTGGTATTTATGAAATTCTTTTGTTAGTTGTGCAAGCGTTGTTGTCCTGACGAGCGTGCGAATGTTCCAATTCCCAAAACGTGTCCTTTTCCTTGGGCCAAAGGTCATTGCTGATAAATTCGATATGTATCCGAGGCTTGTATTAGTTTCAAGAATCAATTAATATTCAGTTGAGTGGTGATTGGCCAACCGCAACCTAGGTCAACATGAAGCGCCGCCGACCATGGCAAGTCCACTTCTTATATAGCCCCAACCCAAGCTAATACAAATCGGATTGGTTACCGAAATCGTTCACTTTATTTAGCCGAGTTTCTAGTGACGCGACGTGGACGCATAAGATATGAGTTTTGATGCGAGAGGCTTTGGACATGCCTTTCTATAATCGCGTCATCATCATCGTTTGTTACAGCTTTTTAGTATAGGCCCCTGAAATATAAAAAGCACCCGGTACTTAATAATATGACAAAGGCGACAGAAACTCCCAAGCACTGAATAGAGTTTGTTTGTTTGTCGCCATAACTTGTGATCAGTTTTAACCCAATTCCTAAAGCCGGATTTTATTCAAACTTTGCACAGGCGTGTATCTTTCTCAAAATTCTTCAAAATTAACCCGATTTTATTCAAGCTTTGCCAACTTTTGTGTTTTTTGTTTGTTTATTATTCCTTAACTAGGAATACCACATTTGTCCAGGTCCTCTTGTCCATATTCTTTTATACCCGGATCACAACCACGTCATCCTCATGCATCATATGTGTTTGCTTCTCATAAATGCAAACATATTTTAGGATAAAGGACATTAGATTTGCCATTGTGCTGTTGAAAGGAACCACGTTTATCTACAATAAATGAAAATATCCATGAACGTCTTTCTCTTGTACCAAACATATAGGCTACATGAATGCAATTTAGGAACATTCGTTGTGTATATCGCTGCTGGTACAAGAGAAAAATAAAAGCAAACTCGAGTAACACACACACACACACAGACAGACATAAATCCATAAATAAGAAAAATGAAAATCCCCTCTATTCACTCAATTCTTATGGGCGCCTCATGTGCATTTGAGCAAAGAAACTTTTTTATCAAGACCTACCTACTATTCTTGCTATTAGTTGGAGTCCCATCTGTGGACCGATATTCTTGGCGCTTTGTTCAATATTTGTCAGATTGTAATTTTGTGGCTTTTCAAATTGCAAAAAAATCATTAACGTAAGAAATTGACATTTCAAAAACGCACTCATAATGAAGTTCTCTTTCGTTTGCATTTTTTTTTTAAATTCTCGTACATACTTTCAACTTTCTTTTCTGTTTTTTCTTTATCTTGCAGCGTTCATCATCGAATGAAAGCCAACTTACCCTGGACGCCGTTCAGTTGGCAACATCCGGCAAATATAGCTGTGAAGTATCAGCGGATGCACCGTCGTTTCACACATTGATCGCAGCTGGCGAGCTGGATGTGGTTGGTGAGTACACACGTACGAATGCATACACCTTAAGTAAGAGCTCATCTCCATACAAATGTATCCTGTTTTGTTTTTAGTTGCTTTGGAAATCCCCAAAATGCCTCTCAGATATATGCAGTTTTTAATCTAAGTACATAGTCGCTCGTCGGTGGTGATCGACGATACAACAACTGTTTTTGTTATCATTCCGCTATCGTTGATTTAAGTCGACTGAGCAGGACACAAAAACCCCACGTCCAGACTCAATGTTGTGTGCCAAAATTGTGATTTCATTTTTTTTTTTGTTTCATTTACTATTTCCTTACGCCACGCTACTATCGCGCCAAAGGACACCGTCAGGCACATAAAGATGTGTCCAGTCGGCAAGGCACCAACATGAAACTGAGATATCTCCAATGTGACCAGTGTTCTGTGTGAAATTTTATACTGTCGTTGTCAACGTCACAGTTGCTATCCACATTCGATATCCTGGTGTTGTATGGCGCGTTAATGCAATTCCTGTTTACTATTCCATAAGTATCACGACATAATGGTTGTTGTTATATTTTTTTTTTTTTGCTTTGATACACTCGTCCTTACTCACAGCTAGAAGCAGAATGTCCAATTTCTATACCTCAGTCTGGCGCCACAGGCAAGACGACGTCTACGAGTAGAGCGGGAAAAGTTGATGATGCTTTTGTGAAGCTGGACAGAACTTTAAAACTTTATTCTTTTCCAAAAACGAGAGGGCAGAAAAAATGAGAGTGTTGTCGCAACGGGTGACGGGTGAAGAATTGCGTGCTTCCCCTGAAGTCACACAGCAGGACTGATGTCCATCAGCTCTGTTTTGTCCTTTATTCTCTGCCAGCGAATTTAAACTCAATTCGTTACTTATTGTGATGTGTGATACTGAGCCAATTTTTTGTTCTCAAATTTTTTTTCTACTTGCTAGTACAGGGTGACTTTGTATAGTTTGTTTAATTTGCAATCAAATCAATTGGAATGTCCTTATTGAGAATTTAAAATCTACGCCAATGGAAATTCCATTTAGACAAGTCACCCTATTCGACGGACACTTCTTTTACATTATGGTCGCACTATCTGGTTCAGTTTTGTTCATGCACTTTGGTGTACGTTAACAGGAAAATGATTGTCTCACGACAAGGAAAGCTGTCATTCGATGTCCTCATCGTCGTCACATCGGGAACGGAGCGTTAAATGGATTTTTTCTTTGGCTCACACATGGGTGATGCTTAAAGAGGAACCGTTGAGAGCTGTAAATATATATAAAGTAAAAAAATATGAGTTTTAAAAAAAATTATTTTATTGAAGCATAACTAGCTACTAGTGGTAGAGCTGTAGCAACTAGAACTGTTATAAAATAAATGAATAAATTGCTGAAATGTTTTTAATTGAAATCTGGAATATTTGAGGCTTAAAAAATCACATAATTTAAAAGAACCCTGCTAAACATTTGAGGTTTATGACAATATTAACAGAACTCACTTAATACCCTCTCCAACCCCACCAAGACCACCTCTAAACCACCACAAGACTCTCATTACACTACCCTCAAGACCACGTTAGTACCCCCTCAAAGACCACATTACGAATACCGTCAATATTTCCTCAAGATTCCTTTCAAACCCTCCTTCAGATTCCCTTAAAACCCCCACCAAACACTGTCAAGACACCACTTCAGAAGAAAGTGAACCCCTCAAGACCCCAATCATGAGTACCTCAAAAAACCCCTCAATATCCCCCAAAGACTCCACTCACGACCCTCTCAGAACCCACTCAAGCCCTCCTCAAGACCACCTAAATACTCCACTAAGGAGCAGTCAAGACCCTCCTTAAGATCAACTTAAGAGTCTCTTAAAAAAACCAATAAAATCCCTTCAATATGTCCCTCAAAAACTTCCTTAAAACCCCATCAAAATCCTCTCTCACTTATAACCCCCTAGAAACCTTCTTAAGACCCTCTCAAGATACCTTCAACCCCTCCTCAGAACCCCTCAAGACCCCCTCGAGACCATTTCAAGATCCTCCCCTAGACCCACCAAAGCCCCCCTAAAATCTCAAAATATTCTTAAAGCCTTCTCGAATCCAAACTTAAAACTTAAAACAAACCCAATAACCCCTCAAGAAAAGCCCGAGACCCTCTCAAGACTCTCGTCAAGACCTCCTTAAAGCGGCTCACCTTGTTTTGGTATGGGCTGGACAAAATCTGTTTGCCAACTTCTCCGGAATAATGAAGAAGAACAGGATAAATGGAAAAGCTTACGCAGTGGTAATTCAGAACTAATTGGGGGGGGGGGGATAGTTCAAAACTCTATCAAATGCACAGGTACGAATGCAAAGCTGTCCCATAGAGTGTTCAATACTCGAAGATGCAAGTGGCTGCAATGCAAAATCTGGAAGTGTGGATCTAGCTGCAAAATGCGCGCGGCAAACAGATTGGCCCCAACCCGACCGAAGATGTGCCAGGGTTGTCCGGGTTTCCCTGGGCAGCGACTTTTCGCTGCTATTTATAGCGGGGGATGTGTACCAAGAACCCTGTTAACCTTGCTTGTCCTTAGAGCTGACCAAAGGAATGTCATTATAAATGAGCGTTAGAATCGACGAAGAGGTTGTATTATGATTTCTTTTCACGAATGACAAAAATTTGTACCGATTGGCCTGATTGGTAATGGCACTAAGTTACAACCAGATAGGGTTAATTCCGAGTTTTCTGAATTGTCAATTACGTGTTGTTTGCTCAGTGTCAGAACTCATGTCACTCTCACGTATGTGGCTGAGATCCACTCTGAAATCACATATAACTACAAGAACATATACACAAAAATAAAGCTACCCCTTCTTTTAACCGAACTGAGAAGTGAATGTCCGATGTAAAGGAAATAATTCAAAATATGCTCCTAAGGGTATACTTTGTTGAAATGCGAATTTTTATGCGGTCATGGAAACATACACATGTGTGCAAAGTTATAGGGTTTTAGGAAGTGAAAACCTATAACTGAGGTATTCTGGATCTGTACTGCTCAGTTTACATAGAATTCCGGTGGACAATTTTAAAGTGTGATGATAATTAGTAATGGATAATAGCTGCCCGCAAAGAAATTGGCAACAGAAATTAGACAACATTATGATGATTTGATGTGAAATAGCTTCGCCGTGATCAGAACTACACTCGAATGATATATTTTCCTTATATAGCATTTGACAAATTTTGGGAAATGTAATTTACGACGATATTTCATTAAAAAATCGATACAAGGCTATTCAAGATGGTTGTAATGGCAAGTACCGAAAGTTAGTTGTAGAAGCAAAGAAAAGCAAAAAGAAAAACCCCAAAGGACGAGTACTTAAGTTCTACTTAAGTCTTAACCATGCGATAGTCACTCGTAATTGTGGACAGAGATTTCACATCCGATATCGAGTGTCAGTTGAATTGTTATGTAGTCCTTGTTGATTTAAGTCTTGCAACGTTTTCATTGCTTCCTCTGCTATGCTACCTTCGGTATGATTACCATTATTAGCATTTGATTATTATTTCGAAAATGACAATGCCAACTTGTTAAGCAAATCAATAAGATATCCGCATCATAACAGAGAAACTGAGCACGTTTCGGCTTACATGTTTCGTTATACCATTAACAGGGAATGCTTCCGGTTCTGTGGTTATGTGGTTAGACATTAGGATATATTTTGAACTAAAGAGTTGTCATGTTGTCTGTTAACTAATTCACAATGATCTTGTGTTGTGTCGCTCAGCATTCTAAGCTTCTCTCCCAATTCTCTGACCTGTCTCTGTTGTGTTTCATTAGTAATGGAAATCTGATGGTCATGAGACCATCAAGTCTAATATTTGTCAGAAGTTGGTTGAGACATGAATCTTAAGGATGTAATTGTAATCAGATTTCGTATGGTAGACTAGTAGACGGCAATAGATTTGTCCTGGCTACGTTTTGATTGATTATTTAGTTCATATTTAAATCGAGCGTAAATGGCAAAAATAATGTTCTCATCCTATCATGAATTATAAATTGAAATATCTTAGAATTGATTTAGTTATTCAAAAACCACATAGTGTGGCCAGAGGAATAAATCCTTGCACAATTTAAAAGTCCATCAAAAACGGAATCTTACATCAAATTCGTATAATTATGTGAGTTTGTCTTGTATTATGTCAATTTCAAGAAACAATTACTTCCATTGTCCATTGTCCAAACCAAATCAATAATTTATCATCATCCTCCACCCATAAACTGGGGAGGAAAAAATTTAATATTTAAGACAAATTGTTATTTAAAGTCATTGGCATGTGGAAGGAGAAAAATAAAGACATAGCAATCAAACCAAAATATAGTCAAGAAACTATTTAAAGTTTAAAAAATGAAAATGCAGAGGAAAATCGCAACGTTGCATTGCACTATCCAACATTGGAAGCACAAGTATAAATCCTAGAATTATTATCTATTAATCCGTAATTCAATTTGAGCGAAAATGGATTATAAATGCTCGTTTGCACAGATGCACCCAATTACCTAAACCCCAACTGAACCCGGCCGCAAGCCAGAAAGGTAATAAATTACGAAATTATCTTGAAATTAAGATGTATGAGCGGTACGCACTTGTGGCGCCTTTATACCTCTAATCCCATTCGGATACGACAAGTTCAGTTTAATGGGACAGGAATAATATCCTTCGTTCGTTTCCTTAAGAATTTTATCGACATACAGATACTCTCTGCACTAAGTGGACATGTGCTACTCGAGAGTCAACTGACACGAAACAGTCCGCAAAACCAGTCCCTCTCCCATGTGTTCGTGTTGGTCCAAGAGTTAAGTGCATAGGAGAACTTCATACCAACACACGGCATGAAGGACGAAGATAATTTTCTCAGGTGAAATTATTTATAATGGTTGTTGGATATGGGAGGGGATGAAGGAAGGATAAAATAACTACCTATTTTTTCATTGCACTGATGGCAGGACATCATAAAGAACATCCTTTGGCGACACAAGGTCCTCGGAATGTTCAGGGATATTAAAACATTTTGTTAATTTCGATGGCCAGCAATTTTGTACACGCCATAAAAATTGCGCAATGACCAAGTAAATGACATTCTCCACAGTTATCCTGTGAATTGGTGACAGCAGAAAAGTTTACTGCTTATTAAATTCCAGAGAGTACAGTGGAATTATAAGCATTATTCCAGCAGTATCATTGTGATGATGCAACTGAAAGAAGTAATTAGAAAGTTCAGAGGATAACAAATGCGATGGACTCCTGAGTAGAAAGAAAATCTTAATAAATACACGAGAAATTAAATATAAAATGCCGAGTTTAATATCCAAAGAGAAGATAAAGTTTTTATTGAGAAGGAATCATTTCACTTGAAGTTTGTTGAGTTAGTTTTTGAGTTCATGTGTTTTTTTTTTTATCATACACTCATTGCCAAGGCAGAACTCCCTGAATAACTTGCGCCAAGGCCTTATTAATATTAAAAACAAAATTGAAAAATCGAAGGAATGTAATTAACAATATATCACATTCCTCACGTTCGTAACTGGTTTCAATTGTTGTTCTCTCCTAAGCAATGACTCGCTCTATTTGAAATTTCCTAAATACGTTCAGTCCAGGAAAGGTCATTTGAAACTTTCAAACTTTTTTTGAAAACCCTAGTCCAAGTGACTGACACCGCGACCTAAAAGATCTATTGTATCAATAGGGCATTAATTATCTAATAGACATATAGCTTTCCTGATAAAAGATAGATTGTCCTTAGTAGCAGAGCTTTTCAACTCCGCTGTTGAGCATATTTCCTTATGGAATATGCGTTTCCTTAACCAAATAAGTGCTGGGCAATCGCAGAGAACATGTTCGGATGACTCCTCATCCTCCGCACAGAACCTACATTCTGTCACAGAGCCCACACCAATTTTGCTAAGATGATATCTCAGGCCAAAGTGGCCAGTTAGATAACCCACTATCTTCCTAATGCTACCTTTATCTAAATGCAGGATTTCTTTATATGAATAGGGTCTGATCAGTTGTTTGGATTGCCTTAGCCCCGGGGTATTTTCCCATTAAGCCAGGCGAAGTTTGCCCTCCCAACCGTTTATCAGTTTTGTGGCGGCACACCAGTTGACGCTACAAAAGGGTTCAGGTCCTATGAATGCAGTTTCCGAACCAGCCCTAGCCAGTTTATCGGCGGCTTCGTTGCCTGCAATACTTCGATGACCTGGTACCCAACCGAGCTTAACCCTGTTGTGTCTGGCCAGAGCTTGCAATGCATCGTAGCAGCTTTTAACTGTTAATGAGTCCATTGGCTTGGATGACAGAGCTTTGAGTGCTGCCTGGCTATCTGAATAGATATATATTTTCGCGCCCTTAAAGCCTTTACTAAGGTTTAACCTAGCGCAGATCTCTAAGGCATGAAGTTCAGCCGGGAAGACTTACTCCCATTGGTATCGAGACCTTTGTGTTAGGTCCGAAGACACCAGCACCAACCCCAGCTTTCATCTTTGATCTATCAGTTAACCAAACCAGACCATTAGCGTCTAGTGTCGGAGCACCATTAGACCAGCTTGCACGGTCTGAGATCTCTACCTCAAATAACCTTCTGAAACAGTACTCCCTGACCATCACGTCTGGTATTGTGCAGAACATGTCTCTTTTGGGAATTGAGTTGAGAATTCCCAGGTGTCCCACAAGGTCGCCTGGTTTATACTTATATTCTAGTTGCAGCTAAATATTCCCCTATTAGATCAGCTCCAATCAAGAATGACTTGAATGTTTGAAAGAATAACCGTATTTGTTATATCTCGCGAACCGCAATCAAGCGAGAATTGCATTCTTTTTCACTAACAAACTCAATGGAAGCCGATAACATTGTATTATCAGCAAATGAAGATTGTATAACAGGTTGTAGAAAACAGCAGGTCATTGATATATATCAAGAAGAGCGTAGGCGACAAGAGTGACCCATGTGGCACACCAGCATAGATACCATGTGAAGCTGAAGAGATACCGTTCAATACCACTTTTATTTACTCCACCATAGCTTTGCTCCTAGCATTTAAAATTAGAATTCTAGATATGCGATGTTTACTATACTCATCTTTCAATTGAGCCGCCAATTAAAATATGGGACCAAAAATAGAAGAAGATACAACGACCAACTATACAAGCTATACAGCTAAACGCCAACTCATATTCTGTGAAAGTTTCAGCTCAATCAGCTGTCTAGTTTTTGAGTTTTAGTGTCGTATTAGAAACCAACAGACATTCATTTATATATACATTATATATATATATATATATATATATATATAGATTATAGTACATACAAATCAGCGCAGCACAGAGCACACATTCATTATAATGCGCGACCGCTTTTTCGTCAACTTTAGTAGTTTACTTATAAAATTGGTCATCACAAATGGCCCTTTTACTTAAACGGAACAATATATAGTCTATGTTTACCATGAAAGTCCGTTCTAAATACTGGTGAATGAGCTTTTGAAATCGGTCCAGTAGTTCCGAAGATTACCTCCTACACACAAACTAACATTACCTTTTTATAATATTAGTATAGATGATTCACTATTGTAGATGTAACGCAATCTTTAAGTTATTCTTTCATCATTCTTAAGGAATAATGTGCATATTAAAAAACCCGTCCAAGCTGCTTTAGTATTTGGCACCAACCGTATCATTTTGCATTCCTAACTGATATAAATTCTGCAGAGTTGGCGGTAATAATCGAATGAACTTATGTAAATGCATGCTCCCGGTACTTGGGATTCCCGGCATCTCATATTTATCTGTATGGTGTCAAGTCCTTATACGGGGAATCAGACGGGCCGTATCCTTTATTAATAAGGACATGCGGAGCTATCTTCCTTCATCTGTTAAAAACTTCTGCGATCATTAAATTAGGAACTTAGCATAGACATTGCCTGTGGGTTACTATTTTGAAATAACTTCAAGGCTGGTCTACAAGTCTTAAGCGTGTACATTTGTACAGCCACGTATTCAGCTTTTCGAACCTGATCTTATGAAGCTTGTGAGGCAAAAAGTATATTACATAACCAACTAGGAAAGTGGACGATACGCCCCTTTCAGCAAGTAATATACTCTTTTTTTCATACAACCAAAACAATTGTTCTGCTAAACTGCTCATGCGCAATGCAAAACTACTGTGGGAATATGTGTTCGCTGTGACTGCAGTAAATAGCAAACACATTTTCTATGTTAACTCACTAGTATGTATAACGGCTACTTTCGAAGCTAGGTTAAAGTATATGAAACAGTCACTTTCATCTATGGTTGTGTGAAATAGTATATTACATAACGAGTGAGGAAAGTGGAGTTTATCGTGCGAGTTAGAAGCTTGAAGAACGAGGCTGTAGCCGAGTGCGGCAATCTAACGAGCACGATGAGAACTTTTCTGCGAGTAATGTACGTTGGTTTTCCTGATAAACCGCAATGCAAAATTACTCTGGGAATGTGTGTTCGCTGTGACTGCAGTAAATAACAAAAGTATTTTCTATGTTAACTCACTAGTATATATAACGGCTACTTCCGAAGCTAGGTAATAGTATATGAAACAGTCACTTTCGTCTATGGTCGTATGAAAAAGTATTAACTATATGAGCCGTGCTGTAGTTCTCGTACATCCCATAAAACTTATAATTAAGTCTGATTGAGGTCAATAAAATAGGAAAGCTTCAGATGTGCATATATATAGAGCGTATATGTAGACTTTGCCTAAAAATAAAGCATAGCTTTGCAAACGGGTTTCCAACCGACAGCCCACGCCAAATTATTGATTCGACTGATATATGATATGGATATGGTTGAACAATACTCACATCCCAATCAGGTTCAATTATTGCTCAGGAACTAAACTTCCTTTGTTCAAATTTTTGGTTCCGCACTAATTGCCTAAGACAAACTTAGTAAGCACACAATTCACGCTCTACCGATTACCGGTCAAAAGTGGGTTGGCCATGTTATTGATAACAATGAATGTTTACACTTACAACGGCTAGCCAAGGGAGCATACACGTTCGAGCTACAGCTGAAGTTTAGATCTTTGAGTTTATGGGATTTCGTTCTAAATTGCAAATATTTACAAAGGTTTATCGCTTTTGTTTCCCAATTTTCATTAAACTCCAATAAGCATTTTCACTTGCTCTTCAATCTCTGCAAGTCACAGACTAACAAGCACTAAAATAACTACAGTAAGCCAATACTCTGTAACACTAAAATGTAGTTCGACGCGTCCGCTTCTCGATACTGGGCTTCTCCCAATGCTACTGTGGTAACTTCTACTACTGCTGTGCTACTGTGAAGAGGAAAATAATTTAAAAATTTCGTAAGCTTTCATTAAATTTAATTCGCACTTCTGGAAGGATGAATTGCAATGAGTTTTAATTACGTTTTGATGTTTTTGCAGCATGAAATGGCAAGGTCTAACGGTTTGGGGAGCAAAGGTTGAGAAGAGGAATAAAAAAGCAAACTCCTCAAATACAATAAAATTGTCATTATTTAAGGGCAGTCGACCGGATACCAACAAACATTGGACGCTGCAGCACAGCACGTGCGATAACTTTCCTTTCGGGCGTTCGTGGTCGGTGTGAACGAAAAAAGTTGGTCGTTGATCCTGTCGATTTTTCATTTTATGTTTATTTGTGGTCACGCGTTAATGCATCCTTGCTCATGCACCTGTTCCTGCGGACTTTTCAACGGTGATGGTAACGACGACGACGACGACGACGACGACGACGAGCTTAACAACTGTCAGAGAGCAGTCAAAAGTTTAGCTGCTGTCCCGAACTGTTCCGCTGATTATATGAATAAAACATTTTACCTTGCCTCGAAGAGTGTGTGTGTGTGAGTGTACGTCTGTGTGTGTTACCGCAGTAAATTATCCTGCTGCAGCCGCATTCAAATTACTGCAGTACAATTAATAATTTTGCAGTCATAATATTTATCCATCCGCAGATACCATTCACTCACACAGCCATACAGACCTTTTCTCACTTTCGGTCGTATTCGGAATATAATGAAATTTACACTAAAATTGCATCACATCTTGTACACAATAACGGTATAATTATCGCTGACTGTTTGTTTATCTTTCCAGAAACGCCCAACAACAATCCAGTAATTACGGGCATACGTCCGCGGTATCGTGTCGGCGATATCGTTCGCGGGAATTGCACATCACGGCATTCGAAACCAGCTGCCAATTTGACATGGACCATTAATAACCAGGAGGTGAGTACCCACCTATCTGATGTATTGTGTTATGTTTTGTTTTTATGGAATTTATTTGCGTGGGAGCGATAAAGACAAGACAAGGAAGCAGTGGTGCTCATTTTGGTACTGACATTATAGCAATAGATGCATTGCGGTTCCTATTTCACTGACAGGTCAACAAGGCGTTGCCCTGAGACTGAGAGTTTACAATCAATTGCTTTTATTAAATGTTACTTCATATTCCTATTAACTATCATATTCAAAATAGTTCATATTTATGTACTATAACATACAGTTCACTCTTCCCTCCTTTAATAAGTAGGCTCGCCTAACTTTGCGTAATGAAAATGCCTTCCTCTTCCTTCCTTTCCACAGGTATTATAGCTTCCGTCTCTTCATCATTTCCCTCCGTGTTTTTCGGTTGTGGCGTTCATCGTTTTTATTAGTAAGCCTAACCCGTTCCCTCGCATTTCTTTCCACTGCTTCGACATCGATGCTTGATGACCTTATTTGGTGGAGACGAGCAACCCTTACACGACCCTCAAAGCTCACTAGATATCGGCTTTTTGATAGAAGCTGCAGAATTAACGCCGGATCCCATTGACCATTAGCTCTAAGAAAACCCTTAACTCTTTTCTGGAACATACAAAGGATTAGGTAACATAGTTTGATTTTTAAATTCTCTATATTAACTTCACTTGCCCGTGGGTCGTCGGTCGGTCGTCGGTCGGTCGTCGGTCGGTCGTCGGTCGGTCGTCTGTCGTGGATTCTTGCGATCATTTTTTAACCCACTTCCCATGGCCCGATTTTATTGAAATTTTGCACACATGCGTATTTCCGGAGACAACACTTTCTATTAAATTTTGAGGCCCCTCCGGCTGCGGGGTCGGGGGGCTCCCAAACAAAAATTTTAAAAAATTTACCCGATTTTCTTCAAATTTTACACACATGTGTATACCCAATAAACAATACTTTTTCGAAAATTTGGTAGTGATCGGGTCCCGGGTTCGGCCGCAAGGCCCTTATACATTTTTTAAATATCTGTACTGGCATCAGATATTCGTCGCCCTTTATGGACTGTGTGCGGTGTGTGCTGCGCAGTCGGCTGCGCTGCATGGTTTTGGTGGTGGTGGAGAGAGAGAGAGAAATCTTAGCGCACGCACAAATGAACCCAGCAAATGAAACGAGACATACATGTTTTATGCTTACTTCAACTTACATTTTTATTTACTGAATTGTATTTTTATTGATGTCGTTTTTTTTGTTGTCGATATCAACTTACAGATAGAACAACAAGTTTTCACAATATTCTGTCATTTGGCGTTTTCATAAATTAGTTCAGAGCAATCAAAGAGTTCTCAAGATAAATGTTCGTGTTTCTTATTTGCTCAGAGTATGAGCGTGCTCTAAGTGCTCAGAATAAAATGATCTGAGCTTTTTCAATTTTAACATCTGATGTCAAATGTTTGTTTCGATGATTTTCTTCTACAATAAAAAAAAATGGCCCAGGATCGAGGGGCTCCCATATCAATTTCTGCGATTAGAGAATTTAGATGAACAATTTTAATTTTTATGGGTTGTTTTTTTACCCAATAAAGATCGCCCAAAATTTGGGCGCAATTGAGTCAGTTACGTCCTAGGAAAAAACTTCAGCAATAAGTCAGAAGGGCTGCGTGATGTTGCCGTATTTTGCGCCAACCTATAGTAGAAGAGAAACTTTTCAATAGCTCGTTCCAACTCCCCAGTTGCCACTACTCGTCCTTTTTCTAGAATATCCTTTTTGAGTCCCTGTTTGACTTGTTGCTTGTCGCAATAATTGCAGATTGGCTGTCTACACATATGTCGACTTTGCCCGCTATTGCAGTATTGTGAGATAGGGCCCTGCATGCCTCTTTTATAACTAATATCTCCGGCTGAAAGATGCTAGCAGAGTCAAATAGCTTGTTGGACATTGAAGGGCTAAGATTTTCAGAGTAAACTCCAGCACCGATAAAGTTTAGGAGTGCAGTAGTCGGTTGAAGATGGTATCATCTCCTTTGGTAACACCTGCAGTATATTGCAGTTGCCGTACGGTTTGATAGCAAACCACCCAGTTTATCTGAGCCGGACAGCTCTGCATGCCGCAACGTATTTAATAAATAGGTCGCGAAGTAGTAATTGTCCTGAGGAACTTGTTTATGACCAGCAGCTACTGCCTTACTTAGTATGGAAATGATCCACCGTATTAGGAGTTGCTCTACTCCTAACTGGGTGAGAACCTCCTGCCTTCTATATCGAAAAAGGTGGCAAGGGTGTATTGCTTGAAATAAAGGGAATGTCCAATTGTGCGTAATACATCGTGGAGGGCTGTCTCTGTCGACCTGCCTTTAAGGTAAGCATGCTGGTATTTTGATTCAGATGTATCTTTGAAACGTAGTCGTATATGATAGTCTTAGATTCGCTCCAGCGTTATTTTAGCAGGAACGACGATAGACTAAGTTCTGCCTGCTTTGGGATGAATATAACTCGTACTCTTCTCCAACTGTTGGGAACATAGCTAAGTCATAGGTTACTTCTGAAAATGTTCACTAATTAAGGCGCCGACACACCTATAGTCTTCTGATGCATGATAGTTTGAATGCGGTCAATGCCAGGTATGCAGAAAAACTGCGAATGGCCCAGGAAACCTTTTCGTGTGTTATAATGGTGTCACTTCCTGCCTTTCAGGAACACTCAGTCAGTGAGCTGAGCCCGAGTCATTACATGTGGGAAAAAGGTACTTACTAAAATGTGCAAAGCTTCAGCCGCTGATTCTGACCAACTGCTATTCGATCCTTTTATAAGGGTCGGATAAGAGTTTTCTTTGGATAGAATCTTACATATTCTGGCCGATTCCTTTATGGACACAATTGATTGACAAAACTCCATCCAGGAACGACGTTTAGCATTCCCGATGGCTTTCTTATGTGTTTTCATGCAGTCCTTGTATTATTAGTATAGCAGATGTTGAACATGAATCTAGGCAGCCTCCTGAGCTTATCCAGTTCATCACTCTCCGCCAAGGTGGGTGCTTTTTCCTGCTGAAACTGATCGGGCATGATACTTTCATGGCCAAATCCATGAAGCTTTCAAACATTTTAATGTTGGAGTCCACTTCCTTAGTCGTAGCTGGTTCAATAGAAGGAATTTTGCTTAGTTTTGTCTGGATAACGTTACTGAATTTCATCCAGTTTTTTTTAATGTTCGCGTATGGTTTACGGGTCTCCGTCTGGAGACACAGTTCAAACATTATATATTTGTGGACAGAATAATAATAAACACTGGAAACTGTCTAACTGTCAACCCTGAAGTAAAAGTTGTTAGTGGTCAAGGTGATATCTATTACCTCCTCCTATCTGTTATACCTGTCCGAACTTGGAAAAGTAAGGGTTTAAGTACTATCAGTATTACAAAGCTTAAGGTTAGAATTTATAAGAAAATCAAAAAGAAACTCACCCCGTCTATTGACTTTCCAGAGGCTGTGCCTAGCATTCGCATTACACCCGATAAGGACGTTGTTCCCTCTTAAGTCTCCTACAAATTTCTGGATTGCCTCAGTCGATACGGGCTCCTCATGCGGGAAGTATGTGGAGGATATGAAAAGGTTATAGGTTATAGGTATATAGAACTAATATTGAGAAAGCTAATCTCTTAGCTTCTCATTTCGCTGGTGCGTCTACTCTTCCTATAACTAATCAAAGCCCCCCAATTCTCCCGAATCTAGGCCCAGGTATGTCTAAAATCTATTTTCGGAAACGGGTTGTTTCAAAGATTCTGAAAGAACTTGACCCCAATAAAGCGACTGGCCCCGACGGTATTCCGCCATTAGTATTGAAAAGTTGTCATCATACTTTGGCAAAACCGCTTAGCAAATTGTTTCATCTCTCAATGAAGACAGGTGTTTTTCCATCATTTTGGAAAATAGCAAATATTCAACCCGTTCCGAAAAAAGGTGATAAATCGGCACCTACGAACTACCGACCTATTGCTTTGTTGTCGGTTCTATCGAAGGTAATGGAATCTATCGTTAATTTCAAACTAATGAACTATCTGGATTCGAATGTTCTTTTATCCGATGTTCAGTATGGATTTCGTAAAAATCGATCTTCAGGCGAACTAATGACGTGCATGACTCATTGTTTGGAGCGAAGCATTGAAAACCTAGGTGAATCAAGCGTTGTTTCCTTAGATATTGCTAAAGCTTTTGATAGAGTATGGCATGATTGTCTTATTAATAAGATTCGTGCGCTGAATTTACACTCCTCTCTCATTACATGGATTGAGAATTATTTATGGAACCGTAAAATAAAAGTTGTATTAAATGGTATATCTTCAGATTCACATGGGATCAATGCTGGCGTGCCTCAAGGATCATCCTTGTCTCCCACGCTCTTCTTGATATATATCAACGACCTATTGTCTTCTACAACCTGTGATATCCATTCATTTGCTGATGATACAACACTATCGGCCTCCATTGAGTTTGACAATCAAAAAGAATGCAATTCTCGCTTGAATGGTTCGCGTGAATTAATGAATTTGACTATTCTGTCTAATATTCAAATCATTCTTGATTGGGGCATTTCTAACAGAGTAGAATTTAACCCAAATAAATTCCAGTCTTGCCTTTTTTCTCAGAAGACAACTCAACATTATGTTCCTCCTGTTATTAATGGTACCTCTATTGCGAGATCTGATTCACTTAAGTTGTTAGGTTTAAAAGTATCAAGTGATCTTTCTTGGAAAGAACATATTTATGAAATTTCAAAAAGAGCTAGCCAATGTTTAGGCTTCATAAGACGTTGTAACTTCTACTTCACTCCCTCTGAAGTGTTAAGATTATATAAATCTTATGTTAGACCAATTTTAGAATTTAATTCATATGTGTGGGGTGGTGCTCCAAGATCGCATTTGGTTCATCTTGATGGTGTTCAGAATAGAGTTATCCGTTTGATAAACAATGTAACCATTACTTCGTCTCTTGATACTTTGGAGCACAGACGAAATGTAGGAGCTTTATCTGTTTTCTATAAATTTTACAACGGTAAATGTTCTTTAGAAACCCGTTCTCTAGTTCCTGGGCCTTTTCTCAGTAACGTAAACACTCGTTTAAGGTGCAATCAACATAGATTTGCCTTAAAACTTTTTTCATGTAGAACCCAACACTTTAAATCCTCCTTTTTTCCTAGAGTATCTTCGATGTGGAATCAATTGGTCGAACACGTGTTTCCAGAATCTTATAATCTGCAGGCGTTCAAATTAGCCGTTAACAAGTTCTTGAAGGATGATGGTTAAAGTATTCATAAGTTGTTTCTTAATATATAAAAAAAAAAAAAAAAAAAAAAAAAAAATTGTTTATCAGTATTTTTTAAATTATTTTTATAATTTGTAATATTTTCTTGGTCAAGGTTTTTTGTAGTTTTCCCTGACCATGATTCATTGATAAAAGTATTTGGACTCGCGTCGTTCTAATTTCGTGTTCGTTTTTCGTATTGCTTTTCCAATGAATCAGGGAGAATTCTGAGAAAATAAATTGAAACCGGCTACAAACGTGAGGAATGTGATATATTGTAAATCACATTCTTTCGATTTTTATTTTATTTTGAATTTAATAAAGTGCTTAGCCCAACTTATTGCCGTGACGTAAGTCATTCAGGGAGTCATCCCTTGGCAATAAGTCTCTATATAAAAAAAAAAAAAAAAAAAGGTGACCTCCACCTATCTCCTCTGCTTTGACGACTGGTAAGTTCGAAGACCTACAGTTAGGTTAATATGTTAATAGCTGTAGTTAATATGTTTCTTAACTAAGACGCAAGATCTTGGCTTACCCTCGTCTCTTATGTAAAAGAGATTATACTCTTTGTAGCAAAGACCCATGACTTCAGTACCTCTGACCCATTGTTCTTGTATCAATACGATGTCTAAGTTTTCCTCTCTTAGGAATACCTGCAGATTGTCCGAGGCACATCTCGAGTACTTCAGGTTTATCTGCAGTGCAGTGTAGAAAGTAAAGGCAATGTGCCATTTAGGACCTGCAGTGTCAGGTAGTTGTCTATATAGCTAACAGCTGTAACATGATATTGTAATAAAAACGAGGAGAATCTACCACAAATGGGGTTTTGTAATTTTTATAAATGACATAAATTTTATGGCCACATTAGTCATCGTACCGTAATCCTCGTAAGTCCAGAATGATGGCATTGTGGTCAGTTAGTTGTAAAGATCTCGGTTGGTTCGCTTGAATTTATGGTTGATCTCCATTGCTCCACTCTCACTTGGGTTGGCTTTATTTGAAATTAACCCTCACTGAACTATTCTTCAATGCAAAAGTTTCTCATAATTGCCATATTTTTGTTAAGTAATCAAATAATGAAATCTAGAATTATTTACATTCCTAATTTATATATCGCTGGCAAACTTTTCTCTAAGCTGACTCTCTCGATACCGGAGTTGTTCCAAAAAAACCTCAAACTCCACACTTTGATAAATGGCCATAAATTTGTATCATTATACTGTCAGCAATACGGCAAACACCAAACACCATACCACCACAAAAGTGTAATAAAAATTCTTGTCATACAGGATGTGTATGTGAAAGGGAGATATATCCTGCACCGCACGAATTAAACATCGAGAAAGTTTCAAAAATTACCTGAATCCTCGTATCGTGTTCGGAGGACCTGACCGGTAGTTACAACAAAACAGAGAACCATTCATTCGAACTTTATCCTTTGGCATTCGCCAACGGGAATTCGACCAACACAACAAATCCGGCAACGTGGACGGCAAAGTTTGGACACTCCAAAGGCAAACGTTACACCGCACACAAACACACTCCTTATCTTCCAGTCGACTCTGAATCCAGGAGAAACAACGACAAAGGACATTACCAAATTATTAGGTTCGTTTTCGGTTTAGGTTTGTACCTCTTCCACACTCTGTCTCTCTCTCTATATCTCTCTATCTCTCTCACTCAACCTCTATGTTTCTTTCAACGACCGCATCAGCTCAGCGCATCGGCCACTTATCACAACATTTACCAACTGCAGTCGATGAGCAGGCAGGAAAGGAAAAATCTGGCAAAACCTAACGAGGTTAAGCCCTTTCGGTGTCCGATTATGTTGTGCAACAGCCAGGCTGCTATGCATCATGCTCAGCGGAAGACGAGAGGTTTTTTGCTCTATGCTCTGTGCTCGGCGCTGAGGTGCAATTTTCCAACGTCAACATGGTCACCATTGGACATGTAACCGCACAGCTGAGGACAATACACAGTATCTAGAGTGAAGGACCAACTTTCGAATGGGCCAAAACCAATTCTTGTGAATCCTCCTCTCAAATTAGAGGCGCCCGTTAAAATGCGAGCCAACACAGTGAAGCAGAGAGTGATGACCACACCACATATCGAAACACAACACAACAACCAAAGTAAACCCATGTGTTTGGTGGTTGTCCTATTGCCCGTCCAGGATTTGGCTTATAATTATCTACTTTTGCGTTAGGAGGAAAGAGCTGTATTCCCTTTTGCTTAGTTATTAAGTTGTTAGGGGTTGCGCTGTATGGAGTTATGCCGTTTTCGTTCTACTAAGCGTTGACCCAACGCGACATACGTTAATGCGACTTCACTTCTGGTTGCGTGGATTTAAAATTTCCTCTTCCTCTTACAGGATATGGAAGCATTTTTATTTTTTGTTGCTCGGAAACGGAAACGGAAACGAAAAAAGTAACTAAAAGGCAGTACAATATTTTTCGGTTCACACTATCGTTATTCATCATTACATATTTGCCTTTGCAACTGGAGTCCTGTCCTGGTCTCCAGCAAAAGTTTTACCATCAGACCAGCTTCAAGCTGATGTTTTTGAGTTTCGCAATCTTAGGATTCCTAAATAATTGGGGTGATACGTACGGTCGAGGAAGAGGTTTAGGAGGTTTCTTGGTTTATCCAAGTGAACGAGGTATGGACACCAGCGGATCTCGGGAGACTGGGGTAGCGGTGTTGACAAGGCGAAGTGAATGAAAATCCCTTCTGCGAATAAAATAAATTCTGGTAGAGCGAGTGAGTAAGGTAAATAGATCATTCAATACTAACTCGGTATGGCGGTCTTATGTCCGGAATGAATAATGCGACGTAGCTTATCAGTCAGAGCCCTGCTAACTACGTAAACTCTGGTATAGCGAGTGTTATGGGCGCCAAAGTCTACGAAAACCTTCCAGCGAGGCTTGAGTCACCATGCTTTGGTGTCCTTCGCAAAACACTTTCCGAACCCGATACTCTAGATATCTACCGGTGCCTTCTGGAGTTTTCTTAACTTTATTCTCTTAGCGATATGAACATCACGGTAACTGTCATAGATCTCTTCATTATAGAGCCTACGCAATCGTCTTTCCATACGTGGGGGGCTAAAAATTCTTATTAAGACTTTCCTGTCGCGCTAAGAGATCAGAAGGCTGTTTGCTAAAAACCGAAGTCTGGGAATCATATGTTGTAGACATTGTTTTATACATATTGTTTTAGGCTTTAATTTGACTTTAGCGAACATGCCTATTCTGTGTTATAGGATAGATGAGAAAATCCTATATATGACTTTTTTCATATATCCCGACATAGTTTCTTCGTCCCATACTTGTCCTTTTTGTTCATAAATTGTTTGCGATGTAGTGCGAATCCGCCAGATGTAATTAGATCCGATGGAAAGCTATTTGATACCGGGGACTTCTTGTTTTTGAGCTGATTTGGCGCCCTGCCAACTTCTTCTACATTTGGTAGTTGCAGCATTGTGCTGCCTTCAGTCACTTCTAGTTTCCCAGTTATCATCCTATTTATTAAGTCGTGAAAGTCGTTCTCCGTCCATCGCTCCAAGATGATTTTGAGATCGGTGATCTAAGCTGCGTTCGACAGAAAAGTCTTACGGAGAATTGTTAGTCCCATATGTGAGAAAGGACGATTCCGGGGACTCTTTAATGATGAGATCTACGAGCGTTACCGCGATGTCGACATCGTGAAGAGAATTAAGTTCGGTAAGTTACGGTGGGCAGGACACCTAGCTCGCATGAGCAAAGAGGATCCTGCTGGGAAAGTCCTTTGCGGTAGGATTTATGGAACACGGATGCAAAACTGGATAACATCGGTTCAAAATCGTTAGATGTAGCATCAATATTTATGTCAAATTCAACGTTTTTGGGTTCCCTGAAATGTATATCGTTGGTAAGACAGGTGGATGAACGGAGTTTAGAGTTGTATGGTGTGTTTTTCTTATCAGCACACGCTTCGAGGTATTTTGAGCATGGTGGGGTCAATATTTGATATCTGCATGGAATCCATAGTATTCGGGGTCGCTGAGATGAATAGCATTGGTAAGACAGTGATGGGGTCGGTCTGGTATTATATAGTGGGTTTTTTTTGTTAATTAGCGAACTCTTCAAGGGATTTCGAAGGTAATTGACATTACAGTAAATAATAAAAACTGGGAGCCCGCTTATTCGTATAATCGACTTTGTACTGTGTGTCATAACCATATTACGCAACTTCTTATCTCTTGGCCTCAGCTACTCAACTCCCTATGGTAGAAGTCTCGTCTCCAAAATGTTTCTATATGTTTGGTTGGTTGATCGTTCGGTCGCATATTTGTGCGCTACAATACTCTACTCCCTTATTTCTACCTTATGCACGTGCGCGTTCTATATTAGCAATGCCCATCTCTATCGATTTATTCCAGTGACCGAATTTCTTCCACCCTATTTATTAATGTGGTAGATGTCACACATCACACTATTATGTTAAAAATTTAAAGCCAGTCATCTTTGTCCACAGCGTTTCCCTACGCCAACTACGAAAAGAAGAAGCATTGCGAAAACTTAAATATTTTAACGTATAGGCAGCCTTGACTGATGGGATTGTTCAGTCGTTGCAATTCTAAGAAAAAATTTAATTTTAACCAAAACTTTCTCTATAGCATGTGTAGAAAATTTCTAAACATGCGACGTGTGACACGCAACTGTGTCTGTGTTATCTACAAAATAAATGTCATCGCGTAGCGAGTAATGTTCTACTTATGGCCATTTCAATGAGAAAACCAACTAAAATGGATCCCAAAGTATTTATAACCTTTCCTTTGTTGCTCCACCTAACAAGCTCCCTTTCAGCTGCTCCAAAATTGCAATTGCAGCCTGTATTTTACTTCTGCTTTAAGTCGTCCTGTATTTATGATTGTTCGCATTGGTAAACAGCTGATACATAGTAGCTGCTGCTATTGGCCAGATTCGAAAACACACCATCCACTACAGCTGGGACAGCAACAACACATTCATTATTTTGATGTTACCCAGAGTGTCGTTCTATTCTCTAATATGCCATCTGCTTAAATGCGTAGATGGAGAAATATATTTTTGCAATGGGAGTTATTATGACCAATACGCAGCGGTGGTGGTGTCCACGATGGCGGTAGAAGTCCCAACGGACACATAATTTTATTGCCACAATTGTTGGCTAAAAATTTACACCCCGGACGTGGAACTAATTGTGTTGATAGTGGACGAAATTTAATCCAGATCCTATGCGAGCTAAAACGATGGACAAACAAACTACACATTGCCATCCTTAATGTACGAGTAATATTCACCGAATAAAGGAGCATGCTCGAGATTAACATTAAGTTTAGTTATGAGGATGTGTAAAGTGGGGCAAGCACATGGAGCTTGTGTTTCCATTTGCTTATAATATTAATCGTATTTTTATGAAAATGTTAATAAAGCTATGCACTGTACATACATGTACATAAGAATAAGCATTGTATTGGATTGTATTAAAATAAAGAAATTACAAAAAAAAACTGGATACAATTAGGCTAAGTAATATCGTTGTATATTAATAGCCCGTAACAGTTATACGTAGTAGATAGATAGAGGGACGCCACAGGGAGGCGTTCTATTCCCTCTACTCTGGAACGTAGCAATCAACGGGGGTCATGAGCGTCGTTGCCATAGCTGTGTCAGGTAGGTTGCCAATAACGATCACAGAGTTTATGCAAAATGCTCTCTCGATCGTCACAAAATGGGCCAAAAGCTGCGGACTATCAGTAAGCCCGTCCAAAACTGAGTTGGTTCTCTTTACAAATAAATATAAAATTCCAACAGTTACTCCACCCACTCTAAACGGTACTAGTCTAGTATTCACAAATAAGGCGAAATCTCTAGGAACTATTCTGGATAAAAAACTAAGTTGGAAACCAAAATTTTTAGAGAGAGTTAATAAAGCTACTAATGCTCTATATGCGTGTAAAAGGGCTATTGGTAAAAGTTGGGGATTAAAGCCGGAGCTGGTACACTGGCTATATACTGCCGTAGTGAGACCGATTCTTATGTATGGGGTAAGTGTCTGGTGGCTGGCTCTAGAAAAATCCACCTACGTAAAACTCGTGGAGAAGGTACAAAGGGAAGCCTGTTTGCACATAAATGGGGTATAACAGAAAACACCTACACGCGCTCTAGAGGTAACATTGCACCTGACTCGTGTTGATATATACGGCAGGCAGAGAGCAGCCAATACGGCTGTGCGACTGTCAGCAACACTTCAGTGGATTTGTATTAAAACGAGATACTCGACGATCAATGACTCGCTAAACGCAGAACTGGCGAACGTACACTACACATTGCCGGTGTTATGCTTCAACAAGCGTTTTAGAGCCATATATCCCTCCAGAGAGCAATGGAGGGATGGCTCGCTACAAGAAATTTTTGCAGTAAAATTTTTCATGGACGGTAAAGTCGTCGCCGGAGTCTACTGTGACAACTCTAACGTAAACATTTCCGTTCGGCTCCCGGATAACTCCAGCGTGTATCAGGCTGAGGTGACAGCGATTGAGGAGGCAGTGACCTGGCTGAGACATAATATAATATCGGTAAACGATATTGTAATTAATGTAGACAGTCAGGCGGCAATCAAATCGATGGATTCATTCTCGATATCTATAAGCTGACACTCAGCTATCAAGAAGATGGGTGAGTACTTCAACATCCGCCTAGTCTGGGTCCCCGGTCAATCTGATTTCGTTGGTAACTGCAAGGCATACGAACTGTCTAGAAATGGAACAAAGCTTCAACTGCTACCGAAAAGGGCAGGCATAGGCAGGCCTAAAGCGAGGCGCACACCCACACATGTACTATAGCGAAACAGGTTTGCCTAAGCTGGACACGGATCGCTCTAAAGAACTGATATCCCCGCAAAGAAGGGATATGAAGATAACTACCTATATGTATTTTACCAGGGCACTGTCTCCTTGGTGTATATGCTACGAAGATGGGCCGGAAGTTTAATGACTTATGTAGAATCTGCTATGAAGCAGAGGAGGAGGAAACAAAATCCCACTTCCTGTGTTCCTGTCCGGCTCTTGCAAGCAGAAGACTGAAATACTTGGGATACCCAACAATAAATAGTTTATCGGTTGTCGAGGACTGTAAGGTGGGAGACATCCTAAAACTCATAAAAAGCACCAAATGGGGCTTACAGTATAAGGGGAAAGACTTTAATCCTGTGGTACCACAATGGACCGTAAACGGTCTAAGTGTGCAATAGCAGCCACCTAACCTAACCTAACCTAACAGTTATACGTTATCAGGCGATAAATCAAGTTCATTGGCGGGCCTATGTATAAGCCCTATGATCACCCGCGGAGTAAAGGAAAGAAAGAGACTTTATCAATTGATATACAATTGAAGTTACACCAATTTGTTACACACGAAGATAAGATGAGATTACGCAATAAAAATGGCATAGAACGGACTTTGGAACTTAGAACCATATTATGGATACTAAACCACTTTTTTAATGTAAATAGAACTAAACTATACTTTATCCGAATTCTCAGCTTAATAAGAAAAAGCAATATCATCAGCAAACGCCACAGCCTTTCCATTGAAATTATACTTACAAAGAGAGTTAATATAAAGGGTGATCAGATTGGAGGTACTTTTTCCAATAGGATTTTTTTGACATGTCACGCATGACTACTGTCAAACTAAATACATAATTTTATTCAGTATTCATTGACATTTCATCATGGAAAGACTAACGCCTCAACAACGTTTACAAATCGTACAATCGACGCTCTGTTAAAAGTGTTCATCGCGCGCTCAGGCCTACTTATGGTGTTCAGCGATGAGGCCCATTTTTGGCTTAATGGCTTCGTCAATAAGCAAAATTGCCATATTTGGGCTGAAGAGCAACCCAAAGCCATTCACGAACTGCCATTACATCCATTGAAAACTACCGTTTGGTGCAGCCTATGGGCTGGAGGAATCATCAGCCCATATTTCTTCAAAGACGAGGCTGGCGGCAATGTAACCGTGAATGGCGCCATGATCAATGACTTTTTGATGCCATAAATTGAAGTCCGTGTTCTCCACGACATTTGGTTCCAACAAGACGGCGCTACATCCCATACAGCCCGTGACACAATGGATTTACTGCGTCCTTGTTTCGGTGAGCATTTGATCTCTCGTTTCGGACCGGTGGATTGGCCACCAAGATCGTGTGATATCACACCTTTGGACTTTTTTTTTGTGGGGGTATGCAAAGTTTAAATCTTTTGTGGATAAACCAGCTACGAGTTAGGCATTGGAAGCCACCATTACTTAAGTTATTCGCGAGATACCGACCGAAGTCCTCGAGCGAGTCATTCAAAACTGGTGTTTACGAATGGCCGAATTACGGCGCAGTTGCGGCCAACATTTGAAAGGGATTATCTTCGAAAAAGAAATGCCATGAATGGTTCTAAACAAATATAATAAAGATTGCCCAATCAATTAGAATTTTTGTTGTTTTATTTCAATTTAAAATCCGATACCTCTAAATTGATCACCCTTTATATCAAAAATACAATCGGACCCAATACAGATCCTTGAGGCACACCGCAACAAACAATTTCGAAAGCACTGTAAACTCTGTCAATCTTAACAGTTTATAGACGAAAGGATAGAACAGATTTTATCAATTTAAACGGTATACCACGAATTCAGGTCTAATGGATTTTGTCCAGCAATAGTTCAAGATTAATAGTGTCAACCGCTTTGTTTGGATCAACAAACAGACCAGACACTTTACGATTTAGATTCAAGTGTTCATATACATGGCTGAAGTAACAAAGCAAATCATCATCGGTACGCAAATTGTCATTTACTTATAAAGTTTCTTAGGAACTCCAGAATTCTTTTTTTAATAAAAGTTTTAAAAACACAGATAGCAGAGATATCGGGCGGAAGTTTGTCATACTTGTCATGTCACCATTTTTAAAAAGATGAAAATGATGAAATGATAAATGATGGTAGCTATATTCATCTGAGTCGGAAAAACTCCAGTTGATATACTTATATTGAAAATATATTCAATGGGTTATATGATACTTATATACTTATGTCCTATATCCCCTTGTGGGTCCTAGTGCGTCTACTACCCCTACGCGCTATCGCGTGCGGCTCCTGGCAATGAACTTCAGTTCTCTCCAACTCTTTCCCAATTGCCGTGACTCCTCCTCAACTGTTTTGCAACATGTATTTCTCGGACCATCCATTCTTCTACCATCTTAAGATAACGGATTCCATTGCATTGCATAGCTTGCTATGAAACTGTTGCGTTTTCGGAGTGTATGACCAATCAACTGCCACTTCCGTCGTTGGATGTTTGTGATCATTGATTCCTGACCCGTTCTCTGGTAAAGATGTTCGTTAGAGATACGGTTAGGCCAGAAAACCCTTAAGATGTTCCGTAGGCACCTACTTCCGAACATTTGTAATCTTTTTGTGATAGTAGCGGTCACCTTCCAAGTGCTGCACCCATACAACAGCACAGATTCAATATTTGAACGGAACAGTCGCAGCTTGGTGTTTAAGCTGATCGCATTGCTTCGCCATATCATGGACATCATTTCAAACACTGTGTACCGTGCCGATTCGGTTGACAATGTCCTGTTCGGTTCCACCTTCGGTCGAGACAATACTCTCAAGATATTGGAAACTGTTTACTCTCTCTACCGGCTGTCCAGCAATGTTAACTTGAGTTACTGAGTTCGATGCTTTTGGTTTTGGCAGCATTCATCTTCAAACCCGCAACATTTGCCTCCCTTTCCACATTTGTTGTCATTTGGTGCAGCTTCATAATTCTGTGTGAGGGTAAACAAACGCCGTCAGCGTAATCCGTATGTTTGAGTTTAGATGTAAGAGTCCAACGAATTCCTCCGCTTCCAGTAGATAAAGCTGCGCAAAGTAAATCGCTTAACAGCAACAAAAAAAGTATCGGTGATAGAATGCAACCTTGTCGTACCCCAGTTAGGATCTCGAATTCCTCTGATAGCTTTCCTCTATGCAGCATATGACATTTAGAGCCATCATAGGTTTCTTTAATAATAGCTATTAGATTATCGGGTATACCTCTCTCGCGCAAGGCGAGCCAGATAAACTATCTGTTGGCACAGTCAAACGGCTTCTCAAAATCGATGAATAGCAGGTGCAGTGGTGACCGGAATTCAACGCACTATTCAATAATGATCCGCAGGGTATTTATGTAGTCTACACAGGAGGATCCAGTGCGGAAACCTGCTTGTTCGGCATCGAGTGTATCTTCCAGATGTTCCTTAATTCGCTCAATTACTATTTTGGCTCTTACCTTTGCAACTGCAGGAAGAACGCTAATGCCTCTCCAGTTTTCGCACTTCATAAGACTACCTTTTTTGGGGAGCTCGACAATCATTCCATTCTTCCACTCGTCGGGGAAACTTTCTGCCTCCCAAGCTCTCTCTACAAGATGATATAAAAGCTCTGCTGATGTCGTTGGAGCGGCACGCAGAAACTTTGCGGGTATACCATCTAGTCCTACCGACTTGTTGTTTTTTAGTGCGTTGATCGCGGTAGCGATCTCATCTTTACTGGGAGTTGAGGTGCGAATGGGTGATATGATAGTAAATTTTATTTGTTTTAAAGTTTTATTTGATATATTGTCAAAACCACACGAGTCTGTGTGTTTTTAGATCATTAATAAGTGACGAAATTTCAAGGCTGTTAACGGGGGAAAGAAGGCATGATCTGGGCTTAATGAAGGAAGAGAAAGCTCTCCTGAAGTGGTACTGTGAACTTTATCAACACAATGCTGAGTTGAATGGGAACAGAAATAAAGAATTTGTTAAACATATTAGCAGCTACTTTCTGATCTGATTGCAAGAATGTCGATTCATCATTTACAATAAGAATTAAGTATTTCTTTTCAAGACGCTTTACCAACAATAGAGTTAATAGCTTTCAAATTCCAACAAAGAAGGTCGTGCGGTATTTGGGTGTTTTTTTTTTTCAAATTAATTTCTTTACTACAATGAACACGTAAATACCGCTGTGAAAAAAGGTGGAGCTATTTTCATGACGATGAAAAACCTATTTTATTCACGCCATCTGACCAATTTTATGCCTTATATAGTGGAATATCAGTTCTCCATATATGGAAAAACTCCGCGTTCTCGAAATGAAATGCCTTAGAGCGTGTATGAATATGTATAGAATATAGCATTTCAATTATACCCAATATGTGTCAAATAAAAACTCCTGGATCTTTCCGAAGTTTCAAGGATCGATAACGTCATTCTTGATCTTACTAGCAACCATTTCGCTCGGTCAGCCTCTATTGCAAATGACTTATTTTCGGGAGCATTTTAACCAAATCCTCAATACTTTGGGAAAGCACTAGAAAGCGGACTTATACCACCTAAGGCGTTCTTGCATCTGGTTGCAACGTGCCCGTTATCTAGAATTTGCTAGAAGGGCAACGGACATATTTCAATGGCTTTGGGCAATCAGGATGCTAACTGGAAATACTGGAGTAACACACCTGATTAGAAAAATATTTGACTATCGAGTTAAAAGGCGAATTAGATGTAAAATAAAACACGATAAATGTTTTCTCCCTCCAAGTAACTTCGTGCATGGCTTGATTTTTGTTTAACCGTATAACCTCAGTAAGAAGTTTATAACGAAATCTTCAGCACTTCATCCCACAGTGCTTGTGCAAAAATGTCGGAAAGTATTTTTGATCCGAAAATATCCTTCATCGTTCGGATGCTTGTATCGGTGTGTTTTACTCGTGCGGTATGCGCAGAAAATTGGAAGAACTTCGCTGCAACCCCAGCAGCCACAACAACACAACAGCCACACAGGAGTAAATTATTTGCAGTTGCGTAATTAGTTTCGGAGCTCTTATTACTCGTGAGGAATGTAAATGGGAATTGGTAGAAGACCCTTGGTTGAGTATGAGCAGGGAGATCGTGGGATGGTGGGCGAAGCCAGAGAAATTTACTGACAGTGCGACGGAGATGATGCACACTAATGTCGTAGACTCAATTGGACTAATCTGTGGAAGGCCGCGTTCAGCTCCACTACCCCTCTACCAGAAACAACCATTATACATGAAAACGGGCAACTACTGGACTCGACGCCGCATAAAAGGATTGGTATTTGCGAATATAATTACGGTTATTTGTAGTTTTAGCGATGATTCCGCTCCGCTTTTGGATCGCATCCATCTCAGCCGTTCAGCGGTAATGAGGGCTTTTGAGTCGCATGTTTTCCGGAGCGCACCGCTGCTGTACAGATTGCGCACAAACCAACTAACAAACATTACAATGTTATCGTATAATAGTTGTGGCATGCGTAGGTGGGTGGGTGGGGACATAGGTTCAGTTCATTTGTCATATTCTAGGACTATTGTGCTGTTGTCATCATCATCGTCAAATGCTTGTCAAAATTCTAAATGCAACGACGTTGATCGTTTTGTTTTAGTTTTTGGTGGTCAGACGCGGATCGGACCGGTTGGCTTATGGCGGAGCAAACATGGATGCGGTGAAAAGACTGCAAATTTGTTGTCATAGTATGGATGTAATGAGATTTGAATTTAGTTGATTGGATTTAGATTGTGTGTGTATGCGGAAAGGGCTTTTCCTGATGGCTGATTGTTCAATGGAGCAATTATGCCGAATGCTTACTGTTGTTCGTTGGACACACAATTAAATTGTGGTCTTAGATTTGTTGGGGTGTGATACATGAGTAAAAAAACCAACCTATAAAAATTTGAATTTTCAATGTTAGTTATTTCTCTAATTAGTTAAACAGATGTTAGTTCTGGAAATTTGTGCAAAAGTAGTAAATATTTTAAATAGCAATGAAAGTTTCTCGTTTCTTAGTATTGGGCCCTGGAAGTTTCCCACTTCTTAGTATTGGGCAACCCTGGAAATCAGCCTTACCATAAATCATTTTACGACGCTAAGAAAATTGGAATATCTCTGTATTGGGAGGTAGAACTAATTTCGTTAATACACAAGACGTAACCTTGGTAAGGAGTGAAGTGAAGTGAAGAAGCTGGTCATCGCCAGCAAAGAGATGGACTTACGAAAAACGGGGTACAAGAGGAAGATCGCTTATAAAGAGAGAGAGCAAAGTAGGGGACCCAATTAAACCCTGAAGGACCCATAATTGTATGAGGAAGGAGGAACAAACCTCCCCAACTGAGAAACACTGGGACCGATTGTCCAAGTATGAATGAACTAGGTTGACAGTAGAGCTAAGCAAATTAAAATACGACGAAAGCTTGGATAAAAGAATGTTATGGTCAATGCTACCAAAGGCTTTGTTGTAGTCGAGGAGGATAAGAAATGTGACCCTACCCTGGTCTATATTCTTCCGAGCCAACTCTTTGATATCCGTAATAGTAGAGGTGGTACTGCGAAACTTCCTAAAGACGCTCTGAAATGGGCTTTTGAGATATGATGTTAATTGGTCTTTGATACGACGCTTGCAGACCTTGGATAGGGCCGGGAGGATACTAATAAGCCTGAAGTTATTAATAACATTAGAATTACACTTTTTGGGATGGGAATATCAGGAGCCCTCTTCCAAGCCAATTAAAATAACGAGAAAGCCAGCACGCTATTTAAGATGTTACTTACTTACTGAGAAGTTCCTTTGGAAATTAGTTGTTTTTATCATTGGGTCTGATTGGTTGATTTGGTGATGATGCTTATATGTCCTGGTCTATTGACTTTGAGAGTTACCCTGAAGGAAATGGCTCTTGCACCCGCTTCACTTTTGATGTGTAAGTGAAGCGGTGTGAATCCTATTAGTTTTTCTAGTGCAGCTGTTGGTCAAGTCTTGATAGCACCTGTTTCCAGTCTGATATGCGTGTTGGCTGGGATTAAGTGGATTTGATTGGAGTATTTTAGATCTTATGTAGTGACCTACAATTTTTTCCATTGCTTTGAGAATAAATGATGTAAGGCTAATAGGCTTGTAAGATCCTCTAGGGGTTTCTTTCCTGCCTTTGGTAAGAAAATCACTCGTACATCTCTCCAGCACCTCGATATCTATTCTAGGCTATAGCTGGCTTTGTAGAGTCTTACGAGTAGAGATTCTATTAGGTACAAGTGGGAGTATCGGGTATATTCCGTCTCCTACTGGGGATTTGTATGGGCCGAAGGAATTTACTGCCCATCGAATTCCTTCTGTGGTGAAAATCTTGTTTGAGCGTCTGTAGGTTTCCGCGGGGGTAAGGTTGCCTAGTATTAAGCAGTTGGGGAAATTATGCACAGATCAAAATCGGAACTCTATACCTATGTCTATAACCTTCCGCACCCAAACTGGCAAACTTTGAAAAATAATGTTGTCTGATTATTATTACACGTCTGGCTCGAGAGCATGCAACAATCTACGCAAGATGCTAGAGCTGGTAACGCATACACGTTCCGAATACTGAAATACAATTGTTGCCAAACCTTATTAATCCATTCTTGTCCTTTTTTTGTCATTTCCAGAGAAATTTGAAAACAGAAATGGTTCAGGCGAACTGTCATGTCCCTCTTCGTACTGACATATAGCACTATAATCTGTTTTCTCTCGAAGATCAAGGAAATGCTGATTCACCCTCAGCGTATGAAACAACCTTCAATCACGAGAATTCATTACTAACAAGCGACATGATTTTCTACTGGTGATCTCTTAGTATATCTTACCGAACAGCGGAAATCGATATTGCATAAATGCAGGTGTTCCACAGGGCTACCTTTTTTTACCCAACTTTTTTTATTTTATTTATTTATTTATTTTATTTTTTGATCTTTATTACTGATCGCTTGCCTTCTTGTCTGTATGTGAAGAACCTTAAATGCTTGCCTGAACATTACAATAAAATAGGAATAACATGATAACGCTTCAAGACTCCATGCTGTCTCATGTCTTCAAAGCAAAGCATAGACCCTGAATGGCGCTTGCATTTCGGAAACTGGAAAACTCGCAATTTTTCGGAATGTTCGTCAACGACAAGCTTCTTTAAAATTTCGTCAACAAAAATGTTGCAAAATGTTTAGGTTTGTTAGCACAGTGCAAGAAATATTTCACGGTCATCATGTCTGGCTACGGTTTCGAAGGCGTTTATTTGCCCCGAACTTGTCATGTTTATATTCAGGTGTACCCAATACCATTTTGCATCTACTCGACAGATTATAGAACCGTGCGATAAAGCGAAGGGTGACAATAATATTTCTGGAACATTGTAAGAATGTCTCCTGGTTGTCACTGTTTAACCGCTTTTTGCATCAGCGGTCTGAAGAGAAGAAGCTAATTTCATTTCGCCTCTCCAAAAATGTAACCACAGTACTTATGGCACTTTAAATTCTCATCGGCCTATCCACAATTCTATTTTCGGACGAACTGTTAAGAGATTCATTCGTCATCAAACAATCCGAATGTAGAATGCTTTCAGGGCTCTGCGTTTCCGTATAGCACAATGATCCCCGGGCATTCAATAGGCAAACGCTGGGCGTACGTTTGCGTTATCCTATATTTCGTCTTAAAGATGAGTGTATACTATCCAGAAGAAGTTGCTACCTTCTTATAATCAGAGTTTTTGTGAAAGAATCCTAAAGTTCAACGCTTTGTGAATTTGAAAACCAGAGAGAAATTGAAAACCCGTCACAAGATTTAATTGAGTCACACTGTATAGCATGAAGTCTGGATAAGAAAAGACTCTACAGGATCCTATCCTATCAATCCAATTTTTATACAAAAAAAGTCACATAGGATCCGAAATATTTCATAGTAAAATAGTGTTCTTGGCCAGTTCTCTCAAGTGCTCATCTGAGTGTATTTTTTGTTCCCAATTTTCTCTATTAATAGATAAGATTCTCGTTCTCAATGTATGTAAAATGGCAGTATCCGTACTTATTGAGAACTCCCCATCAACTTTCAATTATATTTCTCAAGAGACACGCACTTCCACAACCACACCGTAAGTCATATTTCTACACAATACCACCAACCAACACCAACACCACCTCTTCCCCCTATTCAGACTCACAAAACCATTCATGACTATGAATAGAATCATAATTCCATTCATCATCTTGAGTCAATTTTTAATATTGAAATGCGATTAAGGATTTTCGTTGTAAGTCTCTTGAAATTGACAAGCCAACACACACACACAACCTTAAAAGAAGGTCAACAAATGGTGGTGTCGATAAAAAAAATTCATATTTCTATTTGGTTAAAAGCTAAGGACGGTCTCCATTTTCCATATTCACGAAGAATTTCAGAACAATGCTGAAGGATGCTGGTGCAAACGATTTCTTTCTTCTACACCAGGTGTTGGGGTACGACCGAGTATCCTGGTATCCTGCCACAAACTTTTTCTTGTCAATAACAATAAAAGCTGCCGCCTTATTCTCGTGCATACGGCAGAAAAAATAAAATCTTGATTCGAAAAAAAAAATAACCAAACAATTTCTAATCCTATTACAGGCAAATCCTTCTCTTGTTAGACATCATCGGCCATTAAGGGATTCTCGGAACGACATGGATACGTCAATATCGGGAATACATTTTGTGGTAACACCGCAACACTTTGTCCACGGAAAATTGAAGGTAAGTCATTGTCATTGCGTGCTCGAGTGTGTATGGGTGAGTGAAGTTTGTTTTTCGAAGATTTCTAGACATTTTTTGGTCATGATGTTGGCAAATCCGACTCAAAAGAGGTAAATGTTCTTTTGTTAAACATCTTAAGAGGTACCCTTGTGCTGATAGGCGATTGTTAAACTGTCTGTTCATCGACTTATAGAGTATCATACAACCTTAAACTTATATAAAAGAAAAACAAATTGAGCCAATAAGTCATCTACATCTTTATTTCTTGAAATTGGCAAAAAGTGGTTGGCCGAAGAATAAATTCCAGTGGAGAGTCAAAAAATGCAACCACACCACTAGAAAATCGCATATATCATCGCTTCAAGGAGTTTAATTTTTTTAACCATCGTTTTTGTCTCTTGAGAACTCAGTGGTCCGTGGTCTGTTTTTTTTTATTTAATCGATTTACGCATTGCTCCTTTTTCATGTGGACTCAATTGGTACTTAACCAGGATAGCGATTGTGTGTGTTCGAAACGACTTTATTGTTTTGCTGCTCTTTCACTGCAACAAGCATCAAGGACATAGCACCATATGTGGCAATAAAAATTTTCCACAAGGAACGGATTGCTATGAACATTCATTGGTGGTATGAAACACTTGGTTGCGGTCAAAACTACAAATATAGCATATTGTGTTTTTCAGTTAATACCAGCAAACACTTAATGGTGTCTTCAACCGATTACAATGAAATAAATGTGCCCACAATTTGCTAAAGACTTTTCAAAGTTTATACCAGGCAGTCCAAAAAAATGGAGGCAGCTGATTTTTAATACAATGCTCCAATTACATACTACTATTACTACTCATAATTACTTAGCAAAGTTCACCCCAAACACTTAAGCGAGAGTAATGTCTTTCAGAAATTAATTGTTGACCCATAATCGAATACTAAGGTGGTTAGTTTGAGCGGAAGCGTAATACAATCTTTAAAATACAGAACAAAATCTTCAAAACAACAAATAATAAAATTAACAACTAAAACTGAGACTTAGCTACTATCCCTAACCATTAAAAAAGCCAAATACATTCGTAATAAAATCATCATCATAATCGTCGTCCTCGCCAGAATTATCATCATCTCTTCCTCGTACCGACACATTGCAATAACATCCAAACTATCAAAAGTCTTGAAAACGCTGATCAATCGTTATATTATGCAATACCTTGAAACGCGTGAAATCCTAAGCGACCAGCAGTACATCTACAGATGAGCACATTGAAAAGTAGAACCAGTCTATTCACAAATTTGGTGAAAGGAAATCGATATTTCCAAGGAATTTGACAGAGTCGGGCATCAAGCTCATTGTCGAAAATGAATACCTAATGGAATTGATAAGACCCTGCATGATTGGACTAATAATATATTGGACGGTTTTAACTCAAACGTTCACAGCATAAATACCGGTGTACCCCAAGGCTCTGTTTTGTCTCCGACACTTTTTCTCTCATTATCATTAATGATCTCCTATCCGCTACTTCTAATCGAATTCATTCTTTCGCTGACGAAAGCACTCTTAGCTTTTCATATGAGTTCGCGCTTTCTGCACTGCCCTCTAAATTGTCATTCTTCAACATTTTCTTAAATACTTTCCTCTTAAACGCGACGAATAAACCATAAGAGTTATTTTTACTAAGCACCTAAGTCTCAGATCCATATAGGTATAAGTACCGGTATGAAATTTTCGTATACACTATAGCAGTGTGGATTTTATGGCTACATTTTTGAGTCTTGAGAAACCATAGTATAGTCTGATATCTTTTTTTGTATATTGTACACACGACCAAGGGGTTTGCTCCCTTATAATGCTTAGCACAGCGTGGGAGTTCAAAAATTAAGGAGAGGAAAAAGTGAAATGTCTATGCACATGTGTCTTGAATGACTGTAGATCATACAAATGTGGAAACACATAGTCGGGCAATTTATTCCACATAATTACTGTGCAGCTAATGAATAAATCGCTGAATTGGTTGGTACGTTCGAAGATAGGTCTAATGGTAGACTCGTGAGCTCGATTTGTGGCACGGGTATTGGCTGGACGGGATGAATCTGGATATTTCTTTTATCGCCTTTATATTTATCGCTTATTGAAATAGTGACAAGCAGGAAAAATTACTACGATATTTAAGCGATTCGATTGTTTTCGCGATATTTACGTCACCAACAAGTTTTATCGTGCGGTTTTGATTTCTTTCTAGTAGATGCAATAAGGTATTGAAAGCACCTGTCCAGATAATTCAGTTGTGTTCAACTTTAGGGCGAATATATGCCTTGTATATAGTTTAGCCAGGTCTGAGGGAGTGAAGTACACCTTGCACCGTTCAAGGAAACCTAAACATTTTGCAGCATTCTTAGCGATGGCGAATAAGTAGTCATTCCATCGAAGCTTGTTGTTGACGCTCATACCGAGTATTGCGAGTTTTTCACTTTCTTTGATGTAGGATCCATTAATATGGCTTGAAGAAATTAAGCGCATATTTCTTGTTTCATGCTCTTATTTGCCTACTGCAGTTGACGGAGATAGTTAAAGGAATGCATTTCCTTGAATTCGAGCTCCAATATCTTAATTGTGGGACAAATGTTGGAACTTTTGGCTCTTAATCATTATGTTCGTTGTTTTGCCTTTATTTATAAGTGCGCAGTCCAATATTTCGTACCGCCCACTTGATCTGCCTGGAGCTTCTTTTGAAGATTCTGTCCTTCTACCAATGAAGTCAATATTATCTACATAAGCGAGTATCCGGATAAACTTATAGAGAGTGGTTCTTCTCACCATTATATAAGAGTCTCGAATTAATGCCAAATTGAGGGGGATGCATGCTAGTCCATACGCTTGTCAGAATGGGTTTGATATGTGTGATGCAGATATATGTTAACTTGACTTATAACATATGGTGGTCGTACGTAGTCGAGTTTATTTGGGAAGCTGAATTCTCTCAAGTTATGCTATCATAGGCTGCTTTAAAGTCTGTTATGAATTCGTGTAGTTAGTTTTTGAACTCTAGACATTATTCCATAGCATGCCTAAGTGTGAAAAACTGATCAATTATTGATTTGCATTGGATGAAGTCGCACTGGTGTGGGCTAATGATGACTTTAGCGTATGGGGGCTATCCTGTCTTGTAGAATAAAGAAGAACATCCAACCTCCATCATCATCTCCATCTTCATTGACTGTGCATTACATTGCCAACATTGTAGAAGAAGTATGGTCCACTGACCGTTTTAGCATAAATACGGAATACTCAACAACGTTATACCACGATAATTGATACCTCGCGGCAAAGGATGGCTTTTCTCCAGTTTTCTGACATAAATTTCTTCCTCCTAACCTTGTAATGTTAGCTAATCAACCGATTGGTGTAAAGCGCGCTCTCCAGATTTAATCAGCTCTGGTGGGATACTATCTAATCTCGAGGTCTTACTGTTATTGAGCTTCTTTATCGATCGATCAATATTTTAAAGCCATAGCTGGCAGTTTAATGGCACAAATAAATTGACATAGAAACGGTTCATTTTGGTTCAATAAAAATATTCAGCTCGAAGAACCAAAATATTAACCATCAGAATCTCCTTCTCTTCTTTTATCTGCGTCTTGGTGTAAAAAACTTAACATATGGAAAATGCTTCTTGTTCGTTATTAAAATATTTAAAATATTGAAGGACTACATCTTCGATAATAACTAGGAATACGTAAGCTAAAAAATATAACCAATGAAGAACTTGTAGGGACATTTATGTTTTTACAGTGTATGAGAATTGTATACGATTTGTGTTGAATTGAAGTTTTGAATAAGAAATCATGTTGCTACCATAATTACTATGCTATTTCACTTTCAAGTTTTAAAAAAACAAATCCTAAGTCACTCTACTTTTAATCAGTCTTGCTCATGCGATGGAATCTGATCTTGATGTGAATAACGACGAAGGTTTTAAAAAATATTTAGCCCTGTCTGTCTTAGAGCAATAATATTGCTTATTTCTTTCGTCCTTCTTAATTTTGAGCAAATGTTGTTCAATTAATGACTCGGGCATTGACCACTCATTCAGTCTTAATAGACTCTTGATTTTGTAACGACAGATCACCATCGGTGCTCTTGTAAATGATAATCTTGCTTTCGAGTAGGTCTAAGCGTGCCTTGTAGTATTGGATACGTTTCTGGTCGGAGAGATTCGGCGACAGAAACTTGAAGAGGGATTTGTAGCTTAAGATATCTCTCTAAGAATCCATTTCTGATTGATTGATTGACGATGTTGAGTATGTTTTTATTGCTTTTTTACTTATTGTCGAAATTACTTTCCAAAGATTCACAATTCATTTCTTTTCAACTTCTTTCCTCAGGTCCGCTGCACGGCACACATCCACGATGTCTACTGGAAGTCAACTGAGAAATCTATCGAAGAGGACCGCCACAAGTACACGTCATCGGCTAGTAACAGCGTAAATTTGGTACACAACCTACCATACGATCAATTTGCTCTGCAGGATGGCGATTTGATTGAAAAGCAGGACACCTATCTGACACACATACAGGGTGAGTGAGCGAGTTAGTAAGCTATATGCATATATGCCCAACTTAAGGACATTTTTATCACTTGACACACACACACAGAATCCTTTTGACCCATTTTCCAATGCAAAACAACATGAGCGAAAGATTTCAAATGTATGCCCCCACCGTGCACAAGTCGTAGTAGTGGTTGAGGTGCACTTGTGCGCGCTTTGCTTATTTTTTGCGCACAGGTGAACATGCGAAACATAAAATATGCATCCGGCTTATTAACTTATTCACTTTGTTAGCCGGTGCAGCAGTAGGGTACAATTATAGTATAACATGGGGATGCACTATTGAGTGGCAACAGCAACGGCACCGTACAGAATGTCGTCGTCATTGCAGTTCTGCTGACACATATGGTTCCGCATTTGTCTGCATTGCACTCGGGGAGCTCACCTACCCAAAATCATATCAACTATAGACGGCATTATCCTTTTGAATGTTGCTCGTTTGAATCCTTTATTGCTGGGTAGTAGAGCAACTCCCACGTGCAGTGCGTTCGTTCGTTTGTCACACAATTCGCAATTCGATTCAGCAAGAACGAAACTATATGCTTCCATCGAGGACTCTTCATCGAGGATTGCCGTTATTTTTTTTATAAAACCTATTCCGCTCCGTTCAAAGGCTCGATAATCGACACACTGAATGCAGTTGCGTTTTCTTTTTCTCCCTGATTTTCTTCAGACTCCAGAGAATACCTTACACATCGAGAAGCTTCCTTTTTGTGTGATAACAAGTTGGTACAACAATTACCTTGTGTAGCCAACCACTACCAAGGACGCGACGCGCAAGCAAATAATGACGTGAATTCATCTCGCGCAGAGTGACTGACGAGTATTTGCTGAATGACTGACAAACGAAATCCATATTGGCAAAGCAAGCAGCCTTCCTTGCATATATAGTGCCTTGCGACCTCCGCACAATTCACAAAATGGCGCAATAGCACCGGTGCTCGTGAGGTGCTCCACTTTGCCTACGCTTCCAAGAATACTGGGGTGAACGCAATGCTATGCCATTTCGATGTTGTGCAACGGAGAGCAGACTTTTTCAATCAGTATACCAACATTTAAGGAACGGAAATTTACATTTTTTTTATCAAAGAATTCCTGATTTATTCGCTGGGAAGTCAGTTTGACAATTTATGTTTATTTTTCAGTTACATCGGTTTGTTTGGAACTTTAAATTTAGTCTGCAAACGATTGAAGTTCTTATATTTGATAGTCTGCCTCTGCATATCTTATATCTTTTATGTAAAAGAAGCGATAAGTTGTGTTTTGTGCGTTTGTTTTTGAAGTGTGAAGGTGACATTGCAAATAATTCCGCAAACACCTTTGACTTGTTCCTCTCCTCTCATCCTGATCAATACACCGTCAATGTGCTATCTCCTCTAGGCTCATCAGACCATTGTCTAGTATCACCTAATTTCTCGTTAACAAACCCCGCAGATAGAAAGAAAAACTATTGGGACGGCCTTAACACCTTCTTTTGGAGTATTATCTGGTCGCTATTGTTTCATGATTGCAACGTGGATGTCGCCGCTGATTCAATCACAAACATCATCCTTATTGGTATGAGAGACTTGCCCTCCCCTCCAGGAATAAGTCTGACAGACCAAAGGAATATGGTTGGTATGACTCGAGCTACAAGGAGGCTTCTACGATTAGAGAGGTATGCTTTCGGTTTTACAAAGTAAGCCCTACTGAGGAAAACCGAAGAAATTTCAAACGACCCAGAAATGATTGCAATGCCCACATTTGGCAAGTCAAATTCTCCTACGACAAAAATTGAAGTAAAAATACCAAGGTCGCAAAGGTAGTAAAAATGGTTGGTCTTACGTGAAAATAAGTCGTCAATTCCTACGCTCATTTATAATGAAATTCTAGCTGTCCGCTCTATGGACAAAGCTAATTTATTTTCTGTGCATTTTGCAGCTAGCTCCACGCTTCCAGATTGTGCATTGTTGTCGCCTGTACCTCCGAGTTCCCCGTGGGGGCTCCAACCTTAACCGTCTTAACCTATTCATGATTAGGGTGCTGGACTTTACCACGGGATATTAAATAAGGGTCGCGGGTGCTTAGAGTATGCTCGGGATGAGAAATGTCTTCGTACTTTGCGACCCGAAGTGGACTACTGGTACTTATAATTCCCTTATGGGAAAGTCTTCGTATTTAGTGGTTCATTTCGTACAATTCGTACAGGTCTGTGATTGGGACAGACGGAATAGTTATATTCCATACGGCCTAGGAGATAGCAGATATACTAGTGGCAAATGATAGGGTTCGAAGTTCCAGACGATGAGCTGCCAAGGCTGAAGGGTAGCTAAGCCCAGGCACTCATACTGAACGAACTGAGTCCCTTGATGTAAGATCTCACCAAGGTCGCGTTGGTACCGCGGGAGTTGTCCATGCCCACAAATAATAAGGCCGATCGTAAGGTTGTCCGGTCTGAGGAAAACTTTGGTTGAGGGCCCAGCTCGTTCTGGGGATGAAACTCGGGGGCTTACGGTTTTCCGAGAACCGCTAAAAAGACTTAGTTCGTGAGCATGCTTAATGGCGAAAGCTAGGCAAGCAGGGTTCGTCCCACTAAAAGAATGATGTACTTCCGAGTAGTGAATACTGTATGGGACAGATCTTTATTCGCACTCGTGCAGATGTAGATAGATTTTAACGATCTCAGCACTCACAAATCCAGTGGGTCAGATGGTATATCCCCATTAGTTTTGAAGAGGTGTTCCTCCAAGCATTGCGTAAGCTTTTCCATCTATCTTCTGGACTCTTCCCGAGTAGTTGGAAAACCGCATTTTTCCTGCCCATACGCAAAAAAGGGAGCTGTCGTCTCCTTCTTCGTACCGACCCATAGCATTTACGTTCATTCTTTCCAAGGTCATGGAAACGCTGATCAATTTTCAGGTCATGAAATATCTTGAAAGTAACGAAATAGTGACCGGCAGCACGGTTTTCGTGTGATTCGTTCTACTGGCGATTTGATGGTATATCTTACCGAACAGTGGAACAGTTCTCTGCATAAATTTGGTGAAAGCAAATTCGCTACAATCGATATTTCCGAGGCATTTGACAGAGTTTGTCATTAAGCTCTTTTGTCCAAAATGCATGCTTATGGACTCAATGAATTAGAAGATATCTTTTGGATCGCTCAATTCAAGTTGTTTTGGACGGTTTCAAGTCTAAAATACATCAGATAAACGCTGGCGTCCCCCAGGGCTCATTTTTAAATTCTCTACATTAACTTCACTTGCCCATGGCACGTCCGGTTGTCGGTTGGTCGGTCGGTCGGTTTGTCATGGAATCTTGCGATCAATCAATTTCTTAACCATTGAAATTGATGGTGCACACATATCACATCATACACTGTCAGCACACGAAATTCACTTTTTTCCATTTTCGTGCAACTTCACGAAGTTATCTGTTTTCAATGGCTGTCAAACATAAACTAAATGACGTATCTTGCTCAAAATTTGTCAGTAGTCTATTAATAGATGGAAGTTGCAGTTGCGGGAGCAATTTGGCAAATTAAGTTACTGCGCAAGAAATTCAAAAAGTCACTGACTTATCAACCCTCAAATGAATTGCAAAATACCCCCCAAAAGACCCTCAAAACACTCCCAAAAGATCCCCAGAAGACCCGCCAAAGACCCTCGAAAACCACCAAAAAAAAACCCAAAAGGCCAATAAAAGAATCATAAAAGATTCTTTAAAAACCCTCAAAAGACCCTCAAAAGACCCCTATTAGGGCCACAAAGGACCCTCACCAAAGTCTCAAAAGACCCTCAAAAGACCCGCAAAAGACCCCACAAAATACACCTAAAAGACCCCCAAAAGACCCCCTAGAGGACCCTCATATCAAATAGCGCATCAAACAAAACGATCAAAACCAAAGTTGCACACCACAACGTCTGTCGGGTCAGCTAGTATATGATATGTATGCTTGTAGACACTTTCGATATATAAGGTTCAAGTTCATTATATTGGGTAAACGAAAAGTTTTTTGAATAATTATTTCCTGATTCTGATTGTCACATTCTCGGCAAGATGCTTATAAATGTTTTTCTTTTAATTTTTTTCTTTTTCTTGAACTGTATCATTACTTTGCCTTTAAATTATAAAACTATTGCTTGTCTTTAGTCAATTTGCTATTGCAAATATGTATCTTTTCCTGTTTTAAGATACGCACAAATCAAAAATTCATATCACACTAACACACATAACAAAAGCAAAAAAAACATCAAACGACATAGTATAGTAACCCATTTTTTTTGCTTCTTTCATTTCCTTTTCTTTTCTTTTCTTTTCTTTTCAAAATCATCCTCATCATTGCAAACAACTACAACCAAAACATCAACAATCGAATAAAAAATGAAATGAAAAACAACAACAACAACAGACTTTCTCTTTCATTTCGTACCCACAGGTGATGTGTCCTCACTGAACGCTGGCGGTGGCTCAACTGCGCTCATTTCGTCAACCCCAAGGGCGGCATTCTTTCTATTGATAGTCCTTGCAGTATTGCAATTGTCTCAGCTGTATGTCCAACACCTTTGCAGCAGTACATGTATGACGAGGGTAAGCAATGCCATCGGCAGTACGGACACAATCAGTAGCAGCGGCAGGAAAAGGAGCATCAGCAGCAGGATGACAACAGGCTCAATCGCAGCACAAGTGGATAAGGAAGTGCACCATCATCATCGTCACTTTACAACAAAAGCGCCATCAATGCACCAATTAAGGGATTCATCGTCATCGTCATCGTCAACAACAACAGCACTTCTTGCATCATCATCGTGACTTGCTGCTGCCATTGCCGGAGATAATTGCTGTTGCCGCCATTGTTGAAAGAATGGCGAACACAAGTGTGTATGTAGTCCTTATAATAGCAACTCTCATGATATCCTTCCTATGCATTATGTACGCTATACCTTATATACTCGTATGTATTCCACTTTAGTCGTATATACATTTATATACATAAATATGTACTCGAATAGTTATGAATATATATCTGTGTAAGCAACAACAAAATACAAACAAACAAAAAAATAATTGCTGGGTTTCTTCACTTCATTTTGGGAAAGTATTCAATGGAATACGGACAAAGAATGTGTGATCTTTTGTCCTTTTGTATTATACATATATGAAAAAGTAAAAGTTTAAGAAAACAAAACAAGAACTAGCAAATAAGAGATAAAAAAAATGGAAAACCAATCGTTTTGCCAAAGTGGCCAGTGGCTAGGGTGCTACTCTTGATGCCCGGTAGCACACTTAAGGCAACGAGAAGCACACGTTGTGTGTCGTACTATTATTTACTGCCCTAAAGGATTAGCGTTAACTTGATACACATTCCTTAAGGTACGGGTATTTAGGTTAAAAAGTGAGCAAAAATATCTTCCGTTGAAGGGCTTTTTGCTTGTTACTCTAAGCTTGCTAATTGTTTCCATTGTTGTTGACTTTTGAGTTGTCTTTGCGTTAATAATTAGGACTTCTGTCTTCTACATCACAAATGCTATTGTGACATTCATTTTGAAACTGATACAAGATACAGGAGTTTTTCAAGTATTTTTTTTTTTTTTAAAATTTGCTCTCTAGGCTCGTTTACTTCTAAGCTATCTTCGATTGTTTAACTATGAATGCATTCGTATTTAGCTGGAGGGAAAGTAAAATCTTGAGAAGCTAGTCCTTGTACCACAGCGGTGGTCTGCCGGGCCAAAAATTATTATTTTAAAAGTAATTCTCAAAAGGTCACATAAGTATGCAAACTGATGCATCTTCTGTTTCAAGAATAATGAAAAGTCTCTCTGTTTAGTCCTTATCGTGTCTTTATCCTTTTGTATCTGCCTGTCTACTAGAAGATCAATTGTTCTATGCCTCATTTTCAAAACTTTACAGGAGATGATTTTCAAAATACAAACGATAATTTAGCACTAAGTTCCATAGCAAACTACGCAATGCAATGGAATCCGTTATCTCAGGATGGTAGAAGAACGGGTCGTCCGAGAAATACATGACGCATAGCTGAGGAGGAGTCACGGCAATTGAAGATTTTAAACAGAATTTATTAAACGAATTGTTTATTTTTTTGCCGGAAAATTTAACTCAAATTTTTTCGCTCAAGCGAATCTATTGACTTCGCAATGTTTTCATCACCGATAAGCTTTGACGCACGCTTTTGTATTCTATCTAGCCGATACAAGGAGATATTAGGTTCACCTGACCGGATATACCAATTGTACTCACGTTTAGGGCGAATAAACTCAGCACAAATGGTTGCGAGAAGCTAGGCCGTGGACAACAATGGTCTGTCGCGCCGAATATTATAATATTATTATATAGTAACCAGATCGAGGGAGTGAAATACTTCTACATCCTGTTTATTATCATATTTGGCTCTATAACCGGGGTCTGGTCCTGGGCTTTTGCAAAAGGTTTTTCAATCGGTCCCGATTTCAAGCCGATGTCATCCAGTTTGGCATCCCTAAATTCTGGGCGTTCTGTTTAACACTAAACTTCTAGCGTATGATTGGCTGGCCGCGCTGTCATGTTCCATAAATCCTACCACAAAGGACATTCCGAGTCGGATCCTCTTCGCTCATGCGAGCTAAATGTCCTTCCCACCGGAGCCTACCGAGTTCAATTCTCTTTACGATATCGAATTCGCGGTATAGCTCGTGAAGATCATCATTATAGAGTCTTCAGAATCTTCCTTCCACACATAGGGAGGCAACAATTCTCTGTAAGAGCTTTTTCTCGAACGCCGCTAAGAGGTCAGAATGCTATTTGCTAATCACCAAAGTTTCGGATTCATATGTAAGTACTGGCATGACCATTGTCTTATATACCAGCAGCTTGGCTGTATGGTCAAATTCCTGGATTTCAAGAGTCCAGACTTTATTAATAATAATAATATTTGGCGCGACAGACCATTGCGGACCAAGGCCTAACTTCTCGCGACCACTTGTGCTGCACATGTTAATTTTTGGACACAAATGGAAGGGACCTACAATTTAAGACCGTATCCGAACGGCGAATTGAGAAGCTTTCCGTGACAAGGTATTAAATACTCTCGGAACGTTTGTCACCCATTCGCGAGAGGTGGGACACCGTGAAAAATACTTTTGATGTTGCTGGGATTCGAACTTGAACCTCCTGCGCAGCAGCCATGTACATTACCACTGAGCCACGGCGCCCACCCAGACTATATTACTCCGGACTATAATAGGCTTTGTTGGCTTTAAGCAACCGTATTCGTATTTCTGGATCTATGCTGTTATCGGCTGCTACAGTTGACGCAAGATAGTTAAAGGACTGCACTTCTTTAAATACGCGCTCCACTATTTGAGTTGAGGGACCAATGTTGAATCTTCTACTCGGCGACGTGGCCACCATGTACTATGCTTTGCACTCATTTATGTACCTGGGGCTGTACGTGCCGCCCGCTCGATCAGAATAAAATTTTCTATACCGCTATTGGGGTTTCTACCAACGATGTCAATATTGTCTGCATTAGCTAGTATCTGAATAGACTTATAGAGGATTGTTCCTCCCGCCGTTGCGTCAGAGTCTCTGATCACTTTCTCCAACGCCAGGTTATAGAAGACGCAGGCCAGTCCATCCCCTTGTCGAAGCCCGTTATAGATGATGAATGGACTTGATAGTCATCCGGATATTTTTAGTTTGTTTATAACATTGGTCATGGTCAACTTACATGGTAGTGTCAGTTTATTTGGGATGCCGAATTCTCTCATGGCTTGATAAAGTTCTACCCTATCTTTGCTATTATAAGCGGCATTAAAGTATATAATATAATTGTGTAGTGAGTTTTGAAACTCTAGACATTTCTCCATCACCTGCCTAAGGGTTTAAATCTGATAAGTTGTTGATTTGCCTGGATGATGGTGATGATAATGAATGATACTTGAGCGTATGGGGATATCCTGTCTTGAAGGATACGCTGTACTCAACAACTGCTCAAATAATTGCTGCATGTTGTGATACCTCATTTCTCAGGTATAGGACACAGGATGCCTCTTTGCAAATTTTCTGGCATTGCTTCTTCCTCACATACTTGGATTATTATTTGCATCCCAAATATTTCGTAGCAATTTTAGCGATGTGTTTTCATTCCAACGAAGCTTGTTGTTAATGCACATACTGGGAATTGCGAGTTGTTCAGCTTTCTCGATGCAATTGGTTTTCATGGATAATGGCAGTGGATTTAAGATTCACTTAGACGACAGGAGACAGCATAGGGTTTTGGAAGCATAAAGTTCTATTCGATTGTTTTCTCCCCATTATTATGCTGCCCAGGTCAGAATTTAACGTGCTGAACACAAATTTAGTTGCTTGAGTTCCACATGAGAAGTAGAGGGACGTTCCTCAAATTTATATAAGAAGCTTAGAGTGCTGTCGTCAGCGAAGGAATGAATTGGATTAAAATGAGAAAGAGGTCGGCGTCTAAAAAGAGCCCTGGGAAACGCCAGTGTTAGGGACAATTAAAAATATAAATAAAAGACACTGCAGTTTTGTTTGGGAAAAAGATATTTGTCTCAAAAAAAAAACAATTTATTGCTAGCAGCTGTACTGCTGTCTTGCTGTCTCCTATGAAGTATGTTATCAACTGACTTTATAACATTAATGACAATATTAGTCATTGTCAGTGGTAAAGAGACCTTAAAACCTAAGAGCATCTTATGTGCTAAAGAGCAAGCGTAGTACTAGTAATCAAATAAGCTCGTAAAAGGTCGAATACATGCAGACTCACATTCGTCCGATACGATACAGCCAGCATTTATTTGATGTATTATAGACCAAGACAACTCTAATTGAGCGGTCCAATTTCGGTCGATTTAGAGGATTGACTCAGCCATCGCATCAATGAGTCTTTTAAATCAGCGATTAGGGCTTATAGAGACCTTGTGTCACCAATTGCTTCGAAACGATGGGACATTGGGTCATATTTGGCTCTCCGACCGGGGACCGAACGTGTTCGCGTCCATAAAAAATCTCTCCACCGGTCCCGATTTCGAGCATATATGTCATCCAGTTTTGCATGAGAGATTATTGTATCGATTTCTAAGACTGGTTCAGTTGGCACATTAATGGTTTGACGTCAGCACTGGATAACTTTTCCAGAATAGTAGTAGAATAGTATATTTCATAACGAGGTAGGAGAGTGGACGTTATCGTGCGAGTTAGAAGCTTTTCACTTTTCAGCGGGTAATGTACGCTATTTTTCACGCTGTTCGCTAAGACTGCAGTAAATAACAATAATATTTTCTATGATAACACACAAGTGTGGATAATGCCAACTTTCGAGGGTAGGCTATAGCGTAGTAAATAGACACTTTCGCCTATAGTCGTTTGAAAAACATATATCAACAACTAAGGTCTGCACTACAAAATGAATCGTCATTTAGTTTTAAACCTCACTAATGCTATGGTTTTGAATATTCTTTGCTACACAAATTTTAATTCTGATCGCTTCCTTCGATCTCTTTAAACATCTTTTGAAATAGTTAACCTCTCATGTTATGGCCTTAACGATGTTTTTCCCTAAAATTCAGAGCCTATTTCCTGGAACGCTGGTGAAAAGCGATTGGAATTCCATTTAAATAATAAGTAATAAGTAATTCATTTTTGATGAAACTAATATACATATAATTTACTACATCAAACTATAGTTTTATAATTTAATACATAGCTGAGAGTAATCTATGAAGTAAATTAAAGCATGCCAGTGTTCTATGCATTTAAAATCAATAAACCAATGTAAATAATTTTGCCAGAAGTATACAAATGTAACTACTTGTATAATAAATAAGTTACAACTATGTATTAATTGAATAATGTTGATATTGTTCATGAAATGTATGTTCCCGCTTAAGTTCGTTAGTTTTTTCATTTTTTTTTGTACCTATATTTCCAAAAATTTTAAGCAAACGATCAGGAACAAACGAAGAAGAAATTGAAATTTTGATATTAAATAACAAATAGTTTGTGAAAAGTTAACTGAAAAAGTTCTAATTCTAAATTAAAAATTAAATGAAAATCTCAAGAAATGCACAAAAACAAAACCTTCAATGAACCATTGATTGATTTTCATATGTAAACGAGCATAATTGTTTATTAAAAAAGTGTATATACTTTTTGTTTAGTTGTTTAACATTAAATAAATTATTATTATAACAAGAAAATAACTTATCCTTAATTAAGAGAGAAGAGGAATCAGTTTCATGTTGATCCAACGAGATATTCAAAGTTCTCTAGTGGCAAGTTGACCTGCAATACTATGCAGGCATACAAAAATCTCCTTAAATCATTCATTTGTTTCCTAATTTAAAATAACGTTTGTATAATTATATATATACACTCTGTTAAAATTAAGAAAATACAGAAATATTATCTGAAATCTACACCCAATGTTCTTAAAAGACAAAAACAAAGTGAAACCAGAGAATTTTGTAAACATTCCATGGACCTGAAATAAGATCGCAACTTAGACCTTTAAGTCCAACCTTTTTTCCCTAACTTAAAGGTAGTTGTCATCATGATCATCATAATCAGCTGGTCATATACTTTTTTTCCTTAAAGCCGGTTGCGGATGGGTTTCATTGTTTTTCTGACTAAGGAGCACATGATGTTTAGCATAACAGCTGTAGTATATGTCGTTTTCTTATTTTTGTAAGACACTATTTCCCATCACCATATCTCTTGAATAGCTCCTTTGTCAGATTCACTCATGGACAGGTCATCTAGCTGCAGGTCTATACAGATCTAACTCTATACAGTGAGTGAACTTTCCATAAAAAATTCTTAAATCATTTACTTTTGTTCATTGCCGTTGATATCGTCATGGATCAGCTATAGTTCGGAGTCTGTTTGCTGGTTTCGTAATGATTTTTTTTACGGGCGAAGTTAGTAGCCTCTCGTCAACCGTCACGTTGAATGGACTGGAATTTTTGGGGATAATTACAGACGGCCAATGGAGGTTTGCTCGCACTTCCACCGGTCAGAATAGATACGGTAAGTGTGTACTAATTACATACGATGTATGTTACTCCCCCTATTCAGCTGATGACTGATGACCACCATAATTTCATCTATTCCTAAGGCAGGTCGCAAACTTTACAATCCACCCTGTTCTAGAAGGATAATTTTCTATGCGTGAGCAATGTGAACTCCTCTAGACAATCAAACAACTCATCACGGCCGTTGATTGATAAAGTTAGGTCTAATCTTCTAAACTTCAAAAAAACAATTTAAGATTTTTTTTTTGTTTTTTATTACCAATGTTAAAAAATCTGGATAGTAGTGAGATAGCAAAGAAAAACTCCCATTGATATAAAATCACAAACAAACAATAAATTCCAAAATCAATCGAATTTTCTAAATGGGATTTTGTATTCGGAAATTAAGTTTCGGGATAGCACACCCAACCTATAGAAATCTCATAACAAGTGGTTCCCTGAAGTAACAAAATTTGTTTCGTTATTTTATTTAAGGTGCTACAGTATCGGTAAAAAAAAAACAATCACATTTCTTCTATGTAAACTAAATTAACAAATTTTGTTGAAAACAATCCCATTATCAGAACAACAACAACAAATATATGTGTTACTCCTTCAAATTGTTGCATTTAGTAATTACATTAATAGAAACCTATATGGTTGGCCATAGATTGAAAACAAAATAAAACAAATTAATAAAATGATTAATATAAAATTAAAATGTATGTAATTGTATAAATAAAAGTATCTTATATATATTATATATTTACTAAGCAGAAACAAAATCATAAATAAAATACCTAACAAGAAAATGTTACAAGCAACAACAAATTGTGGGAGAGAATTATATTATTATATAAATAAAATTATATAACAATAATATTAAGAATATCTGAAATTGCGTTTTCCTCTAACATTTTCTAACACACCCGCCGCTAAGCAACGAGTTATGAAATGCTGTGGTATACGTTTTTCAAAAAAAGTTGTGATACTTCCTTTAACATATTCCCATATTCCCTCAAAAAAACTCCAGGAAACAGCTTAATGTCCAATTTCGGGTAAGTAGCGAAAGCTTAAGCTTAAGCAAATCCAGAGGGTATCAAAGCAATCACACGTTGCTTCATAACGTAAATGTATCTTACTGATGATAAACATTCACTAACATAAATTCCTAAACGGGCTATAGCTTCTCCTTAGACCACGTGTGAAGAACCATTTACCTTTAAGCTGTCCCCGAATTTCGGTTAGTTACCTGTCTCGATAATTTAATTTGAATAAAGTTTACGAAGCGCATTAAAAAACGTCGACCTCAAGGTGTATTATAAGTAGTCTTGAGACTGTAGTAGATTCCATAAAATCTATGAATTAGTAATAAGGAACATCGTCATCTAAGACCGGGGTCCAGTCTGAAAAAGTCGCGATTTTGAGCCGATGTCATCCCTTGCACTAGCCGCTGTCGTATTCCGTGCAGAATATTATATGTCAGGCTAGCTAGGTGTCCAGCACAACGAACATTAATAATAATATTTGGTACGACAGACCGTTGCGGTCTAAGACCTTGGTTCTCGGGACCATTCGTGTTGTGCATATTATAGTTTTGCACACAAACGGATAAATGTCGTATCCAAAAGGCGAATTGAGAAACTATCAAGTTATTACTTTTGGACTTTTGTCCGACATTCGCAAGATGTGGGACCGTGAAAAATACTTTTGGTTTTTATCGGATTCGAAACTCGAACCTCCAAACAATACCAAGCTTGAATTTCTTCATGATGTCATCATCGCGGTAGATCTTGTCATTTAAGAGTCCTCGAAATCTACTTTGCTTACATACGAAGTCAACAATTTTTCCTAACCCTTTCCTCTCGAAAACGGCTAAGAGTGTTTTTTGCAGAGCACCACAGCACCAGCAACTTGTATTTCATTCCTGCATTTTTTCAGATTATTTCTGGCTCCATGCTGTTTTTGGCTTCTACAACTGACCAGAAAGTGGATCATCTTCCTGTTGCTCAACATATACTTTGGTTTAATCGCATTTATGTGCAGCCCTTGAATTCGTTTCAATCTTGATGAAAGCTTCCTATACATATCTTGCTTTTCTACTGATGATGTCAATTTCGTCAGCATAAGCCATTATCTGGATGCACTTATAGAGGATTATTTCTCTACCCGTTCCATAAGGTTAATACTTCTCATTGTCTTGGCGCGTTATATGTATATGGAGAATTGGCTTGGTAGTTATCCACATGTCTCGGCACATTGCATCGGTCAAAGTCAGCCACATAGGCGTCGGATTCTCTTCGGCTTTATAAAGTCCTATCCTGTCTGTCCTATCATAGGCGTCTTTAAAGTAAACAGTAAACAGTTGGTTTGTTCGTTTGAAGAAATTTTTCAATCCACTAAGCCTAAGGGTGAAAATATGATCTATTTTTGATCTGCCTGGTAACCACTGGTCCAATAATGGCTTTAGCATATGTGTGCATTCTGTTAAGACAAGAGAATCTTATATGCAGTACTCAAGAATTTTATACCAGAGATTTTTTGGGAAAAAATTACCGACAACCACCACAAAGGGATTTTGTCGCACTACCTCTAGTCATAATAAAGGGTGGGCAACTAAAAAGTTTATTTTTAAAACGCTATGAAAACAGTGTCTACTGAGCAGAAGGTTCGTTGTTTGAATCCCAATAACACCAAAATTATTTAACTTTTTCGAGCATTTTGGCGCCTATCTCGCGAATAACAGTTGCAGTATTGCGTTTTAAAGCTGGAATCGTCTCTAGATTACCCGCATAACATCTATCCTTAACGGCACTCTATAAAAAAAAAAGTCCATCGGCGTTACATCGAACCTCCGCGCAAGCCAATTGACATCTCCAAAACGGCTGCTTAATCGGTTGCCGAATTTGGCGCACAAGGAATCGATTGTCAGTCGGCTTGTATGGCATGTGGTGCCATTTTGTTGAAACCAAAGATCGTCCACATTCATGGCGTCGATTTGAATCCATAAAAAGTTGGTCAGCTGGCTCTGTAATGGTCGCCATTGACGGTAACGGCCTTTCCAGAAAAATGGGCCACCACTCCAAAATCGAAACAAAAATGCGTTGGTGGATGCATTGGTTTCTCTACGATTACGTGTGTGGCTGTTCCGAATCCCAAATCTGGCAGATCGGCTTATTTACGTAGCCTCCGAGATGGTCAGAAAAGGTGATTTTTCGACCCAAATCGAAGTCATTACCAAGCTGGTCTATGGCCCACGCAGAGAACTGATATCGAAGCGGATCGTCATTTCCTAAATAAACCGAGGTCTTTGTGCAGGTGCGACTAAGGGCCAGTTGCTGTGATCGGTATGGAGTTAAGGTCGATGGATTCTGTCCCACACTATTGGCCACAGCCGCAATATTCTTGGGCGTGCTACATGTCTGAGCTGGGGGACCACTTCTCTTATCCAATAGCAAGCTTCTTTTATGAAATTTACTCACCAATTTTACTACAGCGGCACCGTTTTCTCTCTCTTTCACGACCCATATTTCTGTTAAAACACAACACTGACTTTAAAAATAAGTTTTCCATATTTTGAAACGCTCCTCAAGCAAAAACATGATTGCTTTGTCCTGCGGAATATTAGACTGACGAGCTTTCAAAATGTCAAACAAATTGTTTGAAAAAAAGTTGCCATAGCCTATGATTTAAAAACAAACCAGTAGATTGCCCACCAATTAGATGAAGGATATGCATTAATGCTAGACGGTATTCCCTCTGTCATACTTAAGGCTAACCGCCAATAATTACGGATAGTACCATTCAAGGATATCAAGGACGATGATAGTTATTTCTTAATCCTTAAAAGTTATTGAAGCCCAAGCTCACAGCAATTGGTAAGTTGTTCAGTTATTTTCAGTCTAACACGATACATCTTGCGTTTTATTTAAGGCTTTTGGAATATAATTAAGTGGAACATTAAGAGCATGTATGCTCTGTTCTCACCTAAGCAAACCTATATACCTATCCGGGTATCCAAAAGTAGCCTTATATATAAACTTAAGCATTAGAATTCACTGTTTGAAATGAAACTTACCATTTTGTTTTACTGTCCAGGTCAGAGTTTAACGTGGTTAACATACGTAGCTGGTTGAATGCTATTTCATAATGGTACTTTACTAATTAAGGAGCAACTATGGAAGAACCCCTTTTTGTTATGTTCTCAATCGAAATTAAAAGGGAAACTTTAGTGTTAGAAAATGAAGTAGAAATGACAGACAGACAGTCGACAGAAAGAAATGTAAATGGGGTCTTGGTTGTGAATTGCAATTTGTCGGAATCTGGTGATACTATTAGACTATGAGTTTTTTATAGAAAAGAGATGAGAATATTGGAAGTTTTTTTCTAATGTACGCTCAAGGAATTGGCAAATTGGAATAATGCTTTAAACAGCGTCTGTGTTACAAAATTAAGGAGAGGAATGGATGAGATGTCTATGCACAAGCACATGTGTTTCAAATGACTGTAGATGCGGAAACACAAAATTTGACAGACAACGATCCTTCATAAAAATGGGAAGGGTTTTGAAATAATATTTCCGGTTATCTTATTTTAAATCTTCAGAACGTGCTCCCATTTGCATAAAAGCTTCATGTCACTTCTAATGTTCGCAATTCTTTTCTTTGTCAATAACTCCGAGTCTAAGAGAATCACCAGATTCTGACAAAATAACTATCACCCCCTTCACCAGTCCCCAATCGATACTGACATAAACCTCTCAAATGCAATATCAATGCTCATAATAATTATTCCGCACACGATAACTCATTGAATTACAATTAAGCACATTGTGTGTCAAGGATTACGTGAGTACGTGAAGGGGTGAGTTAATTACTTGTATGTGAGAGCAAAAGTCCTTCTTTGAATAAATTTCAATTACATTATAGAAAATTAAATTGCAACTACAGGTACAGTATGTGAGTTATGTGTGGTGTCGCAACACGCGTGTAAAATTTTAAAATTAAATTAAACGAACAGATGATGATGGAAGAAGAAGGTGGGTCACAAAGCATAAGGAATAAGGACGAAATTCATGAATAAATCAATTAATTTTGATTATGAGATATTCATTGAATTCTGCCACACGGGCTGTATCGGGAGTATCGCGATGCAGTGAGGCATTGTTACCGACGTATACGGAGTTTGTGCCTTTGTATGGCCTGAAACGATTACTTCCAATTTTTTTAATCATTTCCCAAAGGAAGCCGCCTGATTAGCTTTTTTCGTTTATACCAATTTTGTCTTCTTCGACAGAATTTTCATTTAATGTTCACGAGAGGACCAACAACAACGACTTACAAATTAGGGTAATAATTTTATGCAAATTTTTGTATCGATCGTATCCATCCTTAGGCAGTTTCCTTGCTAAAGGATATTTTAATATTTTGTGCCTTTTTGTGAATTTTCATTAATTTCGTTTTACCTGCTGGAGTCGATTAGTAAATAAAGAAAAACGAAACGAACGAAGAAAATAATCGTATCAGCCAAACAGAAATATTTTCTATTCAATTTGTAGAAAAAAAAGTTGACGAGCGCATTAACCTTGAAAATCTATACTTCTCGCATGGTCACTTGATGTATGCCGCCTATTTTAGTGTTGGAAAACCATCAGCTTTGTTTGTTTACGCGCCAGACAACAAAACAAATGAAAAACAGTGCGTGTAACTTTAAAGTGGAAGTTATTTGATGTTGTTGGCAAAAAGACCTCCAAAAGACCTCAAAAGAGCATCAAAAGACCCCCAAAGGATCCCAAGAATACCACCAAAAGATCCTCAACGGAATCATTAAGGAATACCAAACAAGTCACTCCTAAAGGTCATTAAAAAACCCCAAACGGCCTTCAAAAGATAATCAAAATACTTCCCAAAAAAACCCCAAAAGATCCCCATAATACCACCAAAAGACTCCCACCCTTAATAGGCCTCCAAAAGTCCCCAAGAGGCTCTATAAAGACTTCTCGAAAGACCCCAAAAAGACCCTCAAAGGACGCTAAAAATAAAAAAATAAAAAAATATACAATATACCCTCAAAAGACCCCCCAAAACCATCAAAATACCCTCAAAAGACCCCCAAAGGATCCCAAGAATAACACCAAAAGACTCCCAAACGACCCCCAAAAGACCATCAAAAGATTCTTCAAAGGTTCCCAAAAGACCTCCAAAAGACCCCAAGAGACTCTATAAAGACTCCTCGAAAGAACCTCAAAGGACGCTTAAAAATTAAAAACCGCCAATAAACCCTCAAGAGACCCCCCAAAACCCGCAAAATACCCTCAGAAGATCCCCAAAAAGACCCCCAGAGGACCCTCATAAGACCATACCGAATTTCATAGAAATCGGTTGCGATATGATTTACGAGTGTAGTCCCAGAAGTAACAGACCTGAGGTATAGATAGCGGTTGTTGTTTAAAAAGAACAACAGTGGCAGAAGCTAGCAACCTTACAAAGCTTAAATTTGACATTTGACGAAGGTACGTTGTTGATGTATTTGTACGGCAGCTTTTAACAGTGAGCGCTCTCAATGCAGTTTTAAGCCTGGAAAAAAATTATAATTCTAATGTAATACAATACTTTCACTTGAAAGGCCTCAATCCAACCAGCACCAAAACGGAGCTTGATTCTACTCTGGGGAGTCTGCTCCTTCGTTTACAATAATAAGATATTTGGCGCTAGAGATGAGTGCCAAGACGAACATCGCAGTAGTCGACTAAATGAGTTGAGTACTCGTACACCAGAAATGGAGAAAAAAAACTCCACAAAATCGTATTGGATGACCGTCGACTGAAAGTGTGTCACCTAGCAGATATGGCAGGCATTCCAAAAAGTGCTGTACATTTTGACTGATAATTTGGACATGAGAAACCTGTGCGAAAGATGGGTGCCGCTATTACTCATAATGGGATTTAAAGCAGCGTCCTGAGGATATTTCAATCGAGTGTCTGGCAAAGTTTCACAGCAACAAAGAAAGGTTCTTACGTCGATTCATAACCGTGGATGAAACATGGGTCTATCACTTCACACGCGAGACGAAGGAACAGTCAAAACAATGGAATCAAAGGGGAGATCGACTCCAAGGAAGGCGAAGACAGTTCAACTTGCAGGCAAGTCAGGGCGTCAGTTTTTTTGGGATGCGCGTGGGATAATTTTCATTGACTTATCATCAGAAAGGAAAGCCAATCAATGGCCTGAATCTTGCGAACTTATTGCAGCGTTTGCCTGCCACACTTTTTGTGTCCCATAAATTCAATCACCGAATCGTATTCGCTCATGCGAGTTAGATGTCCTGCCTACCGACGCGACAAAGCTTGATTCTCTTCTTGATATCAACGCTCGCAGATATCTTCATCATAGTTTTTGTTTCTTAAAGCAACCGTGCGCATATGTCTGGCTATATCCTGTTATTGGCTGCTACAATGGAAGTGAGATTGTTAAAATATTGGACTTCTTTGAATTTTTGGAACATTGTCTGCTTACAGACGTGGCCTGCTTTAGTTTGTCTCCCACTGATGTGCAGCTAATAATTTCTGGCAGCTAAGTCGATTTGAATGAAAGCTTCTTGTAAAGAACTTTTTGTATCCTCCGAGAACAAAATTTTTTCATGCACCTTAGGGGAGGTATTGAATTATCTCTTAATCGTTATTAGTTTTAACAACTGGGATCTAGGTGTTGTTATAAGAACTCAGTCCATGTTTGGAGCCAATATGATTGACTAACGAATCGCTAAACTCTTGGTGTCTTAGCCAACACATCGATTATGGCATCGCTTTCGTGTTTTGTTATTTTTTCCGCAAAAGTGTTTCTTGCGGATCTGATGTCTCTCCACTTAATGTGTCCTTCTAGCCGGAGTAACGCGAGCTCAATAATTTTGCGTTTGTTCGTTATTCGTGATAGCGCTCGTAGTTATTATGGATAAAGAAGTCCTTGGAATGGTTCTTCTTCAAATACTGAGCCAAACATTTTCCTCTCAAAGGCGTCCGACACAAGTCTCCGATTCGTATGAAAGTACTATGATGTTACCATTTTCTTATAAAATAGCAACCTCTATGTTATTATGACTTTCCTGCATTTGAAAAGTCCTTTATACAGAAGACATTGGTCACCCAACCTGCTGCTCGTGTGTGCTAGTGAGCTTGGAACTAATTAATTAGCTTTTTTGTATTTGAACCAGAATTCAATTAATATTTATGTTTTATTCAAATGTATGCCTGCTTTATATATTAATTAATCTGATATAAGCAGTGAATCTCAATAGTTGAAAATACGAATCAAGCAAACCACATAAAAACGCACTTGGAACTACTACATCCTGCAGAAAAGAATATATCTGTACCTCTCTTATAGCGGTGACCAATGGTTCTTTGCGTTACCAACAGCAAAAACTTAAATCTTAAATCGTACTTTGTTAGAGAAGCTTCATTTACATTTTGAATCTGTTTCGATGAACTCTCATTAAATCTATGTGGGAGTCCCTTGCGATGGAATGAATTCGATAAAGAAACGTCATCTGAAAAATACCGCTCCCACAGAGTGCTGCAAGTAAAGTATATCCTCTGGAATGTCCACTAATTCATCGTTCAGCCTTAGTCCGGTCTAACTTCAGGGCTTTTGTTAGCCTGCATTGAAACTTCAGCTCAAAACGAAAAGTAGAATTTGCCGAAGCCTGATGGTGTGAGATTAAATGGCAAACAGCCTTCACAATATAGTCGGCCAATGATACTTAAAAAAAAATGATTGGAACCACCGGCAGTGGACGGAGAGCAACAAAACAAACAAAAGCGAAAATAAAAACCAAACCAAAATGCAGCACCTCATATCCTTTTAGCCTTTTTGGCAGAGAACTGCTGCCTATCTAACTGAATTCGATTCGTTTCGTTCGACAGCAAAGAAGTGCGTCACTGGTTAGATCCCGCGCGCCAGAGTGCTGTTCGTAGCATCAAGAGGGACCAAAATTTCAATTGGAAACAAAAAGTGCCATCAATCTGTTCTGGATAGAGCGGGGGATATATTGCGCTGCACTGATGGCCCCCACCAGTATTAATGGATTTGCTTGCAGCATGATTGAATGGGGCGTACGACGAAGAGATGGAAGAAGTATTCAGCAAGCCAGCCATCCAATAGGAAGCGCTATACATACTCGGATGTATCGTATTTTGGGCAATCAACGCGTTACTCAATGAGTAACTGCAGGCTGCAGCACTGCTGCTCTACTGTTGCTGCATGGATGAAGTTTAAAGGATTTGAATTATCAACATGCATCTACGAACAACATCCAGACAGAATGCATTAAGCCATTAAGAGGTTTCTTCCGCATGTGTTGTGCAGTGTGTGATGTTTTTTTGTCCACATTTTTTCTGAATAGAATCCTGGATTATGTGAGCAGCAGTATGGCACAATGGCAGAATGGCAGAATCAACAGAAATAGCATGAGAGTGGGGGTGGGATTGCTGCCTTGAAATACTTCCTCAAAACTCCTTCATCTCAGTAATAAACAAAAAAAATGTGGACGAAGTACTAAATGGATTTAGCAAGGGACAATGTTGCATGATTCTCAATGGAATTGGAACCTTCATTCGAGCATGTGTGAGGATTTGAAGAGAGATTTTAGGTTTTAGGTTTTGAATTAAAGTGACTTTTAGACGGTGGCTCACATCAGCAGGTCAATATCCAGGAGAGTGCTTGTGTTTGTTGTTGATTTTTGACAAACGTCATTTTGGGATAATGTTTCTAATTAAGAAATAACTTGTACGGATACAGTTGGAAAACTCAGTTCTTAAATTCTCTATATTACTTTCGCGTGCCCGTGGCTTGCTGGCTGGCGGGCGCACCAAATCTTGTGATCAATTTTTAGCCCTCTTACTAAAGGCCAATTTTATTCCGGCCCTGGGTCGGGGGCTCCCATTTTTTTTTAAATCCCACATCCAACATCGAACATCGAACATCGAACATCGAACATCCAACATCCAACATCCAACATCCAACATCCAACATCCAACATCCAACATCGAACATTGAACATCCAACATCGAACATCCAACATCGAACATCCAACATCCAACATCCAACATTCAATATCCAACATCCAACATCCAACATCGAACATCCAACATCCAACATCCAACATTCAATATCCAATATCTAATATCCAACATCGAACATCCAACATCGAATATCCAACATCGAATATCCAACATTTTTTTTAAATCCGGACTACAGGTTGTAGAATCGTGTACCTGCAGCAGAATCTCAGGTCACGAGGTTTGCTTTAGCCCATTCATCCGCTTACGTCCAGGCTTACGCTCGCGCAAGGCTCACGTTTGTTCAAGGCTCACGCTCACGCATCGTTCAGGGCGCACGCTCCTCTTCTTTCATCCGATAATGAAAACGAAATATCGTTCTTGCCATTTGCTGTTCCTAAGGAGAAAATTTAAAACAGCTTTGTATAAGAGTTTATTCATCCCAGTCCTACTTTATGGCTGTGAAGCATGGACTCTATCATAGGCGGATAGATATCCTTCGTCATTTCAACCGTAAAATTCTATCAAAGATTTTTGGTTCCATATAAAACTGACGGGCTTAGGAGGAGAATATTCAATGAAGAATATATATACAGCCATACAAAGTGTATGGCGACATCGATCTAGGCAAGCAATTAATTACTGGACGGTTGAGATGGCTATGTCATATACAGCGAATGGATATCGAACGCGTTAAGGGGCTTATACCCCTACAATTCTAGGTTATATGCAGAGGAAGACAGGATAAGTCTGTACACAGGAGATGATGTACACAATTAGAGACAGTTGAGGTAGATTTGAGGACTAGGCTTGCTCCAAAGCCCTTTTTAGTGCTGGCAATAGTTTTTGGGTCACAAAGATACTTCTTGTGCACATAATCTTAAGTATGTTTTGAAAGAAAGAAATAAGAAGAAGTATGGATCTTAGTTTTGGTAGAGTGACAGCTGCATATTCACACACAAGTTCTCCGATTTCAAAAAGCCCACATTTTTAATAAAACGGCTCGAATACCAATTGTTGAGGTAGACAGTGATGAATAGAGATTCGCAACAAATTTCCTTTCAGTCAAAAATCAATTATTAACTTCTACTAGTATCTACTATTGAACAACTTTTCAAAGTAGAAATGAAACAGAAAACACTCAAAAGGGCAACGAAAAATGGAGCGAATTTAGTAACCAGTGCACTGTAGACAAATCAAATCGGATTAAGGTTAACCTGTAAGTGTGAAGGTACGCTTAAAAAAGCACAAGTATACTATAGGCGAACTAAAACGAAGTACGGAGTGAGTTCAACCTGCATGTGTGAAGAATTGTGTATGCGGATTTCCGTGAATACCGCCAACAGAGGGCATAATTCCACGGTCCTCTTCGGATACGGATTGATTTTGTGGCGTCAATCTTGAATTGCTATTATGAATGTTTCAATATCGTTGGACTGTAAGTCTCCAACTTCTCACTGATGCGAGCGATACCTATCAAAATCTCTGCCGACGGCACCCGGTTGGAAAAACGCAACTCCATGCCGAACAAAAACTCACGCTGAGTTAAAACCCTACCCGCATTTGGGTTTCAACAACAGCCACCACGATGCTCCCACAAGGGGACCAACCTCAATAGCCGGGGACGGAAGAACTCCGTCCGTGGGCCCCCCGGCTTCCATGGTCCCAGACGAATCTCTGGTCGGGTTTTCGTAGTTAACAACGTAGCCAACGTCTTTACAACTCAGGTACTGGTGGACCTTTAACGCCATAATTTCTAAACTAAAATTAACTGAAATTAACTTATCAGTTAAAAAGTCAGAAAAGTCAGCGTGGTCTTACGACCATTATTCGGCATTTCTAGTGCCTAGCATTTGCCATCGCAACCACTTTGTTATAGATAGAGCAGAGTGCTGACATCATAACATGATCAGCAGATTGGCCCTTCTGATCGCAGTTGCGACAGTACGGCGATTTGTAAAACTGTGCAGCCACGTGCCCTTGGCCGCCACAACCACTACACAGATTCTGCTTCAGAGGGCAGTCTACCACCCGATGACCTAATGAAAGTCATCGGAAGCAGCCAAATCGTGCGTCATGCGATCGTACCCTGCAAGAAGTCCAATTGATGTAGCAGCGGCCAGCATCAAGGAGGGAATCAACCAGTTGGTCAGAACACCGCAGAATGACATCCGCTACGGCAACAGTGCTCTCCTTTTTGGGACGGCTCACAACAGAGACGTTCTTTTTAAAAACTTCCAGTGTCATCTCGTCCTTCATGTTCTTCACATGAAATTTCAAACATGACCTCCTCGGTTGATAATTCAGCAGGTGCACCCTGAATCGCGTTCTTACGCCGGGGTACTGGTATGTTTACCACATTCAGCCCAACTTGTAACTTGTTATTGCTAATTTTTGCTCGCTCTGCGATGCATGGGGTGCGTATAACTAAGCCCTCGTCTTTCAGCGGCCTTACTTCATGATGATGATGATGACATCAGCCATCACCTTCCTGATGACATCCTTGGCAGTGGCATCTTTATTCTTACTGCGGATAACAACAGACCAGTTTTCAACTGGTTTAGGAACTATAGCAACTCAGGCTGGGCTTGAATTTGTGCTGCCTGAATGGGAGCGGCTTGCGTCTTTGTGAGATCATTAGGAGCTCTATCCATTTTCCTCGTCATCTGCATGTGTGAAGATCCGCTTGAAAAGCACCAGCACACTGTAGATGTAAATTATTTGTGTACGGTCAGAACACATCAAAAATTTGTATAATAATATGTACAAGCCGGTTATCCCGAGAGTTCACTTACTTGGTAGAAACCGAAGGCGATTGTGAATTTTACGGGTGTTAAGTAAAACTAATTATATATTGGCACAACCATCGTTCATGCAGTGTTTTCTTTTCCGTTTTTTCGTAGTTTGGACGGTGGCCAATACGTTTTAAATTATAGCAATTCCCAAAATGCATTATTGCTATTTGATTAGTAGTAGTCGGACGGACAGACGGTTAGGGAAAGAAAATATTATACAAATAGTTAATGGCTGTGCTAGTTTCTTCGTTTAAATTAAATTCGTTACAACTTTTAAATAATCAAGTTGTTTACAATGAAACCTTCAAATGATCTTTCTTATTCTAAACCTGAATCATATGTAACGAATTCACAAGCAGTTTTATTGTGTTCCTTTGCGGTCCTGATGGACTTCTTAGTTTCATTATATCATAAATGAATAATAAAACAAACTTTTCGAGTCTTCTTTGATTCTATTCTATTATATCCTGAGTTAAGTAGACAACAAATTGCAAATTCCCATAAAACACAAAATAATACCTTCACTTTGCCAGTGAAAGTAGCTCACCATGCTTGCCAACCAATAGCTCAGACTTAATATGCTGTGGCATTAGATAATTTCGGGTTTGTACCTGCTTTCCAATCTGACAGAGATTCACCTAACGGATTCAAACAATACGACTCCTTGTCCAGTGCTCATCCATGAGATTGCTCAATAATAATAATAATTAACATCCTGTGAGCTGAGCTTAAGCCTGTGTGGCGGAAGAGTTCAATTATTAAATTATTGTTATTTATGAAAAGGAGAGAAGATATACAGCAAGAGGAAGACACAGACTTTAAACTTCAGATAGGACGAATATTTTATAAAGGAGCAGCAGTAGCAGTTGTTTATGTACATCCATCTGAATATGTGTAGATCGGACCGACAGATGAATACAACCGATGGAATTTTCGTTTGCATAATTTACCTTTTGATTAGGATCCTTCCACAGTGAACCACTACAAGCCTCTATTTCCGATGAGTGGATGAGCGACCACTTGACCCTGATGAACCTCACAGTAAGCGACGCAATTTGTTGTTTTTGCATAAATTACGAGCGATGCATGATGATTTTGGTTTTCTATTATGACTATTGGAACGAACAACAATATCAAAATTTTGTAGACAAAGGGTTCATTGTTATTTTAATTGAAATGTAATCTTATGTAAAATTTTGCGTTTTTAATACATCCCCTCTGTTATCTACCGATTTGAGGTATTATTTTTATCTTTCTTTTGTTAATTATTACTAAAGAAAGATATCAGCACCGCAAATTTCGGTTCGGGCAAATTGCAGACGTTCCCCGTTACGATCTTATTCCTGCCTGGAGAACTTTATCGGCCATCACGGGTGCAATTTCTTCATCGGGATCACCTATCTCTACATTAAAGTCGTGTTCTATTTGCTGATGAAACAATACGTTTACAATGCTATTCAGCATTATTGGGCACGAGGGGTATGTAAAGGAGTTACCATTAGCTTTCGCCATTAACGTTCTGTACTGTCTGTTCTACCCCAGGTGTCTTGTTCAACTTGTTGACACTGTTCCCTGAGGCATCTTCGTTTACTTGCCTTTATAGCCGTCCTAAACTGTGCTCGGACATTACAACAGTGCTGGCGCAGATCATCAATGTTCCTACGTCTTTCTCTTTGGTGTTGCCGTCTGGCCCGTAGGCACTTTCGACGCAGTTCCGCTAATTTTTCATTCCACCAGTAGGTAGATTTGCGTTGGCCGATTAATACTTTCCTCGGCATTGCTGCATCACAGGCTCTTCTTAGCGAGGTCATGACTTTAGACACCTTTTCCGTCGCTGACGGTATCCTCCAACATGACAAGGAACAATTTTTCATCAAATGCGTTCGCTTTCCAGCCCACCGCTTTCTTTCTAAGTTTTTGATTTGGTCGCACTGCATCTATTTCACACAGTATGGCTTGGTGGTTACTATGTGTGTATGATTCGGTGACTTCCCAAGTGACTTCCTTGCTTAAGAGGCAGCTACTATTAAAGGTTAAATCGATTATCGAGCTAGCGGACCCACTACGGAAAGTCGATGAATTTCCATTGTTCAATAATGTAATATGCAACGTAGCAAGTGCTTCCAAAAGTGCCTCCCCGCGAGCATATGTTTTCCGGCTGCCCCATTCCACAGACCATGCATTAAAATCGCCCGCTATCACTACGGGACTCCGTTCACGAGCATCATCAACTAGACGTTCCATAAAAGCTGTAAAGTATGTATGTATGTATGAATGCCTGTATGTATATCCGGTATGGACTGCCAAACCCTTCAACCGATCACATTCTAACTTTGCATATGGGTTTTCTACCATAATAGGCACTTAATAGGCATATTTTGAAAGTTGTCAGACTCCTAGGTCAAGGGCTCACATTTAATGGAGAAAAATGGAATGACTTTTAGGTAGTAAGTCAGTAAAAAAAGGAAGTATTTGAAAAATAGTAAACTGGTAACCATTTACTTGTTTCCCCCCCACTAATCCTGAAAAGAAAACTGCCCGTTAGTTATATAGGGTCCGCCATCTAATGTTTTTTTTTTCAACTAGTGCTTATTTCGTGAATGGTAACACTTAGCTCATGTCTGATTCGACATGTAATTAGTTGTATCCTTCCGCTGAACGAATATACTGACCATCCAATGCGTTTTCGCTTAGCTGAGTGGGCCTGCGATCGACTTACAGAAGATGCCGATTTTGCCAAAAAAAATCATCTTTTCGGATGAAGCTCATTTTGATCTTGGCGGGTATGTAAACAAGCAAAATTGTCGCATTTGGGGCACAGAAAGTCCGCACGCATACATTGAAAAGCCGGTACACCCAAAACGAGTCACTGTTTGGTGCGGATTTTGGTCCAGAGACAAAATTGGGCCATTTTTCTTCGAAAATGAGCAAGGAGTGGCCGTTACAGTCAATGGCGATCGTTATCGGGCCATGTTGAACGAATTTTTGTTCACAAAAATTGAAGAGGAGGATATTGGCAACATTTGGTTTTAACAGGACGGCGCTACGTGCCACACAGCCGAAGCTACACTCGATGTTTTGCGCCCTGTTTTTGAAGATCGCATTATCAGCCGCAGAGCTGATGTCGTTTGGCCACCTCGGAGCTGCGATTTGACACCGTTGGACTATTATTTGTAGGGTACCCTAAAAGATAAGTGTTACGCCGACAACCCAGAGACAATTGACGCTTTAAAGGACAATATTCGTGAAGCCATTGGTGAAATACAGCTGCACACAATCGATAATGTGCTTAAAAATTGGACCGATAGTGTAGGCTACTGCATGGCCAGCCGAGGCAGCCATTTGAATGAATGAATTATTTTTCATTGTTAACCGGAAGGATTGTACTTTCAAATAAAAAAAGAAATTTGAGAAAATATTCAGTTTTTTTTTATAGCATTTTCATTCAGAACATCAGGAAAAAAAAAAGTTATTTGGCGGACCCTATATAACTAGTCGCAGTGTTAACAAACATTTGTAATTCATTGTAATCTATTGCGTTTGAAATAAAAAAAAATGACTTCTCTTCCGATTAATTCATAACCGAGATGACAATTGCGTAACAAATACAACCACTGATTACACTTAAGAAGTAAAATGTGAGAACAGTAAGCAATAAATTATAATTATTTCGATGAAGCGTTCTTTATGGTGAACCCATTAGAAAAAAAAAATGTGTCAAAAAAAATAACAACAAATCTTCACAAACACACGTGACCACAATTGCTGTCAAGGGATAGAGAGCACCCTTATCTGGAACACCGTGTCCACCGTGAACCTCAATCGAGTCGGATTTGTAGATTTGCAACAAATAGACGGAGCCCTCATCTAAGGCGTGATGTCCTTTGAACCCAGGATAAAAAGGATTTTTTCTATTGCGTCTGTCTGTTTTGTAGCATTGTGGCGATTTAGCTGTAAATTACCAAATAGAAATTCGCATAGAAATACGTACCACAACATAGAGGTACAAGAGTGGGAGGCGAAACAAACAAAGCATAAAATTGCTTCGTGATTCGGACTCGTCTGAATTGATCATAGAACATGGGAATACCAGGCATACTCGTAGCTGGCGGGTGAAAACCCACCAACAAACACTGTGTGTGTTCCAGTCGTCCGTCAGCAGGGCTTGTCGTGCCCTTGCTGAAAATCATTAGTAAGGAAAGAACACTGTCATGTAGGGCTATGGTTTGCTCAGTGCTCAGTGTCTCGTGCTTGACACGTGTTCCCAATAAATTTTACTTTCTGTTGTCTGACTGCAAATGGTTGGGGTTGGGGTTCCTCGTGTACAGATTGCCATACACTGATTGAACTTCACAGATAAATCGATGTTGAATTTCAATCGATGACCAACTATCGAGAACTAATACCATCATTGATGGGATTGCGTGACCATTCCGAGTGTACATGTTTGTGAATGGAGCAATCGAGGGGATAATAATTTTTCCCGGAGCCAAATTGACTGTGAAACGAACACAACACAGAAAAATTCAATTTAAAGTTTTACCACCGCCTCGAAGCACGACCGCCAGAGTTTGTTTGCTGTCATACGGTACAAGTTAGCAAGAAGGTTGTTCGATTGCTATTGGACTTAACTAGATGGACGGATGATATAATGGAATACGATTTAACCAAAGCCAGAATTTCCTTTGTTGTCCTGCGTTTAAAGGTAAAGTTAGTTGGGATAAAAGTTCCCAACAAGCAAGTGACAGTGAGACAGTCAAAGAGCGCTAACTTTTGACAACTCCTTCTTTGCAAATCTCCCATTCGCTATCAGACGGCAACTAAAATTGAAAATTCCCATCCAGAAATTTTTCTATCCATTCAAAGCTGTTGTGTATTGTTTGTCCTTTCTGTACGTTTATCGTTTTTATCTTCCACTAAATTGATTCTCTGTGCTGTTTGCTAACAAAATTACGGAACACAACAGCTTGGCACCATCTAACGCAATGAACCAGTTGCCACAACATTCTGTCATTTGGTTCTTAGAGAATCTACATGAAAATTTTATTGGTTGGTTTCGGATGGTAGTTGGACAGAATCAACGCCCGAATCTCTGTACATTCTAATCAAAAACACACTTCCCTGCGTGCAAAAACTCGTGCACGCCTTATAGGCTATGCACTTCTGAAGGTTAGGAAGGCTCGTCATGCGATGCATCCAATATCATAACCCATGAAAAGGTTTCCTCGGTCATTCGCAATTTTTCTGCATACAAATCACCCGGCCTCTACGGTATACAACCTATAATGCTCCAAAAGACCATTGATATGTCGATTCTTGGCTGGTAAATATCTTCAGAAGCTGTCTAAAACTTAGTTTTGTTCCCTGCAGTTGGAGAAGAGTACGAGTAGTGTTCATCCACAAAGCAGGCAGAAGGGGTCATGAATCTTCTTTTAGCCTATCATCGTTCTTGATGAAAACGTTGGAACTAATTTTAGATCACCACTTAGACTTAGTTTTGAAGATACAATGGTATCCAAACTCCAACATGCCTACCTTAAAGGCAGGTCTACGGAGACGGCCCTCCACGAGGTGCTGCGCACGATGCAGCACTCCTTAAGATACAAACAACACACTCTTGCCACCTTCCTTGACAAAGAAGACACTTTCAACAATGTTCTTATTAACGCCATTCAGGAGGCTCTCACTGAGTTAGAGCAACTCCAAAAACATTGGATCATCTCCATGCTAGGCAGCAGTAATCCATGTTAATTTGGGTAGTAGTAACATGATCAAATCAGTCAACAGAGGTACTCCCCAGGGAAGGGTAATATCACCCTTATTGTGGCTGATGGTTATAAACAAGGTCCTTAGGATATTTGAGGTGGACGGGATGAAACCTGTAGCGTATGCAGACGATGTGGTGATACTTGTGTTAGGACAATCATCATATTTGCTCTACAACCGGTGTCCGGTACTGGCCTCCCGCAAAAAATCTCTCCACCGGTCCCGATTTCGAGCCGATGTCATCCAGTTTGGCATCTCTAAGCTCTGGGCGTCCTGGTCTACGCCATCCTTACAGCGTAGGCTTGTCTGTCGTGTTCCATACATCATACCGCAAAGGAATTTTCGAGCACGATCATCTTCGCATATGCGAAATAGGTGTCCTGCCCACCGGAGCCTACCGAGCTTAGTTCTCTTCACGATGTCGACATCGCGGTAACGCTCGTAGATCTCATCATTACAGAGTCTCCGGAATCGTTCTTTCTCACATACGGGGATAACAATTCTCCGTAACACTTTTCTCTCGAACGTCGCTAAGTCGTCAGAATGTTTTTTGCTAAGCTCTCAGATCTCAGATCCATTTTTAAGTTTTGTTATGACCATTGTCTTATAAATACGCTGTGTAGTTAAATTAAAAGGTAATTTAAAGAGCCTAGACAGATCAAACTAGGCTTTGCTTGGTGTTGAGCAGCCGTGCGACTATTTTTGGTTTTCGTGCCTCCAGCTCTATCCGGCTGATATCTTCTAAAGCGTTTCTATCCATGATGTCAATATCGTCTGTGTCAGCCAGTATCTGGTTGGATATACAGAGGATTGTTCTTTTCGCCGTTACATCAGATCCAGGATCACTTTCTCGAACACTGTGCTAAAAAGGACGTAGACAAATCCATCCACTTTAATCAAAGCCTATTATAGATTAAGAATGGCCTTACAGTGATCTGCATGTCTTCACTTGGCTATTAACATTGGTCATGGTAAACCTAAATAGTCTTGCCAATTTTTGCAAAAGAAGGCAAAGGAAGAGAAGATAGAAGATGTCTATGAGCTTATATTTTGAATGCCTGTGGATCATAGTAATGTGGGAAGACAGAGCTTGGCAGAGCATTCCACATACGTTTTGTACGGCTGAAGAACGAATCCCTGAACTTAACTGTACGTCCGGAGATGGGCTTGAGGGTAAACTGATGAGCATTTAGAGTGCCACGACTACTGCGATTGATTTCAAGAAGAGGTGGCATGCAACTGGCTATTTCTCTTGAGCACCGCTGGTAGAACAAGCGATAAAACAATGAAAAGCAGGAAACGTTCCTGTGGTGTTCAAGCGAAGCTATTGATTTCGCTATATTTGCGTCACCGATAGGTTTTATTGCCCGGTTACGAATTCTATCTATCTGATGCAAGGATATGGCAATTGTATTGAAGTTTATGGCGAATAGAAGCCTTGTAGATAGTAGCCAGATCAGAGCGAGTGAAATATTTCTTGCAACGGGCTAGAAAACCAAAGCATTTTGCAGCATTTTTGGTGACGGAAAATATGTGGTCATACCAACGAAGCTTGTCGTTAACGCACATACCGGGAATTGCGAGATTTTTAGTTTCCTCGATGCAAGTGCCATTCATGGATAATGGCATGGGATTTGGGATTCGCTTAGACGACAGGAGACAGCATTGGGTTTTGGAAGCGTTAAATTCTACTCCCTATTGTATTATGCTATCTAGGTTAGAATTTAACGTACTTATCATATGTAGTTAGTTGAGTTTCATTGAGTTCCTCAAACTTATATAAGAAGCTGAGTGTGCTGTCGTCAGCAAGAAAGTGAATTGGATTATAAGTCACTGACAAGAGATCGTTAATAAAAACGAGAAAGAGTGTCGGGGACAAAACAGAGCCCTGGGGTACGCCAGCATTTAAGTAATGTACTTTAGACTTGAAATCGTTCAAAACAACTTGAATTGAGCGGTCCAAAATATAGCTTATAATCCAGTGAAGCAGTTTATCATCGACTCAATAAGCACCCATTTTGAACAAAGGATCTTGGTGCCAAACTCTGTCAAATGCTTTAGAAATATCGAGTGGCAGCAGCTTTGCTTTCTCCAAATTGATGCAAAGACCGGTTCCACCATCAAATCACCAGTAGAACGCTGCCCACGAAATCCATACTGCCGGTCACTAAGGATTTCGTTGGTTTCTTGAGCTGAAAACTGATGACCTTGCAAAGAATGGATGTAAGTGCAATGGGTCGGTACGAAGAAGGAGATGACGGCTTGCCTTTTTTTGGTATGAGCTGGACAAAGGCTGTTTTCCAACTTCTCGGGAATAGTCCAGAGGAATAGGATAGATGGAAAATCCTACACAATGGTAATGTCAGCTTAGAAGAACACCTCTTCAGAACTATTGGGAAAATACCATCTGGCACAGCAAATTTGTGAGTATTGAGAGTGTTGGTTATTTATTACAAAACAAATGCTTCACACTAACTTAACCATATTCAAGATATCACAGATGGAAGAATATAAAAACATCATAAATTCTAATTTGTAATTAACTTGAATTGAAAAATTAAGTCGAGAGCGATATAATCTAGCTTGGTTGTATCTGGTGCTGTGCTGTGTGCTCAATTTCGTGCTTACTTGAGTTAGAAGGGTAATTGTTTTAGCCACATCATTGAAATCAATAAAATTTTGTTGCGGCTTAACGCTCTTCGGTCATTAGCCTCCATTAGGTCCTTTAAGGTATAATGACGAAAAATCCTAACCACCTACCCTGTGATTAGAATTATCTGTGAACGCGTAAGTGGTTTAACTTTGAAAACAAATGAAAGTGGTTTTGGTTCAAGTCCTCCAAATCTACCTACGCGTACTCGCCTGAACATATCGAATGTGCGGCTTCGGTTGGCTAAATATCTAAGTCCTGCCAATTACGCTACACCCACAGTGTGAGTGCATCGAAATTAGCCCAATTAAAACGTAAAATGAGTCCGTACAATGATCATACGAATATATGCAGTTAGCTCATTAGTTTCGCTTATTTGTTGAAAATACCTCAGTTGCGGCATCAAATAGCAAATTGAATTTTCAGCTTAGAGCCTGTGCGTGAAGCTGTGAGCGTCAGTTATAGATGATAGAGAGGAAGCACGGATTGTTTTTCAATGGTGCTCCAATCTACAGTCATCAGGACCTAATCATGTGTGGAAATTGATAAACATCGATATGGTTGGCCCATGGACCAGCCAGCCAACTCGTCCTATAGGCAATTGCACATTTTCCAACCGTATCGAACCGTACAAGGCAAATATTATTGGGTAATATTTTATAGATACGATTATGGGAAATTTCGCATTTGAAGAGTAGACCCAAGCAAAGCACCGAGGCTAAGTGCCAACAGGGATGTGTGATGCGAATGGAATTTGTATTCCAAGCACAGAGAAGTCTCGGTTCAACTCGATAGTGCATTTGTGGAAAATTAAATCTGACGCTAAAAGCTGAAGGTAATTCAAACGTAGACCCAATTGGTAAGGAGATGAATACGGGCATTTACGGTGCAACGATGCAAGGATGCTAGGGTATATTTAGTAGTCGTCTTTTATTAAATAAGCGGCACGTATTTGCACATCCTTGAATGTTGTGCTTGCATAATAGGGATTTTCTTTTCAGATTTCAGTGAATAATTTTCTATAGCTCTACAAATGAGGGCCTGGTATACTGGACACCATTTATTGAATATCACAGTATCTAGAAGTACTCGTTTAAAATATTTTTCTCTGATTGGAAGTAAAAGAAAGCTATAGATGGGTAATTAAAAGAAAAGTGTATACGTTATTCTATATAAACAACAATTAAAGTTTGTTCATTGTTATTTATGAAAACTCCCGTTTACCAACCGATTTTTATGAAATTTTCAATGTATATTATTGGCAGATGGATGATAGTTATAGGCTATAGAATGCCCACCGTACCCGTCCTTTGGGTGTGAAATGTATAATGTCAATATCAGCCACTTATTCAAACCGATTTTAATGAAATTTGTAATGTGTGTTATTGGCAGGCTGACTACAGCGGTCAGCAATCCACAGAATAGGGCGAATAACATAGATGGCTCTAGAATTGCAGGTGGCCATAACTATCTCTGACTTGTGGAATTGCGATCAAACCTCTACGTGGTGGCCGCCGGAAACATTCCTTTAAATACAGGAACTAAATGATCGGGCTAGTCCAGTCAAAGTAAGGTTGGCGCAAGGACAGTAATCACACCCGTAAAAAAACTTTCATTACGGACCCAAAATCAGCCTCGGATACACTGATGAACGTCGACGAGGAATACGGCAACGAAAACGGCTAACGATTTAAGGATTTTCTCATGAAACGTACGCTCACTGTATAGAGCTCGAGCTGCACAGAAGCTGGCCAATATGCTGTCCAAATATAATGCTGATGTAATAGCAATTCAGGAGATGCGGTCCACAGTACAAAAATCAGATTATGACATATATTACAGATGTCATGCAAGACATCATATGCTCGAAGTGGGCTCTCAAGTCAGCATAAGAATGAAACCCACTGTTATCGGGCTTTAAAGCAGTAAATGAACGGCTATGCACCTTCGCGTGTGGGACAGACTGAAAAACAAAAGCCTCATAAAGGTTTACGCACCTACAGAGGATTTCCTAGATGCTGAAACAGAAAAATCCTTGAATCAGTCGAACGGGAAGTCCGTGCCTGTCCTAAGTATGATGTAAAAATCATTCTGGGGGATATGAATGCTTAAATAGGTAGAGATCCTATATTCAGGCATTACATTGACACACACAGCTAGACCACGTGTTGATAGACCGCCGCCACAACCTGAACCTGATGATCGTACGAACGTACGGAGGTGCCAACGTCGACTCGGACCACTATCTTGTTGGTGTAGTGCTCCGAGCGCGAATTGCACCATCGGAAAAGACAGCATCCGCGAATCAGATTCAAGTCAACACGGCTGCTCTTCGCAACGAAGAGACCAGAAAAAACTACGGCCAAACAATAGGGCCCGCCCTTAATGCAGGGAGAGAAAGTCCTGTGGCAGAGAAGAGAAATGGACACGCCTTAAGAATACTGTCATAAGTACTGCTGACTCTATCTTAGGCAGTAGTCGTAGAGATCGGAACGACTGGATCGATGACGAATGTAAGCTAGCGACTGAACGTAAGAATGTTACGTACCGAGCAATGCAACAATCTCATAGAACGCGGGCACGCGAAGATGAATATAAAGAGCTCAGCAGCAGCCTGAGAGAAGAATCTCGTCCGAGAACAGTACAGTGAGCGTGGTCTGCACCAGACGCGGAAGTTCTACCAAAGAGTCCACGGGCTGACGCAATGGGAGGAAGAAACGATGCCAGAAGACTGGCGAAGAGGCATCCTGTACCCCATACATAAGAAATGAGATGTCACAACCTGCAGCAATTATCGTGGTATAACATTGTTGAGTACCGCGTATAAGATTTTCTCCTCTATCCTTCAAGACAGGACAGCCCCATACGCTAAAGTCATAATTGGTCCATACTAGTGTGGCTTCATCCCAGGCAAATCTGATCAGATTTACACCCTAAGGCAGGTGATGGAAAAATGTCTAGAGTTTCAAAACTCACTACACCATCTTTTTATAGACTCTAAAGTCGCCTATGATAGCATAGCCAGAGTTGAACTTTAAAACGCCATGAGAGAATTCGGTAACCCAAATAAACTGACACGACTATGTAGGTCACTATCAAGTCCATTCAACATCTATAACGGGCTCCGACAAGGGGATAGACTGGCCTGCGTCCTCTTCAACTTGGCGTTGGAGAAAGTGGTCCGAGACTCTGACGTAACGGCGATAGGGACAATCCTCTATAAGTCCATTCAAATACTGGCTTACGCAGACAACATCGACATCGTTGATAGAAACCAAAGGGCTGTACGAGAAACTTTCATCCATATCAAGCGGGCGGCACAAAATCTGGGGCTGCAAATAAATGAAAGCAAAAAAAGTAAATGGTGGTCACGTCTGCGAGTAGAAGGTAAAACATTGGTCCCTCAATTCAAATAGTGGAGTGCAAATTTGAAGTAGGGCAATCCTTTAACTAACTCGGGTCAACTGTTGCAGCCGATAACATCATGGAACCAGAAATAAGTGCACGGTTGCTCAAAGCCAGCGGAGCCTACTATAATCTGTGAAGACTCTTCAAATCCACGAACTTAACCATAACATCCAAACTTCTCGTATATAAGACAATGGTCATACCACTACATACATATGGATCCGAGACTTGGGTGCTTAGCAAAATGTGTTCTGACCTCTTAGCCGCGTTCGAGAGAAAAGTCATACGGAGAATTGTTTGCCCCGTATGTGAGGAAGGACGATTCCAGAGACTCTTCAATGATGGATATACGAGCGTTACCGCGATGTTGATATCGTGAAGAGAATGAAGCTCGGTAGACTCCGGTGGGCGAACACCTAGCTCGCATGAGCGAAGAGGATCCTGCTCGAAAAGTCCTTTGCGGTTTGATTTATGGAACACGACAGCGATGCCGGCCAAGCATGCGCTGGAAGGATGGCATAGACCAGGACGCCCAGAGTTTAGGGATGCAAAACTGGATGACATCGGCTTAAAATTGGAACCAATGGAGAGACTTTTTGCGGGAGGCCTGGCTGTAGAGACAAATATGATGATGATGATGATGATGATGACGATCACTTAAAGCTCCAGTACGAGTACGAAATTGGATCTGACACATTAAGTTTTCAATACAGACTGAAGCTACTTGCAATCTGTAAGCGTGGGTAGATCTGAAGATTGGTTTTCTCTATAGAGCTGACAGCTGAAATGATCAGCAGTATTTTTAATTCCATCCACGATTGACCGGACCTTTGGGGATATGCTAGTATTTTTTGTCATAAAAATTTAGCGCTCTCACAAGTTTATAAAATAATGATATATGAAACAGAAAAAGTGACATTAACATTGTATCTATTTATCTGCATTAAGCTACATATGCTTCAAATCTGTATGCTCTATGTCCAACTCAACTCCAACAATTTGTCATTTGTCCAATTCCAACTGAATTGCATTTGGTCAGAATTAATTATTGCACCTTTCAGTGTGCGCATTTCTTCCATCATGCGTCTGTACCTAATGTCTGCTCATCAACATTCTGGCTTTATTATTTCAGCTCGATACACCATAATCCGTGCGCAAATGGGTTGACAGACGGTTGACACCACCACTGATTTTTTTGTTTGTTAGGATCAGTCATTCAATTTATTCCATTGGCATATGTGATGCGTGCGTCAAAGTGCAAAATGTGGCCAACAAACGAATTGCAATTAAGTATAGGCCGTATAGGTAGAGTATGTAGGACAACACGTCAAACCACTCTTCCCTTACACATTCGATTTCAAATGGATTTATAACCCAATTTTAGTAGCTGGGTTAGCAGACATTTTCAGTTTATTAACGGAAATTATAATTAGAATATCAATAATTATGAGTTAATTTACCCTTGGAACGGTTGACTGGTAATTTCATGGCAACCGCAATTAGACCAAAGTAAGGGAAAAATAAACTCCCTATCTCTCCCAAAGTTCGATGTTCATTGAACATAAATTGAAGAACACGAAGAATCAAAGGGAAAAACTCAACTTTTTCCATTGAATGTAATTTAATTTGCATTGGAAATGGAAAAAAAATTAGAAATGGGAGAAAGAAAGAAAGAAAGTAAGCTGAGGAATGAATGCCGTGGTAACTTCAGTCCTTTTCGTTCATTTGTTTCGTTTTTTTGATTTATTATGATTTTTTACCAGCCAAGCGACACGACAACCTTATGTCCTGTGTCTTTCGACAGAAACGCAAATTCCTCATATTTTTTGCTCAGTAAATGAAATGAAACGAAACAAAGTTGAAAATATGCTCATTGGGCGGGCTTTTGGGGGAATCATACCAGTATTTCATTTTCGAATTTCAGTCAAGTGGAAAGGACGTTGGTTGAATTGAATTTAATCCTCTCAGGTTGTTTAGCTAATTAATTATTAATTGGTACGGCAGGTGGCAGGTGGCAGGTGGAGCCCTTCCGTTTGCGGTAGTTGAAGTCAATAAAGAATATTGCTTCGATTCACTTAATACGTTTATTCCTTTTGGTAAGCTAAGATATATGATTTTCTATGAAAAGAGATGAATTTTAAAAGAGAAACCGCTTGGTGTTTTGAGTTAAAATATTACACTTTTGCGATTGAACTATAGTCTAAAATAACAATTTGTACGAAATTGAATTGCCCATCAATTTTGAATCAGACCCTTTATTCAATACTAATAATAATAATAATAATTGCAGACATGGTTTCGAGGTGAGAAATAGTATTCAAAACATCAGACTTACGCATCTTATGTACATGGATGATGCCAAATGTCTAGAACAGCTACTTCGGATTACTGAGAAATTTTCAAATGACATCGGAATGGAGTTTGGGATTGAAAAATGCAAAACCATCAGTATCTTAAGAGACAAGATAACCAAGGGGCTTGAATACACAACAGCTATAAATGAGATTATTGAAGCGATGGAAGAAGGCGAGGTATACAAGTATCTGGGGATTGAACAAGCGAGGATGATCAACCATACATCCATTAAAACCAGCCTGATTAAGTCATTTAACACCCGACTGGAAAAGGTCCTAAAAATAGGACTAAACTCAAAAAACATGGTAACGGCCATAAACACCTTTGCTGTACCTATAATTACGTATTCAGCAGGGATCATCAAATGGAGAAATACCGACCTAGAGGGATTGGATAGAAAAGTCCGAAGAACGATGACAAAACATCTTCAACATCACCCCATGGCTGCGGTTGAAAGACTTTACCTCTCATGAGCCACGGGCGGAAGGGGCCTAACCAACATAAAGAACCTAGTAAATGCACAAAAAAAAAACAAAGTATATGCTTATTTCGCCAGCAAAGCAGAAATTTCACCGCTTCACTGCGCTATCCTCAATGCTGATGATAATTTAACACCAATGAATATGAGCAATAGGAACCAGACCAAAAACGCAGAGCCTGTACCAGAGGGAGGACCTTTATGGAAAATGGAAATCGAAAGCTTTACAGGGTAGACACCCCCACGAATTAGAAGAGCCAAATATAGACATTATGGCATCAAATTCCTGACTTCGATTCGGAAATTTATTTCCTGAAACTGAGGGGCTTATGGTGGCCATCCAAAATCAAGTTATTCCAACGAAGAACTACTTGAAAATTATCTTCAAAGATGAGTCTATCCAAGCCGACAACTGCCATCGATGTGGAGCTTTCCACGAAACTGTTCAACACATTCTAGCTGGATGTACTGTTGCTGCCAGCGATTCCTATAAGCGCAGACATGATAATGTGGGGAAGATAGTTCACCAGGACCTAACTAGAATCGATGGGCTAGAACCAACATCGTCAAGAGCTGTTCCATACTACAAATACACACCTGCTGCAGTAGTTGACACCCTTGATTACGTCATCTAATGGAATAGAACAATCTTAACTGATACCACTGTACAAAGCAATAGACCTGACATTGTAATACACAAAAGAACATAACTCTCCTAGACTTTGCAGTAGTGAACAACTTATGTGACCAAGATCCAAAAATACGTAGCTCTATGTGAAGAACTGAAGAGCCTTTGTGATACTGCAATCATCCTACCGATAATTTTGTCTAGTACCGGGCTAGTACCACGGACAACAGTAAACGCAATGGGGAAACTGAACATACCACGAAAACGTATATACGAAATGCAAAAAGCTGTAATTCTTGATAGCTGCCGAATAGTGAGGGAAATGCATTTATACACCGTGATGGCGTGTTTGGTACCAACCCCGCACGTCCATCTGAGCCTAGCTGGAAACCACCGGCAGGTGAAAGTTATCCTACATCGAGTAGAGATAGTGCAAACTCAGAAAGTCAATAATAATAATAACAATAATATTCGGCGCGATAGACCATTGCGGTACAAGGCCTAGCTTCTCGTTACCATTTGTGTTACGCAGGTGTATTTTTGGACACAAATGGAAGGGACCTAAAATTGAAGGCCGGATCCGAACGGCGAAGAATTGAGAAGCTTTCCGTGACAAGTTGTTTCTCAGACATTCGCGAGAGGGCGGATACCGTGAAAAAGTAGTTACTGGGACTCGAACCACTACTGGAATTCGAACTACGAACCTCCTGCTCAGCAGCCATGCAGTTATCCACTGAGCCACGGCGTTCACCTAATATAGCCGAGATTTATAAAAAGAAAATCAAAAAATTGTACGCCTTTTTTGATGACTTTCGAGCAGCAATTGCCTCGATCGTACGTGAAGCGCTTTTCTACAAACTGTACAGGCTGTAAGAAAAGGATAATATAGAACCGGGACATCTGCTGACGAATATGTAGAAACCATACGTCAAAGAAGAAACCATGTGCTTATTTCTGGCAATTCTTAGTTCAAACAGCAGAGACAATAGCTGTGTTTCGCATAAAGTATGATGTTGTCAGCAAAAAATACAGAGAAGCATCCTAAGGTGGTTACATCCAAGGAGGCTTAAATTTTTAGCAACGTTCTTAACCAAAAATACACTTCGTCCTTACACTAAATGGAAATCTTAAATTTAAATTAAGACAAATTCATCATTGATAAAAATAGTATCCTTGTTGCAATCGGACGTAAACACATAAATATTCGAAAAGGAAATGCTCAATAAGTTGCGTCCAGCACCGAGACAAAAGGAAATTTATTTCATCTACGAGTTCAGCTGGATAGACAGGATTTGTTTGGTTACAGGTACAGGATACCTGCAAGTTTGTATTTGCTCCCTCTTCTAGAGATGACCTAAAATTAAATTTCATTTAAATAGGCTTGCTCGCATGCTTGGAAATTGTAAATTTTTGCATTTCCCTCTCACAGCCAAAACCGTGATATGGAGAATCATCATCATGGAGAATATCCGCAACCGACAGACGACACCATGGTAAACAAACTGGAATACGAATGTGTGTGCAGATGAATTGCTGCACTATATATACATTCATATTGCATGACTGGAGCATATGTGCGTATGCAAATTGTTTCAGGGCAGACGAGCAGAAAACGACTTCTCATTTTCACCTGAATTTTATGCAAATTGCCGTTTCATATTCTTAGAGTTTCCTTCCGGCAGTATGTGCACCCTTAGTACTCGCTCACTTTCGAATTACTCATTTCTACCCAAAGGCCATTCCCTTTCAGATCTTGTTCATCCTGCGAGCAGATAAGGAGCGCAACGTTTATGATACACTGAGTTATACGCAAATAATTTAATCAAGCATTCACCTGATGGTTGCCAGTGATGTTGTTATTCCAGCTTTTGTGTGGAAAAGTGGAAGAGTGTAAGCCAACCATTCATCCATCCAGCCAGCTTACTGTCTCTTTGCACAGTTTTCTCCCTAAGTCTTCTGTATTGTACCGCCAGTCACTCAGTAAAACAAAAACAAATTCTCTTAGTTTGTTACATTGTCATCCTGTCTTCCTTATTTTCGGATACACCTTCTGTAAATTTCTGCATTTTTCAATTGTGTTATGGCTTTTTAGGCGAGTGAGTAAGAGAGACGACTACCAGAAGGGTGGAATACATTATTGTTTCCCATGGGTTCATATGCTAAAAAGGTTGCTCGCTTGTTGTATATTCTCTACACCGCCTTACAAACTTCTTGCTTCATGGATGTAACGGCGTTGATGTGCTTTCATCTTTTTAACTTATATATATGATACAAGTACATATGCAGTTAGACGAGTCGTCTGGTGCTACTTCCAGTAGTTGTTATTCTCTGGCATTTACATTTACATTTGCACCAGGATGCTTTCTGTTAAAGTAAATTTACCGGAACTCTCTATGAAGAAGTAAACGAAGGTAATCATGAAATGTACACAGAATTTAAATTTATCCAGCAACTTAATAGAATTCACCGGAATAATTGCAATTCGATGCAATGCAATGAATGTGTCAAGTGTTCTTGTTATCAGAGAATCAATTTTGAGTTAGGGAAATTGTCGTTTACTGAGAATAAGATGGCCGGAAAGAATCCCTAATAAACATAGCATAGCAATGCTCACCATACTCATCACCCAACCCAGGTCTGTTTGTGGCCATTACGGCCAGACAGCGGAATGAGAATGAGAAAGGTTTACTTTCTTATTTAAGGCAGTCCACCGTACAGTCACACCGTATAGAAGAGTAGGTCTTACTACCGCTGTATATAGCCAATGGGTTATATGGGGTTGAAGACCCTATTCTATCCGAAAAGGGACCCAAATACTTGGTTCTATCAGTTTATGTTAAGCTTATACCTTTTGTAGAAGGAGGGTGAATAAGTGGAACTTTATATTTCCTGGTGACTGGGACAAGGTCAGTTTTGTGAGGATTTCCCCCTAAACTACAGCAATCTGCCCAGCAAGTCAGCTTATTGAGAGCATTTTGCAGCAGTTACTTTAAGGTATTCGGGTATTTTCTTAAGACGGCAATAGCAACGTCATCCGCATTAGCGATTACTCTGCAGACCTCACATATTACGCATTAACGGCTTAGATCCATATTAGGGGGGACAGGACTCCACCTCGTGGGGTTCCTATGCAGATATATCTTCTGGCTGACGACACGCCTAGCTTTGAATTAATAATCCTACTTGTGAGCAGAAGATTAATCAATTCGCCAAGCGAGTCGTTCACTCTCAAAGTCGACAGCACATCCGTAATCGCAGATGTGTTGAAGTTGTTAAAAGCGCCTTCAATGTCAAGGAATACCACCATTGTGTACTCCATGTAGTGAAGGGAATGTTTAATAGAATGTACCAGTGTGTGCCGAGCTGTTTCTACAGACTTGCCTTTACAATATGCGTGCTGATCTGTAGACAGGAGTCTTTTGTCAATGCGTGTGCGTATGTAGATATCGATCAAGTGTCTTTAACAGGAACAATGAAAGACTGATTGGTCTGAGATCCTTTGGACTACAATGCGAGCATTTGCCAGCTTTGGATATGAAAACCACGTTTACTTCTCTCCTTAAAACTGGAATATGGACCAGATCGTGACAACTATTTAGAATTGTTTCCGGCAAAGGAAGGATAATATACGAAGTCCTTTGCAGCTCGGCTGGAATTTGCCATCAGGTCCTGCAAATTTGTATGTTTTGAAGCTTTGTAGCGCCCAAAGCAGTTTGTCTGTTTTATCAGATCGTTGGAGATAGTTGTGCGAGTGTCTGCCATATCAAGGCCGACATTACTTAAGACATGGGAGCTTCACGTGAATTGGGTATCTAAGAGCAGATTCTTTGCTTAAAGTAGTCCATGAGCCATCTGCCTTTTTCAGGCAGCTCGGCGCTATTGGATTGGTTGCGAGTATTCGCATAGATGCCTCAGAAGATTCTTCTATTTTATCACAGAAGAGTCTCCTTGGCTGTCCTTAATTCTATTTTATAAAGTTTGAGAGATGCTTTGTAAGCATTCCTGTAAGCTTCTAATCTAGTAGCCTTGGCTACGTTGAATAGCGTACATCTGTTTCTGAAATCCCCTAACTTCGAGGTCCACCAATGTGGTCTCTTCTTACCTCTTGGAAAAATGAGATGGCAGGAAGCAGAAAGCGTTTTATTAAAAGTACAGGTGAGCATCATCTTAGCCAGCTACCAATTAGCCATTTCCCATGGATTAGGGATATTTGGCTTACAGATGACTTTTTATGCTAAGGCTTTAATTTATCTGGGTGTCTACAATTAATGTCATTGTAGCTAACTACTGAGCCCTTCTTTGGGTAATAAACCTTGAGTATTTTAACTCAAACTTCTTAAACAACGTTTTCCTTGGAAACGTCTTTCTTCGCCACCTTTTCCCAAGAAGAACATACATGAGATCACCTAGCTTATCTATAAACTCAACGTCAGTAGAGATAGATATAAGAGATTTTTCTTTATTTTTCGACGGCGCTATATGTAAGCATAGATATTATTTTAGTTGTTGAGGCGCGGGTTCGATCTAAACAGAAGTGCAAGTTAAACTGTAACGAAGCTACTCATAGTCACACACATGACTAGCATCGCCACATACCGTACGACTTAACTAATATACCCAGCTTAGTATCACATAAAGACGCAACCGAATGGCACAATCGGTAAGCATTCCTGTACGGGTTACCGGTTCAAATCCCAACTAGGGCAAGATTTGGAAAAAAAGGCCAAAACTCTTTTTTAACTTATAAATAAGCTAAAGAGCGCCGAGAACTAATTATAATAATAATTAAACAAAACGTCAGACTAACAACCGGTGGGTGGGAGTTACCCAGTCGAAACAGACCAAACCCTACCAACAACAGCCATAGCAAATTAAAAAGTCGCCCACATTTTTCCTTTCACAGACCGGCATAATTCCCACCGGATTTATAAAAATAAAGAGTGATACGAGGCTGAAAGCCTCAGCAAAGTGGATATAAGTTCTCAACTTCATCACTCCAAAGCAGTGCAGTTGTTAAAATCAATAAGTTCTTTGGTCAATTGAGTAAACCACTAAGCCTGGCTACCGACCGAACCTTCCGATCACCTGAGATTTCATAGAAATCACGTTAGCTGTTGGTGGTCAAACGAACAGCGTGAATCGTACCGCTCTCATTTGATTATCGCATCCTCAGTTCCCTTTCCGAAAGTCGAATGAGCTGCGCGAATCGTCTTATCGCTCTTATTCGTCCCTCGTGCTCACTCATCTAATTCCCGTGGTTTTATTTTTGCTTCCATGATTTTTATCGGCTGCTAACCGCCCATATAAATAACTACTATAGTATTGCACTTCTTCTGTACTAGGCGTTTGTTTTACCTTAATTGTAGTACCAATCTGTTAGGTCCTCCGATTACTTCACTACTGCAAAGATGCAACAATATTTTCTGGAATTGACTTAATTGACTATTCGAGTACCAAATAAAAGTCCTTCAGAAACATAAATCATTTAATTGTTAAACAAATTGTTTGCAAAATCTGTTTAAGGTAAAAACTCCTACACAACTTCATTGCCATTATTCCAAGTGCTTTTCCCATACGACTAAGGCCGCTCCAAAGAAACACTTCAATACCTTCCCAACCGTATTATATAACAATCAAGAACGATATAACGTAATTAATTTATTGACATTCTACATTCCTTACAGTTTCGTTGTGGGACATGCGATTCCCATTGGCCAACTTGCACCAAAGTATTTACCAATTTATCTAGCCTGCATCTTGTCCTTGCAGGACGTTACGAATTACCAATGCAATTTGTGTGGGGAACGCATCGAGTAAACGACAAATAACGACCGAACAACAACAATTGCGGATTTATTGCTTGAAGTCCTGAGCATAGCGCGTGTGTGTAACTACCTATTATCCTTGTGGAATGTTTTCTGCACAACACCGCAACAGAAAGGAGCAGAAGAAGAAGAAGAAAAAAACCGAAACTCATCCAACGAGCAAAGAAAAAGAGGAAAACATTTTCTCGGAGCTACATCCATCCAACATCGAAGAGTCGCGCACCGCACCGGAAGAACCATTTGTCGTGGTGCAAATTATTGGAATTGTCTTGCGACCGCCTCGTTTGGCGGATCGACTCCCGTTTTTATTCTTATTTGCTGCCTTTGCTGCTCCGGTAGAGTTAAACGGATATACAAGCACGCTCATTGCACGTTCAGGAACGTTCTCTGGGAACGCTAAACAGCCGCTGGCCGTGCGCTGAGGCATTTCAATTGAATCATTGCGGATAAATACCGACACCGAGTACCGAGTACGAGTAAATATTTTCCTTTTTATTTTCCAGGGCAGCGGTTTTCCAAACCGGAGCAAGGCAATTTCACTTAGCAGCTAATCGTGTGTTTTTTCGGGCATGGGTGTGTTTGTGTTCTCTGTGCAATCAGAGCTGCAGAGCATGTAAATATGCAAATTCCGGGTTTGATTTGATTACCTATTTCGGGTGTGTTGAGATGAATGCCTGGAGGCACATTCTTGAATCGCGCAATTTCAATTATTCCTTAGAAATTTCAAGGAGCAGCGACTAATTTGGATCAATCGTTTTCCCTCACTAAGGTTTATGTGTTCGCAGCGAATTCCAACACGAGTCGTGTGGATTAGGATGAACCAATGCAATATTTTCCTTTGCTTCTTATTATTATTTTGCTCTACAACCGGAATCTGGCTCTAGACTTCCATTAAAAAAGGAGCGTGTGTATCTTAAGGCACGTAAGAAAAGCGAAACTTATTTGGCTTCTGAATTACATTATTACATATAAGTATGCACGTAGCCCGCTATACTTATAAACAATTGTATTATAAAATTTACAAAAATATTTGAAGCGTTGCGCTTATTAACAAAAACTACTATACAACCAACCTCTGTCTCCGCCTTGCTATGATAGTAGCATGCCGATCCCAAGCCGGATAAAGGAGGAGAGTCTGAGGTAACGAACTAATCATATTCTCAGTCAATGGTAATCCTAATCCAAGGTAGAACAGCTTAGGCCGGTGGATGCATGGCTAAGAGGGAGCATGCCTAAACCAATCCTCCCATGGCAAACCGAGCTCTGTCAAGGGTAACCTTTTTTCCCGGATACTCGTGGAAATCAAAATTGATTGAACCAAAAATATTTATGAGACCGATGCATCTCAAACTGCATCAACCAAAGGTGCTAATGTAGGGCAGCCCGTTGTAACACAAGAAGCTGATGTGCTTCCAATACCTTAGTCTGATGTTAAGCAACTGAAATTTCCACTAAGTTCAGGCGGTGTTGCCATACAGGCCTCACCCGTAGCTCGCGAGTGTGTCGGATTAGATGATCCAGAATCTAGAACTTCCGATTCTGACGCATCCACACTTGCCGTAGTGTGTAGCGTCATCTCGGAGAAATCCGGTTGTTCTTCTATTGGGAAGGCATTACATGGTATCTAATAATATCGGAATTAAAGCTGCCTTGGTATAACTTGGTGTCATTATTTATCCCTCGACGCGGACTCGCAATTTATGTCCGTAGTGATGTTGCGTTTCAGCTTTTGCCTCAATTCACCCAATGTTCCAATTAGGAATTGAATTTCATATGGCTGAGAGTGCACGTACAAGGGTGTAACATTCACTACTGCTTTTTATATAGAAACTCCAACTCAAAGCGATCCAATATTTCTACCTCAAATAACCTGCCGAAACAGTACTCCCAGACAGTAATGTCAGGGATTTTGCAGAACATATCTATTTCAGAAATTGAGTCAAGAATTTGCAAGTATCCCACGTTGTAACCTGGTTAGTTGCAGCTTAATAACGCATCTAGCAACCGTCTTTCTTATGAAGATTTGCAATGGAGATAGTCCAACGACAGCTTCTCCAATGCTGAGGTTAAGCAGGTAAGCATGGCACCCGTAATATCGAGACAGAGAGTTTCTTTGTAGCTTCTGAAGCTTAGTTGCCGCGTTCGTTCAATTACTTTTGGCCACCAAATGATGGCCGCGTACTTGATAATGGGTCTTACCATCATAGTTTACATCAGGTATATCATTTTTGTCTTAAGACCCTGAGTTCTGTCGTAAGGACGTCTAATGGCCCACATAGCCCTAGTGGCTCGCGGACTTAATATAAAAGTTTCAGTTTACGGCGAGATATTTAACCTCACTGGAATATTTTAAAATATTGTGCCTTTGATGTTAATAGGTCCTAGATTGACCAGTCTTCTTTTTGTGAAAGGCACTAGAATAAGGATTAATGGAAAGCCTTTCTCTGCTGCAGTATTTTAAAACGTGAAGTAACGCACCTTGCATGACATTTAAAATGGTCGTGCTGTGCTTACAGCTAATTAAATTCGACGAGTCATCAGCATAGCCGACGGCAATGTAGCCTGATTTATGTACACCGGCTAGAAGATTGTCGATGACGAGTGAGTACAGGAGGGGAGAAAGAACACCTCCTTGCGGACAACCTTTAACTGCGGTCACCGACACAGATACTCCCCTTGTGCAGTAAGTGATAACTATCTATTGGTAGGTCGAGTCCTCGATACCTCTGCTACTGATTGCTCTTGCTATTGAATCGTAGCCATTGTTATCGAAAGCATCCTCAATGTCAAGGAATGTACACAGAGCTATTTCTTTGTAATGAAAAGTTCCTTCTATCTTCTTAACTAGATAGTGAAAGGAAGCCTCTGTTCTTTTATATTTTATTTTCATTTGAGTGTAGAGGGGTATACGTATCTAGCCAGGCTCTGATATGAACATCAATAAGTCTTTCCATAATTTTGAAAACAAATGATATTAGACTTATAGGTCTGTATGATTTAGGCAGCTCACTAGGCCTGGTTTAGGATAAAAACTACATTTAGCTTTTTCCAGGTATTCGGAATATAATCCCTATTGTAGCTGGCTCTAAACAAAGCAATCAACCCAGCAGGGTGAGCTCGATTAACATCTGTAAGAGAGCTGGAAAAATACCATCACCGCCGTGGGCTTTGGATGGTTTGAAGGAGCCTACGGCCAATTTAAGCTTTGTTGGACTAAATGTTTTTCCGGATGAACTATTTACCAGCTAGCAATGCTATATGGTAAGAAGCATTAGGGTAAGTGTATGAAACATAAGTAGTAGAACCGGGGAAATGAACAGGAAGTAAAATTCTAATTGTGTCCTCACGGTGCGACGTGTAGTTACCATCGGACCTTTTTAGTAAACCTACACAATTTGTCTAATCCTTGAAGAGGGCTTTGTTTGTTCGGCTCGGTCATCGCCGAGGTAGTATGTCGGGGCGCACACGATATTATTTGATCCCCTCTCAGTCGGAATCTATATGAAGAGTGGAACCAGTTTCTTCGTCATGAATTCTGGAATTGGAAGAAAGTTAATGTTCGTGCTGACTGAGCAGGCATCCGTTGGCACTGGCTCACCGCACTTACCCTACTTACCTTATTCCGCAGACCTTTGATTTGCCGGTAATAACCCAATGTTCGTGGAGGAGGCCAAGCGTTTTGTTGTCATCAGCGAATCTTTTAACAAGCCCTTAGCGTTATGTTAATTCGCTTATTGCACTCTAATAGTGCTCTTTGATCCTCCCTTGAGGATCTAGCTTTCCGGAGTAATTAGGCTTTTTTGGGGTCTTTTCCTCTGCGGCAAGCAGTCGGGGTTTGACCCAGTAGTCTGTTTTTGTCCGACTCATCTTTCTTCCGATTCGCGTGCCCAGTGGCACCTCTTTTCAGATGGGAAGTACCGGCCATGTTACCGATCGTACGAGGTAAAATCTTTACGGTAGCGACCCAAAGGTCTGACTATCGTTTTACCACTGATGTATAGATGCTGGCAACACCATGGCGAACGTGATGATCTCCTCTGCTTCTCTGGTGTTTGAGAACAAGCAGTTGTATTGTGACGGCCAACAAGTAGCATGACCAGTGGATCTGCTGGTCTTTGATCTGAGGATCTTCCGGAACTAAGATATCCTTATTTTAAGTAAAAAATATCAAGCAGATTCCACAATCCCTTTCAACCCTTCAACTCTTAATCCGCCAGGCGATCAAAGTGATAAACTCTAGTTGTGAGTTTCTTCTCCAAATTTTGTTCATATGATAAATTTTCTTATCGTAATCCATTCATTCTGGGAAGCGCCATTGAATGAATGTGCAGAAGCTTGAAATACGTAAATTACAGCAATTACAGCTGCTGCCAAAGTGAATTATCGTATTGAGATCGGATATGTTCGTGAGGTGAAAAAAATGAAATGATATTTTATTTATCACTTCACAGGTTCATAGATCGGGAATCGACCCCCAGTAGAAGGATAAAACGTTAAGTGATTTTAATTAGACACTTCACCGAATGCATTGACACTTTCACAGAACTATATTATGAGCGACAGACGGCAACCGAAGCTACAAGTTGATGCCTCATGGAAGAACCGGCGGAAGGTAACTCATTTTTTTTGGTATGCAAGTATGTAGTACCGTCCTCCATCAGCGTGTATGTGTGCAGTGAACACCCAACTAAGCACTTTTCCCCGGGTAAAGTGAAGGCGAACTTTTATGCAATAATCGTATACTCGTATGTCCTGTCCATCCTGAAACGAAACTGCTACCATTTTGTCTATAATTTATGGGAATAGTGCATATACTACACAATAGTGCTGAATAGCGCAGACATTATCTCGACCATGAGTGTGGTTGGTAACGACACAGCATTGAGTCTGCCTCGCACACGAGTGTAACTAAGAGCAGGACATTACACTGGATACGCAGCACTTACTTTCCACAGGTAAATGTTTTACACACACCTCGAGAAGAATGGCAAAATCATAAGCAGACATACACCAAAAAAAAAAAAAGAACGCTTGGATAAAGTTTCACTTCACTTTGCTTTTGATGGGCGGCGAGCGAGTGCATCGAAAGTGTTGTACACCATCAGGCGAGCAGACACTCAGTGGAGCACCGCTGTGACTGTGACTGGAAATGTGGCATAAAGAAGGACTGCTTCATAAATATAAATTACACCCCAGATGGTGCAAGTTGGTGCTGCTGCTACCCGTAAGCTCGTAGGTTCTGTGTTATAAGTCCTTCTTGCGATTTTAATAACAATGTTTGCGCAACAAATTTACAGAGAGACAGAGAAGGGTTCTGGCACGAGGCGGCGACATTGGAAGAATGTGCATTCACGCTGAACGGCGACGGAGGACAGTAGGTACAGTGGAGGATTTAAATTTGTTGTTATTTCTTGCGGATGCGACGTTGTTGTGGCATTTGCGTCCAAAGATGCACAGTCAAGAAAGTTTTCTTTGTGAAATTCCCAAGGGACTGGATGCCTGAAAAGTGATTACCAATGTAGTGGTAGCGGAAGATACTTTATGTAATAACGAAATAATATAAATAATATGTCTGCCGCATGGACCTACATAACAAACATTTCCTTACAAATACAAAGTAACGCATTGTTGATTCATACCGCTCTTCATATTAACAAATGAATAAATGGGTTGGTTGGGGTGGGGGTTGTAATTGTAAGCAAAAGCAAATATTTTCAGGCTTACTCCGCCAATTTGCACACATTTGTGTTACATTTGACTTTTTAGATTTAAAACTCAAGTCAACTGCTAATTGCAATATTTCTAAATAAATGGGGATCAGATTGGAGGTACTTTTTCCAATAGAATTTTTTTGTCATGTCACGCGTGACTACTGTCAAACTAAATACAGAATTTTATTCAGTATTTATTGACATTTCATCATGGAAAGACTAACGCCTCAACAACGTTTACAAATCGTACAATCGACGCTCTGTTAAAAGTGTTCATCGGGCGCTCAGGCCAACTTATGGTGTACATAATCGTCCTACGGAAACACACTATTCGGCATACCATCGGCAAACTTGAGAATAATTTTACATTATTGGATGATACTCAACCGATTAGACCACGCACAGAGTTTTGCCGAAAACCCGTAAGAATCGATTCGGTGCCGTTCTCAACAACTTGGCCTATCTTATGGCACTACTTGGGCGATTTTACGCAGATATTTTGACTTGAGAGCATACAAGATACAGCTAGTCCAAGAATTGAAGCCGGCGGACCTTCCAAAGCGTCATACTTTCAGTCGATGGGCTCTTGAAAAACTCGCCGAAGATCCGTATTTTGGGACCCGAATTCTGTTCAGCGATGAGGCCCATTTTTGGCTTAATGGCTTCATCAATAAGCAAAATTACGATATTTGGGCTGAAGAATAAGCCTTAGCCATTCACGAACTGCCATTATATCCATTGAAAACTACCGTTTGGTGTGGCCTATGGGCTGGAGGAATCATCGGCCCATATTTCTTCAAAGACGAGGCTGGCGCCAATGTTACAGTGAATGGCGAACGCTATCGCTATCGATATGATAAACGACTTTCTGATGCCGGAAATTAAAGCCCGTAATCTCCACGACATTTGGTTCCAATAAGACGGCGCTACATTCCATGCAGCCCGTGACACAATGGATTTACTGCATCCTCGTTTCGGTGAGCAATTGATCTCTCGTTTCGGACCGGTGGATTAGTCACCAAGATCCTGTGATATCATACCTATGGACTTTTTTTTTGTGGGAGTATGTAAAGTCTAAATGTTTTGTGGATAACCCAGCTACGATTGAGGCATTGGAAGTCAACATTACTCAAGTTATTCGCGAGATACCGACCCAACTCCTCGGGCGAGTCATTCATAATTGGTGTTTACGGATGGCCGAATTACGGCACAGTTTCGGCCAACATTTGAAAGGGATTATCTTCAAAAAATAAATGTCATGAATGGTTTTAAACAAAAATAATGAAGATTGCCCAATCAATTTGAATTTTTGTCGTTTTATTTCAATTTAAGATCCTCTATATCTCTAAATTGATCACCCAGATTATAAAAGACATGTGAATACCTTACTTCCGCCATTGTCTATTATTTTTTATCAACATGGCTGTTCTCGACTGAACGTCTATAATATGGGAGCTGGCGCAATCTTTCCAATTCTTCTAATGCCTTTCTTTAAGCCGAAGTCCTTCGATTGAACGAGATCGACTTACGACTGTCCTGGTGCAAAAATTTTCGATCCCAAAAAGATGACGGCACGATCAACTGTGGTTCCTAGCATTTTATGTATGCACTGTTGACGACCAACATAACATCAAAGGTAGCATTCGTCTTTCTACACTTCCATAATTCTCTGCTTGGAATTGTACCTTTATCGGGTGAATTCTTTTTATTCCAATTTCGCCAAAATCGATTCGTCTTCATAATATAGTTGAGCTCTTCGCAATTGTGACCAGATAATTTAAACAACTTCGACTATAAGGCCATTCACTAATCCCTTGCTCGTGTCCTCATGGCAACGAAGCATTACTTTTCATTACCAGTGAAAAGTGTGTCAAATTCTTTGGTAATGACCCAGTTTTTTCGATGTCAGTTGGAATCAGTTCGGCCGTTTTACCGTTGCGATCGTTGCCAATTATCTTGTCTTAAGCAGTGACTGTGACCATTACAACGTTCTTTCTTGCAAAATGAATTATGACTGCTCGATTGTGGCTATCGGCTTGCCTAATTCTTGGATAGATCCGTAGAGAGCTTTCTCAACAGCGAAATATCCAATTTTCTTTCCTTCCAATTTAATCAAAAGCATCTAAATGTTGCATCTATTGACCTTGCCCAATCGCAAGTCATGTAGTAGATTGATACAAGTTATGTCACCCTGTTGTCTCGTATTTTGCACGAGCTCGTAGAACGAAAACTCAAGCCACAAATCAATTGCTGGCTGGATGTGTTCTGGTTGATGGAAAACGGCACTTTCTCGTACTGTTGCTAATTGCAAATGATCGCCAAATATAAACATATTCAGTCCTCCTTCTGATTAATTCAATAAAAGGTACATAATTTTGTTCTGCACGAAGCCTTCATTACAAAGATCAGTGTATTCCTCAAAAATGCTATAATGCATAAAATTGGTTACATAAGTTTTTGTGTCCGATATGTGCATATAGCACTGTCGTCTAAAAAAAAAAGTAAATTCTTTTCTTTTTCCACCGAAAGTCGTTCATATTTGGTGTGCAAAGTTCTTTTAATGTTCCGATCATGAAGCGCAAATTCCCACAACACTATAAACTCGTAAAATTCTTAATCAGAAATTAACTTAAGGCATTTCGGGAAGGCTAAGTCTTCATAAAACTACTGTGTCTGGTCTAAAAGAAAAAGTAGACTCCCATAAAAACTCTTCATCATAAATTTCCAACAACAACATCTCTACTTAACCGGCACAGAGGAAAAAGCAGAAGTACTAGGGAATGCTCAACCGACTGCTTCCGAGAAAACCAAGTCGTATGATGGCCTCTTCTGGATTAAGTGCGATTATTTATGCGAATTACTCAGAGAACTTCCGCCTTAGGATGAGGCTAAGCATAACTTGCCGTGCGGTGCAAATGCGCATGCCAAATTAACACCACCTTAGCACCCTGACTAACCTGCACTTGCGTTTAGCAAAGTGCACTTCATGAACTCATTGACTAATTACACTCGCACCGTCGTCGTCGTCGTCGTCGTCAAGCAGCAAACCACTTGGCCATAAATCTTTGTTTTAGTTTAATTAAAATTAAATTAACCCCTGGCATGGAAGATGCACAACGGTCAACGGAGCTGGGCCCTGCCTCTCTTTAGTGTGGCAAATATTTTCGCTGGTAAAACGAATTTTGTTTAAGATACATTTTTGGAATTATACGACTTTCTTCGGAGATGCCTCATAGGTGTTATTGGAGAAAGGTGTAAATGTTTTTTTTTTGTGACAAATATTATTTCATACAAATACCATGAATTTGTTATTAAGCATCTTCTGAATGACACTAACTGAACTTATAAAGCATTAATAAGAAGTTTGTTGGTCTCAAATGAACGTTAATTTGAACGTTAACAAGTAAATGTAAAAAAATTCGTTTTTCGGGTACAAACATCGATTAACGCCACACAGTCGTTTATTATTTCGGTATAATTGCCAAAATATCTATTTTCAAAGAATTTCCTTTTTTCGACGCTTCACACACGCCACACGCGCAAAAATCAGGATATCAATATGGCCTCCTGACATTGAGCCGCTCACAAAATGTCAGCCCACTAGTTCGTGCGAAAGGTGGTTAAAAAAGACCTCAAAAAACGAGAAAATGGCGTGATTTCGAACCATCACACATGCCACACGCGAAACGTGTCACGCATTATTCGTGTAATATAAAAAATGCTATTTCGGACTTAGATACTCACAAAATTTCAACTCTGTAAGTCATGAGGAAAGTGGGTAAAAAGAACCTCAAAAAAGTCGAAAAGTCGTTTAACCCATTACACGCGCAACACGCGACGCGCGTCATACTCGGAATATTTAAATAGACCTTAAAATGTTATTTTGGACTTAGACACTCAGCTCTCTATGTCGTGTGGAAGTTGAAGAAGATGGAAGTTGTAGTTGCAAGTCAAGTTAAATAAAAGTTTGTAAAAATGCGCTTATTACGCTTTGGTAACATGACGTCATGCGACTCACGTAATATCACGTCTACTTCTTGATCGGGACAAAAGGTATGCTTCTATTACCTCTACATAGCTACGGAAATTCAATTTAGACATTTTATTTGGCGCAGATCTTAATCAATTCCAATAAAGTTAAGGTCTTCTGCTCCTTGTTTACCGTTACGGTTGAGACATTTTGGCATTTCTTATAAGAGGTTGTATTGAAAAGATTCATTGACTGCCATGAAAATAATTTTAATTCTTAATTGGTACTTAACCCCTTATTCGCAGCATGCCAAGAGCGATTCTGCGAAGGTTCATTCATTTGCTTGCTATTTAGTTCGCCTCAGACACTTGCATAGTGAAGCATAGCGTTGAAAAAGACCCACTCATAGCGAAAGACCATCAACACCATAACTATAGAAAAAGTCATTGCAATCAAATGTGTGATCTTATCATGGTAAGAGTGTAGTGATACATTTTGAAACATGGGTTCGGCATCTGATTTCAATTAAACAAAAACGTAGTCGACTGTACCTCAGAAGTGTTAAGATCTATTTCTAGTCCAGAGGACTTTTCGCCAGATTTGTGAAAACATGGGTTAATCACCCAACATCTTGCGATCAAACAGCAATCAAATGCGTAGAGAAGATTTGGATTACCGGCGCCGAAGAAAGCTAAGGTTAAACTATCAGCGTAGAAGGTAACGGTATTATTTTTATGGGAGTTATCATGGTTGCCAAGGGTCAAACCATTAACACGGATTACTATTTCGGAACTGTAGCTTTGGATTTGTTCCGCAACTTGAAAAAAACTATTTTTGTGGACAACGAAAATAAAGGAAGCAAGATGGTGAAACTGCATTAAACGTATTTTTAAGGTCTTTAGGAATCTGGTTTGAAATGAAACTTTTATACTGGCGGTAGAGTAAGTCGACATTATGGCGTCATAGGTGCTCAACGCAAAATGCAACGCTGGTCATAACACTGTGACTTCTGGACCAATTTCAACCAATTTTGGTATACATATGACTTAGAATTTGAGATAAAATACTGGGGATTGGGCTAAGACACCATCAGGAATCCAATGAGAGTTAGTTGGAAGGGAGCGCTATATGACATGAACGATATTAGTTTCAAATCCCTAGTTTTTGCGGTTTCTGAGATGACTGGTGACGGTAGAATACCCCTAACACCCCTAGGGGTGAGGTTGTGGCATATGGTCTGGAGCAGTTTTTTTGAGAGGTCTTGACGAGTTTTCTTGAAGAGGTTCTTAATGGGCTTCAGGGGCTTGAGGGGGTCTTAATGAAGTCTTGAGGAGAGCTTTTTGTGGAAGTTCTTCAGGAGGGCCTTCAGGCGGTCTAGGATGAGTACGGAAAATATCTGGAGTGGTCTGTTAGAAGGGCCAGGAAGGGGCCTGTGGATTGTTTGGGATTTTGAGAGTGTCTTAAGCTAGCGATCTTCAGATCTAACGTTCTCTCAGTATTCTTGTATGGTGCGAAACGTGGAAAGTCACAGAGTCAATTTCGACGCGCTTCCAAGACTTCGTCAACAAGTGCTTCTTGAGGATACTGAGAATAAGATGGCCGGACATTATCACTAATCAAGACTTGTGGAGAGTTACCAGCGATCACCATCAAATGACGAAAATGGAGCTGGATTCGCCACACTTTGAGAAAGCCACCGGACAATATTACATCTAGCGCTCGACTGGAATCCACAAGGAAGCCGCCGGGATGGCTGTCCTAGCAAGACATGGCAAAGGACGATAGAAGAGGAAGCAAGATCCCATGAGACAAAGTGGTGCCTCTTGAAACTTCAGGCGATAAATCGAGTTCGTTGGCGGGCGTTTGTAGAAGTATGTATGTATGCCGCGGAGTAAAAGAAAGAAATAAAAGAAAGAAGAAACCAATTATTTAATTTTTAGATTGCTGTTAAGAATATTCTTTTATTCTTACGCGCATAGTAACTACTCACCGGTGTAATGACCGTAGATACTTAATGGAAGAAGTGTATTGAACATAGAGGTGGTTATATGTTGATAAATATTGGCATTTTTCTTCTTCCTTAGATAGGCCGCGAAATTATCAATCTTCCCTCGAATACATATGATATAGGATGTTACTTCTTCAGCCTTGTGACATAGTACCTCCACTTGCACTACTAATTCGTGAATTCCTTGTTGTCTTGCGAGTCTCCCATATTTACTCAAGAGTACTATTTCCTGTCGAGGCAAATTTTCGCTAGCGGTGTGGTCGTTGCTCATTGGTGTAGTTCCCAATTCCGAAGTAAGTTATATGTATTAAGCAACTGACTAAAATTATTTTCCCATTGATTAGTAATAAAATGTCTTTTAATTTTTGTAGAATGAACAAAGTGTTGTATGCATCAGAGCGTGAAATCTGTGGTAGCATACTTAGGCTTGGTGAGACACACACTCTTTTTCTCTCAGTGTAGTGTTTTCGTCTCTTCTTTCTTTTATGTTTTGTTGCATTTCTAGATAAGCATTAATTTCTTTATCGAAGCATTCTTTTTGAACTCTACGACGGTCTACCTACAAGTCTGCAATTCCCTTACCTGACTGTCAGTACACTACATTAAGACCAGAACGTCTAATACTCGCTTTATAAACCTATATATTAAAAGGTTTTTTTAAAAAAATCATACCCATATGCTCATATACCCAAAAGATGTCATACGTTACTCATTCCAAAAACTCCCAAAAATTCGCAATTTTCCAATATACGCTTCAACACTCCTCCTCAATTTGCTGTCGATGTCAATTTTCTTGCGAGTTGAAAAGCACATTATATGCAAAAAGAATTTTCAAAAATAAAAACAACCACAACCGCATGCTGTACACATCAACTTATTAGGTGAGCCATGAAAAAGAAATAAACCTGACAGTCTTTGGAAGAAAAAAACCAAAACAAAATGACAACCAAACAATCGGTTCTAAACGCAGCAACCCCCCAGCGAGGGTTGCCCGAAATATCCTTTTTATTGCTTTAATTTTGAACAGTCGTTCGCTTGTCAAAATTGCAGCAACAGATTCATCTGTCGATGTCTGGGCACATTGCACGTCGCACATCTCTTGGCAAAATAATGGAATCCGTTTCTTGCTTTCCGCTTCCCAATCATCTACACCATCCCATCTATAGAGACAGCAATGATGAATGTGCACCGAAGTGAGTACACAAAACAATCAAGATATTGTGGTGCAGCATGTGCAGTCACACGAGGAAACAAAACGTACGCTTGTACGCCCCTGCTATGCTCTGTCAGGCATCGCCTCCTGCTAGTGTGTCCTTATTTTGTGAGTATTGAGAGCAAGCTAACAGATTTACGCCTTCTTTGGCATAGAAAATGTTTGTTAATTTTTTCTTCTATCAACAGATATTCGATTTCTTTTCGTTGGGATTATCCAAATTTGTAAATGTAATAATGGTATGGATGAGTGACCCATTAGAGTAATCTTGATGGAATAGCCAGGAATTTCAACTCTAATATAAACCCATTTTAATGCATTATACTTTTAGAAAGACGCCAATGAGTATATCCAGTTACCTAGCGTCAAGGCTATCAAGACTAATTAGCCCAAAGGGCAATAGGCTCTGAAACTTAGAATCGAACTCATGATTCGATACCACCTCTTCTGGTAATTCAACTTACTGGCCTGCAATTCGACAAATAGTTTCAGACTTGGTGGACCCAGGCATTACAAGAAACCTAAATCGAAACTTCTTCATTGTAGATTCAAGTCTAGAGCTCTCATCTGATCATTCCATGGCTATAATTACGTGGAGAAAGACCCCTGCACTACTAGATGCCTGGGCAAATTTAACAACAGTAAATATATAAGCGCCAACTTAAGAATAAAAGACTCCTATGTAGGAAATGGCAACAATTATGGTCTCCAGTCCTAAAATATGAACTAACAAGTTGTTCAAACGCTCTTCATAATGCTATAAAGCTCAAAAAAGAAATGGCTCTGCAAAATCTCCTCATAAATCTAACAACAACCTTCTTTGTCTTCTTTTTCTTCTTTATTTAGGACTACATTCTGTTCTATAACAGCATAACCAATGGAAATGTAACATGTGATAAATAAAGATAATGAACGAGTAGCGTTGCTCATTGGTCGAGCCTGATGATAATGTTGAAGATGGTCGGGCTCAAAGAGTCACTTTGCCGGATTCCTGAGGTAATATAAATCATATCGATCCTCCTAGGGTTAACACTGACTGATGTTCTCTTACTAGTGTTCTGTTCTTTAATGATAGCTAGTACATCCACAAGGAAGCCGTTGAGTTGGCCGTCCTAGCAAGACATGGAAAAGGACAATAGAAGAGGAAGCAAGATCCCAGGGGACCGAGTGGCGTTTTTTGAAAACTCAAGCGATAAATCGAGTTCATTGGTGGGCATTTGTAGAAGACCTATGATCCGTCGTGGAGTAAAGGAATGAAAGAAGAAAGAAGAAGTATATTAGGTGGAATGGCCTTCGCTTTCAAGACCGTAATGACATCATGTGGTCGAACACGGTCAAAAGCTTTTGTTAGGTCAACGAAGCACATGAACGCAGGCTTGTTGAATTCTAGAGATTTTTCACCTATTTGTCGTACCATGAATATGGCGTCAACTGTTGATCGGTTTTTCCGGAAACCTTGCTGTTCTTCGCATATGCCTATTTTGGTGATTTCGAAGGCAAGCAAGAGATGCAACCAAGCAGAGAGATGCCCGGTAATTCTTGGGCTCTTTCTTGTCACCTTTCTTAAACCCGGTAATAGTGATACTGTCTCTCCATTGCTGTGCTATTGAGCAACTGTCATAGATTTTGAGGAATACCTTGTGGATTTCTTCGTAAATGTATGGCCCTCCATATTTGACTAGTTGAGGGATTTTTTCAATGCTGTGGAACTTGCGATTTTTTATCTCGGTATCTTAGAGGGTAGGCCCGGTGTAGGTTGAATCATCCGAGCTCCTTTCTGTTAGCGTTAAGAGTTGTTCTTCGTTGCATAGCAACGACGAGAAGTATAGCTTATTCTGGTTTCGGCTGGTATGGTGGATATGCTGATGAGCTGATTTTTTTTAAATTCCCTTTCTTCGTTTCAAGAATCTGGCGGGCCTTACAGGACTCCATCTCGAAACCCAGAAAATCTTGATAGGCTGAGACTTTCCCTCGTTAGCTGTAAAGACCCTTTGACTTCAGGACTCTGGCGGGCCTTACAAGACTCCATCCTAAAGCTCGATTTCTTATAAGGCCTACTTTCATTTAGGAGAGAGTGAGCAGTGGAAGACCTTCTTCTTTCGACTGATCACAGTTTAATCCCCTTTCTTGGTTTCGAGACTCTGGCGGTCTTTATAGGACTCCATCGCGAAACCAGGAAACTCTTGACTCTTGTAGAGACCCTTCGAATCTGGCGGGCCTTACAGGACTCCATCTTGAAGTTTGATCTCTGTTAGGGCCTCTCCGTTTGATTCAGGAGAGGGTGAGCAGTGGAAGACCTGCTTCTTTCGACAGATCACAGTTTAAATCCCCTTTCTGGGTTTCGAGAATATGGCAGGCTTTACAGGACTCCATCACGAAACTCCACCGGAAAGTCTTGACAGGGTGAGATGTTCCCTTGTTGGGTGTAGAGACTCGGCTCATGACTCTGGCGTACCTTACAGGACTCCACCCTGAAGTTCGATCTCTTTCAGGGCCTAGTTCTACATTTTGTAGAGGGTGAGCAGTGAAAGATCTGCTGCTTTCGACTGAACAAACTCCCTGAACACTCTCATGAGCGCAGAGCAACGTTCTTGCCCGTATCACGTCGCTACGAAACCCGAGTTTGCGGCCGAGGAACCTGGAGCGACAACGAAAGTAAACTAATTGAAGTTTGTATAACAGTAATTGAAATATAACGAGTCAAATAAATAAATATTTTTTTTTGTAATGAAAACAACCGTCTATAAGTAGATAGAAGATAGACAAACGACCCTGGACGCCGGCGAGCGTACCCCAGCAATTTACATCGTTACAACCTAAGAATTATATATAAATTTGAGAATAAAAATTAAAAAGCCATGGACAACTATCAATAACATATTGATGACGTTCATTAAAGTACTCTTCTACGTCTAAAAGGGTAACATATTCAACATTCGTCCTACACTCCATGGTCTCACATACAGACGAGTATTTTCATCTTCCACCGATAAACAAACATTCCAACTTTACCTGCAAATTACTATCGTCCCAAGTCTGTTAATAAGAACTGTATGTGATTTTATGCTGTCAACAACTGACAAATGCCAATCGCAATTACCCTGAGTGGTGGACTGCATCAAAGTAATGTCGAGTCCGAATCGAATCTAATGAACAAATATCCAAAATGTCATACTCTTGCACCCAAAGTAATACATCTACTTTCGGTAGTGCAATATGTCCAGGCAATTAATTCCAATTGAAATACGAACCCCGGTTTGGTTTGAAGTTTTCATGCGGTGTACAATCTGCTGCGCTGCACTCTTTGATGACAAACGGATTCATCAATCTCCAGATGGATGTCCGTTGGAAAATGCTGTAGATATTTTTTCGACCTAACAAAATAACTGTTATTGCTGGATCAATTGGTCCATTTCCTATGTCCATTTTGATGGTTTGTTTGCTTTGAAAATATTTCCCAGTTTGAAGAGAATTCCTCACTCTGTCGTCGCTATGGAACATCTCCTATCAATATCACCGGAAACGAGAGATTTCCTCTTCCGTTCGACCAACCACCAGGAGGAGATTCAAAGTTTTTATTCAATGACCACATTTACAGGGAGACGAAGAAGATCGCACTTCCATCCAATTATTGATACATGTTACCTTTAGAATGTGGAAATGATTCCAATTATTGGGAAAATGAAATTTCATTAATTTGTGAACTAGCAATGGAATGGATATTATTGGCATTTATGTCTGTGATGAGCAAAGATGATAAAGCATCATCCTACAATTGCAGATGTTTCCTGTATCCTGCTGCTACTTTATCATCATCGTACAGGCAGGATCTGGCACTGACCTACTGGTTCTTCGTAAAGTTGAAATGTGCATCAAACGCTAACGGGTGATTCGTATAAAAAGAACCTTATGTTATCCACTTTCTGCTGTGAGCTTTCTACTCTCTCAAACCACAAAACGTTTTAAGTTAAATTCTTCTGTTCTGTACTGGTCGTTGCTTCATTTGATTTATGAAACATCGTATCACACAAAGACGCATTTGAAATCTGTAAAAAAAGGATAGAGCGCATTCGTTCTTGAAGAAAAGTATTTATTTATTTTTTCCAAATACACAAACATATAGTCCTTGTCCTTTGTCGGTCAGATTACGTATAGCTGTAGAATTCTTAGCCTGACTTGCTAAATAACGATATCTGCCCAAGCCAACAATGACAAAAAGCAGACACGGATGGTTCAATGACAAATTATATACATGGACATATAGCCAATTGATCGGACTTTGATGCTGATTATGAAGCTACTCTGTATGGTTAATGATCCAGGAAATAGACACCAAGCAGGCGCCTCTATATATTTGTCAACTGTTGTTCGTATTATATGACTGACTGCTCGATGAGGAAACTTTTAATCCCATTATACTCGTAGATAAGAGTACTTGTATGGGGATCAATATTTTATGATTCGTATGGAAAGAGTTTGAGTTATCGAAATCGATAGAAGAAATGGTCGCTTACTGAGCTCCTTCCTCTAATAAAATATGAAATGTAACTTTGAAAATTAAAGCGTTTAGAAAATTATTATTAGTATCGCAAGTTTCTTTCTTTCTTCTTTATGTCCTATATCCCCTATTGGGTCATAGGGCCTTAACTACGCCAACGCGCCATCGCTTGCTTTTTCTGACAATGAGCCTTAGCTCTCTCCAACTCTTTCCCAATTGCCATGACTCCTCCTCAACTGTTCTGCGTCATGTATTTCTCGATCGACCCGTTGTTCTACTATCCTAAGATAACGGATTCCATTGCAGAACTGTCGCCAATTGACCAATCCACTGCCACTTTCGTCGTTGTATGGTTGTGTCTATTGGTTCCTGACCCGTTCTCTGGTAGAGATGTTCGTTAGAGATACGAACATCTTAAGATGTTTTTGTGATAGTAGCGGTCACCTTCCAAGTGCTGCACCCATACAACAGCACAGATTCAACATTTGAACGGAACAGTCGCAGCTTGGTGTATAAGATGATCGCATTGCTTCGCCATATCATGGACATCATTCCAAACACTAATTTGGCTTTGCCGATTCGGTTGACAATGTCCTGTTCGATTCCACCTTCGGTCGAGACAATACTCCCAAGATATTGGAAACTCTCTCTACCGGTTGTCCAGCATTGTTAACTTGAGTTACTAAGTTTGATGATTTTGGTTTTGGCAGCATTAATCTTCAAACCCACAACATTTGCCTCCCTTTCCACATTTGTTGTCATTTGGTGCAGCTCCATAATCCTGTGTAAGAGAAAACAAACGTCGTCAGCGTAGTCCAGATGTTTGAGTTGAGATGTAAGAGTCCAACGAATTCCTCCGTTTCCAATAGATAAAGCAAGCTCTCTCTACAAGAGGACATAAAAGCTCTGCTGATGTCGTTGGAGCGGCACGCAGAAGCTCTGCGGATATACCATCTAGTCGTACCGACTTGTTGTTCTTTAGTGCGTTGATCGCGGTAGCGATCTCATCTTTACTTGGAGTTGAGGTGCAAATTCGGGAAATTGTTACTTCCATCCGTTCCTCCGTTTGATTTGGGTGCATATCGTTAGCAAATACACGGTTAAGGAACGTAGAGAAAATCTACTTCCATCGCTTGAGCTGGTCCTCATCTGAAACGAGTACGGCACCATATGGGCCTTTCACCGGATGTTGGCGAGAGCGGTGACCACCTGTCAGCTCTTTGGTGATTCTGTAAACGGTTCTGCAATCGCACCTGCTCGCTGCTTCCTCTGCTTCTGAAGCCAGGTTGTTAATAAAGTTACGCTTGTCACGTCTTACACTACGCTCGATCCTCGCTGCTGCTGGTTTATCTACAATAAGAGCTTTAAGTAGCTTACGTTCTTCTCGATGTTATACCTAGGCATTCGGATGATATTGCGGAGTCTTTGAACTGATGCAGTACTTAACTGGAGAGTAACTACCATAAGGTGATAATCCCGTACATACCCATGTCGGCTCCTCGTCTATTTCGGACGTCTAAAAGACAGCTCCTAAAACGCCGACTGATCGCCACGTATACGATTTGGTTGGATGATGATTGCCTGTCAGTTGACACCCAGCTGACTTTGTGGCAGGTCTTATGCTCCCATGACAAGGTGGTTGGTGTTGCAGAAATCAACAAATCTTTCATCATTGTCATTTCGTTCGCCGAGGCTGTGCTTCCCAATCACATGTCTGAGTCCTTCATTGTTGTTGCCTACCTTGGAATTCAAGTCCCCCATCATGATAACGATATCTCCGTTCGGCGTTGCATTGAAAACAGCGCTTAGTTGATTGTAGAAGTTGTCTTTTTCATCCTCAGTCGAAGGATTCGTTGGGACGTCACACTGTATGATCCTGACGCGCCGTACTCTAGTCCGAAATCTGGCCGATAAGAACCTATCACCATGTGGGTGCCAAGAATTATTTTTTTGCATCCATTTGCCAACATCAGTATTTTATACAAGCAACTGTCTGTTTGAATGTTTTCTACCTCTAATTGCCCTGTAAAAGTCACTCTTGTCGCTTAGTCGCTAATCTGTCAATTCTTGAAGGTATCGTATTAAACCAAACTATCGATAACAAATTTTTCATTGTTCCTGTATTACATGTAGAGCAGAAGCTATCACATAATCTTAATGTTCATCTTTTCCGCCTACGACTAATAGGAGTAACAGCCCACCATGCTATAAACGAACTACTGATGGCACAATGGATAAACGGGCGCCAGCAGCCAATCTGCTCATTCTACTACATTCTACTACTTTCTGACATGACAATAAGGCGCCAAAGTCAAGCATTGTGTGTATTTTCTTCTTCTTAATACCAGACGGGCACAAAAGGCCTATGGTAATAATACTCGTAGACCAGCACGTCGCCCCAGAGGGTGGGACAACATGAATACATATGCTTTTTGATTTGCTTGTCCGGGGGCATCTTTGGACCGTAACTGTGGTACACAAGTTTTGTTTTCCATTAAATATCATCATTGTGGTCCTCTCCGCTTGCCATATGTCTGCGTTGCATGAAGTCGTCATTTTTATTAATATTGTAGGACCTTACTCTCAGCGCTGTCGATGCGAAAAGTTTTCTTTTCCTTTTCAGTTTCTTGCCATATCATCGCAGGGATCCTCCTTTATGTGGAATCTGCAACCGGGGCTATTGAAATATGAGGAGGACAATAATGACGACGACGATGATGATGATAACGTCCGATGCTTTTGATGCTTTCACGAACAAATGCTGTAGCACTAAGCATTATCATCATCGTCGTCGACTCGGAGTTTTATTAAATTTTTTCACTTAATCTTTGTCGGGAATATTCATCGTTTGCTTTGCGCTGAATGGTATACAACCTTCCTAACTACCATCATCCTTCCTCTGGATGACCTCGAAAATTGAAAGAAAAAATCCACCGCATTATGGTTTCATTCACTTAAAAAATAACAAGAACGAATTGCAAAAGGACGATCAAGGAAAGCAATTTAGACAGAGGTAAACCCATTCAAGGAGTCAGATGGCATATGTACGGCAATAGTCGCATTCCGCTATCGAAAAAGGCTCCTCATAAAATATTTGTTGAACTTCTTACAGATAAGGCTGCTTGCTTTGCTTTGCTCCTTGGATGTGGTTGCGATTACGGATCCATTGCTTTGGTAATTTTTGTCATAAAAGGCGTCGTTCGAAGGACAATGCGGTACACAAATAAAAGAAAAGAAAGAAGCAGAGAAAGCGACAATATACAGCCTATTTCTTGAAGTGAAGTGTGGTGTAGTTATTCGCGCTGCGATGGTTGCACACTCTATACTTTGTCAGTTTGTTATATAGCGTGAATTGTTTAGAATGTATTGGTTTATGCAGTGTGTGGCAAAATGTTTCTTAAAATCAGTGCACCATCGGCGGTATCGTCGGAGGTATCAGCGGTGGTATCAGCGGCTGTATCAGCGGCGGTATTAGACATCAGATATAACGTACAAAAGTACGAGTAGTTTGATTCCTCGCTGACCCGAATTTCTACATTTTGAGCTGACTTATCGCTCTGCTAACTTCGTCTCTGCTTGGTGGCGGTAGCATATTGTGATCTTCGGTAATTAGTGGAGGCTCGAATTTCTCATTAAGCCATTAAGCAACTCATGAAAGTGCTGTTACATGTTCAGCTTCTTCTTTCGAAAACAAGGATAGTTACCAACGTTGTATCAGTGGCGGTATCAGCAGCGATATCAGCGGCGGTATCAGCCATTAGAGACAACATACAGAAGTAGTTTGATTCCTCGCCAGCATGTTAAGCTTTTCTTTCGAAAACAAAGATAATTACCAACTCCTTCGAGTTTTTCCCAACGGTCTGTACTCTTAAAGTAACCAATTTGGTTTAAAAATTGTGTTGGACCAAAAGTCCACTCCACCAGCATTCAATTCAATCCAACAAAGACAAATGGAATTTGCTTTGTAGGGGAGATTTCCGTGATTTTGTTATCATGAAACGACGGAGGCACAAGACAAACAGATTTTCTCGTTACTGAGAAAGACAAAAGTCAGTTTGAGTCAGTGCTTACTGAAGAAGAAGTAGAAGAAGTGGTCGCAAAAGGCTTGTTGCATTAAAGGCAAAGCAATTCTCTACTCAATCCTTGAATGCTTTCACCGCACCACAAGCCATCAGTTGCACAAAGGACATTAAGGCGAGTACGAGCAAGTATCTTGCAATTCAGATACAAAATCTACTCTGTTAAGAATGTAAAGATTGAAAAACATTGCAGAGGTTCTTTACCGTTATATTAAAGTGACGCGAAAGTTTAAGGAAAAGATGAAAACAAAAAAAAACGTCCGACAAAGATGGAGATGATGTTAGACAAATATGCTTTTGCCGTCCTGTTTATTTCCACTCGTTATAAGTCGTTCTTAGTTCGTTGCATTATTGCTATATTCTCGGGACGATGGAAGTTCCAGTCATTCTGAAAGAAGGCATAAAAGCAATCGTTCAAAGAGAGAGAAGGGTAAACATTTAAGGTTTTCAGTTGTAGTTTTTTTATATAGCATTTTCCGTACTTAAGAAAGAAGTCGCAATAGAATCGTTGAATCCTTTACTGATAGACAATGATATTTCGATTGGATGAACTTAAATGTTGAAGAGGTTTTTTTTGTGGAAAGCCAAGCACAGCAATAGTAGAGCCGGCGAAGAGGAAGAAGCTTTAAATTAGTGTAGCTTCATGGCAGGCTAATCAACAATTGATAGGAATCCGCTAGGTACGCGTGATTTCATTTCAATTATTTTCTTGAATGGAGTTAATATAGCAGGAGTCTCAACGGAAGCGTAAAGGAAAATGAACTAAAAAGAGCCACCCTTAGGCGCTCACCGAAAAGTATTCATGGGTTCGCGATATCAAATAAAGATATTTGATATATTGACCCGTCGAATTCAACCGAAGTGGTCTTTTTAATTTCTCCAACATTAATCATAAAATGAAAATCAAAACAAAAGATTGCGAGAATCACAATAAGCAAAAGTATGGAAACGTTCCGCCAGTGTGAGACGCACACTGAGCAAGTGGACAGTTTTCCGATTCTTTCATGGTGCGGCAAGGTGTGAGACAGGAGGATGTTCTGTGTTCTGTCACCGATCCTGTTTTTACTGGCAATTGATGGTGTGATGACCTCATTTGATTAGCAGAACCATATAGACTATGCCGATGATATCTGTCTCTTGGCAAATAGCACGGCTGGCTTGAATCAAATGATTCAATCACTGCAAGTCAACCGGGTGGTGGTTGTGCATTTGCAAACCTCTCTCCTGTATAGAATTACAGTAAAATATCATTACGCACCAAATTGTGACTCTTCGAATCTAACGTAAATTCCTGCGAAACATGGAAGTACTCTGCTAACATCTCGAGCAGGCTACCGTCTTTCGTTAATCAGTATCTGCAGTACATTCTGAAGATCTGTTGGCCACAAACCATATCAAAGTTCGAGTTGTGGAATAGATCCGGTCAGAAAAAAGTGAATGCAGACATCATGCAACGAAAATGGCGTTGGATCAAGTTACCAGACAATAACATCTCGAAACAATCTTTTGAATGGAGTCCTCATGATGCAAGGCATATTGGAAGACCAAAAATAACATGAAGGTCAACTGTATTGGAGGAAGGTAGGTCTCAGAATATTCCCACGTGGCCCCTTGCGGCGAATCAGGACAGCTGGCGAGATCTTGTTGCTTTCCTATGCTTCAGATAGAGTTGAAGTGCTGCTTCAGCCGGAAATCATATATATATATATTTCAATACCTTAGCACCATCCTGTTGAAACCACATCTCTCTCCGGATCAATTTCATTCATATTTTCAAACAAAAAACGATGATAACGATCTTCATTGACTGTAATTGGGGTAATGGAGTCTGTGGTGTCTGTCTCACTTCATATGCCGCAACTTTGCTTATTAACGAATGCGTTAAAAATAGTTAGCCTCATCGCAAAACTCAATTTTGTGGTAAAAAACGGGTAAATTTTCAACTGCTCCAGAGTTCAACCGGCGAAAGAACGATGCATTTGATCTGTAATTTCTGTAATTTTTTAATTTTAATTTCAGCTGGTTCGGATGTTCGGATACGGATGTTAGCCGATTTCGTTAAGCAAAATTTTCCACATAGTGACCGGGCAGAGCCCCAATTCCTGCAACCAATGACGATTCGATAAATTTTGATCATCAACCACACTATCATTTACGCTCGTCGTCTAAAAGTTAGCCCTTAAGTAAATTCTATCTAAGCGAGTAAAACATCGTTTATCTAGATTGTTGAATAGGAAAAGTCTTCTGTCTGTATTTGGAAACCGATATTCAACTTTTCCTTGCTCTTATGTGGGTGCATCACTTGGCAAAATGTCCTTAGCTGTTATGAAAAAAGGTACAGATATTCGTCGTAAGAATTTTCTTGCTATGTCCTATTTTCAAAGCGGGATCTACTTATAGGGACATGTCAGGAACCTAATGTCTATAAATACAATAACGGAAGTGACAGTCATTTCCTGTTAAGATATTTGTCCTCCATGTTAATTAGTTCCAGTGCAATTTGTTCGGGCCCGGCTGCTTTACTTACTTTCATCACTAGAATGATTTCTTTGGCTTCTTCTTCGGCAATCCCTTTAATTTGTTCATTTATCTGTACTCCCGGATGATTCCGTACTCTATTCAAGGTGTTTTTTAATTTGCTCTGAACTTTTTTTTGTAAAACTTTTTCCAGGTACCTAGTACTTTTTTTATGCCCGTGATTAAGTTATTTTTTATTGTTCTAGACTATATCTAAGTTAAGAACTCAGATATAAAAGCAATTATGCGCTGCATTTATCGATTCTTATATAAATTATTAAACAGTTCTCCTTGGAGTCTGTTTTGGTTTGTTTTTGAAGGCAATCAATTAGAAGCAATTGCTACTGCTATTGGAAAAGCAATCAAAGCGTTTTTTTTTACCTCACTCTGTCTAAACAACTTACTCGGAATTTTCTGTCAAGGCTTTCAGCTTGCAAAGCCTATAAAACTTTTAATCATTAAATTTATTGAATTTCTCAATAGAAGTGGAAACAAGAAAGTTTGTCAAATAAATAAAATATCTTAATCGTTGTGATCTGAATGTATTGCATCTCCTGTTGAGCGTTTGTGTCTGTGTTTGTCTGTCTTTGTACGGCACACATTCTGTTTGTATGTACATGTATTGAAAAATTCAAAATAATTTCATTTAGATATTCAATTTCTGCTTCGTTCTCAGTTCGATTGCAGTTTGCTTTGCACTTTCGACAGGATCAGATTTGCATATGAAATGGAAATTCTTTGAAATAACCTTACTAGCTGCACCACCTATTGGTCCTTAATTATGCATTCCAATCGAAGAAAAACAATTAATTTCCTGGCAAAGACAGAAACGTTTTTTTTTTGTGATGCAGCATTGGTGGTAGTGTCGATTGTGAGCTGGGTTGTGATGGTGTCGACATTCAATTTTCCAAAGCTGCAGACGATTGCAACTTAAATTGGTCACAGTTGTAGTTTTCTAGCCTTCCTTGTTCCATGTCTGTGTGCGTAAATACAGGACGAAATACTAAACAGAAAATTTCTCTAATTGAATATCACGTCAGTCGACTTTGAGACAGTGAAGGCGACCGTGGCGTGGCAGCGATAACGAGAATAACTAACAACAAAAAACTGAGGTCTGATGACTTGATGCATTTTTTTGGTTTGTTTGCATTTTTCTCATCGCACCAGCTAAGATGTCAAAGCGAAAACGATTTCACTTTAACTTTAAGGATATCGTTCGTTCTTTTTGTGTTTGTGTGTGCATGCGAACATTTGCATTTCTTTTTGGTACAATTTCGAATCAATAAATAATTGCAAATGATAGAACTGAACGTTTGCACTTAAAGCTAAAGCGGTGAACGAGTTCTCTTCTTGATTTGGATTCTAATCGATCAAACGAATACAAATCTAAGCCCAGAGTGAGTTTGATTAATGCAAGTGTCCCTGATTGTCAGTTCCTTGTATTTTTGAATTATACAATAATATGTACGCACAATTTGTATATTTCTTTAATATCAATACATTTGACTGAATTTTCATCCGGCGATAAGTCTAAGACCGCGTTAACTCTTCTTGGACAAAATAGCACCAATTTTCAGTAATTCATTATGAAAGAATGTGGAATTAAGGGTTGTTTTTAATTTGTTTGTTAATGACCTTAACAATACTAAAATTTAAACTAGATCTGAAATATTTTACTTACAGCAATAAATCCAATGTTCATATATCCAAATGAAAGAATTATTCTGACAAGATATCCCTTTTGCGTTCATTCAATAGTGTTTCCTAAAGCTTTCTCGTATGCTTCCTCCCTCCCACCCTATAAGCAAGCACCTAACAGAAGCGTCTGCTAATGTTGCCGCTTACCCAACTTCAATTGAAAGCAATAGCAAAATATTGAAAAGTTCATCATTGGTAAAGTTCTTGTATGAGTCCCTTCTTATGGAAAAACAGCTACACCCATGCATTCGTTATAAATTTTGTGGCAAGTATATGATGTGTTTCGACGAATTTCCGTTCTTTCGAACCTTATCGGCAGCAAAGATCAAAAGGCTAACCCTTAGGGAGACAGAAATACATCGGCTATATCTGAGAGGGAGAGATAGAGTGATAGGGAGAAAGAGAGGTAAAGAGGTAGAGAGTAAGAGAGTTAGAGAGTTAGAGAGATGTAGTGATAGAGATATTGAGGGATAGAGAGAAAGAAAGTTAGATAGATACATAGATAGATAAATACAGAGTTTGAGAGAGACAGAAGATATAGAAATAGTCAGATAGACAGATAGAGAGACAGAGAGCTAAAGAGATAGAGATATAGAGATATAGAGATGTGTAGATATAGAGAGTTAGAGAGGTACAGTGCTGCCGTTAGAGTAAAGTGAAGAAACATGAGATTTCCTGTTAGACAAGCTAAGTAACAGAAGATTTAGAGAGGTAGAAAAGTAGAAAGGTAGATAGATAGATACAGAGTTGGAGAGAGATATAGAGATAGAGAGATGGTCAGATAAACAGATAGAGAGATAGACTGATGGTCAGTTAGATAGACAGAGAGGTGTAGAGATAGCGAGATTGGGAGTTAGAGAGGTACAATGCTGCCGTTTGAGTAAAGTTAAGAAACATGAGATTTCCTGTTGGACAAGATACGCTAAAGTAACAGAAGATTTATATTTCAGCAAAAAACTTGAAAAATAACAACACAAAACAAAAAGAGTTTGAGAGAGATATAAAGATAGAGAGATGGTAAGATAAACATAGAGATAGAGAGATAGAGTGATGGTCAGATAGAGAGACAGAGAGGTGTAGAGACAGAGAGATTGGGAGTTAGAGAGGTACAGTGCTGCCGTTTAAGTAAAGTGAAGAAACATGAGATTTCCTGTTGGACAAGATACGCTAAAGTAACAGAAGATTTAGAGAGGTAGAAGAGTAGAAAGGTAGATAGATAGATAGATAGATACAGAGTTGGAGAGAGATATAGAGATAGAGAGATGGTCAGATAAACAGATAGAGAGATAAACTGATGGTCAGATAGATAGACAGAGAGGTGTAGAGATAGAGAGATAGAGAGTTAGACAGGTATAGTGCTGCCGTTTGAGTAAAGTGAAGAAACATGAGATTTCCTGTTGGTAAAGTGACAGATGGTTTATATTTCAGCAAAAAATTTTTGGGGATCTGCATAGCGATTGATCGGGAAACTACTGACTGCTCAGAACTTTGTTTGGGCCAGTTGCGCAACAATCAAGTTCGTCATGAAGTGCTTGCTCTACCTCCTAGTGGTGTTCCCCGGGCAACTATGTGTATAAATCCTTATATATGTAGGCTAAAATTGCAAGTGCGAACGGTCTAGCGTTTCTAGTCTAGGTAACCTGGGTTAGCACCTTGCGGTACCGAAAAATGCCCGCTACTGAAACCAACACAACGCCTCGGATAAGTGATTATCGAATAATGAAGACTTTTGGCTATTGTACCCGGATTAAGATTGGTTTCTGGAATGTGAAGACGCTCCTTAACTCAAGGAGTGAAGTACCCCAAAATGCCATATATCTTCAACTGGAACGTCAGTTTCTTCGATATAATTTGGACATAATGGGAGTGAGTGAAGTAAGATGGCTCGACGCGGGACGTGTAACACTGCGCTACTCTACTCCGGCAAAACCTGCCGGATCTGGAGAGAGTCTGCTACTAATGCCAACAGCACACAGAGGACTTATTTCCTGGCATGGTGATAGGATCTTATCGGCCAGAATTCGGCCTAGAGTACGGCGCGTCATGATCATGCAGTGTTACGCCCCAACGAATCCCTCGACTGAGGATGAAAATGCTAAGTGATCATAACCTTATGGTAGCTACTGTCCAGTTACATACTGCATCAGTTCAAATACTCCGCAATATCATCCGAATGCTTAGGTATAACAGTACGCCAATAATTATGGGGTCATTTATCGCAAGGAGTGGAAGCAATCAGTATTTCACTGCCGACAAACATCCAAGAACATTGGAAAGCTGTGAAAAATGTTTTCACATCTGGAGCGGAAAGTATTGTTGGTGGATGCCAAGCAAGGCACAGCACGTGGCTTACCGAGCTTACCTGCAGGCGGATTGGAGAACGAAAGCTACTTAAACAATTTCCCGAATTCGCACCTTAACTCCCAGTAAATATGAGATCGCTACCGCGATCAACGCACTAAAAAACAACAAGTCGGTTGGACTAGATGGTAAGGAGTTGCACCAAATGTCAACAAATGTGGAAAGGGAAGCAAATGTTGCGGGTTTGAAAATTAATGTTGCCAAAACCAAAAGCATCAAACTCAGTTACTCAAGTTAACATTGCTGGACAACCGGTAGAGAGAGCAGAAAGTTTCCAATATCTTGGGAGTATTGTCTCGACTGAATTTGGAAACGAACAGGACATTGTCAGCCGAATCGGCAAAGCAAAATCAGTGTTTGGAATGATGTCCATGATATGGCGAAGCAATGCGATCAACTTAATCACCAAGCGTGACCGTTCCGTTCAAATGATAAATTTGTGCTGTTGTATGGGTGCAGCACTTGGGAGGTGACCGCTACTATCACAAAAAGATTACAGAACAGTTCAGAAGGAGTCACGACAATTGGTGAGGAGTTGGATAGAGCTGAACCTCATTGCCATAAACAGCACACGATGACGCGTAAGCGTTGTAGAGTCCCTAGGACCCACACGGGGATATAGGACATAAGTAGGTAGGTAAGAATCATCATTAATCTGGGTTTTTGTAAGTGTCAGAATAGAAGGTTTGTGATCTGCTAAATGGATGACGAGAGATTCGATCTTAGCACTCGTATCTTGCACACGTCTACCCTGAACATCACATCAGTCAAATATGATACACACCGATTTAACTGAATAAGGTCCTTATCAGTAAGGAAAAAATAGAATTGTCTTTTCTTTTTTAGGATTCAAAGTGCCTGAAACGTCGAGAAAAGGTTTGTGTGGTACGTCAGTTCTTGAGTTTTCAATGATTCGGGTTTTTTTAACCGAAGTAATAGCAAAAATTAATTAATAAATAAAAATTCTAATATAGTACGCATGTGTGCAAAGATTGGAAGTGGATTCAAAATTAAACACAATATTTGATGACAAACAACAAACACGTCCGTACGGGAATTTAAAACAGTGAATTTTAAAAGGAAAACCCAGCAATTTGGCTATCGTTACAGAACTATATTTCCAATAATATTTTTATAGAGTAGTTTCCCTTCTTTTTATTTATGCGTCTGACTGAGCGAAGTGCTTTTCCAAGTTTCGCATATTATGATTACTATGTGCTCACAGTTAGATAGAAAAATAGTAGGAAATTGCCTAAAAAGTGATCAAGTCGGCGACATCGTGTGACAAACCAACCCTGTCATGGAAGTAAAGTGCTTAATACAAGGAAATCCGCCTTCCTCCTTTTCTCATAGTTGTGCAATGCCACAAAATAGCTTTAATATCTCAATAATTCAATCTCTTGCGGAATAGTGAAATAGTTGCGCTGACATACACACACGCACACGCAATCATGGGAAAAATAACTTTTAAATATTTGTACCACGACACTGTTACCCTTGTCGCTTACCCTCAAAGTCGAATGTTTCGATTAAATGGATTTTCCACCGAGCAAGCATAAAAAAAGTTAATCGCACAAGGGTGTAACAGCGTCCCCGTCCCATCATCACCCAGGACTATTAGATTTATTTTCTGCAATGATGCGACACAATCGGATAATTGCATTTTGCGTCGAAGCTATTAGTGCAGAATTTTCCATCACCACCCACCCTCGCTGTCATTCTCATCACAGCCATTAAGGGATGCATTTAACTTTTGTTTCATTGTAATATGTTGATTATTAATTTCGGTGAAGACGTGCAGAAGGGATGATACAATGTTGTCCGCAATGTGCACTCCCTTCTTGGTGCAGGACGCACTTTGACAAAGTGTTGAAAGATGTTTATCCAAGTGTGTAAACAGACGAGTTTGTGCGGAGTTTGTGTAATGAGCAAAATACGCGGATTTATGAGCATCGCACCAAATGTCGCTAAATGTTTAATAGGATCTTTAATGTCGCCCTTAGCGATTGGATATTAGCGGATGTGCGGTTGATATTTAAATTCATGACTGCAAATATGAATTAAATTTAATCACTTGACATGTTGTAATACATAAATTTAGGGATTGGAAAGAACCTAAAATATGTCGATATCATCCGATTGGCGAAACCTTAAGCGTGTGTACATTATAGGAAAAGAAAAAAAGAACTAAATTTAGAAATCGATTTTTGTGCAGAATTTAATGTAAATTATTGGCAGGTGGGGGAAGGTTTTAGGTTACAGTCCCTCCCCCATAAGTTTGTTTAATGAGATTCACGATTATTTTTGGTCAGTTGGTTGGAAATTTTGGCTGTGATCGTCTAGATTGCATGTTTTTTTTTCTGTCTGACAGCGGGGTGTTGATCTTTCTGATCTGTATAACAACTTGCTTGTTCTCTTCTCATTATTGATAAGGAACTATTGGTCAGATCGTTCCAACTTCGATGTGATTTAACTGGAGTCATTGTAAAGCACATGTTGGCAAGCTATGAGACTGGCATCACTGAGAGCGATTTAACTGTAGCCCTCACGCACCACTGTTGCAAAGAACAGTGCAAGTTTTACGGTTGCTCAAAGTATTTATGGCGGGCCGAAAAGACGAACTCCGTAAGTTCAACATCGAAAATTGAGGAAACGTGAACAGAGTGAGGTCAGACTGTCATCGGCTAATATCGAGTTTGATGACTTGTGCGAAAATTTTGAATATTTTTGCTCTTTATCAGATTTTGACTTAAGTTTTGCCTTTAAAATAGGTGTGTGCCAAGATGGTGCCAAAAACCCTTACAATTGAATAGAAATAAAATCTGAAAAATGTCTCCCTTGACATTCCCCACCGAATTAAAAATCACTCACTTTTCTTCAGTCATGTTGTAAAACTAAATGAACCACGGATCCTACTTAAAGATACCAAAACAAAACAAAGAAATTAAAGAGTGGCTTACTGGCAAATCTCCTCTACAAAGGAAAGCTCCAAGTAGCAAATCAAAAATCAAGTCGATGCTCATTTGTTTTTTTTTTTTACAGTAGGGGGATTCAGTCAAGGGGATTCACACAAAATTTCTTTGCTTGTGCCGCAGGTACAAATTATCTACCATTTTTTTATATGAGAAGTTATTAAGTGATTCGCGTAAGGTGGAATATTTCGCACACTTAGGTTTTCCTCCAAGACAACGCAAACTGACACCCAGTCATCTACAGGCCTTCTATTTTACAAATTATTCCTACTGAGAAAACCCAATAAATTTCAAACGAGCTAGAAATTATTGCAATGTCCATTTATTGAGGCAAAAAGGAAAAAAAATTCGTCAGTTTCCCTTCCGCTGTCGTTGTCGTTGTCCATGTTTTAATTTCATGCTGTGATTTCGGCAATGGAATTTGAATTCTGGCTGGATGTAGTTATTTAGAAGTCAGCTTTTCTGATGTATTCGGCTGCAAGGGCCAGTTGTTCCTCGTTGGACATTGGTTTTTCTCTTCTTTTTCACGGCAATAATCTTGATACTTTTCTTTTTGCAGCTGTTGTAGTTGATTGACAGTATCTGATTAGACTGGCAGGATATTATTAGGTTGGCAGGATCTGGTTATACTAGAAGATTCCAAGATTCCGGGTTGGCATGGCAGGATCTTCTTGTAATGGTAGGCATGGCAGGATCAGAAGATTCCAGGTAGGCATGGCAGGATCGCCATGTAAAGGTATGGTCAATGTAATGGTATGAAGCTGTTTAGGGCAGGATCGCCATGTAAAGAATAACGCTCCTTGATGTCTCGTATTGGTTTCCACTAGTCAAGGCTATTACGCCAGAGACTTGGACCTTTGGGGCAGTTTCCTGCACTCAAGGTGGGATTCCAAATAGAGAGGCTCCTGCTAATGCCTTTAGAGTTTAAGGCTCGCAATCCTAAGAAAACACCGGTGGTATTTTCTTGAAGATCTAATTAGAAGTGAGTTTTATTTGATTCTTGTTGCTTATTTATAGGTGTTCAAAGACTTAAAACATATTACACAATTTAATAAGAATACATATAAAAGTATACACATGTATACTAGTTAGATCGATTAGTGCTGGTCAGCATTTTGGCATTATTGTATACCAATATGCCGAACATTCTTAATTGCTTCAGGTCGCTTGCCTATATATTGCTGATGTAACATATTTACCAGCACAGGCAAGTGACCTATATTGTTTATAATTTTATTGCATGTTAGGTCAACGCCATGCACAGCACGGGTAAGTGACCGAACGTTATTTACTTTTTTTTTTATGATCAGCGCTCGCTCGCCTATAATGCTTTCTATGCATTTTGTTTGTTGTCATAGGCTAACGACCGCCGATCGTACTCTCACTACTTTGTATGCTGTCATGCTCAGGCATGAAGTGTGCTGACAAAGTAATAAGACTCTTTTTTGTTTATTCACTCGTTGAGTGTTTATGCTGTAATATTTTAATTGCGGTTCATATGCAGATGGCATTATGAGGAATGCAATGAATCGGGACTATATGAATAATTAATCGATCTAACCTTGAATACTATGTTAGCGCGTGTATGCTCCCTTCACAACCACAATGTCCAAAAAGTAGTAAAAATTGTTGATCGTTTGTCAAAAGAATCAAAAACACAGTCCCGTCGTCGATTTCAACGCTCATTTACAATGACATTCCACGCTTTCAGAGAGTGCATTTGTTCCGCAGCTACCTCCGAGTATTGAACACTCTATGGGACAGATTACAATCGTACTCGTGCAATTGCCAGAGTTTTAAATGATATCAGCTGGGCCAGAAGGTATTTCTTCTAGCTGGCATTACCATTGCATGAGATTTTCCATCTATCCTCTTCTTCAGGACTCTTCCCATGGAATTTGGAAAACAGCCTTTGTCCAGCCTGTATTCAAAAAAGGCGATCCGTCGTCGTGGAAACGCTGCTCATGAAATATCTTGAAACACATGGAATCCTTAGCTACCGGCATTACATTTAGGGTTGCTGATTTGATTTGGCATATCTCACTGAATAGTGGAACCACTCTATTCATCAATTTGGTAAAACCAAAATCGTTGCACTCCGAATTGTCAAGGGGCATTGGAGAGTGTTTGGCATCAAGCTTTTTTAACCACAGTGCGTGCTTATGGAGTCTATGAAAAACTACTTCATTGTACAGGGTTTTTCAATAAGAGCACTTCAACTTTTTTTTTGAATAAAACACAAACTGTTTGACTTTTGAACTAATTTTTTTTTTATTAACGAATTTGAACATATACATATGACACATTTAAGTATGAAACTCGATTTCTTTTGCATGACCACCGCGTGCTCGTTTTACGAAGTCCAATCTTTGAACCCAATCTTTGGCCCAATGACGCCGCCGGCATGTAATCCGCACCAAACAGTGACTTTTTCGGGATGCAACGGTGCCTCATGAATCACGTGTGGGTTGCTTTCTGCCCAGTAACGCATATTTTGCTTGTTGACAAATCCTTCTAGCCAAAAGTGAGCAAAAGTGTTAAATGGACCGTAAAATGGCCGTAATGCTCTTAAAGTAGCGGCAACAGAACGATTATTTTGATAAAAAAATTGCACGATTTACAATCGCTGTTCACATGTGTAGCGTTCCATGATGAAATGTATACTAATGAAGTTTCCAAATAATAAAAGAACAATAAAAAATATGGCGTCGTTCGCCATTCCTATTGGAGAAAAGTTGAAGTGCACCTGTTGAAACACCCGATATTAGGATTTGTATTCTTGACCGCTTAATCCAAGTTGTTTTGGATAAGAAGTTACCTTCTTGACCACTCATTCCAAGCTGTTTTGGACGATTTCAAGCCTGAAATTTATCGCATAAATGCTGGCGTTCCCAGGGCTCTCAGAAAACTCTTTCATACAAATCATAAATCCAATGCCATTATCCATAAATTGCACTTGCATCGAGCTCATCCTCGGACGTACACTTAATTTCTGAAATTCGTTCTCCAGCCGTTTATCAAGTGTGCAGGATGCTTTACCAAGCGCTGTTTTTCTTCATTGCCTACAATTCGCAGTTATTCAAAACAAAATCTCACAGATGTCTTCGTCATTCCTCTTCTTAAACCATAACGGGCACACTGTACTAAGTCTAGCATTATAAGGGTGCAAGCCCCTTACACGTATGCAAATTATAAAAAACAATTAACTAGTGTTTGACAAAAAATGTATTCCTGTGACTCCAGCCCTATCTTCGCCTCATCATTGTACGTGTGACTCATTTTATTTTCAAAAATCAAAACCAACTGGAAAGTACTTAATTGTGATAAGGTCGATTACATCCGCAAGAGCGTAACAGATGAGCTAAATGCGTTTCCCTTTTGAAATTATATTTCAGTACAGGCTTTTGGTTGTAATTTTGAGTCTTTTGAGGGTATTTCGGGTTTTTTTGTGGTTCGTCGGGGGGAGGGGTCTTAAGAGGGTATTTTGGTGGTACTTTGTGGTCTTTAGAGAGTCTTTATAATGTCTTTCGTGGATCTTTGAGAAGGTTGTTGGGGGTCCTTTTGAGGTCTTCTGAGATTCTTTTTGTAAATTTTTTGGGGTCTTTTGGAAGTGTTTTTAAGTCTTTTGTTAGTCTTTTGAGAGTATTTGGTGGTGTTTTGGGGGTCTTTTGGAGGTCTTTTGGAAGTTATTTTGGAAAGGTTTTGAAGGTCTTTAGTGGTATTTGGTTGGTTTTTTGGGAATCACTTAGGGGCTTTTGTGAATGTTTTGTGGGGTTTTCGGAGTATTTTTTTGGGTCTTTAGAGGGTCATTTGGGGGACTATTTCGAGCATTTTAGGGGGTTTTAGGAGTTATTTTTGAGGGTATTTTGAGAGGTCATTTGGTAGGCCTTTTGAGACTCTTTTTTTCTTTCCGTTTCCTATGGGTCGCTTTTGGAAAAGTTTTGGCGGTCGTTTATGGAGGTCTTTCGGGAGTTTCTTGGGTGGTCTTTTGAGAGTTTTTTGAGAGCCTTTTGAGGGTCTGTAGGTTTTTTGGAGTGTTTTAAGGTCTTCTAGGAGGTATTATAGGGATATTTGGAGAGCACTTTTGAGAGGTCTTTTTGTAGGTCTATTTGGTTTGGTTACTGGTTACTTTGGTTTGGTTACTTTTTTTGTAGACTAGCTGTCAAAACATATATTTTAAAAATCTATTCAATTAGTTTCATCCGAAGTTTAGCGGGAATATGATCCGTTTCCTTAGCTGTATTTTTTACAATTTTCTTAAACGCTTATTACACTTCTGGTATTGTTATTGCTTTTTAAGCCCTTCCTTTTTGAAGCTCTCTTCAAACTTTTCTAAGGCTGAGACACGCATTTGCCCAACACTTGTGTGTACATTAAAATATTGAATCTGTAAGAACCTTTATTTTAAAAAAGACAGACGAATTTTTCAAAGCCTTTCCAATACTCAAAATATCAATATTTTTCATTTCCCGAGAAAACAGTCGAACAGACAGACAAACTTAACACCGATATCCTTTTACAGGACAAATAGTGTTATTCAACAACAAACATTGATACAAAAATTGCTTTATTAGTTGGGTAAAAAAATTTCGCAGATTTCCACCCTTAATCGAATATAGAGATGAAATTCGAATATGGATGTGGAAAATGGTGACATCATCCGATTGGATAATATCGACGCAGATTTGAGTGAGTCATCATCTCGCTGGTAAGCTGTAGGATTCTAAGGGAAAGTCGTCGGCTCTTCCTTTAAGAACTTTTAACAATTATGACTACAAATCAAGACAGGCAAGGACTTATATTATCCTTCTTTTAATTTATTCATCGACATGAAAACGACTCACACCTTATCTTGTTCTGAAGTTGTGAAGTTTTCATCTATCACATCCTGAAAGGATAATGCTTTTCTGGCTTAACAAACATTCATTAGACTTAAGCGGACATGCCTGACATGAAAGCGCTTACGAAAAGTCCTAAAGTAGTTTTTGCGTAAATTTCGATCACAATTCAGAATGTATGCGTGCGAAATGTTTAACTATAACATCTGTAAGGCATTATCTGATTTGAGAATAACTATTAACTATTATCTCCCTTGTAATTTAAGTACAATGAAGGTGTTGCAAAGTCAAACAAAACCCCCGTGAACATAAGAAACTTTTTCAAGAGACATGCTGCTCGTATTAATTGTATTGAGGAAGATGGTTATGCTGTCTTTCGAAACAGTCTTCAACTTCTCTTGAAGCTGTAAATGCACATTAAATATTGTTTATTACTTAATACTTCAAAGTGATGTCCTGATGCACCTTATTCAGTAAGGTGCTTTCATCATCATGCATATCGCTTGTCACAAGGATTCGTTACTTACATAAGAGTCAAAAACATAAACAGCAGCATTATGGGACAGGAGCTTACTTTGCAATGACTTTTTCCCCCTTTTAGCTGGAAAAAAAAGTACTAAACTAAACTATCCTATAAAAAATGCATGAACCTCGATATCCTTGCAATATTTCATAATTTTCCATAACAAAGTAATTTGGCAACAAAACATGAGTCAGTCACAGAGTTACCCCGAGAAAAAGGGATTGCGTCCACCAACTTCTTTTCTTTATCTCTTGTATCCATCTTAGTTCTCACATCCCATTGCCGACCAATCTATTGAGCTTCGCTTTCCTCTTTATCCATCCGCTTCTGGCAAGCTTACCCGGCATGTATTGGAGGAAACTTTTCCGTCGTTCGTAGTAAATTTTTTCGTAAATTTCCTATTCATATATTCGCCAAAAATATGCGCCATAAGGAATGTGTAGTGTAATGCGTGAACATTTTTTTTAGTTTCTGAAACTTTACTTACACATACTGATACGGGCGTCAACATCCGATCCTTGTATCCTTCGCGTAGATTTGCCAAACAAACTATTACTACAACACCGAAAATTCGTCCACAAAAAAGGAGCAGCAGACGGAAATGGGGATCTTACTGCACAATAAATCAGCGCCGTTTGGTGGCCCTATGCTGCTGTGGTTGTTGTTGTTGTTTTAGCTTAGCCGAGCTGCTGCGTATGTGTAGACACCGAAAACAACCCCTAAACATACCGTAATTCTTGTACATTTTACATTCGCAAATACAGAGAGGGTACGCTGCAAAAATGAGCCCAAAAGCATTACCGCACACCGCTTCTGTGTGTGTGCCATCCATGAACAGGAGGATACGTTTCATTCTGTGATGTTGGATTCTGTAAACGTAGTGAGGATGGATATTTCTTATATGTTGCGTTACACTGAGTCGTAAATTTATTTGGACAGTTTGTTTTCAAGTCAGTATTTAAGTTATTGATGTTTAGTTCTTACACCAATTTGAGGCCAACGAGCATCACCGAATGCATTGTTGTTTGTGGAGCGTCGGGTAAATCTGCAGGAGAACAACCTGCGAATGAAGTGGGATTTCTAATCTCCAAAGCAGCGAGAAGATCGTTACTGGACTGGCAAGCAATATCCGATAGAATTATTATTGCAATATTTAAATCTGTTGTTCCACAGGTCGTGTTTGTTCAAGTATACGCACGAACGGAGCAAGCCACCTCTGAAGAAAAAGAAAAGGATCAACTACGGAAGATTGACATCGTTATTTTGATGGGTGGCCTTAATGCAAATGCAGTGAAAGGTGTGCTGATCTATGTTCTGATCGCAACGTAATCATTGGTGGCACAATTTTTCCCAACAAAAACATCCATAGAGCCACATGGACCTCTCCTGATCACATGTACATCAACCAGATTGATCACATCGCTATAAGCCGCAAGTGGCGATCATCGTTGCTGGACGTTAGAACCCGATGAGCAGAAGACGTCTACAGCGACCACCACCTTGTGGTTGGCAGTGTGCGATTGAAGCTCGCTGTCCACTCATTCACACGAAGTCAAACAATGAGAAAGCCAGCTGTAGCAGCATTGAATGAACCAGATGTGAAACTTTAATATGTATCCCGCATACAACAGCATTTCTCTGAGATACAGCCCCAAACCCTAGAGTCTAAATGGGAGAAAAGAGTAAATTTGTATACGGAAGCTGCCTCAACCATTTTAGGCTATCCCGACAAAATTAGAAAAGAATGGAAATCAGATAGCACATGGAACACCATTCATGAACCCCAATCCATCAAAGCAGAGTTATACGCGGCCACGGGTCCCGAGCGAAGCGCATTAGCGCGGAAGTATAGGGATCTGGACCGGCAAGTTGGCCGGTCAGCTAGGAACGACAAACGAGCATGGCTAAGCGACATCGCAACACAGCTGCTGATAGTAGACAATACAGCATAGTCTACCAACTCCTTATGGAGGAACATTAACTCGCTGGACAGAAAATTTTAAGAATGTTTTGAATTGTACTTCATATGCAACCTAATAGGCAACTTAACTTCAGCGTCACTACACCTTCGTTGGATGAGATAAAGACAACAATTCGTTCACTGCAATCAGGTAAACCAGCAGGCAATGACTCCTTCACTCGCAGTACTCCTTCAAGCCGACTACGCGAACATTGCATGCGATATATCAAGGTATCTGGAAATCTGAAACCATTCCATCGAAGGCTTAATAGGTTTATTGTCTAGCTATGGTATTCCGGAAACTCATTAACATCATGAAGGAACTGTACCGCGACTCAACATGCCGCGTTATTCATAACGGTCATCTTGGCTCACCTTTCACCATCTAGTCGGGAGTCAAGCAATGTTGCACCCTCTCACTATTGCTTTTCACAATTGCCATCGACTGGGTGATGAAAATAGTAACCCGTACTCCATCGGGTTTGCCATGGAATGTTTTTCACCGCCTAGAAGACCTGGACTATGCCGATGTTATCTGTCTCCTATCACAATCGCTAGGTGACATGGAGCGAAAATTAAACCCACTAGAACTCCACGCTAACAAAGTGGGTATAAAATCTAACGTGTCAAAAACAAAACTACTTCACGTTAACGCTAGTGGAACATGTGATCCCTCGATTGACGGACATCAGATAGAAGAAGTCGATAAGTTTTGCTATTTGGGCAGCTGGTGTCAAAAAATGGTGGTGCTGACTCGGATGTGTGCTCTCGTGTAAACAAGGCGCGACAGTCGTATAGTATGCTTAATAATTTTTGGAACTCCTCGTGGAAAGCTACAGAGTAAATTGCGACGGGCCTCTAAGTCTTCGCCAACAAGTGCTAAAGGAGGATACTGAAAATAAGATAGGCGGACATTATCACCAGTCACCAGTGGGTTGAAAATTGATCACAAGATTTGGCAATAAGCCACAAGTCACAAACGCACGCGGACGCGTAGTTATATCTTTTGGTTTTCAAGGTAGAGATCTTTAAAAAAAAATGAGTAGATCAAAATTTCACAACTTTGCCAAACGCCTTCGCAAGCCGAGCGCTAAGAAATTTTTTTTAAAACTAGTCCCATTAAATTCTGACTGGTAGAGGCCGAGATATACGAGTGGGCAAACTGACAAACTGATAAACTGAAAAACTGACAATCTAGCAAACTGACAAACTAGCAAACTGACAAGCCGACAAACTGACAAACTGACAACTAGCAAACTGACAAGCCGACAAACTGACAAACTAGCAAACTGACAAACTGACAAGCCGACAAACTGACAAACTAGCAAACTGACAAACTGACAAACTGACAAACTGATAAACTGACAAACTGACAAACTAGCAAACTGACAAACTAGCAAACTGACAAGCCGACAAACTAACAAACTAGCAAACTGACAAACTGACAAACTGATAAACTGATAAACTGATAAACTGACAAACTGGCAAACTAACAAACTGACAAACTGACAATCTGACAAGCCGCCAAATTGACACACGCACACTCAAAAATGTTCCTGTCCTCTGATTATTACCATCGCCCTTCGAGCTTGCAATAATTATAAATTCTATGTGAATTAGTAAGGAATAAGTATGGAGCCATGCCTATTTACTAGCAAGAGTAACATGGTGTGATGTAAGGTCAAAAGTACGCTTGTTTGCATTAAAACACTATGTACACCGCAGCGGTTGAAAACAGAACACACTCCTATACGATTTCTTTCACGTAATTAACCAATGAATCAGCCCTTTAGGTATTTGCCACGTAAACAGATACACCCTGTATATCTCCTTTAAATTGGCACAACTACATAACTTAATTGGCGCACTCATGCGCTAATTGAGGCTGCCACATTGGTCGCGAAAGTCTCCACTCTAACCACATATGGACAACTGATCTGAGCAAACAAAAGCTAATCAGCCGAATATTTATTTCGTCCACTGTGCGCAGATAAACACCAAAATAAAAACATACTACAACAACAACACGAGTATCCCGCCGCAGGATCGTTAACGGGAAGTAACTCTATTTACAGCGTGTTCTCGCGCGGGAAGGCGTAAATGTTGTCGTCGCGTCATTGTCATCAGTTTTGTACTCGGCAGAGTTCTGCTGTGCAGAGTGTAACAACATCCACAGCAGCAGCTATCGTCCTGACGATGGCGTCTCGTCGTCCGGCCGGCTTTCCTGTGTATGTTCGTGCGTTTCGTATGTATTCTGGATTTTTCTGTATTACCCAAAAGATTGCCTCGCGCCACATTGCTCACTCCTGCGGAATTTGTGTGTCACTTTAGCGCCGCATCATGCCAGTGCCAGCCGCACACATCCTCGTACATGTACACAATCGCATTGCATATGAAAATGTTTGTTTGCGACCGACGGTTGATGATGACTGGCGACGGCACTGCTGCCGGGTCCGCCACATTGGCGCCGCTCACCCAAATGTCCCTCCGCTCTGCTAACTCACTCATCCAGGATACACATTCACATTCATAAGTTGAAAGGACTCTCAACTCAATTTAACTTATCCTGAGACTGAGGTTTTATTTTTGGCTTTAGTTTTGGATTTTATGCGAGCATTTTATAGAGAACTTCGAGCATCCTTGCTTGTGTTCTTTTTAAAAAGAGAAGTAAAGAGTTGGCAAGGAAGTGCGGTGGGGGAGAGGAAGTGATTGTAAAAAAAAAAAAAAAAAGTTTGGCTTCCACACACATTCCGAGGATTCAGTTGAATCCTCCTGATGACGTAAAAATCCCATTTTTTACATCCCTCCGCAATCGCTGACAAACGGACAAACGGGTCAAAGTCTCTCATTCAAGAAAGAAGACGAAGGCGATGAAAATGTTAGTTATTTTGTTTGTCATCTTCATCTTTGTGTTTGGGGGGTGGTGGAAGTTTTAATGCCGCTTCTGCTAGGAGCCAACAACCATCAGTAATGGGATACTGCAACTACGGAACAACCAACCAAAAATCCATAATGCGTCTAGACTCTAGACTTTTAAGACAGAGCGCGCCGCATTGAATGAATTTGGATTTAGGGGCGTTTTTCTTTCTGAGGTGGAAAACTTTTATCGGGCAGAAATAGTTTCTCTGGAAATATTCGTCAAAAAAATGCTGAAGGACTTTCTTCTATCGCCAAAGACGACAACACGGTGATTACAGAGTCAATATTTCCATAAATTTCAACGAGTTCATCGGTACACGAAAAGGAGAATGATGATGAGTTCATCAAACAGAAGGAACAGGAAACGATAAACTTCTCTTCGTCATTTCACTCGAATAAATTTCTGTCACGGAAAAAACTTTCCATAAAAAGTCCTTGCATAACTCCTTGCAAGGAGTTTAAAAATGACGAGATAACTTTAGGCGCTTAACAGTTGTTTGACCCTTCTGCAATAGATTGTGAAGTGGGTTTTTTTTTATGGAAAAAAGGATTTTCCTAATTCGGAAAACTAATATCGAAATATTGCCATCTATTTGCGTTGCGCTGGACAGATTCAAGTAGCTATGATGTATCACGCAATGCACTTTTCCAGGACAATGAGTTGAACAAACGATGATGTGATGGTGACGGTGACACATTGTCTGGAAGCAAATAGTTTTAAGATTTCCATGTCTGTCTGTCTGACTGTCCGTCTGAACGGTCTGTATTCTGTTTGTTATGTTATTGCATTTTTGTTTGCTTCTTGTGTGAGGGAGCATTATGCGGTTGTGTTCGGGAAAGTACTCATTTGTTAGTTAGGTTGGATGGAGACCGCTACTGGTCAATTGTGATGGCATTTTATTTCTAATTTGCTTAGTTGATTGCGCATATCGCTTCCGTTATGGTTGCAAAACTTTACTGGGACTGTAATTTCGTTATTTATGAATATTTTTATTAACATTTCTTAGAGAATGTAAAAAACATTTCAAATTTTATGAAAAACACATAGCTACTCGATATAGCCACCTTTGACGCGGATGATAGCGTCGAGTCTTTTAATGAAGGCATTGCATGCTGCACGAACGTGACCTGTTGGTATTTTCATCCATTCTCCATAAAGAGCTGTCTTCAATGCATCCACACTTTCATATCTTTTCGTTGACACCTTGGCCTTCAAAAACAATCATATGAAGGATTCATTGGATTCATATCTAGCTGCGATGAAATGATATTTGGACTTTGTGAAAAAATTGTTGTGTCAAACGAGCTTTAATATCTTTTCCCGGTACACTTCTTGATTCCCCTTGCCGCCCTGATCGATAAAGACAAGCGGAGAGCGACCATTTCCAGCTACCAAACTGTCCAAACCATCACAGAAGCCGGCGCTTGTTTGCGAAGAGCAAATCGCTTGTCCAAATTGTTTTATTTTGTAGCAAGTAGATTGTCCAAATTGTCCTTAGACTTGCCCTCGCTTATTACACACGATTGTTTTATTTGTGTACGTACTGTTGAGCCGGTCAGCCATCAGCAGATTAGGGCGAATAACACAGAATGCTCTAGAATTGCATGTGGCCATAACTATCTCTGACTGGTGGAAGTGCGATCAAACCTCCACCTGGTGGCCGCTGGTAATTTTCCTCCAATACAGGAAAAGCAAAATGATCGGGCTAGTCCCTTCAAAGAAAGGTTGGCGCGAGGCTAATAACCTCGCCCGTAAAAAACCTTATTACGGAACCCTTAATAAACCTCGGATACTCGTACACTAATGAACGACGACGACCACGGAAGCGAAAACGGCTTAACAATTTAAGAATTTTCTCATGAAACGTACGCTTACTGTATAGAGCTCGAGCTGCACAGCTCCTGGCCGAAATCCTGTCTAAATGTAAGGCTGACATAACAGCAATCCAGGAGATGCGGTGGACGGGGAATGGTGTCTTACAAAAATCAGAATATGACATATATTACAGCTGTCATGCTTTAAAGCAGTAAATGAACGGCTATGTACCCTTCGCGTGCGGAGCAGATTTAAAAACATAAGCCTCATAAACGTTCACGCAGCTACAGAGGACTCCCCAGATGATGAAAACTAAAGAATTATTTAAATCAGTCGAACGTGAATTCCATGCCTGTCCTCAGTATGACGTAAAAATCTTTCTGGGTAATATTAATGCCAAAATAGGTAGGGAGCTAGTATTCAGGCAGTAATTTGGCACCCATAGCTTACAAGAGAACACTAATGATAATGGACAACGAGTCATAGAAATGGCACCAAGCACCAAGATGAATGTAAAGAGCTTAGAAGATATGAAAAAACAGTTCACCAGCGAAGGAAAACAACCTGGGAAAAGAATCTCGTCCGTGAACTGGAACAATACAGAGAGCGAGGACCGCACCGGGCGCGAAAGTTCTACCAAAGTTCTACCTCGCTGATCTCAAAGGCATCTTAGAGCGATGAGAAGAGCACTTTCATGAGTTGCTTAATGGCTATATAATTGAGGAATTGGAGGCTCCACCAATGACCGAAGACCACATTATGCTCCCCTCACCAATCATAGACAGATTACCCTCTTTGTCTTTAAAGTATGTGCAAGCGTTGTATGTTGCGTCATTCGCGTATCCTTTGGTATAAAATGGCTAACTACTACAATTTAATGCCGTCTCCGAAAGACGAATAACTTAGAAGCTTTCCGTGGTTATTATTACTCCAACACGTTTATCAAAGATTCGGAAGAGGTGGCACTGTGAAAAAGATTTTTAGTGTTTCGTGGATTTGAACCTCGAACCTCCTGCACAGAAGTCCAACGCACTTACCGCTAGAACCACGGCGCCCGCACTGGTTTAGCGGAATGCATAAATGCCATAATAAATGCATTGAGTTTGGCAAATAGATGAGTTTTTAAGACGAAGTGTCCCAATATGAATCGGTTTAGTGGGTGGGTGGAAAACAGATTGCAAGAATTGAACTAAAAAACAAACAGAGATGTGCGTCTCGCGTCGGAAATTGTTCAAAACTTTAGAAACATGTATTGTCATCAAAAGCAAGTATGGTATACAAAATTTGATACAGAAGTAAATTCACAGCATGCATGACACCAATGCCGTAATATCCCAGATGAAGTTTATAAAAATCATACCCTCCTTATGTCAAAAGAAATCACAATCATCGGAACAGTGGGCATCTTACCCAAATCTTGGTGACATTTCAATAATTATCTATCATACTAACAGCAATGAAATAATCGCTAACATTCAGTCACACACCCACACTTCAAAACGCACTCAACCCTTGAAACAAAACGTCCCTTTGAGCAATTAGCTGAACGCAAATGAATCAAGCGTTCGCGATTGCCGCGAGGAGTCCATCTGTCTGCCTGCCAGTTCCAGTCTATCATCCTAATGTCCTTCAGTATCACTTTGCTGCCGATTTATCGCCTGAACCTGCCTCAAGGGATTTAACGGCATTGATTTTGGCCTGCTTCGCGGTCGCAAAACAATGACCGACTCAGTACATTTTACTACAACTACCCCCAGTCCAGGTGTGAAATTAGGTTTCTAGACTCTGTATCTCTCTCTATATAACTCTCTCTTTGTTTACATGTGTAATTTACAGGTGCGTTGACATAAAAGCAAACAATGCCCGAGGGGTAGTTCCTGAAGGAGAAGAAACCCAATGTGTATAACAGTTTCTGTTATAATTGGTGAGTGTGCGCATTAAATGCGACATAGTGAGAGAAACAGTGAGAATGAGAGACAGAGAAGGGATAATCAAATGACAGCTAATTCTTCTGCATACTTTGCTCAGGCTATCAGAAGTCCACTTTGTAGTAACTACCCTTAGGCACAGTAATGAGGGACGCTTAACGGAAACATTGACCTTTATTTCTTGTCAAATGTGGTAACTCAGCTATATGCTCTCTGTAATCGTCTGAAGGATTCTTATTTCTATGTTCAGTGAGTTCGAATGCAAGCACAGATTGGTGATTGTTCTTTTCTAAATTCTCTCTATTAACTTCGCGTGCCCGTGTGTTTGTCTGTTTGTTTGTTTGTCGTGGAATCTTGTGATCCATTTTTAACCCATTTTCCAAAGCCTGATTTTTTTGAAACTTTGCACACATGTGTATTTCCGATGACAACACTTACTATTCAATTTTGGAGTCCCTCCGGGCTCAGGGCCGAGGTGTGCCCATATAAATTTCTTCAAAATTAATTCGATTTTATTTGAACTTTGCACACATGTGTATCTGCGATAAGAGAATTTACATGAAAAGTTTTGATTTTTATGGGTTGCTCTTTTAACACGGAAAGGATAGGTTAGATTGCGGTGGCAGCTAATGCTCACTTAGACCATTCGCGGTCCTTTGTGTTACCACAGGATCTTATAACTTTCCCCTTTTCAGAATCCCCTTTAATGAATCGAAGTATATCTCGCACTTTGCCGTTTTCGAGATCTGATACGTTATTCTTTAACCGATTAGCTAAGTGTTTGTACCTTCTGTGCATTAGTGCCGGACATGAGCAGAGAAGATGTTCTATGATCTCCTACTCCTTCTCGTCAATGCATTATATTCGACACCCATCCTTCTCGCGTGTTTCCCTAGAAGGCAGTGTCCTGTCATTATCCCTACAACCGTTCTTAGCTCACGTCTTTGTAGGGAAATAAGCGCAGTTGAGCGCTTCAAGTCCAGCTATGGCTAGACCTGTCTTGAAATATTGCAAGTGTCGGTGTGTTCCCACCTTACATTTGTTATTGTTTCTGCCTCTTTCCGAAGTTCAAATTGTCGCGATAGGACTCCCTACCTCCGCACTTTCCGGTAGCAGCTAGAGAGTCGTACCATGTCTAGCTAACTCATCCGCCCTGCAGTTACCCTCAAAATCAGTATGGCCCGGGACCCATATGATCCTTATATTGCTTAATGAGACAGTTCACTCATCTCATTAAGAGTGGAGGTATAGTATCACTGCGACCCATGTGGATCTATTGCGCTTCCCCCTGGCTTATGCTTTGGAGACTTTGCATGGTCGTCCCTATAGCGCCCCCTCCATGCCGATGGCTCATAAGAACTTAATAAAATTGAGCGGGTGCAGTGAATTTCGAGATTACGTGAGTTCCTATGTGATCTCTTCTCTGTCGGATCGTTGCTCCGCATTCGTTGAGAAGATGCCACAGGTCCTCTTCCCCTTTTTTTTCTTTAGATACCCTTTCAGTGTGCAATGTCCTGTTAGGAAACCCGTAATGTTACCTACATTACTTCTACTTAGTCCCAATATCAAGCGAGACCTCTTTGGGTTATAGTTCCTTAGCAAATTCTTTGCTTGCCGTAGATCTTGGAAATTCTCCCATCTTACTAAAGCGGCTGCCTTACCTATACCTAGACCAGTGGACGTCCTTACGGCAGAACTTGTGGTCTAAATCCTAAAATGATACCCTGGTTGTATAGAATGATAGTGAAGCCCATCATTTGGTGGTCGAAAGTTTTTGAACGGACAACGGCAAATAAGCTTCGGAAGCTTCAAAGAATTACCTTTCACGGTATCACGGATGCCATGAGTACCTGCCCTACAACAGCTCTAGAAGATATCGTAGTGCTTTCACCGATTAAAATTTTCATTAGGAAGACGGCCGCTAGATGGGATATTAATCGGGATGGGATTATATCGTAGTAACGATGCACACACTGCGTTGCTTAGCTATCGTAGCAGCTGTCAAGAGATTTGTTCAGCTCGCTGATTAGAATTATTTCCGCTGTCTCGGCTATGGCTATGCCAGGATATTTTGTGCTATCTCAGATTTACCTGAATAATCTTTATATTATTTAACTTATGATAGCTTTTCTAAGTACTAGACATTTGTTGCTGCCCGCATCATCTGGATGGTCCTATGGTTCTAGGTTCTAGGTCACACACCTTAAAATAACTTCTGCAGAATGCTCTAAATAAGCTAATAAGCTGGGCAGATCATTGTGGTCTAGGGGTAAACCCCAAACCGAACTTGTCCTCTTTACGAGGAAGTATAAAATCCCACTCGTCAAGACTCCGTCCATCAAGGGCACAAGCTTGACTTTCTCCGATAAGGCCAAATATCTTGGTCTTATTCTGGATAGAAAGCTGAGCTGGAAACCCAACATATAAAAAGGAGTCCGTAAAGCCACAGTGGCACTCTTCCTAAGCAAAAAAGCCATAGGAAGTAAATTAGGTCTTCAACCCCATATAACTCATTAGCTGTACACAGCAGTAGTCAGACCTATTCTGCTATATGGTGTGGCTGTTTGGTGGTCTGCTTTAAATAAAGAGAACAATCGCGACAAACTAAGCAGAGTCCAAAGATCAGATTGTCTTTGTGTGAGCGGAGCGCTTCGTACAACTCCCTCTGCTGCAGTGGGCATTCTGCTCAACCAACATTGCTCCACTTGACATCTTCGGCAGACAACTGGTTGCAAGCGCGGCTACTCGCCTCAGAGCAATCTCTCAGTGGACCGTAAATGATTTCGGCCACTCTTCTATACTGAATGCAGTCAGGACTCCACTTGTCAACTTAGACTACACCATTCCGCAGCTCCACTTCAACAAAAACATCCAGGTCTTCTTGGGACGACGGTATTTACTTATACACAGACGGGTTGAAAACTGATGAAGGGGTTGGCGGAGGTGTCTTTTCAAAAAAACTAAATCTAATTCTCTCGTCCGTCGTCCGTCCGTCTTCCTGATCACTGTAGTGTTTTCCAAGCGGAAATCATGGCTATTAAGGAAGCCTTGTCTTGGCTAATGAGTAATGTGATATCTGTTAAGGATATCCACATTTTCTCGGATAGCCAGGCTGCCCTAAAGTCCATGGAATCAGTCTCAACAAATTCCATTCTAACCCGGAATTGTCGATCGTCTCTTGAGGAGATGGGAGAGCATTTCAACATTCACCTGCGCTGGGTGCCGAGGCATAGAGACATTCCTGGTATTGTATGACTGATGAACTGGCCAAACATGGAACTACACTACCCCTATTGCCTGAATATGGTTTACTAAGCATGCCGATCGCTACGTGCAAACTAATGTTTAAACGGGATCCTGTAATAAAAACTAACTGTAGGTGGTCAAACGGCACAACTTGCATAGCAACGAAGCAGATCTGGCCAAAGCTAGATCTGAAAGGCCCCAAGTGTTTGATGTCTCAAAACAGACTGCACATTAGTGCCATTACACTATCTTATAGGCACGCATGCAGAAAGACTAGGAGTCTTTTCCAATGAAGCTGCATGGATGAGGAGGAGGAGGAAACCACTCTCCATCTACTTTGAACGTGTCCAGCCCTCACGAATAGGCGGAAACTCCATCTGGGAGCGTTCATTTTCAACACACATTGACATTAATTGTCTCTTGCGCTTCATATGAAGCTCCAAGTGGTTCAACGAGTAGCGTTTTACTAGGTCCTTGTGGTATGGACCATCATGATCTAAGTGCGTCGGGTTTGACTGACGGCCAATTCAACCTAACCTAACCGTACCCTTGTTCGACATTAACTCAACATGATATCGAAATTGAAAAGTAGACTCTATCAATATTGTATCGGTATCGATATCATATAAAGAGACAAGTTACAGCCAAGCCGAGTCTAACAAAATCGACAAATTCAACGATTAGATCGAATGAAGTCAAGTGCAATGGTGTAGATACAAAACATAAGGGCTTAACGACCATAAATATGACATAAAATTTCATCTCAGTTTGCTCAAAGTGTACCAAATCTTCTAATGAATTAGATTCTCATAGTCACTCCAATGATCGTAGACGACGCACACAAACCAACCAAGAGTTACCATTACGACTTTATATTTGGAAATTGACAGTTTTCGCTTCCCCGTAACAAGATTCGTCTCCTTCTTTCAAGAAAAAAATATTCCAAAATTAGGTAAAATATTAACTTGTCCGAATGTCAGATGACAAACAGTCATAACTCACATAAGTCTTCTTATACAGTTTGGCTGCGACTTTAATCAACAACTTTACACAAGAGCTGAAAAATGTTCGTTCCTTGTTCGTTGACTTTGAACAAAGACTCTAAGTCGACTTAGACGAAAGTTCTTGAATTGTCTTCTTATCTGAATGAAAGTGTTTGTTCCATCCAGAAGTATCGCGTACGAATGATTTCAAGTACTGCTAACGCACAAAATCCGTGCCGGACGAACAGCAAGGACAAAAATAAATTCACTGTCTTTTCAAAGTTGTTGTGTTGCCATGTCCCAGTAGTCCCAGTAGGGACGAAGGGACACTTTACTTTTGGCAAACATTTAATTCAATCGAAAGCACTTTTAAAGATGGCAAAAACAAACTTCAACGCCACCAAGTCAAGTGGGAGTTGTGCGGCGTCCACCCACCCACTTCGAAGGCCAGTTGTCGTTAACGTGGCCGAAAACTTCAATTGGATGAGAACATTTTACCAACTTTCCTTCCATAAACGACTTAAAACGATGGGAAACTGTTAAACTTCCGCACACAAGAAACAGCAAGGAACCTCCAAATGAAATGCAAAAAAAAAAAACTTTTTCGGACACACAAAGACGAGTCGAGGCGCATTTAAAGGAACAAACAACTGCGACTGTATATAGGGAGCGGAGGCGAGTGTTGTTGGAAAAATCTGTCTGCTCACAGAGAAAAGGCGAGAGTGAAAATTGCTATTATAGGAAACAATGAAAGTAGAAGTTCCTCTTGGACGTCTTTGATAGTAGACAGTAGAGAGTGTGCACTGAAAAGCCTACGGGGGCTGTAATTGTAACGAATTTCTATTCCTCTGTGACGGAGCAGATTTCATTAAAGTTTAACGGCGGAAATTTCGATGCTGTGAAGGAGGAGAAGAAGACCGATGGGATTCCTCGAATGTCCATTGCATCTGCAACCAACAGCAAGAAGTAAGAATTCTTCCCTCTGAAATGCATGGACAAAATATCTCCTCAGGGAGTTTTCGTCATGAACAGGACGCACAAAATGCGCTTGAAGAAAATGAAATCTTCTTGCAACAGACACTTTAAGCCTTTCGGGAGTTTTGGAACTTCCTTAAATCTTATTTGTGTGTGATTGCTGCAATTGAATTACCACAGAAGTTTCTAGAACGTTGTCTTTTCCTTCATTAGATTTTAGTATTTTAATTGAAAATATTCATGCAATAAACTTTCCAGTTCAGCACAGTGAAAGTGGGAAACTTTCCCCCTTTAAAGTACACTTTCTGCGATTTGCGATTGTTTGGTCATCAGCTCAACAAACGGGGTCCTCTTAAATCCACTTGTGGGTCCTAGGGCCTCTAGTACGCCTACGCGCCATCACGTACGGTTCCTGGCAATGAACTTCAGCTCTCTCCAAAGCTTCCCCAATTGCTGGGACTCCTCATCAACTGTTATACGCCATGTATTTCTCGGACGACCCGTTTTTCTTCCATACTGAGATAACGGCTCCTATTGCATTGCGTAGTTTGCTATAGAACCGTAGCCTTTTCGGAGTGTATGACCAATCCACTGCCACTTCCATCGTTGGATGGTGGCTGACCCGTTCTCTGGTAAAGATATTCCTCAGAGATACGGTTAGGCCAGAAAACCCTTAAGATGTTCCGTAGGCACCTATTTACGAACGTTTGTAATCTTTTTGTGATAGTAGCGGTCACCTTCCAAGTGCTGCACCTATACAACAGCACAGATTCAAAATTTGAACAGAACAGTCGCAGCTTGGTGTTTAAGCTGATCGCATTGCTTCGCCATATCATGGACATCATTTCAAACACTGTGTGCCGTGCCGATTCGGTTGACAATGTCCTGTTCGGTTCCACCTTCGGTCGAGACAATACTCTCAAGATATTGGAAACTGTTTACTCTCTCTACCGGCTGTCCAGCAATGTTAACTTGAGTTACTGAGTTCGATGCTTTTGGTTTTGGCAGCATTCATCTTCAAACCCGCAACATTTGCCTCCCTTTCCACATTTGTTGTCATTTGGTGCAGCTACATAATCCTGTGTGAGAGTAAACAAACGTCTTCAGCGTCGTCGAGATGTTTGAGTTGAAATGTAAGAGTCCAGCGAATTCCTCCGTGTCCAGTAGATAAAGCTGCGCGAAGCACATTGCTAATCACCAACAAAAAAAAGTATCGGCGATAGAATGCAACCTTGTCGTACCCCACTTAGGATCTCGAATTCCTCTGACAGCTTTCCTCTAAGCAGCACATGACATTTAGAGCCATCATAGGTTGCTTTAATAATAGCTATTAGTTTATCGGGTATACCTCTCCTGCGCACAAGGCGAGCCAGATAAACTATCTGTTGACACTGTCAAACGGCTTCTCAAAATCGATGAACAGCTGGTGCAGTGGTGACCGGAATTCAACGCACTGTTCAATAATTATCCGCAGGTTGTTTATGTGGTCTACACAGGAGGATCCAGTGTTGAAACCTGCTTGTTTGGCATCGAGTGTATCTTCCAGATGTTCCTTAATTCGTTCAAGTACTAGTTTGTCTATTGCCTTTGTAACTGCAAGAAAAACGCAAATGCCTCTTCAGTTTTCGCACTCCATAAGACTACCTTTTTTTAGGGAGCTTGACAATCATTCCTTTCCACTCGTCGGGGAAACTTTCTGCCTTCCAAGCTCTCTATACAAAAGGATATAAAATCTCTGCTGATGTCGTTGCAGCGGCACGCAGAAGCTTTGCCGGTTTTACCAACTTGGTGTTCTTTAGTACGTTGATCGCGGTAGCGATCTCATCTTCACTGAGAGTTGAGGTGCGAATTCGGGAAATTGTTACTTCCGGCAGCTCCGTTTAATTTGGGTGCATATCGTTGGCGAATACACGGCTAAGGACCGTAGAGAAATGCTCCTTTCATCGCTTGAGCTGAGCTTCATCTGAAACGAGTACGGCACCATCTAGGCCTTTCACCGGATGTTGGCTAGAGTGGTGACCACCTGTCAGCTCTTTTGTGATTCTGTATACGGTTCTGCTATCGCACTTGCTCGCTGCTTCCTCTGCTTCTGTGGCCAGGTTGTTAATATAATTACATTTGTCACGTCTTACACTAAGCTGCACTCGATCCTCGCTGCTGCTGGGGTATTTACAATACGAGCTTTATTAGCTTACGTTCTTCAATCAACGTCGAGGAATACTGCTGAACAAACCATTCTGCTTTCTAAGTCCCTTTTGATAATATCGGTAATTCTATGGACCAGATCCATGATAGAGTGCTTATCCCTGAATTCGAATTGATGGAATGGAATAAGTTTCTTAGATTCAAGTATAGGTTTTAGTCTTTTTCAAATAGTTTTGACATTAAAGCCAATTGGGATGTTGGCCTGTACGATGACACTAACCGGTGGGGTCCATCTGCAGCATAAAATCTTATCTGGAATGGTGCAGGACTTAAACACGGAATATTAAATAAGGATTCACTCCTGTTGAGATATGTAATAAAAGAGTATGCTTAATGGCGAAAGCCGGGTAAGCGCGGGACTCAATCCCCAATCTCAACCGACACTTGATGTACGATGATACTTCATGAGGTTCCTTTTCCGACTTCTGAATCATGATTACTTCCGCTATTTTCCAATAACAAGTAACATATCTTAGAAAAAATACACCCATTATATAGTAGGGTAAGCTTTTTTAGTGCTTTGGATGGAAGCTGTCTTAGTAACTATGTTGTTATAAGGTCAAAGTCGGGTGCTTTTTAAAAAAAAATTTAACTTGAATTCATCCCTTTTCGTCTGTATTTTCGACTAATTTGAGGTTGAGGAGGTTGAACCACGTTCCACACGACCTATAGAGCTGAAATTTTTTGAATTTCTAAGTTCCAAATAGTATTTTATATATTCCGGGTGTGGGGCGTATGGCGTTTCGCGTGTGGTGCGTGTGATAGGTGGAAATTTCTTTATTGTCGACTATATTGAGATCTTTTTTAACCACCTTCCACACGAACTAGAGAGCTGAAAACGAAAGAGTATCTAAGTTCCAAATAGTATTTTTTATATTCGGCGTCTGACGTGTGGCGCATTTTGCATATGACTCGTGTGATGGTTTGAAATACCACCATTTTCTCGTTTTTTAGGATATTTTTAACCAACTTTCGCACAACCCAGAGAGCAGCTCAATATCAAGGGCCAATTTTGATATTCTGTGTGTGACAATTGTCGCGAGTCGCGTGTTGCGCGTGTGATGCTTGGAATAAAGAAAATACTTTAAAATAGGCCCGACCTCAAAAACGGTTAAGAGAAGCGGTAAGTTGTGTTTTTGTGTGTTTGGTGTTTTTGTAGCTATGTGTGCTTTCAGAGTGGATCTCAGCAACATACGTGGACAGAAAACGAATTCTATTGCTGTGTTTAAAATATGTACATGTCCACAGGCCACTAATTCTGGCACTGAGTGTAACTCAGAAATTTGATAATTCTGATACATCGGAATTTGATCTGCCTGGTTGTAACTTAGTGCGGAACCGGACTCGAAATCTATGTCCGGAGTGATTTTGTGTTTCAGCTTTTGCCTCAATTCAGCCAAAGCTCTTATCTGGAATTCAACTTCATTTGGCTCAAAGTAAAAGTACAAAAACGCAGCATCCAATAATGTTTCCTTAACAGAAGCCCCCACTTAGACAGCGTTTCAACTCAGAGCGATGCACTGTTTGATGCACTGTCTGATTCAATCTTAAGAATTGTCACAAAACATCGTAAAAATGAAATCGTTATTGCGGGCGGATTTTAATGAACACAATTCTGGGTGGCTCAAGAGCGAGCTACAAAAGTTCCGCTCAGTCAGCTGGGCATGTTTTTATTATAAACTTTGTTAATAAATCTTTGAGTTGAGTGTTCTTGTAAGAATAGAAACAAGCAAAAAGAACTTCAAACGACCTTTTTTGCTTTTGTACGAATTGAGACAATTAATCTCAGAAGGACACTCAGACAATCCGCCCAAAAATGCGCCTATAACTTCATAAAATATCAGTAAGCTCAGAAGAACACTCAGACATCTTGAAGCACATCCCGCTCAAATATGTGCCTATATCTTCATATGTCAGTTTATTGTGTAAAACAAATGCTCAACACTTATCTTCATGTTAAGGACGAAATAATTAAAAAACTTCATATTCATATCTACACTTGAGGATATATTTGTACAGCATCTTTTCAAAGTCAGGATCAACTGGAATAGTAATAAGCGCCAAAAAAGCAAATACTTTTCACACAAAGAACAGACTTTTCCCGTTCCACCAACTGAATCATAAATCCGCCTAGCACATCCTGCCATCCGGCATTTCCCCCCAGGATACCACCAGTCAATTTTATTTGCAAGTGGCAATTTGTTTTTTTTTGTCTTCAATGTTAGCAGCACAATTATGTTATCATAGTTTGCGCCGCCTCTGGCTAAGTGAAGGAGGAGAGTAGCATCTCTGTATCCACAAGGATACTCCTGTGGAAATCACAAACGACAGTCCACTCAATTGCATCAGCGATTCAAATTCAAAAATTTTAATACCGCCTGAATAGACTACACACCATATGCTTCCAGACATATAGAAAACTTCTTCCAGGCGATTGCTGATGATGACACAAACCGACGAGCAAACCACAGTCCTCTCCGACAGATATTTTGTTTATTCGGATATTTTAATGAAAGTTTGTTTTTTCGGTTCCACCATCATCAGCACCAGACCGACCATCGACCGGGCTAAACAATTATTTTTCTCTTTCGCAGCAGACTACGCCTGAGCAAATAATGGGAAATTTCAATGTTTTGCAGATGCCTTGGGGATTCGACACTTTACCCTCGGCTGATCTGATCTCTGCTCCTGACCGTGGGTCATTTGAATTTGAATTTCAGTTTGAAGTTGAAGGAAGAGCTGCTAAAAAGAACCAATGAAAGGTAAACACGTATCCTTGGCACTCGGCGGGAAATGAGTTCATTCCATTTTTGTATATGGCCAGCTATAATATGGCTACGTTTTAATCCTTTACGAATGTTGTCGAATTTTATTTCGGTATTTTGTAGAAAGCACAGTGCAGTGCAGTGCGTATAAGGCCCATGAATTTTTAATTTTTTTTTGATAAGAGGAAGAATTAATGTAAATGGCGAACAAAGGTAAGAACTGGGAATTGTTCTGTTGAATTGCTGAAAATTGCTCCAATGTTTTTAATGGAAGTCTGGAATATTTCAGGCCAAAAAAATCACAAAATTTAAAAGAAGCATTGGAGGTTTATGGTTCTTTAAATTCACGTGTTATTTAAGCCTCAAATATTCCAGATTACCATCAAAAACATACCAGCAATTTTCATTTATTTTACAACAGTTCTAGTTGCTCCAGATCTAACTCCTATTTTATTTTCTACCTTTTAGGGGGCTAATTATGCTTCAATAAAAGAATTTGTTTTGAAAAAAACAAAAATTTTATATAATTTTATTTTATACGTTTTAGTTTTTAATGAAATATGTATATAAAATTTCAATATTATTAAGATGGAATGGCAGTATGTAGACACCTGGAAGTCCCCCAAAATACCATCAAAGTCCATCAAAGTCCATCAAAAGACTCTTAAAAGAAAATGACCCTCTAAAAAACTCCTCAAGACCACTTAGAGAACCTCTCAATACCACGCGGATAACCGCCCTCAAGACCCCCTTAAGATCCCTCACTAAAGACCCTCTTAGGACTCCCTCAAGCCCCCTTCAAAACCTACTTAAGACTCAATTAAAGGCCCTTTCAAAACTCACTCAGACCGCTCACAAAACCGCCTTCAGACACCTCTAAAAGCCCATTGAGACCCCATCAAAACCCCCTCATGACTACCTTAAAACAACCTTAAGACCCATCAATACCACCTTCAAGTCCCCATCAAGAACACTTTAAAATCCTCATAAAACCACTATCAAGACCTCCTCAATAACTTCTTAAGACTCCCTCAATACCCACTGAAGACCCAGTCAGAACTCCCCCAAGACCCTCTCAAAACCCTCTCAAGATTCCCTCGAGACTACGTTACTACCCCCCTTCAGGACCCTACTCTAGACCCTCTAAAACCCCCACAAAACCCCATTAAGATCATCTAAAAATCCCCTCAAGACTACCTAAAAACAACCTTAGGACCCATCAATACCACCTTCAAGTCCCCATCAAGAACACTTTAAAATCCTCATAAAACCCCTATCAAGACCTCCTCAATAACTCCTTAAGACTCCTTAAGACTCCCTTAATACCCTCTGAAGACCCAGTCAGAACTCCCCAAGGATCCCTCTCAAAACCCTCTCAAGAATCCCTCAAGACTACGTTACTACCCCCTTCAGGACCCTACTCTAGACCCTCTAAAACCCCCACAAAACCCCATAAATATCATCTAAAAACTCCTCTCAAACAGCCCTCAAACCCCTTCAAGACCACCCTTAAGATCCTTCGATAACCCCCTCAAGACCGCCTCAAGGCCCCCTCAAGACCACCCTCAAAATCAAAGTACCCCCTTTAGTTATCTCTCAACATTATCTCAAGACGCCCTCAATACACCCTCCAGTCCCATCTGAAGGCCTCATCATGACTCACCTCAAGACCCACTTCAATACCCACCTAAAGACCACCAAAAGACCACTGAAAACTCCTACCCCGCCCATCCTCCAACCCAACCGATCTACCATTAGGCCTATTTTCGGTCCTACCAGCCAATGGAGAGATTCCTTCTTTAGCGGCACATTCATATAACTATGGAATGAATTGGCCGACTCTGTGTTTCCACATTTGTATGATCTACGGCCATTCAAGACTTCCACCAGAAGAGATAAGGCACAATCGCATAAATGCAACATGACGACGATAACTGTTGCGCTGAGGGCTAACCGACATACTGGCTTTAAGTATAAGCATCAAAAATACGAAAAACTACGAATATTGGTGAAATGATTTCCGTAAAGAAAAGTCCCTGGAAAACGTCACTGATCTCTTCTGTGCACATTTTCGCCCAAACAAACAACACGAACTCCACTGCGCATAACATCAGCTAATGAGTTTCATTCTATTGAGGAGCACAAAATGAACCTTCTTAGTCCTTAGACATTATGTAAATACAGATTTATTTTAATCTGAGCTGAGCAACGCAATCAGCATAACATTTCGTTTTATTTCGATTAAGTAAAACTTACCCTTTGTTACATCCGTCTATGATTTGATATCAGATTATACAATCACCCTTATAAGTTCTCATATACATCCTAATCGGCAACTTCTCCCCCACACAAGTCACAAGTCGTTCTGACGCAAAAGTAAATTGCATGCATAGATACATAGATATACACGTTAGAATCTGCATCGATAATGAATAATTATCGAAAGGTTACAAACGACATTGCCTACATATCAACAATTATTGTCATTTGTCGCTCTTCATCTCCAAATCTCCATCTTCCTTCAATCAGAAGCTGACATACACTCACACACATAACAGCATTAACAACGTATGAGCTTCGAATTTGTCACGTTTGCTGAAACGATATGCTCACAAACGGGGTGGAATAGGAGCAGCCCTATATTATAACCACATTGTACACAAATCTTAAGGTTGGAAGGGGGGGGGAGTAGTTACCCTCTAACGTATCGGTGGGTGGTTGGTTGATTGTGTTATTGGTTGTAAGTTTCGGTGACGTAAACTAACCCATCATTGTCAAATGGAACAAGTCTGTGGATTGCCATCCATTGCGATGATGGTAAATAAAGTTCTTTGATGGTTACAGTGTTGCCAGGTAAGTGAATTCTGAGAAGAAGTTTAAAGTTACAAGGCTTTTGAAAATTTTCAAACCAATGTTCAAAGTTGGAAGATATAAAAGCCTTGGAAAAGTTGCCAGATAGGATGCACAAAATAGACATTTATTTATTTGAGGTAGTTTTCAAACACTTTTTACGATTCGTAGAGGGGTGAACTTTCGTTCGTAGTACGGTTATACAGAGCATTTTTGAGCGCCTGCATTAGAAGATTGTAATATTTCTCAAGTTCAGTTCTAATTTGAATTCAGAAAATAAAGAACAACAGAGCCTGTGTCTTTGATTTGTGTTGCGAGTGAGTTGTGGGCGTAGTAATATCCGCATAACATCTATCCTTAACGGAAACCCATAGAAAAAAGCACGAGGGCGGGTCAATAAGGAATTTCCCGCCTCTCTACTGAAAAGGCAACACTGCTCCTGTCAACAGGAGCACTTCTTTGCGCGAGATGGGAGTAAAATTTGAAGGTTGCAGCGTTCTATGACGTCATATGACAAACGATTTGGAACATAAAGATCGCAAAAAGTTACTTGGCTAGAGGGAGAAACAGAGAGAAATATTCTATATTCGTAGTTGGGATTTCGGGGGTCGTTTGAGGGTCTCTTGAGGGTCCATTGGGATCAATTGGGGGTCTTTAATGGGTCTTTTGGATGTGTTTTGGGGGTCTTTTGGGGTTGCTTTGTGGTCTTTTGAAAATATTTGGGAGTATTGTGATGGTTTTGGGCGTCTTTTAAGGGTCTTCCAGGGGTCTTTTGGGGTACTTTGTTGACATTTGGTAGTCTTTCGACGGTTTTTCGGGGTTTTTTTAGCGTCTTTTGATGGGGTCTTAATGTATTTTCGCATTAACGCATTGGCACAAAACACTACAAAAAATTATTTTCATAGCTATTTATATATCTGTTAAAAGCTTGGTGAAATTATTCTTTTTCACATCACCAGATTTTGCGTATAGCCATGGAGGTGCTGCACTTCATGGTAAACAATGTCATAAAATACCACTTATTTTGGATGGTGATTTTCCATCATAGTATATAACGAGCTAAGAAAGTTGACGTTATCTTGAGAGTAAGAAACTTGAAGTACGAGGCGACAATCTAAGGAGTAGTGATGAGCAAACGCAAGACCAAGACAAAGACTATATCATCTTGGTCTTGGTCTTGGCAAGGTGTTGTAAGAAACTTGAAGTACGAGGCGACAATCTAAGGAGTAGTGATGAGCAAACGCAACACCAAGACAAAGACTATACCATATCTTGGTGTTGGTGTTGGTGTTGGTGTTGGTGTTGGTGTTGGTGTTGGTGTTGGTGTTGGTGTTGGTGTTGGTGTTGGTGTTGGTGTTGGTGTTGGTGTTGGTGTTGGTGTTGGTGTTGGTGTTGGTGTTGGTGTTGGTGTTGGTGTTGGTGTTGGTGTTGGTGTTGGTGTTGGTGTTGGTGTTGGTGTTGGTGTTGGTGTTGGTGTTGATGTTTGTGTTGGTGTTGATGTTTGTGTTGGTGTTGGTGTTGGTGTTGGTGTTGGTGTTGGTGTTGGTGTTGGTGTTGGTGTTGGTGTTGGTGTTGGACTTGGTCTTGGTCTTGGTCTTGGACCAAATTTGTTCAAGAAAGTCTTATTGTTTCAAAAGAACTCCATGTCACACACGTCTTCGTTGACGTCTTTTTTAAATTCTCTATATTAGCTTCGCTTGCCCATCGCTGGCTAGCTGGCTGGATGGTCAGATATTGCGATTAATTTTTAACTCACTTCCTAGAGCTCGAAATTATTCAAACTTTGCCCACATATGTATTTCCCATGACAACACTTTCTGTTAAAATTTGATAGTGATCGGTTGCGGGGTCCGGGGGTTTCCCATACCAAGGTTTTTTTATATAGCGGCATCAGATCATGTGTATGACAACCTATAATTACTGTTTTCTGTGTGCGCTTGTGCGCCACTTGCTTTACGATTGGGTCTGTTTTGTTTTTGGTTTGCAGTGCTTCGCCTGTGTTTTTATATTTCAGCATTTATAGTGGAATTCAGTATACTTTTGGTTAATAAAAAAAATAATTTTTATGGGTTGTTTTTTTTTGTGGCCTTTGTTTAAAAATAAATCCCTAAATGAGCTAAATTCTAAATTTCACAACTCTTCATATCTGGCAGCACTCGACATTGGAAACTTCTATGCAAAGCAAGAACTTTTGTGTACATTGTCGCCTCCCTTCTTCCTCTCTTGGAGCAAGTAAGGGCTCACCCAACACCACCCAGTTATTTTTGGTATTCTCGGGATTTAGGACTTAGCACACAACATCTTCTCAGGTCACGTGTTCCGTTAATTGAAAGTATACGATTCCTCAATTGACATTTGAAATGTCACCGTTAAGTCGTGCCGTAGTTTTTGCACAGCTCGCTGCTCGTAATGCCAGAGGAACACAGGCGGCCGATACTATGGAGAATGCAATATTCCCATATGTGATACTTGCACACACACATACAGACATGGCTGATGGCAGGCCAAGAACACAAGCTATGCTTTACAATGTGCTGGCTTGCAGAACGCTGTGTACTTGTGACACACGAGGACAGGATGGAATGACAGCATTACACGGTGCACGGGGTAAGGTCTCTGCATATTGCATGCATACATCCCATTGCGTCCACATAAAGACGCTCGCCTGTTGTACAATATGAGGAAACGTGCCTCAGGAGCAAAGCGTGTGAAACTAAACGAAATCAAGGATCAAAAATTGCATCCATTTTTACGATTTTAGGATTTTTTTTGTTTGCTCGCTGGACGGAGAAAAAAATCGTGCCGTCGTCTGTCCATCCGTCTCGGGTTTTTTTTTAAAATTTCGTTTTGGAACTGAACTATTTGAAAGCTTAAAGAAACATCCTCTCAGTTCAATAATGGCTCCATTGTTATTTGTTGTCTCATGAGGGAGGAAGCATGCATCAGAGAGCCTGAACTACCTGACTCACTGCCGCCTGCCAGGGCCATTAGATAGGATATATTCGATGGTACGTGGAATTCAAGAGAAGTTTCAGTGCACTCCACTCGACACATGGAAATGTCGAATCCGTTTAGTGATTTCAATTATTTCCAATGCACATTAACAATTTTATTGGATTGGATTGGTTATGCAAAAGAGAAATAAACGCCAAACACGCTGAACAGTCGGATAATTGGAGAAATGTTTTTGGTAGGAATTACCTTCGGTTGAGTCACACTAGCACACACATTGGATCAAAATGTAAAGATTTTCAAGTATTTGGACGAAAAATCGTGACTAGCTATATAGGACACAAATTCTGAATTAAATAAAGGGTCCGCCATCTAAAGTTTTTTTTTCAACTAGTGCTTATTTCGTGAATGGTAATACTTAGCTTATGTCTGATTTGACAGGTAATTAGTTGTATCCTTCCGCTGAACGAATATGGTTGTGTATACGCTTGAACAACGCTGGGAAATATTGCGACATTACTTTGAAAATCATGGTAATGTTGCAGAATGTGTGCGAAAATTGCGTACGGATTTTGGAAGAAGAGAAGCACCGTCAGCTCCGTATGTTCGTTATCTTGTGAAAAAAGTGAAAGAAACTGGCATCCTCATCGATAAACCAAAGCGTGAAAAGCCAAAAACAGTGCGTACACCCGAGAATATTGATGCTGTGGCAGAAAGTGTGCGTGAAGCGCCATCAACATCAATTCACCGTCGTTCTCAACAATTGAACATTTCGGAGACATCATTGAGACGAATTTTGCATAAAGACCTTGGTATGACGCCATACAAAGTCCAATTGATTCAGGAGTTGAAGCCAACTGACCATCCAATGCGTTTTCGCTTCGCTGAGTGGGCCTGCGATCGACTTACAGAAGATGCCGATTTTGCCAAAAAAAATCATCTTTTCGGATGAAGCTCATTTTGATCTTGGCGGGTATGTAAACAAGCAAAATTGTCGCATTTGGGGCATAGAAAACCCGCACGCATACATTGAAAAGCCGGTACACCCAAAACGAGTCACTGTTTGGTGCGGACCGTTACAGTCAATGGCGATCGTTATCGGGCCATGTTGAACGAATTTTTGTTCACAAAAATTGAAGAGGAGGATATTGGCAACATTTGGTTTCAACAGGACGGCGCTACGTGCCACACAGCCGAAGCTACACTCGATGTTTTGCGCCCTGTTTTTGAAGATCGCATTATCAGCCGCAGAGCTGATGTCGTTTGGCCACCTCGGAGCTGCGATTTGACACCGTTGGACTATTATTTGTGGGGTGCCCTAAAAGATAAGTGTTACGCCGACAAGCCAGAGACAATTGACGCTTTAAAGGACAATATTCGTGAAGCCATTGGTGAAATACAGCTGCACACAATCGATAATGTGCTTAAAAATTGGACCGATCGTGTAGGCTACTGCATGGCCAGCCGAGGCAGCCATTTGAATGAAATTATTTTCCATTGTTAACCGGAAGGATTGTACTTTCAAATAAAAAAAGAAATTTGAGAAAATATTTAGTAGCTTTTTTTTATAGCATTTTCAAAAAAAAGTTATTTGACGGACCCTTTATTTGACCATCGATTAATAAGCGTCACAATGATACTGGCAACATCACAAAACGAGATGTAGGTGCTAATCAAAAAATAGCTATGTCACCATAAATGGTGGCACTACAGCTATTAGTTATTAAAAAGTTAATACCTACCTACCTGAGCTAATATTCTGATTTTTTAACTGAGGTTTATTGCAGCAGCTCATCTTGTTGGTTTCTTAATAAGAAACTTTAAGATCGGAAGAGGTCGACAGAATGCTCCTTAACTAATTGTCTAATCTGGCCATTCATTGTCCCTGCCATAGATGTAGGAAGTCCTTCAACCTAAGATGTCTTTGTTTTCGTTAAACCGATTTATGCTATGCGACGCGATGATAACAAGGGATGATGTCACTTTCTTTAACGGACTTTTCGGTGTTTCCCTTACTTTACGGCCAAAGCTCCACAGCGTGAGGTAATAATTAATTTTTATTTTCAACACAAGACACATTCCTTATTAGATTTCATTATAATTCGTAGAAAATAAAGTTTTTTCCCACCCCCTAAGGGATATCACTGGTTAAGCGAAATTGTTGCGGTGCAAATGGCAAATTATTTTCGTCTGAGTAGGCGCGCTAATTATCTGGTGTTATACAGAAGGCAGAATTTAAAGGACACAATTATTTTCCCTATAACCGTTGAAAGAGTTATTTATTAATTTTAATGAATTTTTGTATTTGGTATTTATTTTTGGGAGAAGGTGACAGCAAGTTATTTTCTGTTCAGTACGCTTCTATGTATTTCCATTTACTTGCATGTGTGACCATCATAGGATGTGTTACGATTCTCACATAGCATGTCATGTCATTATTAGAATAATTCGTCCTTCAAGGCGTACACTTGATTTTGCATCTGAAATAAATAAATACTAAATAAGTAATAAATATATATTGTGTTTCAGTTATCCCCGAAATAGCGAGGATTACCATAGTGGCGATGAGAAAATACAAATTTAACTCTGCTACTATAAGATAAAATTCAGACAAGGGCACATATCCTCAAAAATATAAAATCATGGAAGAACTAATCAAACATTTGGTGGAAGCTCAAACGGAAATCCAACTATAAATGACAGCACTCATGCGACAAATGGTTAATCAGCGAAACGCTCCACCAGTAGATCAAGCCAATGCAGGGGATGCAGTTCACCAGACCAGCAGCAGCACAAACACACAAGTACTTGTCCGATCGAATGGAAAAATTCGGCTACTGGCCGGAGGACTGGGAAACTTTGGACCGCTGGTACGCTCGCTATACGAGACATTTTCACAGAGGAAGCACAGTCATTGACGGACCATCAGAGTTTGCTCACTGAGAAGTTGTCAACCTCGGAGTAGCGACGTTTCGCTGACCGCATCCTGCAAGACACCATACAAACCATCACTTTCGAGAGAGCAGTCGAGGAGCTAAAAAAGATTTTCGGACAAGTGCTTGAGCATCGCTAAAGGTTCGGGAGAAATTTGGGATGATTTCGCAAGCCAAAGCTACATGAAATGCGAACAATTCGAGATTTCGACGTACACAGCTCACGATTTTAAGGTCTTCATGTTCGTCAAGGCGTTTACTGGAGCTGAAGACTCCCCTCATTAAGCTCGAGGAGGTCAAAACAAATCGTGCAGCAGTAGCCGGTCAACACACGGGGCCCATATTGAAGCTGAACTATGTTTGCGAGCTAGCAAAGCAGTTGTCGTATTTCAAGGACGAGAAATCGATGGTCCAATACTTCAACTAAGCACTGAAAAGAAGTGATGCTGATTTCCATAAAACAAGGTTGTCACCGGCAGAAATCAACCACAAATCAACTGCAAAATTGGAAACGCCTCCCAAGAACGGCTACTCTGCAGTAACTGTCACTGGCATAAGAATTTCCCGTACATGGACAAAATCTGCTTAACTTGCAAGGTAAAGGGTCACAAAGCCGGCAATTGTACATCGTCGAACGAATTCCTGCGCAGATTCCGGCCAAGACCAAGCTAATTTTGCCGGAGATTAGAACGTCGCCAAAGTCGGGCAGTTACTACAGCCAGCTATCGATGATCACTAGCTTCGCTTGCAACTGGATTCTGGTTCCATCTCTAACCAAGATAACCAAGAGAAATTGGCAAAATATTGGTGAACCTCCCTGCCATGCAACGAGCAAGCACTCAGCGCTTCAAGCGATCAGGTGTCGATGCTCGGAAAATTCACTGCATGCTTGAAGCTCCACGGACGAGAAGAAATCAGCCCATGCTAGAATAGAATTTGGTCAAAGAATCGACGCTAAAAGCAATAAACGTAGCCCAGATAAGATCGAGACGCTGCAGAACATTCCGCCTCCGAAAGACGTCATGCAGTTTCAGGCATTTCTGCGAGCAGTCACCTGGTACGGAAAATTTGATTCCTGACATGTAGTCTTTTTTTATACGAACGTACCTACTGTGTAAAAATGAGTTGGGTGTACTTTTGTTTGCTTAAGCTTCGAGGAATTCTCCACATAAAAGTTTGCGGTACCTATCTACTCATAATGGTTTAGCCATCCAACGCTGATGCCTGACTCACCGCGAAAACATCCTTCCACATTTCTGAAACTAAACTTTATTTTGATGTTGAAGCATAATCCCTGTCTAAGCACAATTACCTTCTAAAACTTAATGGTTGAGCCTAATGACCTGTTAACAAGCGCCAACAAAACTTACAAACCTTGCTCCTCACATTATAAATCTTTGTCTGCCGTCTGTTAGCAGTTGGTATCTACTCACAATATCCCTGCCACAAAGATATTATATCCTCAGGGACATTGGAATAAATTCCGATTTAATTATTAACCAAAAATGGCGGAGAAATTTTCAAGGCAAATGCAAATGCTGCGAAGGGCACCTGCCATAGGATGGCCCATCAATAAAACGATTCCAGGCATTGACCTCTTCATGCTGATGGCCCATTAAATTGTACCATCCACCCCATATCAATGCCACATTTGCAAGCAAAAAGTAAAGGAAGGTTTGCGAGACTGAAACTAAATTTTCAACTTGGACCAGAAGCCGAATCCCATTTGGTTAATAAACTCGTCATTCTTTGGTGGGTGAGATGGAGGGGAAAAAGGAGCAAAAATAAGAAAAGAATAAGAAGACGAAAAACAACTAACGTCACGTTAAATTTTGGTGATAAATTCAAAGACTACCGACACTCTCAGCTGAGTCAGCGTCATAATTCATTTAGTGATACCACCACCTCAAGTGGGCGGTCTTGAAAGGCTATAATTTTAAGGGATGTAGGTTTGGTGAACTGGTGGTGATGGTGGTACACGTTGTATGCGTGTGAACTGACTGTACTCTTGAGACACAAATAGCAAACGTGGCAGTACCTCTATGCGCTGATAGTTGTGGTCATTGATTGGTTCGCTTTTAGATTTATGCAAATGGTTAGGAGATTGTAGGAAAGCAAAAACTATCAAGCTAATATGGGACAACACCCAAAATACTTCCGACTGCATGCTTCGCTATTAAAGTAAGAAATAAGAATGCCATAAAAGGGCATATATCAACCTTAACTAAATCAAAACGCTTGGCAATTTTCTAATAGAATTCTGCTGCACATATCTACGAAAACAGATAGTAGGTCCTTAGAGCATCAAGAAAGATCTGACCCCCATTTGATACCACCACACAATAACTAAGAAATGATTAGGGGACGAACAAGGAGTTCGTAGAAACTACAAACAGCATCAGCATCAACTTTTTTGAAATATTATTGGCGTAAAAAAGTGCACACAATTTTATGGAAAAGTTTTTAATTGAAAAATTCCATCGAGACATCAGAGAGGACGAAGAACGAACGACCGGTGGTGGAATTCAGTATTTACAGGTAGGTATAGGTACAGAGCCAGCAGTTACCAGTGCAACAACAACAACATGAAACATAAACTAAAAGACTTGTAAGACTTTGACTCGTGCATTTTTTTTTTATTAAAAATGTATATTAGCTTTTTTCGCGCAACCAGAACAACAACAAGAACAACTAGATCTTTGCTAACTCGTTAACATGATTTACTGTAATGCCCACCACAGAAGGTGTTCCATCTGGCAGCATAACAATCTTTTGGTAATGTGGAGGGCGCTGCTATAAGAGGCACACCACAAAATGATTTCGGATCAAGTGCAAAATTTCGCAACTATTCCGAGTGAACGAGAACAACAACAACAACCATCTAAGCGTTGGGATGTAGATGAAGAAGGGGGAGCTTTATTGGAAGTCGCGTGAAAGTTTAAAGTAAAGGTATTTTTAAGGATGTTCTCAGTAGAAGAGAGAAGTTACAACTCTGGCCATAACTTGAAGAAAACTTCTCAAAAATTATCATTAGTCATAAAATTGCTGGTGAGTCAAGGTTGCCTTTGATTTTTTACCGGACAACACTTTAAGGAAAGTATGCTGATATGATGATAGCGAATATTGATATGATAGTGAATATTTAAATACTCAATAAGCAAATTACTCCGCGCTATCATCCTAGACTTGGTGCTACCTACCTCTCATTCTGATAAGTCATCGGACCATTGTAGTCATTAGCTCAATGATTTTGTTAAACCAAAAACTCATCCAACTGCCTTAACTACATCTTCCTTAGTACTTTTGACTGGTCCGTAAGTAAGGCTCGATAGAATTTGGATAGTACCGCTGACCGCAAACATAACTGACATTGGTTTGTTTTCAAGACTATGCGTCTATCAAACCAAAACAAAAGAAAGAATGATTTCTTGTTTGATTTAAGCTGCAAAGTGGCTGTTATATGAGAGATAGGTATATTCTCTCAGTTATGACCCACCCGAATAAATCCGAAAAAGTAATTGTTAAAAAAATTGGTTTTTCGGGTACTAACTGTAATGTATAGATCGACAAACGTTACGCGCCACACGCCACACGCCATACGCCAGCAGAAAAGTATAAAGGTAATCCAGATAAACCTAAATCACTGCGAGATAGCACAGGATATCCTGTCACAGACGGCTAAAGACGAGAGAGCGGATATAATTTTAATAAGCGAGCCGTACAAATCTCGTGACATCAACGCTTGGGCATGTGACAAAACAGAAAAAGCTGCGATATGGATTTGCGGCAGAAATGCTTTCCAAGATGTAGACGGGCAGGCGGACGGCTTCGTATGGGCAAGAATAAATGGAATCGACTTTTATAGTTGTTACACAAGACCCAGCTGGACGATCAGCGAATACTCAGCAATGCTAGAAAATTTAACGGCCGATGCTCGATGAAGAGCTCCACTGGTTATAGGCGGAGACTTCAATGCCTGGGCAACAGACTGGGGCAGCAGATTTACTAATATCAGAGGACATTATCTGCTAGAATCTTTCGCCTCATTAACTATAGGCATAGCTAACACGGGACGAGCAAATACGTATCGCAAAGCAGGAGTGGGATCGATCATCTATATTACCTTTGCTAGCAGTTCACTCCTGCGGACGATAATATGGCGCGGCAGCGGAGAGTATACGCACAGCGACTACCAGGCGATTGTAATTGAAATTAAAGAAAAAAAAGCCGTGCAACGCCAAAAATTAGGGGGACCTAAATGGAAAGACAAGTTCCTTGATAAAGAAATGTTTGAGGAAGTCATAAACTCAAGCTTTCTAATCGAAAGCGGAACATCTGAGATCCTGTCGCAAGAACTTACCAGTATAATCACTACAGCGTGCGACGCAGCTATGCCCAGGAGAAGATCTAGCAAGAGAGGTGTACACTGCTATTGGTGGAATGAGCAGATAAAAGCACTGAGATCTACCTGCTTAAAAGCCAGACGCAGAGTGCAGCGATCAAGAAGGGGATCAGACATTCAAGAACGTCTTGATATGCTAAGATTAGCTAGACGAAATTTAAAAAATGCAATTAAAGAAAGCAAGTCGAAGTGCTTCAAACGACTATGTGACGAGGCGGACATCAACCCCTGGGGCACGGCATACAAAACGGTTGTGGCAAAGTTAAAAGGCTATAAGACCCCACAAATATCATGCCCAACAATGCTTAGGTCCATCGTAGAACATCTATTTCCGAAAGGACCATAAACTATGTGCAACATAATAAGAGAAATTAGCACAGAAAGTATTCCAAGGCTAACAGTTGATGAACTCGTGAACGCAAGTAAAAGAATACGAGACAACAAAGCTCCTGGACCCGATGGCATTCGTAATAAAGCATTGAAAGCGGCCATCCGAAGCAGGCCGGACATGTTCATGACCTGCATGCAACACTGTCTAGATGAAGGAGTTTTCCCTAAACCTTGGAAACTGCAGCATTTAGTATTGCTTCCTAAGGGAAACAAACCACCGGGCGAACCATCGTCGTAGCGCCCAATATGCCTACTCGATACAATGGAAAAAATTCTCGAGCGGATCATATATGACAGATTGCTTAATATAGCGGATAATAAAGGAGCACTGTCAGATCATCAGTTCGGGTTTCGAAAATCGCGCTCGACCGTCGACGCCATAAAGGCGGTGGTCAATATAGCAAAGAAATCGATTGAAGGAGAAAGATGGCGGTGGGACACAAAGGAATATTGTGCAGTAGTGACACTGGACATAAAAAACGCCTTTAACTCTGCAAAATGGTCCTCAATAAGAAGATCACTCGCCAGAATGGATGCACCGTACTATATAAGGAAGATAGTATCAAGCTACTTAAGTTATAGATGGTACAGAGTACTATAACGTCTCCGCAGGAGTCCCACAAGGATCGATGCTGGGTCCTCTTCTATGGAATATTATGTACGATGGAGTTCTAAGACTAGCATTACCACCAGGCGTACAAATATTTGGATTCGCTGGCGACATCGCCGTTGTCACAGTATCAAAGACAATCAATGGAATAGAGTCAGCCACGAATGAAGCAGTTGGCCAAATCAAAGAATGGCTAGTATCCGTCGGTCTAGAATTAGCCGACCATAAAACGGAAGCAGTCTTGATTACCAGTCGGAAATATGTAAATATACGAGTTGGTAACCAAACTATTAGATCAAAGGATTCTGTCAAATACCTAGGAGTAATGTTTGACAATAGGCTCCGTTTTAAAATACACGTGGATTACTCGAGCAAAACGGCTTTTCAGATCCAGGCAGCATTATCCCGGATTCTGTCAAATGTCGGAAGACCAGGATATCCAATGAGGGTCCTAATGCCCAGAGTAGTCAGCTCAGTCCTCCTTTACGCAGCCCCAATTTGGGCGGATGCACTGGTGACTAAAGAAATAAAAAGAAACCTATTGTCTGTATACAGACTCAGTGCACTAAGTCTGATGAACGGGTTCCGAACGATCTGCGATGATGCGGCCCTCGTTATAGCAGGAATGGTTCCAGTAGATATCCTCGCAGATGAAATGCTTAGGATCTACACTAGAAGAGCCTTATCACAACAGGACTAACGATCAATCAAAATTATCAAAGAAAAAGAAAGAAGAAAGAAAAGGCCACCTCAATGGCTGTATGGCTAGGCCGGTGTGACATAAGTTTAAAAGGAAGAGGGACCTACAAGCTGATCCCGAACATTGAGAATTGGACAAACCAATCTCACGGTAACTGCAATTACCAATTTACGCAGTTTCTTTCAGGCCATGGCGGTTATCGAAAATATATTTATCGATTTGGACACGATAGCTCACCTTTTTGTCCAGATTGTCCGGAACTGTAAGAAGACATGGAGCATGCGATTTTCCATTGCAGACGCTTCAGAGAATGAAGAAGCAACCAGCCAAGTCCACAGGTCCTTTTAGAAGAAATGCTGAGATCTGAGGATAAGTAGACAGAAGTGTGTGTATTCGTAACGAATGTGCAAAACGAGCTGCGAAGAATAGAAAAGATAAGGGGATCAGCAGCAGCAGAAGATGCAGAAGGCATAGAGAAATCTGCTAACCAGCTCCGTGATGTAATACCTAACGGCAGTCCCATGGGGTGAGTGGTTGAAGTGTGTAAGGAGGTTTTAGTACGTATGCGTAATTCCTGGTTCGAACTTTCAGGTTTACGAATCGTGCATGCTAGTACCCCTGGAGGGCTCTTCTGGTATCTAGGAAGATTCCCCACCTTTGGCACAGCCATAAAAAAAACGCCACACGCCACAGGCTACAGGCTACAGGAAACACGCTACACGCCACACCCTACACACTACACGCTACACGCTCTCTAGTCTCGACATACGAGAATTCGACTTAAGAGGTGTTTTTTTGAAAAACATCCTTTGCGTGTGTGGAGGGTTTAGTGTTCATTGTAATATATCCATAGTAGTTTCCATAATCACAGACCATGAGCCAGTGAGAAGCATTGCTGCCAAACTGAGAATACTGCATCATACCTTTTGCAGGAGTTACATGGAAGTTAATTAGAAAGAAACTCTCATTCATTATCTCAGCAAATGTCCAGACCGAACGGGCTTTCGACTCTACAAATTAGGTAAACCCTTCTTTGCCGACCTGAAGGAGCTTTCGGGGTACGGCATCACCGCGATCTAATCTAAATGCTACAAATTGTATAAAACAACCCAATGTGATAGGTAACACTTCATTAGGAATGGCGAGGAATATGGTTGCAAAACGGCGCATTCAAGCGCTATTTGAGGACCTCGCTAGGTCGGCAAGGACCACCACTCTAGCTACCTACCTACCTATACCTATACCTACCTACCTACCTATTAGCTTAAGGATAAAGGAAAAACATGAACTCTCGTAGTCGTACAATAAATGCACTACTCATACATCCCTAAAATAGATTTTCATTCAAATCGTAGTTCCTAACCAATGCTTGCTTAATTAGACTTTAGAAAATTGGAAGAAATAGGGCCGTAACAAGGCCATCAGTACAGCAGTGCTGATCCAATCCAATGCGATAAAACATCTCGCTTCCAATTACACATCTCAAATAGAATGGATAAAGGAATTTGTTGCAGACTCTTGCATCTGGTGGCCACATGCACTAAGCCCACTAGTTCCCAGTGAATGATCATTCACAATGGGAGCATATAATGAGGCCTGCCTTGTTTTCTGCACGCGTGTATGTATTGCTCATAATACATTTATTTTTCTAATTAAATGTCACAAACGAACATGTAATTATCGCATTAATCATTACACTGCAGTGCAGTGCAGTGCAGTGCAGTGCAATTGTACGAATGTACATAGTACCAGTAGTATACGGATGTCGGGTAACACATTAAATAGAACGAGATAGTCAGACAGTAATAGAGATGAATGCGAGTGTCTATCTAAGCCTGTGCCTGCAACCAGTTGCACTTTGGGCGGTTGGAGACGAGGCCCAACTAACGAACGAACGAACGAGTGCGGACTTTATTAGGACGACGTGCAAACTTAATTGGGGGGATCATCTGATGGTGATGTACTTAGCATCTGAAAGTTGTCCTGCTTTTCATGAAAATCCATTGGACAACTGCTTAACACACATTTTGTAATTAAGAAGACGCGGCTGTGCACAACAATCCGTGGCAAATGGCAATTAAAATTTGCCGCTTTGTCGAGCGCGTGAAAGGAGTGGGATGAGATATGTGTTTGGTTCAAAACTCAGCTGCCACTTTGCGTTAGAATTAATAAAATGCGACACACGAATAAATTTCGTCTTCATCTTGAAGACTTTGCTCAAGATCCAACATAGAACCTATGTAGTATCTGCCCCATCAACAGTTTGACATATATGCGCATTGTAACCTTAAATGATACTTAAACAATTACCGAGCTAACATTTAATTACCCTTCAAGTAACTCATGAACGATATACTAGGTAGGGCAGTGTGGTTTGTCGTGTTAGTGTTGAAGGGAAACTGCAACTGCAACATGTGCAACTAAGCCAAATCGTCTGCAAAATGGTGACATACATAGTAGTTTCTTATAGAAAGTCCTCCCATCTTTGAGAAGTTAACTTCCTGGAAAATAAAATTAAATGAAGTGACTCGAAGACGAGCAAAGACGCATGGGAAAGCGCACTTAAGAAGAACACAGTTAAGTAAAACTTTTTGCAGTTCTCTTGCGCCAGAGAAAGTTTTCGTCAATATGGAAATTGCTTTTTGGGACATGACTGATAAATGGCTGGAGGAGGAAGATGAGGAGTAGTGCTTGCTGTATTAACCGTGACAATCAACAAGAATGATGTCTTGTTGATGCACCTGCCGCATCGTTATGAGTTGTTGGTTGACAATTTGGAATCCACACAATTTCAATTATTTTTTTCCCCTTCCAAGATTCTGCGGCTAGTGATGCAAACTTTTCTCAGTTAACATTTCCTTTTGTTGATCCACTTATAAAATGTTTTGAAATTGATATCGGAATCATATAAGAGTTCGTTTAAAATCTAATTAATCATTTTGTTCCCATACGACAATAATTCATTGAAACTAACAATAAGTAATCACATTCATATCTACTTAGTGCTAGTGCTCAAAATTAAGGTTCATACATATACTCATCTACGCTTGTTATTAGTTAATTTGTATTATATTTGTTTTTCTTGTATTTATAAAAATGATTGGGTCAATCTGTGGCGGGAGTATTAAGTCATTCCTATATCTTGTGTATCGTTATAGACGTATATAAGACAGTCACAGCAATGGATGTTGTATATGCTTTGAAAAGGCAAGGACGCACCCTTTACGGTTTTGGTGGTTAAATTCTATTCAATCATATTTGCGTTCTATATCAGTAAAATATCAATCAATATCATAAAACGCTAAAAATACAGACAATTAATCAAGATAGTTGTTAAAGCGTTTTTTTATATATTGTTACGAAATTTTGGCTTTAGAGTTTGTAAACGATTTTGCAAATAAAACACGACACAAGTTTATTAATTTACAAATAACAATTTTGATAAACAATCAGTAAAATGAACACAAAAACACTTATTACTTGTACTTTACAATAATTCTCTTAGGTGGTAGCTTTATCACTTTGCAAGAACTTTTACAAATTGACTGGTTGAATTCCAATTAACTAACTTGCTACGGCCAAACGCCTCTATTTATACTCATTGGAAAGTTTCCTAGAAGTTTCTGGAATCTTATAGACAGAAATATCGAGAAAAGACCAGAAAATTGTGGCCTTATTCCCTTATTTACAACCAACGATACTTCTAATCTCCTCTCTTCTCTAAAATAAAAATAAACTACATGTACAATCAGGTTCCTATACACAAACCAGACAAACCGCACAAACCGGTTCGACTACATTTTTGGCCAGTGCATAATTATATTTATAAACTTACAGGCGGTTACATTTGAATTTCAAATAATCTAATAAATCTTATAACCTAAAAGTATGCTATACAAAAGTGCTTAATTCTAATTCAGTGCCTAGTTTTAGTATATTCATTGCGATTCATCGTAGGATTCGAATTTCATCATCTGCGCTGCTAACTACTTTTCATAACAATATATAAACTTTCATGGTTAATAGTTAGGTAGCTCAGGCACTACGAAGGCGTTGACGAGCCTGAGCATTGATGAAGTGAGCCTTAGAGACGTAAGCCTTGACTATGTGGTTTTGGCGACGTGAGCCTCGAAGACGTGAGCTTCGACGACGTGAGTCTTGATAACGTGAGCATAGATGTGAACCTTGACGAAGTTACCTGAGCCTTGACGATGTGGATCATGATTCCCTATCAATTAAGGATCTATAAAAGATTGCAATACTTAAAATTCGCGCTCCACTATTTTAATTGAGGGACCAATGTTGGATCTTCTACTTGAATACGTGGCCACCATGTACTTTGTATTGCTCTCATTTATTTGCCGCCCGCACTATCGGGATGAAAGCTTCCTGTACAGCTCTTAGGTTTCTACTAACGCAGATGCATTCTGTGCCCCAAAACATAAGATGGCAGATAGTGCAATCCTTTAACTATCTCGGGTCAACTGTAGCAGCCGATAACAGCATGGAACTACAATGCCTACTACAGTCTGTCAAGACTCTTTAAATCCAGGAACTTAACCGTAACATCCAAGCTGCTGGTATATTAGACGATGGTCATACCAATACTGACATATGGATCCAAGACTTGAGTGGTTAGCAAAAAGCATTCTGACCACTTAGCCGCATTCGAGAGAAAAGTCTTAAGGAGAATTGTTGGGCCCATATGTGAGGAAGGACGATTCTAGAGACTCTATAATGATGAGATCTACGAGCGTTACTGCGATGTCTACATCGTGAAGAGAATTAAGCGCAGTAGGCTCCGGTTGGCAGGACACCTAGCTCGCATGAGCGAAGAGGATCCTGCTCGGAAAGTCCTTTGCGGTTTGATTTATGGAACACGACAGCGAGGCCGGCCAAGCGTAGACAAGGACGCCCAGAGTCTAGGGATGTCAAACTGGATGACATCGGCTCGAAATCGGGACCGGCGGAGAGACTTTTTGCGGGAGGCCAGGACTGGACCCCGGTTGTTGAGCCAAATATGTTGTTGATGATGTTCATTATAGCGTTTGCTCTGTTTCTCGCTATTCTAAACTTAACAAGGTTTTCTTCGGAAGGGTAGTTAACGTAGACTGCTTTCTTACTAGCGTCCTCTGACTTTGTGATTTTTCATTAAATCACATATTTTTACTATTATTGCTCTCCTTATAGGATGAAGAAATGGAAATTTTTATTCCTAGCAAATTGGTTGACCTGATAAGTTGTGAAGCTTTATTAGCATTATTGTTAGAAAAGCAGGTTGCCCAATGATATGAGCTATTAAATTGGTTCAGTACCTCCCAGTTAGCATTTTTGAAGGGCCAGTGGAGCCTTACGTGATTATGCTCTACAAGGCCTGGAGTAATCGAAAATTTGGCAATTACCAGAGCTTGATCGGAAAGACCTAATGGGCATATAAATCAATGTAATATTTCTCTGACTAGGTAGTTAGAATAAAATCTAATAGGTGAGATACAGCGCTATATCGCTCCCTGTACAGTTAGTTAAATAATAAATTAGAAAACGCTACGTTTTGGCCCACGGGTTTGCGCATGAAATTTACTCTCACTATCAATTACATTTTATGCCCGAATGGCTCATCGGGACGTAAACCCATCTTTATCATAATAAACAAATAATATCGAATGCATCGAAAACTCATCTCTGTTGATCAACATTGCATCAATATGCTAATTAAATTAAAATGATTTTATTTACCACTAACCGTTACCGTTACCATTTTACATTTTCCATTTGACCCTAATCGTTTCATTCATTCACTCAATCGAAACGTTGCGTTGCCTAAATATTAACAACAAATAGGTAACTAACCGCACGCACCACTTCACAATTAGTTCGAATACATTTCGGTTGAGTTGCGGGCGGAAAAAGAAAGATATTACGCCCACCGCAGATAACACACAATATGCGTATAAATAATGTATTATTATTAAATCAAATAAAAATTACAATGATTCCTAAAACTTTATGAGAAATCATTCCGCCGGAACGTTCATATTTGGATTTATTCGTATCTGCAGGGAAGAATGGAGTTTCCGTTTATATGCAGGGTTGATTTGAATTCACATTTGGTGGTTGTGAAGGGGAAAAATTCAAATCAATTTATCGGTGATATGGCCAATCGGACAACGGATTAAAGTATTCTTTGATTAAACCAAACAATCATTTGATTTGTATTTACATTACATGAATAAAGCTGTCTCCCAGACGTAACGAAACAAATAGTTAATCAGTGTATTGTTTGCTCAGGTCACTCATACAGCAAAAGCATGAATAGTTCAGTGATCCTCTTTGGAATGTCATAAAACAATAGTAAATAATTTCAATGTAAGCCAACTGACGTTTAATTAAATAATAATACAAGCCAGGTTCACGTTTGTTCTGATAATTGGCGGGCGTAACCCGTAGTATATAAGGCTCATTAAAAAAGCAACAGTCTAGATTTAAGAAGGTCCCTTTTAAATGTTCTTAATTGCAGAAGGGCAGTGACGTGCACCGCGATTAGTAATTGGTTTGTATCGAAATTTATGTTAGACTCCCTTTAAGGTAAATGGTAATATACACACACCTAAGCCAGCAAACTGATCCCGAAATCCCTGTAACCGAAGAACACTTCGAGAACAAACTTAACAAGGAACATGGAACAAACAAAACGCCGTACCAACTGTCTACAAGCACAAGGCATGACAGCAGAGAGGGTAATGCTAAAGGTCTATAAGCATAACGTATGAAAGCGAGGCTGGGATGCTAAAGGTCTATAAACATAAGGCACGGTAGTCAAGAGCGGAATGCCGAAGGTCTATAAGCACAAGGCACCACAACGAGGCGCCGATGCTAAAGGTATATAAGCGCATGGCACTACAGTGGAGAGGGAAATGCTTAAGTTCTATAAGAACATGATAGTGAAGCAGGAATGCTGAAGGTCTTTAACCACAAGGCACGACAGCGGAGAGGGAAGTGCTTAAAGTCTATAGGCACAACGTATGACAGTGAGGCTGGGATGCTGAAGCTCTATAAACAAAAGGCACGGTAGTGAATAGCGGAATCCTGAAGGTCTATAAGCACAAGGAATAACAGCGAGACGTGGATGCTAAAGGTCTATAAGCACAAGGCACGACAGCGAGGTAAGAATGCTGAAGGTCTACAAGCAACATGGGACGACAGCGAGGCTCGGATGCTAAAGGTCTATAAGCACAGGATAACAAGGCAGGAATGCTAAAGGTTTAAAAGCACAAGGCACGACAGTGGAGAGGGTGATGCTGAAGGTCTGTAAACATAAGTCACGACAGCGGAGAGAGGAGTGCCAAAGGTCTGTAAGCACACGACAGCGAGGTAGTAACGCCGATGGTCTAAACGCGGATAACAACCCAGAAAGTTATTAGCGCTGGTTTATAGACTGTCGCCAGGTGTGTGGTTATTTATATTGGCTGACTTCAGCGCAAAAAATAGTGGTTCTACCGGTACGGTACGAAGTTTGGGACCTATACTATTTAAAAAATGTAAATCATATCTTTTTTGTACCGGCCCATAGCACTGTTGATGGCATATCTGAACTAAAAGTGAAGCCAAAGGTGATATTTATAAGGCACTTGACCGAGTTTGGCATCAAGCTCTTGAGTGAAAAATTCTTGCAAACTGAGTTAATGTAACCTTGCATCAATGGATTTAATATTAGAAGCTGTAAATCAATTCAATTTTTTTATTGACAGCTTCCAGTCTGATATGCATAAATGCTGACATTCCCCATGGTTCTCTTCTGTATCCAACACTCTTCAATGTCTGCATTAAAGATATCATGTCTGCTACTTCTAATTCTAGACATTCCTTTGCGGCAGCACCACCACTATCAACTAAAAAAAAATGCAAACATTCCTGAATCGGTAAATCTTACTTATGCACTTCTGGCATAACAATATATCCAAAGGGAAGCTCCATAATAAAATGGTGCACACTTCTATTGATATCACAATTCAGATACGTTTGTGGCAGCGGATAGGTCATCCTTTTTTAAAAGGTGACAACTCTATTGTTTGTCATGCAATGCAATGGAAGCTGCTAATTTAGGATGGTAGAAGAGTGTCTCCACTTAGACACAAATGAGTCAGAACAGTCGAAAAGGAATCACATCAGCAAAGTAAGTAGTAGTAGGATGGCGCGTAGGTGTAGTGAAGGCTCTGACACCCACAAGGGTATATAGAACTACAGTATTATTAAGAACATTATATCCAACTGTCAAAACCTAACGTTGATCAGTCTGCCAATTAAAAAAACTTGTTCCTCGTAACTTTCGGAACTGATGAGTTAGCGAAATTTACCGCTTGGCAATTTGTAGCGTTTCTAGCTCCAACTTGACTATTAACTAAACACAATATGAGCACTAAACTACTCTATAGGATAATGGACTATACTTAAAATGCCAAAAGCAAAAAGAAAAACTGTTTGTATCTCATATCATCTGATTAGTGGGAATCTCTCTACGGAGCACACATGCAATTTTGAAGCAGATATTTGCGAAGGATAATCACCATCATTAAGCCAGGTAGACAGCGTTGAACCAGTTATGTTGCTATATATGTACAATCATTCAAAGTCGTTTTTGGAGCAGGCAATATTTTTGTATTGAAACTCTTGTATCACTTGAATGTTGGCAAAAAATCCTTAACAGCAAAAAAACATCCTTTCGTTTTCGGTTAGGTTGGTTTGCTCGTTTCCATTTAAAGAGTGTAGTATGGAATAACCTCAGGATAGATGCAATACGTTTCTTTCACTCTTATCTTTTTCTCCAGTTCTATGTTTACTGCGATTACTGTAATTGCTCGCATCTGTTTGCGAAGATTCAGTGTTGGATAAAGTTGCCAAGGCTCTGAAATTCTGAAACACTAAAGTATTAGATGTAATACATACTAGGTGCAATCCAATAAATGTTTTCTAAAAATCTAAAACCAACTTAGGTGGTGTAATATTTCAAGTCTATGGGGTAGAGGTCAATTTTTACCTAGCATGGGCTGAACAGGATTTACTTTTATTTATTATCTTTACAATTTCCGTCACTGAAACAGAGAAGCTCATTTTCTTGGCTTTATGTAACTCAAGAATTGAGTATACAATGGACTAAAAATATAAGTTAATGAATAATGTCAATATCGTCTGAATCTGGATTGACTTATAGATGATTGTTCCTCTTTCAATTTCATCAAAGTCTCAGTCTAAAAGGACGTAAGCCACACTATACCCAATTTTGAGCAAACAGGGAAGAGTTATTCTTCAAATACCACAAATTGTTTAAGCGGGAAAATCAGCAAGCTGGTGATGTGTTTTCCATTGATATGGAATTGCTGCGCATTTTGGAGCTAGCTTCACGCTTCCAGATTGTGCTTTGTTGCCGCCTCTACCTCCAAGTATTTGGCAATCTATGAAACAGATCTTCCTTTCGTACTCGAGCAGTTGCTAGAGTTTTAAACGATCGATAGTTTTTGAGGATTTTTTCCAAGCTGCCATTACTACTGCGTAAGCGCTTTCATCTATCCTATTCTTCTATTCTAGACTCCGAGAAGTTGGAAAACAGCCTTGGTCCAGCTTATATCCAATAAAGGCGAGCCGTCGTCTCATTCTTCATACCGACCCATATAGTACTTAAATCCATTATTTTCAAAGTCACGGAAACGCTGATCAAGTATCAGCTCATGAAAAATCTTGAAACTAACAAAATCTTTAGTGACCGGCAGTACGGTTTTCATGGGCAACGTTCTACTGGTGATTTAATGGTATATCTTACCGAACAGTGACACCGGCCTTTGCATCAATTTGGAGATAGCAAGGCTGTTGCACTCTCGATATTTCCAAGGCTTTTGACAGAGTTTGGCACCAAGCTCTTCTGTCCTTATGGGGATGAAAAACTGCTTCATTGGCTTAGAAGCTATCTTTTGTACTGCTTACTCTTGTACTCTTGTCTTAGACGGTTTGAAGTCTAAAATACATCACATAAATGCTGGCATTCCCCAGGGCTCTGTTTCGTTGCCGACTCTCTTTCTCATTTTTAATAATGATCTCTTGTCTGTGACTTTTAATCCAATTCATTCTTTCGCTGACGACAGCACTCTAATCTTTTCATATTAGTTTGTGGAACGTCCCTCCACTTCTCATCATCACTGCGTATGTTAAGCACGTTAAATTCTGACATGAACAGCATAGTAAAATGGGGTGAAAAGAATCGAGTAGAATTTAACGCTAACACTAAAACCCAAAGCTGTCTTCTGTCGTCTAAGCGATTCTTCAATCCAATGCCATTATCCATGAATGGCACTTGCATCGAGGAAACCGAAAAACTCGCAGTTCTCGGTTTGTGCGTTAACGACAAGCTTCGTTGGAATGACCACATATTTACCGTCGCCAAAAATGCTGCGAAATGTTTAGGTTTTCTAACCCGGTGCAAGAAATATTTGACTCGCTCCGATCTAGCTACTACCTACAAAGCTTTTACTCGCCCTAAACTTGAGTACAATTATCATATCTGGTCTGGTGCGCCTAAAACTACCTTGCATCAGCTAGATAGAATAAAACAACCGTGCGATAAAACTTATCGGTGACGAGAACATTGTAAAAACAATAAATTCGCTTGAAGACAGCAGGGACGTTTCCTGCTTTTCACTGTTCTATCGCTTCCTCCAGCAGCGGTGCTCAATAGAAATAGCCAGTTGGCTTTAAATAGCCAGTGGCGCTCTAAATTCTCATCAGTGTACCCCCAAACCCTTCTTCGGACGTACAGTTAAGTTCAGAGATTCGTTCTTGAGCCGTACAACACGTATGTGGAATGCTCTGCCAAGATCTGCCTTTCCAAATCGCTATGATCCATAGGCATTCAAAATACAAGAGCTCATATATACCGGCTGGCTGACACGAAGTGTTATCAACTTCATGCTGTCATTGCCGTCAAACCAGTGATGACAGAGCGCTCAACTTTACACTAATAACAGTTCATTCCATTGTTTACAAGGGTACAGAAGCATTTTAATGGGAAATATTCAGAAAAAAAATTATCCGCAATGGAATTCAAGCGTAATAGTGTGAGTGCTCCATTTTTGGCTGGAAAACCACAGCCGCAGATTGTTAACCGCAGTTAAAACATCTGCATGTGAATAAAATGTTTGTGTATCGCACCATAAATCGGTATAACGATACTAGCAGCATTGCAAAACGCCATGGTGGTGGACCAAAACGCACTGCCAGATCGCCAGATATCATTCGGAAGGTGAAGGCCAAATTGGCTCGGAATCCGCGCCGTAGCGGCAGAAAAATGGCTCGTGAGGCGAACATTTCGCTCGAACGGATGCAGCACATATTGAAAGATCATCTTGGACTAAAGGCCTTGAAATTTCAAAAAACCCATGGTCTCAAAAATGCTCAAAAAAAAAATTAGAGTGGAAAGAGCAAAGGAGTTGTTACGCTTGCACGGAAGTGGCGATTTGCCGCATTTTTTTTTAGACCGTGGCATCAAAATAAATGCTCAAATTTATCGGGATCATGTGTTGGAGGGAGCGCTGAAGCCTTGGGCAAAAAAACATTTCAGCCGCAGAGCCTGGACATTTCAACAGGACTCGGCACCGAGTCAGAAAGCGCGCGTCAATCAAGATTGACTGAGAAACAACGTTCCACGGTTCATTTCCACTGCCCAATGGCTATCAAATTCACCGGATGCAAAGCCACTAGATTTCTAGGTTTAGGGTATTTTGAAGAGCACGGTTGGGACAAAAAAATACCAAAGTGTCGATCATCTCAAGCGCAAGCGCTTCGCCGGGAATGTGCCAAAATACCGCGGAGCCACTTTCGTGCTGCATGCAATAGCTTTGTCGGCCGTTTGAAGGCCATATGGCCACATCGAAAACTGCTAATGCAATTTAAATATTTGTGAACTTTTACTTTGATTCAATAAAACTCATCAAAAAATAAAAATTCTGTGGCGTTTTGTTTTGGTAGCACTTCGTGTCAATCTGTATATAATATATCGTTTTCCTTAACGCCCACGTTGTGCCAAGCATATAGTCGATCATTTTAACGGTGCAGACCCCTTTACGCGTGCGCAAATTATAAAAAAAAAATGGAGCGCATTTCTTTAGTTTTTCTACACGCTTGTAAAGGGTCCGCCATCTAAAGTTTTTTTTCAACTAGTGCTTATTTCGTGAATGGTAACACTTAGCTCATGTCTGATTTGACAGGTAATTAGTTGTATCCTTCCGCTGAACGAATATGGTTGTGTATACGCTTGAACAACGCTGGGAAATATTGCGACATTACTTTGAAAATCATGGTAATGTTGCAGAATGTGTGCGAAAATTGCGTACGGATTTTGGAAGAAGAGAAGCCCCGTCAGCTCTTGTATCTTGTGAAAAAAGTGAAAGAAACTGGCATCCTCATCGATAAACCAAAGCGTGAAAAGCCAAAAACAGTGCGTACACCCGAGAATATTGATGCTGTGGCAGAAAGTGTGCGTGAAGCGCCATCAACATCAATTCACCGTCGTTCTCAACAATTGAACATTTCGGAGACATCATTGAGACGAATTTTGCATAAAGACCTTGGTATGACGCCATACAAAGTCCAATTGGTTCAGGAGTTGAAGCCAACTGACCATCCAATGCGTTTTCGCTTCGCTGAGTGGGCCTGCGATCGACTTACAGAAGATGCCGATTTTGCCAAAAAAAATCATCTTTTCAGATGAAGCTCATTTTGATCTTGGCGGGTATGTAAACAAGCAAAATTGTCGCATTTGGGGCACAGAAAACCCGAACGCATACATTGAAAAGCCGGTACACCCAAAACGAGTCACTGTTTGGTGCGGATTTTGGTCCAGAGGCATAATTGGGCCATTTTTCTTCGAAAATGAGCAAGCAGTGGCCGTTACAGTCAATGGCGATCGTTATCGGGCCATGTTGAACGAATTTTTGTTCACAAAAATTGAAGAGGAGGATATTGGCAATATTTGGTTTCAACAGGACGGCGCTACGTGCCACACAGCCGAAGCTACACTCGATGTTTTGCGCCCTGTTTTTGAAGATCGCATTATCAGCCGCAGAGCTGATGTCGTTTGGCCACCTCGGAGCTGCGATTTGACACCGTTGGACTATTATTTGTGGGGTGCCCTAAAAGATAAGTGTTACGCCGACAAGCCAGAGACAATTGACGCTTTAAAGGACAACATTCGTGAAGCCATTGGTGAAATACAGCTGCACACAATCGATAATGTGCTTAAAAATTGGACCGATCGTGTAGGCTACTGCATAGCCAGCCGAGGCAACCATTTGAATGAAATTTGAGAAAATATTCAGTAGTTTTTTTTTATAGCATTTTCAAAAAAAAAAAGTTATTTGGCGGACCCTTTAGTAGACGTTTCAAACAAAATTCCTAGAGCTTCGCCTGCTAAGATAAAGCACAAAGAAAATGAAAGACAAGTCTCGTTATAAATATTTCTGATGAAGAAAATCAGAGGAAGATGGTATTTCTGTACGAAAAGAAGAAATTCCTGAACTTTCGATGTAACAACAACGGTAAGTGTGTATTATATTCTGGATTAATATAATTGAATTAAAACTAATGCCTTTTATTTTCTAATAACTATGTTTATTAGAATTGAGAGGTGCACATCGACTCACTCTACTATGCAAAGACAATGCCAAAGATCAAGTCTAGTACATGTGTATGTATTCGCTTCATAACTGTAGCAGCGAGACACGATCAACGATGAGAACAATTTATGTGTAGTGGCTCAGTACATAACATTCCTTCACCCTACGATGGAACATTGCCAGTTGTTCATGATTTTAATTTCTTTGATCGGCGAACCGGCGATTCGGTATTGGACTTACAGGAACATCTGACGCAGCTGAAACAGGAGATGGCAATTCTGCTACATCCTTAGAGGTTGAGGAATTCTCGATGGTCAGTGAATCGTTATGGCGAGATCTCAATTAATCAATGTGACGGCGCATGATCGTACCATTGTCTGTTTCAATGCGGTAAGAAACAGGTCCAGTGGTTTCGGTAACTAGCGCTGGTATCCATTTGGGTCCAGAAGCATAATTTCGGGCCCATACTCTTGAATTGTTGCTTAATTTGCGAGGTTGTAGATCGTTCGTAGTGACTTTCTTCTCGATTGATTGGTATTGAATCTGGATGCAGTCTGTCAAAATATGTACCAAATCGGCGGTTGAACAGAAGCTCAGCTGGACTCTTCCCAGTACCCGTTGACGGTGTTGCGTGATGGTGCAATAAGAATCTCGACAAACGCTTATGGATGTCACCCGTTGGCTCCTTCTTTAGGTAGTCCTTTGTCTTGCGTACCATTCGCTCTGCTTGTCCGTTAGACGACGGGTGGAATGGAGCAACTAGTGTATGTTGAATTGCGTTATTTTCGCAGAACATCTTGAAGTCTGCTGAAGTGAATGCTGTGCCATTATCACTCACAATCATTTCTGGAATGCCGTGAGTAGCGAAGTACGCTGAGGGCACAATTCGTTGATGTGCTTGACACTATTTGCATAAAGAAAACCTTACCTTGGAATGGCTCAATGTAAGGCCACCATACGTTACTTTTCGCCATACTCTTCATACGCACAATTCCTGGATGCGCGGTGTGTAATGATACTAATATTGATTGACGATAGCACGATGGTATTATTGTGCGTTGTCCCCATAATATGCTGTCTTCAATACAGCTTAATTCGGTCCGACGTAACCAGAATGGTTTGAATTGATCTTCGACTCTCTCGGGCCATCCCCTGAGGCACCAAGAAATAACACGAAATAACTTCTTCGTAGATGTGGCAATATCATTCGCCATTACAACTGGACGTTGTATTATATCTATCATCATCACCTCCTGCTCTTCATTTCACTTTCAAGTACTTTTCAGTACATAACAGTGTGTTAACGAGTACTATGGGTATTGTTATCGGTACATAAATGAGTCAGTACAAAGGCGACACGTACACGTCTGAAAGTCTTTCGTAATAACACTTCAACTCACTAGCTCGGCGGCCAAGCAAGAACGGGACAAAACATTTAAACAAATCACAATACATTGTGCGTGATGTCACACTTTCGAATCACTGATCACTGATCGCTGGTTCCAAAAACCAACCTTTCTGGGTATTTCTGATCGCCTAATGAAAAATGATACAATTTATTGTTGAAAAATGAAATGAAAAGTGATCCATCATCCATCCATCCATCTTTAAAAAAAAAGTTGCTTTCAGGTATTTAAATGAAAGAAGAAGAAGTATAGGTTGGTAAACCAAGAACAAGCAGTTCGGGGGCTTTTATGTTTCTTATCTCTATACTCTTTGCTCCGAGTTCATTATTCTCGTAGAAACCGAAACTTGAAAAACTAAAAATTTTTACTAAATAACGTTATTATCGCCAAAATATTAATTTGCCATTTTATAGGCATGTCAATCAAGTCAGCTTTTTTTAATTTAACTAAATAATTTATTCTGCGGCACTAAATTAAAGTTTTTTTTCCCCAAATCAACAGGCGCACAGTATTTCTTAAAAGTAGCACAAGCCCAAAAGTAAGATGGAAATAGATGAAACAAATACCCGACCGCGCGAGCAATGTATCTGATCATCGCCCGCTTGAAACCACGAGCGATGTGTGATGCACGGTGCCGCTGTGGCGTTTCTAGGTCATGACCGATCGCGCACGGTTGTTGATCCGCCGAAAATATTTTTTTGATTTTGGGCATTCGTCGTGGATATGTAATAGGTAACACACTCGTGTGTTGTACATGAGTGTCAGAAAAAAATTTCAACATGGGATCTCGAGAAAGATTTTAGAAGAGGGACGAGGGAAGAGCGACGAGGTATAATAAATAAATGTAATTTTGTAAAGCGCTTATCGCTTGTGTTTGATCGTCTGTTGTACTGTTATGGTCGCCTGGTTTTTGTAACAAATGAAAACATTGACGGACGGACGGTAATTTGTTTAAAAACAGAGACCTTGGAGTTGCATGTAAAAAAATTGTTCAGTCTGAAGCTTTGAAATCGTTTATAACCATTTGCTTGTTTATAAGAAATGAATTCTGTGCAGTAAGCGCTCTGTACTCAGTGAAACTTTTTGAAGGAAATTTTTACAAGTAAATGTAAAAGAACTTCGTTTTTCGGGTACAAACATTTATGTATACATCGAGACATGCCTCACAGTCACAGTTATCGCCTTTGTCTGTTTGTCTGTATGGATATAACGCCTCATCCCGCCTCAACCACTAGACTTATCGAAGCCATATTCTAACCATATGTTCGTTTAGTGCTCCGATAAGTTTAGGTTTTTTTTTTTGACCCGTTAGGTGACGCTTGAGTCGAGATATTTACGAAAATTTGTATTTATGGATGGTGTTCTTCTCATATCTTTGAAATCGGCGATCAGACTACCCTCCTTGTCTATGCAGTATGTGCTTTGTGGTGTATATTGCGTCAGACCGCGGACTTTTTGGTAGAACTTCCGCGCATGGTGCAGTCCACGCTCTCTGTACTGTTCTCGGACGAGATTCTTCTCCCAGGCTACTTCCTTTCGCTGGTGAACTGTATTTTCATATCTTCTGAGCTCTTTATATTCATCTTCGCGTGCCCGCGTTCTATTAGATTGTTGCATTGCTCGGTACGCAACATTCTTACGTTCAGTCGCTAGCTTACATTCGTCATCGAACCAGTCGTTCCATGAGAAAATTCTTAAAACGTTTAGCCCTTTTTGGTTGCCTTGGTCGTCGTCGTTCATCTGCGTATCCGAGGCTGATTTTTGGTTCCGTAAAAAAGATTTTTTATGTGTGAGGTTATTGGCCTAGCGCCAATCTTACTTTGAAGGGACTAGCCCGATCATTTCCTGTGTTTGGAGGAAAATTACCGGTGGCTACAACATGGAGGTTTGATCGCACTTCTACCAGTCAGAGATAGTCACGGCCACCTGCAATTCTAGAGCATTCTGTGCTATTCACCCTATTCTGCTGATGGCTGACCGCCTTATGGTGAATATATGCCTTGTAAATAGTTGCCAGGTCTAAGGGAGTGAAGTACATCTTGCACCATTTTAGGAAACCTAAACATTTTGCAGCATTCTTTGCGATGGAGAATATGTAGCCGTTCCAACGAAACTTATTGTTGACACACATAACAAGTATTGCGAGTTTTTAAATTTCTTTGATACAAGACCCATTCATGGATAAAGGTTGGTGATTCAAATTACCCTTACTATTGTAAGCCCAAGTAGAACAATTTACTTGTTAAAGATAATATGTTATTTTTTGTCAGTGTGGATTTGCCAATCGGATAGGACATTAAATTGTAGGTCCCTTCCATTTGTGTGAAAAATATACATGCACAACACAAATGGTCGCGAGAAACTAGGCCTACTACTACTACTAACAACACTTCCTGGTTTTGGTAAATAAATAAAAGAACAAGAATTAGAACATAAAATCATCTTCGGGACGATTGGCAACCCTTCATTACAGCTCAACGTTATATTACACCGTCACTATTCATAGCTGCACGCAAATAAAGAACGGATTACACGTTCTTAGTCACTTCACTTCATTATGCCATCTAGGGTGTGTGCTTGTGAGTGTATGTATCTACATCCTGGGGGCAATAGTATATCCACTTGTGCGGCGCACAAATTACAGTCATTAGATTGTGCGCTCCATCAGTTCATCACTTAAAGGGGCACATACACACAGCTGCTTTGTTATCCTGTAGCTACTTTGGCGAAAAAGAAAAAGTGCCGCCGGTTAACGTAAATTATTTTCGGTTCTCATCATCATTGTCCCAACTTAGTCGTTTTAATGAATCACGTTTATCTATGTACACGGCGCACTATTCCTTCCAACAAGGATTCTTTATACTTTTCTATCATTTTAAGTATAAATGCGTTTTTTTAAGTAAAGATGTTTTTTTTTTTTTGGGTTTGTGGAACAAGTATGTAGCCCATGTATTCTTACTGCAATTTGGAAGAAATATAATCTCTCCTGGAAAAGGATTATGCTCTGCAGGCTCGTACCACATCCAAATATAAAATGTTGGTTGTCAGGCAGTGGAAAACACTACGATGCATAAAATGGAAGGATAAAATATTAATTCCTTCAGGATAAGGGTTTATATATTTAGTAAAATCATCCTCATATGATCTTACTAAATTAAATAATTTCGAGTTGTTCTCGGAACTTTGTGCTAATACCCCTGTGGTTTTGGTTTTGACTGGAATTAGGGATAGCAAATTGATGTACGTGGAACATCTAGTACTACGTAAAGATAATTGGGCAAAAGAGTATCTAAATGGTGTAAGAAGCGGCAAACTTCTCATATATAATAAGTTCGTGCCAGCGAGATATTAATGTTGTTTTCCAATTTAGCGCGTAAGATATTTTCATATGAAATACGTTGCTATGAGATTTGTTGATTTTTTTTTTATTTTTGGCGATTATTCGGATAATTAGTCAGCTATCAGCAGAATAGGCTGATTAATAATTGTACCATGTATTAGTGTATGTTTTGATTAATGGAAGAGTGATGAAACCTCTACTTAGATACCTGCCGGCCGGTTGTTTTTCCCACAAAAATAAAAATCAGAATAATCGTGTTAGTCTCTTATAAGTAATATTGGTGTGAGGCCAACCAGCAAATAGTCTCAAAACTATAAATGATTCACGACAACGACAAACCAGCAAACTAAAAAAGATACTACCCAACGAACAGTCTGAAATTTTAAAATCGTACTTTTATGATACTTCCGCATAAAAGAGAAAGACAGATATTAAAGAAATCAGAGCGGGACAGTTCTTGGGCCAATATATTCACAATTTCCGAGCTTCCGAGTCTGCAAAAGAATGGAGCCCATCATTAAAGAAACAACAATAAACCTATCGCGAACTAAAGTTAAGTGCATAGGCCTGATAATCTTTCACGCACCAACAGAAAATTCCCTAGACGATTAAAAAGAAGTATTTTTTGAATCAGACAAACGAGATATCCGGACTTAAACTCATTGTAATAAATCATTTATGAGGATAAGTATTCGGTCGGTGTGAACTCCTCTATCCATACGCTAAAGTCCATACCACAGCGTCTTCATTCCAGCCAAATGAACAACTGATCTGATTTTTACCCTAAGGTATGACAAAGAAAAATTTTTTGATTTCAATAACTTACCACACCATCTGCTTATTGACTTTAAAGCCATCTATGATAGCATATTGGGATAATAAGGTATCCCAAAAACTATGTAGGTTGACAATGGCTTATGTTAAAAGCCAAGTAATGATGTCCGATAATCAAGCCCTTTGATGATGAAGAGACTCCGTTCTCTTCAACCTGACGTTGAACAAAGTGATTCGAGACTCTGAATTTCCGGCGAAAGGAAGGACTGCTCTATAAGTCCATCCTTATACTGGCTTACGCAGATGATTTTGTCATCCTTGATAGAAAATCAAGAACTGTGCAAGTAGCTTTCATCAAGATCGAGCAGGCAGTACAAAATCTGAGCCAACACATGAATGAAAAAAAAAACAGTATCCAAGCAGTAGATCCATTATTAGTCCTTTAATTATAAAACAGCAAAGAACCAGAAAGATGCACTCAGTTGATTAATTCTTCAAATCGGTCAAGATTCTTCAAATATTAAAAGTTACTTCATCCAAGCTTGTGGTGTACACCTGTACACGACAATGATCATACAGGTGGATATAAAACTGTTTCTTAGCAAAAAGTCCTCTTAGCTGAGTTCGAGGAAATTCATACGGATAACTGTTGGTCGATGAGTCTGAACCCTGCTAGGTCTTGACATTTTCAAAAATAGTAACTGAGAGTTTATTTTTCTTTTACATCACAGCAACTCTTGCGAAAGGTATTATGCGGAATTCCAGTTTGGATGCGTGCCTACGTTGCTGTCCACTAGACAGTGGCTTGTGCTTACAACCACGATCCTTGCAATATCTTTACGTGATCTGCAGATTATCTCAGTAGTTCTCCTTTTATTGAAGGTATCCAAATCTTGATATGGCACAGTTGGTCAGATTATTCTACCTTAACTGCCATTAAAGTGGTACAGTTGATAATTGACTCCCTCCGTAAAGTCATTTCCCAAAGTGAGACTCTATTTTGCCAATACATCTGCTTTCTCATTGCCATCTACGTCGCTGCGCGGGGGCACCCATAATAGTGTTGTTCATAAGTTTGCTTTACTAAGCTAATTCTGCTTGGCACCGCCCAACCTAACGAACTGTTAATGGTCGCACTTTGATTTACGGATTGGCTATATACGCATATGTTTTTCATCGCCTAGAAGACCTGAACTATGGCGATGATATCTGTCCCCTATCACAATCGCTAGGTGACATGGAGCGAAAATTGACAAACTTATTTGATAATAGATAAGCCCATGTGTGTCTGGCTAAAGCAAACAAATATCTTATCAATCGCGGACAACTTTAGATCTTAGATTATTTATGTTGACGTTAGTAGAATTACGTTTTGCAAATTTCCATTCTTGAAATTTTTATCTTCGATCAGTTCAGATAAACAGCTTATTGCTTTATTACCTACTGTAAAACGCCCTGTTGTTTAGGCGAATAGTAATTCATTTGTTGAATGCTATGAACCTGTGCACATGATAAACTACCGATAAGAACGGCCACGGACAAAACTGGTGCTAAGAACAGAACTACTTAAGATAAGACATATTTTGAAACTTAGGAAATTCGTATAAACACTCCGCGCATAGTTTTAGTCCGCTGTAGTTTGGTTTTTTGGTACCTACTTAGCTGAAGTTCGGTCGCATTGTAAAAATGTTAAACTTGGCGCTTTTCTCGCTTCTCGTGGCCGTTTTGATTAGTCCGCAGTGGTCAGTTGTTGCGTCACCATTTCTAGATGGACGAATCATTGGAGGTTCAGTTGTCGATATTTCAAGGCATCCCCACCAGGTGTCAATACGCGCCAAATATGCTCGGTTTAAAGATCCGACGTTTAGTCATATTTGTGGTGGTAGCATCCTCTCGGAGAGGATCATTTTGAGTGCAGCTCATTGTGTTTACGATCGGATACCTGGTCATCTCATGATTATAGCTGGTACCAATAATAGGGAAGGTGGAGATGGCATCATTGTTCCAATTGAGAAGTTTATCACTCATAATAAATTCAATTCGACAACTTTTGATTGTGATGTTGCCATTTTGTTTCTGGCGGCCAATTTGCCAATTAACAATTTCACAATAAAGCCGATCCAATTGATTGATGAACGTCCACCAGCGGGAGCTGTTGCTAGAATTTCAGGCTGGGGCTATACTGAAGACGACAGTTTGTCTGACCTACTACGGGAGGTTAATGTTCCAATAATAAGCAGTAGTGAATGCAATCAGGACTATGAGAAAATTTATTGGCATATTACCAATAACATGATTTGTGCTGGATATCGTGGTATCGGCGGTAAAGATGCGTGTATGGGTGATTCCGGTGGTCCATTTATAGTCAATGGAAAGTTGGCCGGTGTGACTTCATGGGGTTACGATTGCGCTCGCAAAGACTTTCCAGGAGTCTATGCCAGTGTGGCTGATTTGAAAAGATGGATAGCAGATAATATTGCACAGTACGGGTATAAATAAACCAAAAATAACTTTCATTTTTATTAAAAATAAATTAATGCGTATTTCATTTGCAATTCGATGTTATTATTTTATTTAGTTGTACATTCCATTAGTCTCCATTGTTATTTCATTCAAAGATTTATTTTCACAGAGAAAGGGAGTTTAAGAGTACATATTACAAAGGCGCTGTCACTGTAATAGAAGCAAGAAAGCCTTTAACCATCAGAAGTCACCATGAACCTGTCCTCATCATCATCGTCATCATCATCATCACAAACGGCTATTTCTCCCACAGATGCACAATTAGCTCATGGATTGTTCAGTGTAGTGCTGGCCTCCCAGATTTGATCCACTCCACTGAATTGCCATCTGTCCTTTTTGTTTTTGTGCCGATCTATAACTCTGCTAACTTCTTCTACGCCTGATGATCATCGCTCCAAGGGAACTTTGAGATCGGAGATTAAATTTAAAACCAGCATTACCTCTTTCTAAAACGTTTTTATTAGCTCGCTTTCGTGTATGTCGGTTCGAGTGGAATTTTGTAATTGATTTTAAACTAACATTGAGTTAGAAACTTGAAACTTTAATCGTAGCATAGGGTGAACATTGACAAATCACAAAAAAAACTCAACGCGAGCTTGAAATTTGTTTCAGATCAAAGCAGACTACTACGCAGAGTTTTGAAACCTAGGATAGGCAGAGATCTATGGAAGTCTACCAGGATCAGACAACACATAGCCTGTCTCTCTGGAAGACAGTTGAATGGGCTTTACGCCCGTCCTACAAGTAGTGACCATGTCTAGCAAAAGTCAACGGATCTAGGGAGAGAACCTCGATAAAATAGTCCTCAAACCAAGGTGAGACGGGAGACATTTGGTTGTATGGCCATGAGAACATTTTGGTCGATAGAACGGAACTCCGGATACCTGGCACCCTCCGGGTTCAAGTGGCCTTACCACAGCAAGAGGCTCTGCGGTGGTGGACCTTTCCTTCCTAATTTACAGAAACTTATGGATAGTTCGAACAATTTAAAACCTGAGGGCGGTACTCCTCTAAGCGCGCCAATCTCAGAAGCCAAGGACCCCACAGGTCCTACTTCTGAGAATGAAATAACAAATTATGACAGTACAGACTAGTCAAACATTACCATGGACTACGTCCCTGCCCAAGGCTCCAACGTGCCATAATGCTTGGACAACTTGTCTACATTAACTAGTTCTGACCTAAGGGACGGACTGACAAGCTTAGACCTAGGACAAGAAGAACAAAAGACAACACCTAAGTGGAGCTGCGAGGAAAAGACTGACCTTCCTTAGACAAATGGGACTCACCCATGCCAAACAAAAATCAAGGACAGTACTGTTTCAACAACCATCAAACGGAGCCGACTCTAGTCCAAAAAAAACCGCCCAAATAAATAAAGAAACTGCACCACGGAAAAAACTGTCCCAGGCCATGAAGTGGCAACAAGTGGATCAAAGACAGTGCCAAGGTACAGTGACATCACAAAAGCCATCAGGTTGGCTATTACCGATCAGTGCTTCCCTGATGTTAAACTGGAGACGGCACAGATGTCAAAGATCCAAGACCACATAATGGACGCACAAGCCGAGTTCCCCATAGATGGTATAAGCCCTAATTTTCTGGGCTGCAGAACCAGAAATGGGTGGCTTTTTTTAAGCTGCGGGGATGAAGACACGGCAAGATGGATCACTAAGACAATCCCAAGTCTGAAATGTGAAATGAAAATGCCTGAATGGCTCCAACTACAGAGTAAACTGGCTCTTTTGGTCTGAATACTTCAGACTCAAGAAAGAACAAAACAGAGGTAGACAAGAATCAGCGAAAGCTGGACCCAGTAAAGTACCATCCTTACCTTAAGTCAATGACATCACCCAGACACCACAAATTCTAAAATCAAGTCCGATGAGCGACCACAGAAACCCAACCACTCAGGACACAGGTTCGATAGGGCGAACAAACAAAACAAGGTCAGATAATCCAATAAAGCACGGCCTAGCTGCAACGAAGCATACACAGCCTCCCGCGAGCTCAACAACACAGGGCCCTAACGATATACAAATAAGCCCAATTAGTACACATAATGTTGAAGTGTGTGCAGATATCCAAGGCAGCTACTGGCAATCTCTGCCTGCTTTTTGCAGCCAGCATCAACAAACATCACAAACAAAATCAACATAAATAGTGGTATTGTTAATGATAAAAACAACTAATTTCCAAAAGAACTTTACAATAAGAATACCAGAACAACCTTCCCCATCATGCGTCTATCTGGTACACAGACGTTTCTTTAACAGATACAGGGACGGGTAAAGGAGTATTCGGGCCCAGAACCACAACACGAATACCCCTAGGAAAATCCCCAACCGTTTTCCAGGCAAAAACAACAGCCATAGAAGCCTGCACCATCGAATGCAATAAAAGAAGAATTAGAAGAACCGAGATCTACGTGATCTCCGACAGTCAGACCGCATTGCTAGCATTAAAAGACCCAGTTTTCAACTCCAAAACAACGTGGAGCTGCTAATGACACTTAAGCGAACTGGACAGAACCAACAAGATCACAATTTGTGTCGTCTCCTGGCCATTCAGGCATCGAAGGAAACGAGGCAAGAGAAAGCGCAGAAGGAATTCTCACCGGCCCTGAACCAAGCCTTGCCTATTATACAAGCCACGGCAAGAACAATATAAATAAGTGGATAAATATCGCAGTCGAAGCAGAATGGGAATCATCAATTGGGATAAGACAAACCAAAAAGATTCCCAAATACAACATAAAAGACATAAACAAGGCAGTGAAGTTAGAGCTCTTATCTGGTATATGACAGGACACGGCCCATTTAACGGCCACTTAATAAAAATGGGAGAAACCCAGACGGATCATTGCCGCTTCTACAACGCGGCAAAAGAAACGCCAGAACACAAACTCTTCATATGTGACACATTAGATTTCAATACCTCACAAGGCTCACACAATTTCATGTCAGAATGTCAAACCGATTGACCTGGCATTAAGAAAGTAAGTAAGCCACCACATATTGTGGTAAATATCTGGGATGCACAATAGATCTCAATGTCGCTTTGCACAAGGCTTCTCAGCCCACCAACAATAATAACAAGAAATTATAATAGTTGCAAGCCCGAAGGGCGAAGGTTATTTTCAGAGGACATGGAAATTTTTCAGCAAACGTTGTACGTTTGTTTGTCGTGTCGTATATCTCGGCTTTTACCAGTCAAAATTTGATGGGAATTGTTTTAAAATAATTGGTTAGTGCTCGGCTTGCGAAGGCGTAATTTTTTCATTAATAGGGGCTACTACCCCTGAGATAACTGAACAAAATACTCAATCTACGTATGGCTATCGATTTTTTTTAAGCCTAAACGTTTGCAAAGTAAAATGTAGTTTTTGCAGTCTATTTCAGAAATCGCTTTTGACTGAATGACAAAATGAATGAAAGACCTACATTTAACGTTGCATACTATTAGGCATCTAAGAAAAATTAGAATTACAACTAAATATACATGCACGGGTGTGTGTAGTCACAGAATACATTAGCTCGTGTGTCTATAATAGTGGAAAGTTTTTGGTAGGAACTCGTATATATCGGCTTCTACCAGTCAAAATTAAATGGGACTAGTTTTAAATCAATTGTGACGCATGTGACGCGTGTCGCGTGAGGTGCTTGTGGTGCGTGCGACGCGTGTGGCGCGTGTACAAAAATTTTTAAAAAACATTAAAAAAAAATGTTTTTAAAAAAAAAAATAAAAAAAAAATTTTTTTGAGAAATATAAAATTTCTCAAAAAGATAAGAAAACATTTTTTTTCTCAGAAAAAAATCTCCAAAAAAAATTGTTACGAATTTTGTGAATTATTACTATTGGACTATTGTGAATGGTTACTATTGGGCTTTTAAGATAATTCAGTGTTTAGACTGAATTACAACTATCCATATGGCGAGCTGAGAAGCTCACTTTACTATCTTATATCAATTATCAATTGGCTCGAAACGAAAATATTTCTAATGTTAATTAAAAGTTTAATTATTATTGGAAAAAATATTAAGAAACACAAATAAAAAATGAGAATCATTAAAAGAGTTGTGCAATTACGGCTTATGTCTCTGTTAAATGTTTGTGCATCACTGAATTAGTGTACTGGTTATGTTACATAACAGTTTGAGAACCACTTCGTGCGGGAGTGAAATAGCCAATAAGTATATAGAGGATACTGGATGAATGGTAATTGTCTTGCAACGATAATACTCCAAAGCATTACATTATTCTAGGCTTGTTTTTTGTGCCTGAGTGTAGGTGTGAGTCATTTGTCATTTGTAGGTCTTATAAATTAAACAAAAATAAAAATTTTTAACTTTCAAATGGCAACAAAAAAAACTCAAATTTTTTCTTTTAAATTTCATCAAATGGATGGTCTTTGGTCGCCTTTTCAATATTTTGAAAAATGTTCGGAATTAATTTTGAATATACATTTTAGGTTTGTTTGTTGTTGTGCATTGCAAACATCAACAATCGAACACACAGGACAAATATGAAACGGTCACAGCATTCTATTTTTTTCTTCCATCATAGTGCCATTGTTGATTTTTCCTAATTGAAGCTAGCAAGGATTTCAAACGAACGAACAAATTTATTGTACAACCGCACAAGGACTCTATTGACAATCGAAAAATTCTTCTTATTTTTAGTTTATGTTTTTCTGAGTTATTTGTATGAACTACAATTATTGTATTTTTCTGTGCGCCAGCTCGAGCGTCCTCTTGTCCGCGCGCTTCAATGCAATCAAATCTAATTTCATGGGAAATTGCAATAACTTTTCTGTTTGGAAAATGACGCTGCCCTCTGAATTATTTGCTGATAAGCTCGTAGTGTAGTGAATAATGGTTAAGCGGTGGAGAGTGAGGACGGGGGGTACAATAAAGTTAACTCACAGTCAACCCATTTCATTTGAAATTGTGCTTAATGTATATACCTATATACACAATATACCTAACTGTAGCTCTCTACTCTTGTATCCTTGTCGCATGAGTATAATAAAATCATAATCTTATTGTACTTTTGCGCTGCTTATCTGATTTTAAAAATACATCTTTTAAACTTTTTTAAAATGAGCGCGCTCAAAGGACAAAGTTGTACACAGGCATTGTCGCGGCCGGGATGCCCCTACTACTCGCTCCTTTCTTCTAATGTTGAACTTCAAGACATGCTAGGTTGTTCTTTCGGAAGGAATGGATGAACAAGAAATGGGAGAGACGAAGATCGACTTCAATGGTAAGAATTCTAGGAATAACTGCAAATGAATACAATGTTCGTACATAAAAATAACAAATCCCGTGAGCAACGCAAAGTGCTAAATTTTTATCGTCACCAATTTAAATTAAATTTACATTTATTTATATTAATATGTGACAATAAACGTAATTCACATTCGCCCAGAGTCTTTTGACAAAAAAACAACGTAAAAGTCGCTCAACTGGCCAATATTTTTCGGGTATGAAATGAATTGTTTTCGACTTTTCCGGAAACCGATTTGAAGTGGTTCTGTGTCCCCTCCATCACGTGCAATCTATAATGCTGCAAATTCAACTAAGGGCATAATCGAACCCAAGCAAAACCTTCTTGCACACAGCGTTCTAACCGGCGACCAGCAAGACACACAATAAAATTGGCTGCTGCTTTTTACAAGTTTTGAATTTGGCTCCTAATGGAACAAATGTCACCAGCTATGATTAGTATGTAGGCTTGATAAAACGGAGGTAATTGAATTCTCTCTATCGTCCTTAAATGATTTTAAATCACCAGGTCCAGACTGTCTGGTCCTTCATGGTGGCAATAAACTTATAGAGGAGATAAAACTGATATATTATTCTAATTTGTTCATACATGGTTATGCGATGTTAGAGCAGCAATATATCCAAAAAGCGACTACTCCGTTCTGAGCTCAGACCAATATATCATCATCATATTTGGCTCTACAACCGTGGTGCGGTCCTGGCCTCCCGCAAAAAGTCTGTCCACCGGTACCGATTTCGAGCCGATGTCATCCAGTTTGGCATCCTCAAACTCTGGGCGTCCTGGTCTACGCCATCCTTCCAGCGTATGTTTGGCTGTCCTCGCTGTCGTGTTCCATAAATCCTGCCGCAAAGGACTTTCCAAGCAGGATCCTCTTCGCTTATGCGAGCTAGGTGTTCTGCCCACCGGAGCCTACCGAGCTTAATTTTCTTCACGATGTCGACATCGCGGTAACGCTCGTATATCTAATCATTATAGAGTCTCCGGAATCGTCCTTCCTCACATACGGGTCCAACAATTCTCCATTAGACTTTTCTCTCGAACGCTGCTAAGAGGTCAGAATGCTTTGCTTAGCACCCAAGTCTAGGATCCATATGTAAGTACTGGTATGACCATTGTCTTATATATCAGCAGCTTGGATGTTATGGTTATGTTCCTGGATTTGAAGAGTCTTGACAGGCTATAGTAGGCTTTGTTGGCTTTAAGCAAGCGTATGCGTATTTCTGGTTCCATGCTGTTATCGGCTGCTATAATTGACCCGAGATAGTTAAAGGACAGCTGTAATATATGTCATATTCTGATTTTTGTAAGACACCATTCCCTGTCCACCGCATCTGCTGAATTGCTGTTAAGTCAGCATTATATTTGGACAGGGTATCGGCTAGCTGCTGTGCAGCTCGAGCTCTATACAGTGAGCGTACGTTCCATGAGAAAATTCTTAAATCCTTTAGCCGTTTTCGTTGCCGTGGTCGTCGTCGTTCATCAGTGTATCCGAGGCTGATTTTGGGTTCCGTAATAATAATTTTTTACAGGCTAGGTTATTGGCCTCGCGCCAACCTTACTTTGAAGGTACTAGCCCGATCATTCAGCTTTTCCTGCATTGGAGGAAAATTACCAGCGGCCACCACGTGGAGGTTTGAGCGCACTTCCACCCGTCAGAGATAGTTACGGCCACCTGCAATTCTAGAGCATTCTGTGTTATTTCGCCTATTTCTGCTGATGGCTGACTGCCACAACTAAATTTACCGTAATTTAAATCTGCGTTCGGTTCGCCAAAGAAACAAAAAGACGATGAAGATACAATTATAAAGCAAAATCAGGTCAAACTGCGAGTTTTCAGGAGAAAAAAGTAAAGGAACAACACCAGAAGTATTGTTGTATCTTACTTGGTCGTCTCGTCCTTGAGCATTGCACACATTACAGAATCGAGTCACGTTCAAATTGAATTTTCACAGACATCTACGAGGAGTATTGCAGGAGGCATACAGGGTAAGTTTCGCAGGATGAACTTACATGACTAGAAAATCGCACAAATGATAACACGAAGGGAGGAGAGGAGCAAATGGAATAAGTTTGATAACAAAAACAAAAACATTTCTGTTTTTTAGAGGACAAAAAAAGCAGATACATACAAGCAGACAAACGTAGTTCATAAGGCTCTTGAAAGACTTTTTTTATATGCTCCCGCGATGAGTTCTTTAGACGATGGATGGTTAAAGCGGGAATAATGAAATTGGATGAGAGCTGCTGATTGGCAAGTATCATTGTAATATTTGCGTTTTTTTTGTAAACACCTATTGGTGTATTTATTTTTAGCAAACTAGTAAGATAGTAAAGCGAGCTTCTCAGTTTGCAATATGGATAGTTGTAATTCAATCTAAACACTGAATTATCTTGAAAGCTTTTTTAAAAAACTACACACCCCCGTGTATGTATGTATAGTTGTAATTCAGTCTAAAGACAATTTATCTTAAAAGCCTAATAGTATGCAACGTTAATTCATAAGCGATATGTCATTCAGTAATAAGCGATTTCTGAAATAGACTGAAAAACCCAAATTTTCCTTTACAAACCTTCGGGCTTAAAAAAATCGATAGCGATTGAGTATTTTTTCAGTTTTCTCAGGTGAAGTAACCCCTATGAATGAAAAAAGTACGCCATCGGAAGCTGAGCGCTAACCAATTGTTTTAAAACAAGTCCCATCAAATTTTAACTGGTAGAAGCCGAGATATACGATAGGACAAACAAACGTACAAACGTATAAACGTACATCCGTACATCTTTTTTTATATTTCAGTTTCATATCTTATTGTTTTTACTTGACGTGCGGCTTTTACCTAAGTTTGGCATCTAGTGTCATACAAAGATATTTGGCTGTGAGGGAGCGAGGTCCAAGGGCAAGGTCCTAGTAGACTGCCTTGACTTTATCAAAAGTTCGGGCAACATCCAAAAATATTGTTGAACCGACATTTTTCTCTTCAAGCGATTGTTCAATGACCTTAGTGAATCGATGTGTCAATCGTGGAGTGTTAATTCCTGAATACAAATTAATGATCTGGGATAGGATTTCCTTTGCGATTATAGCTTTTAATCTTTTAAGTAAGAGTTTTTCAAACAGTTTCGAAAGAATCGGTAGTAGTGATATGGGCCGATGTGATGTTACATGGGGTAGTTTACCGGGTTTAGGAATTATAGTGAATACAGCTACATTCCATAATTGTGCTTGGCAAATGATGACTGGGCTAGAAGCGACGCTAAGAAAGGGAATGCATTAGCAAAGCATCTACAAAATGTGTTAATGCCAAACCAGCCCTTAGTGGATTATCAACTTAGTCAGATTTCTAATGCTTCCGCCTTGAAACAGATTCGTTTTAAGATGATAGACTTGCGCTCTGCCGTAAAAATTTAATTTGAACCCAAACAAATCACCAGGAAACGACAGAATTTCTGGGAAAATGGTAATCAGTTGCCCCAAATTGTAGTCATACATCTATAATGGAATCTTACGCATTGGGTATTATCCAAAAATGTAGAAGCTTTCCCAAATTACAATGGTACCCAAACCAGGTAAGGACCAAACCCAAGCCCTAAAAACATTTTTTGATTAGAATTTCTCTTTGCTGCAGTGACTGTCAAAGTCCTGTTGCATCCATTTACAAGCCCAATGCAAAAAGAAGAGAAAACTCCAACTTCCACATCAATGCACCGCAACAAATTAACTTTGTCCCATCACATGTTCGCCTGGCTCGAAATATGCCAGTACGTATGTGTGTGTTCCTGCCGACCGTATGGCTGTCTGATTGTGAAGGACGAAAAGCATTCAGTCTCATACTCGACGAAGAGAAACCAAAAAAAAAAAACACAGAACATTCCATGGAATAAATAGCTTGCCCAATCCCCCCCCCCCCCTCCCCCTCTTAAACAAGCCAACTGCATTCAATTCAATTTCATGAAGATTTCCCAGGATGGCCAGCAAGGAACACAACACAATTGACGTTGACGACGTGCTACTTCCCAGCAGTCGTATTGCGTGCGGTATTGCGTTTTGCGGTGTACCCAGCCATCGTGAAACAGAAAAAAGTTTGAGGATTCCCTCATTCTGCTCCAACAGACCCCTCGAAAAAGAAAAAGAAGAAGAAGAAAACATAAACAGGAGAAAATATCTCGTGTTATTGTGAATTCCTATGACGACCATCATGTTTCCCTTACTTCCTTCCTAATATTCCCAAAAGGTATTGAAGAAATTTATTTATTTCACCGCCACCGATGATTATGTGATGGGGACTGTGGAATAGACTCGATCGCTCTCCATCTCTGTATACTCGTATATGACTGTGTGCATGTACAGGATTTTTAATATACATTGGTTGGTTGATTTGGAAAAACTCCCCCAAGAAAGCTTGCACTGATGCTCGAGTCCAACAGACTAACGAGTCCTAAGTGTTTAGCTAAATTGATGAGATGAGTGATTTACGACCACAGTCGATAAAGCTGGCTTGGAGTTCCGTTGACTCTTCCGATGATGTGGAAAATGTCTGATGTTTGTGCCTATTATCGTCTTATGTTGAATGCTAATTGATTGGTTTCAGTTGAGTTAGTGTTTTTCTTATTATTTGCTAGATAAGAAGTAGCTACTTAAGCCAATTTATATAAAATATTAAAGTTTAGTAAATTTTGGGTAATTTTACAAATCAAGCATTGACTGATTGTGCTACAAGAAGTATGTTTCGAAGAACAAGGCAAACCTTACCGATGCCCATGGACAGGTTTTCGGAACAAACCCTCGGAAGATAGAATCATTTAAAACTAAATAAAAGTACTTCCAACATTCCCAACATTGGTCAGTCAGCAATCAGCAGAAGAGCAAGGATGTACGTATGTGCCGTATCTGTTCAGAGCAATGGAAATGCGATCAATGCCGCTGGTAATTTTCCCCCAGAAAACAAAATCTAAATAACCTCGTCTGTAAAAAAAAAAAACATTACTATGGAGCCAGCAGATAGCCTACCAACTAGATCTTAAACGAAACAACTAAAATATTTACGTACGTTATTACGAACATACGCTTACTGTACTTGAGTACTGTACTCCAGCAGCACAGCCACTATCCAATAAGCCTGACCACACATAAAGATGGCATAACAGGCACCCAAAACATGCGCTGGACGGGGAATGTTATCTCACAACAGCTCATTACAGCTGTCATGCCAGGTATCACTTGCTTGGAATAATTAAGCCCAACGTTATCTACTTTAAAGTAATAATTGTTCGCGTGGGCATATTTGCTTAAAAACATAAGCTTCATTAACATTCACTACATCTACACAGGATTCCCTTGAGTATGAAAAAGAAGGATTTGAATCTTTTGAAATGGAATTACCTACCACCACCACAACCAGAACCTAATGATGGTACGAACATACCGTAATGCCAACGTCGACTCACACCACTGTCTTATTAGTATGGTGATCTGAGCGCGGATAGCATCACCAAGAAAGACTGCGTTTGCGTCAACACGGCTGCCCTTCGAAACTAAGATACCAGAAATACCTACGATAAAGTAATAGTCAGAAAGGTGTGACTTTTTTAAGAGGCGTACCCTAATGAAGAGTACCTCCCGGTACTCACACATATTGAAGGAAGACTGGGATGCCGGGCGTAGCAGAGAAATGGACACCTAATAGGAATTAAAGAAAATGTAATAAGTACTGTTGACTTCATCTTGGGGAGTAGTCACAAAGATTTGAACGACTGGTTCGATGGCTAACGTAATCTAGCAACTGAACCTAAGACTAAGACCCATCACAATGCAACAATCTCATAGAAAGCGAGGAAACGAAAAATAATATGAGGAGCTCAGTAGATACGAAAAATTAGTTCATCGATGTATCCTGTGTAGATGTAGTAAATGTTAATGAGGCTTATGTTCTTAAGAAAATATGCCCCACACGCACACGGTGCATAACCGTACAGCTATTACTTTAAAGCCGATAACGTTGGGTTTAATTATTCCAAGCCAATGATACCTGGCATGACAGCTGTATTAGATTTCATATCCGGATTGTTGTGTAATAACATTCCCCGTCCAGCGCATGTTTGGGGTGCCTGTTATGCCTTCTTTATGTGTGGACAGGCTTATTGGATAGTGGCTGTTTTGCTGGAAGAAAACTTGAACATGAACATGTTTTCTAGGCGGTGGAAAATATTCTAAACCCGATGGAGTACGGGTTACTATTTGCATCACTCAGTCGATAACAATTGTGAAAAGCAATGGTGAGAGGGTGCAACCTTGCTTGACTCCCGAGTAGATGTTGAAAGTTGAGCCAAGATGACTGTTGTGAATGACGCGGCATCCTTAATGATGTTAATGAGTTTTTCCGGAACACCATCGCTAGACAAAACACTTTGTTTATAATGTTTAGCAAGGTTATTCCAAATCAAAGTAGAGTCAAACGCAGCCTCGGGTGCCGTGCGAAGCGCATTAGTGCGGATGGCAAATTGGCTGCTCAGCTAGGAACGACAAACGAGCATAGCTAAGCGACATCGCAACACAAGCACAGCAAGCCGCTGAACATGTTTCGGATACTCTGGAGTTTATATGGTCATCCCAGTACAGACGACGTGCAAGTGACTAAAAAAGTGTCGAATATAAAAGAATAAACTACCAAACCTACAAAACTGTGCACCTGGGTGAATTATTGAAATCCTTGAGTCTTTATTTTTATGAGCCAATGTGAATTTCATGTGAACTTTATTTTACAAAAATAACGGATCTAGTATTTGTAGCAAGCGACGTGCAGTTTTAAAATCCATTTCGTCCCATTACGTTCTTGGTGCACATTGACTGCACCTATAGGTCCTAAAAATCGTGTTGGCGTAGAATAATTTAAAAAAATGGTAACGTGTATCCTTTTGTGGTTAATATATAAAACATAACGTTAAGGACGATGATGATGATGATTTTGTATGTGTCTATGATTATTGCAAAATACGTCATCATTTGGAATTCTCTTTTTCAGCGGAAGGGTCTTTTCAAAACTTTTTCACCTGTTGTCTTCAAAATCACGTTCCCAAAGCGAAATTTCATTTTCCTATTTATGCCTTTGAGATTTGTTGATGGAAAAAAATCCCTAAGGATGGCTTTAGAGGAGGTTAATAGAAACGGTGCCACCAAAAAGTGTGTCGCATAAAATATTAAGAGAACAATTTCCGCTCAATTAAACTCTCGCAGGCATTAGAGGTATAGTTACAGTGACAGTTACAGTACTCGTAACTACTTCTGGCCAACGTGACTTTTGCTGTTCTATTATAATTCATTGCAGATTTGAATCTCAGATTATCGTAAGGAACAGACGAATAAAAGGACTGATTGGGGGTCATTCAGAGATGAATACCTCTGCTTATGTTCTGCTTTTATGAAACATACGATTCCGACTGCAAAAATTTAATTCAATATCAAAGAATTTAAGAAAGGACTTCATACCAAGTAAGTAAATTTTGCCATAACACGCGACAAAAACACTCTTCATTGTTCTACGCACATCAAAAACACAGTAAAACCGAAATTAAAAGAACAAAAAAAAACACCGCTAGTAGAAAGAACCTCTTACATTCATTCTATTTCCTGTGTGATGCTATTCCAATGTCATCTCTACTAAACCAGCGCTTAATGGATATGAAAATTTAAGCCGATCGAACAGGATGTTTCGTATAAAAAACTGTTTTTTATTTAATTGATGGATGTGGAATAAAATTGACAGTGCGAGAGATATCATGGTTGGCTGGGTGCTGGTTGGATAGCTGGTCATATGTTGTCCTTTTAGAAAAAGTTTTTTCCAATGCCTTCTAAATATGGCCGATAAGCCGATATAGGTGAGATGGAGTGAAACATTTTTTGTGGTGATATTTTTTGCGTGGACGTTTTGTGAGTTTAATTTCTGCACTTGTCGTCGACAGGTACAGAATTAGTTAGACTTTTGTTCTTGTAAAAGGTGTTTTTGTTTTCTTAGATAAATCTTACCGAAGGGTTAACTGTCAAACGGGCTTTCATACTGCGCTCACTAAACTTTAATTACTTGTAACAAGTCTGGCAACAACGCTACCAAATTATCCAAATTTACTTTGAAAATCAGTCGTTGACTCGCGCAACTTATAGACGACTTCGTGATTTTAATGGCACACATAATCTTCCACCTAAGCAAGCTATCCTTCAACTTGTGCATAGATTTCGTACCTCATACTCCCTGAATTATTCAATAAAATCCAGAAAATGCACCATTTGGTACGGTTTTCACTCTGGTGATGTCGTCGGACCTTATTTCTGCAAAAATTAGGCGGAAGTTCGCGATACAGTCAATGGAGAACGTTACCGCGATATGAATTTTCAAGATCTCAAAGACAAGATGGCGCTACGTGTCATTGAAAATCAAAATTTGGCGAATTTCGAGAAATGGACCTGTCAATTGGTCTCCAAGTCATGCGATTTGACACCTCTCGATTATTTCCTATAAGGCCATGTTAAGTCACTGGTTCATGCTGAAAACCAGCAACAATTAACGCCTTGGAGGGCAATATTATTCATGTTATTTGTAACATACGGCCAGCAGTGCTGAAAAAAGTGGCCCAAAAATGGGCTTCGTCAAGAATAACCTTGATACTCATATCATACCTTCTATCTTTCCTTTACTCCGCAGGGGAGCATAGGGCTTCTACAAACGCCCGCCAATGAACTCGATTTATTGCCTGAGATTTCAAAAGACGCCTTGTGGATTCCAGTCGAGGACTAGTTTCGTAATATCGTCCGCTGGTTTTTTCAAAGTGTGGCCAATCCAGCTCCATTTTCATCGTCTGATGGTGATCGCGATCGCGATTGCTACCTGCTACCACTTTATAGCTCCTGGATATATTTGTTATACAGATTCGGACCTCAATTCCTTCTTGGGCTCATTCTGACTTCAAAGATTTTCTTGAATTTAAGCAGTCGCAGCATGTTATAGCACGGCTTGCTTGCTAAAGCCATCTGCTTAGCAAGTGAGTCAATTTCTCTTCTTTTTATGACATCGGTCATAGCTCCTGTCGTGTTCAAACATATCTTAGTCTACTTCGATTTGCTTTCCAGCACTACATGTAGTAGAAGTAGTACAAGGATCGCCTCCATTGCTGTTATGGAGCAGGTTCTCATGACCTCCGGTATTAAGACACAGACCAGCCTCTGTACTTTTTTAAGGTTCTTCTTACAGAATTTTGCATGGTCGTTTCTTCCCAAGCCAGTGCTCCCTAGGTGATCATTGGAATGATTATCATGATGTAATCCAGTTCATCCAGTGCGGCTTACTCACTATGATTTGCCTGCAACTTTTCTGCGCACCATAACTGCTATTTTTAATGTTTATAGTTCTGCTTGTTGGCGTTTGTTCCATAGCAGCCTACTGTCAAATATTCCAATCTTTTTTACCTCTTCACTGATAAGGATTTCTTTGACATTGAGCGTAATTGGGTTAATAAGCCTCAGCTTCTTTCAATTGGTGATTGGAACCAATGTGCTGTTGCTCGGGTTAACCCTGAGCCCCATATCTTGGCACCAGATGCTTGTGGTGGTTAACTCGTGTTGGATAATATGGGCGCCGTGGCTCTAGTTGTTAGTGCGTTGGATTTCGGAGCAAGAGGTTCGAAGTTTAAATTCCAGAAATACCAAGAATTTTTTTCGCGGTCCCACACCTCACGAATGTCAGACAAACGTCCGGGAGTAATAATTGTCACAGAAAGCTTCTCAAGTCGCCTAACGGATACGGTATTATAACTGTAGGTCTCTTACATTCGTTGTTCGGGGTAACACAGAGAGTTATTGTCCTTTTGAACTTTGAACAACTCCAAAACATAAGCACGCCTTGTTTTCTGTTTGTTCGAGATAGCGCGGCTCTACTGTATTTCCTCTTGTCCAATTAGATATAACTCTCTCTTGTCGAACATTGAGAGATTACACCTTTTAAAAATTATTAATTCCAATGTCAAGGAGTTTTCCTACGTCAAATATGTGGATATAATTTAACATCGGAGATGTTTCCTCGTTATTACTCGTAATGTTATATATTTAGTCGAGTTACGTTTGTGGGTTTAACGGATAAACTAATAAACATTCCACCTAAATATTCTTGTTACACACAGATTAGCATACCGGCATACTGCGATTAATTGAAATTAAAATCCGTTTGCTATTTTCGAGTCCTGCATCTGTGTGGAGGATGCTGATCTACTCTATTGAGTGTGTGCATTAATGGAAGACATCATAATCTGCGTAGATATACGATACACAAACACACACACACACACATCTTCATCAATTCAATTTAATTCACGATGACGACCTAAACGTAAATCAGATAATTATTGGTAGGCAATAATTGTTTGTCTGTTTGTCCGGTGGATCCACCTACTCTCAAATACACGAGCAATATAAATTCATTGTTGGAACGACACACGCAACGCGACATAATGACAATTGAATTGTAATTTATTACAAATTACGTGGCACAAATGTGACAGCCTCCATTCCAGGTGTGTGTAGTGTGGTGGCGCCAACGCCCCCATGAATGCGTAATGAAAATACCAAAATAGCAAAGCAAATTGTTCAGCAAGAAAATCTCATGGTCGGGACAAATCCAGCATTTGGTCTAGGTGTGAAATGCAAGTCATTATTGCCCCAAAGGTATTCTCGCTGCACCATATTATTATTCTACAAACACCCGTCGACCCACCCACCAGCCTACGCACCACCATCCAATATCACGTGCGTGCGATGATAATTCATATTGCCGGCTTTTGGATTCTCCAATTGCGGTGGAATCTTTCGATCGAGATTTCGCATGGATGTGTAGGTAAACGCAGATTCCACAAGCCAAGTGGATTTACTGGAACTGATGATATTATTGAATTGTGTGTGATTATAATGCTGCCAGAGGAATTTGAATTGAAGGACTACGAGTACGCATCGGGCAATTAATGTGCGTAAATTGGGTTGCCGGAAAACGGAATGCCGGCCTATTAAAGCAGACAAATAGACGTACGGATGAAGTGCCGTATAGAAGAGGTGAACTATTGTGCTGGAGGAATTTAATTACCTGGTCCTTTAAAAGTAGAAATACTGAAGCTGCAGGTTTGTTAGTGGAAATTGTTTGGGTTTAAGGTGAGATGTGGTTAGAAGTGAGCCAATTTCAAGGGGGCATGTGCCCCCTTAAACAGTTAAATAAACAGTTTTTTAAAGGGCTATTGCCACTCCGCTTTGCTGTGGAGTATACGAAATTGTCAATCTCCGGTGAATGCCGTGATCCGCCAAATAGACATTAAGTTCTCGACTGCAATACTCACTTCATTTAGGTCCTTTTTAACCACTTTCCACACAACCTAGAGAGCTAAAAGTCCAAAATAGCGTTTTTTTACTCCGCGTATGACGCGTGTTGCGTGTGTGGTGTGGAATAAAGAAAATTCTTTGAAACAGACATCGATCGTATTTGCACTATGTGGTTAACCGCGATTTTGCTAAGACGCATAGTCTGTGCAAGGTTCAGCTTAATCGGCTGTCTAGTTTTTGAGTTTTAGTGTCGTACAAACCAACAGACATTCATTTTATATACACAAATATATATATATATATAGATTATAGTACGTACAAAGCAACGCAGCACATAGCACACAGTCATTATAATGCCGCTATAGGCGTGAATGTTCGTACAAAACACAACGCAAAAAGCAGCGCAGCGAGTAGTGCAGCAAACAGCACAGAGTTGTTATAATGATGCGCTACCGTTTTTTCGTCGACTTTAGTTGTTTAGTTACAAAATTCGTTGCCACGAAAGACCCTATTATTTAACCGGGTAATATATACACTATGTTCAGACTGAAAGTCCATTCTCAATAATGGTGAGAGAATTTTTGAAATCAGTCCTGTAGTTCTGAAGATTACCTCCTACACACAAACTTTACAATATTTGTATAGATTTACACGCATATATATCAATTCTTCTCTTCTCTTATACACCTATATACAGGGTGTATCCGTTAAGATAGTAAATACTTAAATGGGGTAATTCCTTGGTTAATTTCGTGATCGTTTCGTGAAATCGTATGGGAGTGGGGTCCTTTTTTTACCCCCTCCGGTGTATGTAGCATTTTAATGCGAAGAGATGTACTTTTGATCTTACATTACTAAACACCCTGTAACTCTTGAACGCTTCTAGCTACAACGTCTTTTTCGATAGAAAATCAAATATTAAGGTCATATGATATACATTTTTGTAAAATTTTAAAACCATTACCGATATAAACGACGTCAACGAAAATATTTCCTTATTGATATTTAAAAGTTTGACAATCACTATCATTCACATTCCCATTCACATCTCGCTCGTATTTTCTGTGGGTGGGTTTTGTTAGCATAATGTGTTCCTGTACTTAATAAATAATTTAAATCTATTCTTCTAGACAACACTCTGTATTGGGTTTGACAACAATATTCACTGATTACCTTAGGACATCCCATCAACGTTTTATATTCTTACAAGTAGCTGTCTCATTTTCGGATATTGCTGTAAGTATTGGAATTTTCAAGTAACACAAATATCTGTTAATTAACATTGTCGGTTTGGCAGTTTGTAACTTGATGTTGTGCCTATTATACACCAATAAATCATTGATCAAAACATTGACAAAAACAATATTCTACACACCGATAAGGATAACAATTTCCAAGAATCGAAATAAATCAGATTCCAAAAAAAATGCCTCAGAACGAGCACATCAAGTCAATAAATTATCATCATCCCATAATCCTTTTGACAGGAAACATCATTGCATTTTGCTGGGACAATTATCGGGAAGGAAGGACCTATTTTTTGTGCGGTTTTGTATTTTCGAATGGGAATCGAATACGAACGATAAATGAAGTCCTGAATTTTGCTTTGTAAATATGTTCCTTTTTAGGAAACAAATGATTTTTTAGAAGTGACCCAGCAGAGGCAAAGGAAGGAAGGACTCGCATTCTGAATGACATTACGTAATTATAGAGCTGTAATTGTGTGCGTTTGTGATGACAGATATTATACTGAGCTTTCGAATCAGTTTGGAATTCTCGTAACAAACAAGAGCATTAATTCGCACGCAACGTTCATCATCATAGGAGCAAATAGTAAGCGAAGTGGGTGGATAGGAGAGAATCACACTCGTTCCCTAATATCACTGTTGTTGCCTGCTTACTTCACTAATTCATTCATTCATTCATTACATATCAGTATTCTCTGTGTGACGACGACGACGACGACGACGACGACAACAAAAAGGATATTACGTTATTTATGGGAAAATATTTGCCATTTGGCAATTGGAGGCGTACGTCATTTGTCGCTTCGGTCGGCCAGCACAGCATTCCCATTATAAGCCAGTATTCAAACCAGATAGTAGCGGTCGAAGCTGCTGATCATCATCATCTGGAGGTGGAGCAGGTCAACGCGAAAGCATGATTAATCGCAGCTGCCATGCATTTGGAATTCGCAGTGGAATGGGCAGCAGGATATTCCCATTTTGTAAGCGGGAATTTCTCGTCATTGCTGATTTTTTTTTCTATTTGTGTTTGGAATGTGTGTAATGGTATTTTGTTTTGTGTGTGCGCGGTATGCGTAATATTGCCACATACTTTTGACCGCGACAAATACGCAGCGCGTATTCCAACCCAACAAAAGTTGCTCACTCGCAATTCGGTTGTTGCAAAGTGACTAGAAGGATATATAGAATTAAATTTAGAGAAACATTTAACGCATCATTTGACCCAAAAACGAGCTATTATTTATCGAAATTTTAATTTTAAATTCGAAGAGAATTAGTGCTCTGTCAGGATGAGTGCGTAGTACGTTTTGTTCAAATTGTTCAAACAAAGATGACTCATAATAATATGATGAATTTAAATTTTAGATTTAAGCAAACTGATTTTTTATTAAAAACGATACAATAGACCAAACAGTCATCCTTCTTGGCATGAAAATATAAAAAGATAATCCTACAACAGATCTACGCGGGATGAAGGATCTATTGAACAAGACGTTGTCAACAGCGAGCGGGGCGGGATGGGGAATGTTGCAGGTCTATTAAACAAGGCGTGGTCAACAGCGAGCGGAGCAGAATGGGGACAGCTGCAGGTCTATTAAACAAGACGTGGTCAACAGCGAGCGGGGCGGAATAAAGGATGCTGCAGGTCTATTAAACAAGGCGTGGTCAACAGCGAGCGGAGCGGAGTGGGGAATGCTGCAGGTTTATTTAACAAGACGTGGTCAACAGCGAGCGGAGTGGAATGGGGAATGCTGCATGTCTATTAAACAAGACGTGGTCAACAAGAATTGGTCAACAGCGGGCGGAGCGGAGTGGGGAAAGCTGCAAGGCTACCTGCAGAAGCGTGGGCTGGGGTGATGGGTAGGTACTAGGTAGTGACGCGGTTTATAGACGCTCGTCCGGTCTGATTAAATGTGGTGTTCTGATGAGAACGCTCCAAAAATTGAGCGCAATTTACCGACGGTCCAGTCTGTTCAATGTATTTTATTTGGCGTTCTGACAAGAACGCCTTAGAAATTAGGTGTGTGCTCACACTAGGTGTAATTTCATAGGGAATTCGACAATTTTTCATATGAAAATTGCCGAACCTAACTGATTTTCTAGTGGGACTTGTTGGGAATTTTATCCGCTGAAAATAGAATTATTATACATTACTCGTATATGATCAACAGTGACTGGCGGCAGACACACATGTGACGTTGTGTGTTCGATGTGTAGTCGAAATTATATTTGACTCGTATATAGTCAATAGTGACTGGCGGCAATTACACACGTGGTGTTGTGTGTTCCTTTCATTTTCATTTTCGTTCCATTTTCATTTCATTTTATTTCATTTCATTTTCATTTCATTTTCATTTCATTTTCATTTCATTTTCATTTCATTTTCATTTAATTTTCATTTCATTTTCATTTCATTTTCATTTCATTTTCATTTCATTTTCATTTCATTTTCATTTCATTTTCAATTCCATTTCATTTTCATTTCATTTTCATTTCATTTTCATTTCATTTTCATTTCATTTTCATTTCATTTTCATTTCATTTTCATTTCATTTTCATTTTCTTTTCAATTTCGTTTCAATTTCGTTTCATTTCAGTTTCATTTTCATTTCAATTTCGTTTCAATTTCAATTCAAGACATTTGTTTAAAAAGCACACAACTATACCAAAAGGATGTTATCTAAACGTAAAGTAAAAGGCTCTATTCCTTGGCGAATAAAAAGCAATACATTGACAAAAGTTCCACATATAACTGCCGGCAATGGAACTCTGCTATTCGCTAACTAAATGCACCGTTGTTTGACAAAAACAAATAACAGAATATAAAAAAAGCAGAAAAAATCAAACTTTTTTCATTCAATAAGATAACAGGATTGTACCAAGTTTTTAATTAAAACTTTACGCACGTTTTCACAAAGTAAATTTTCAAACCCAAACTCATACACACACACACAAACATAAACGCAATGGCGGGAAGCTGCATGGGCATGGTAATGTAATGTCATCCAGAGAGACCCGAAACAGAAGAAACATCAAGTAAACTGGGAAAAGAAAGCAAATTACTGTGCAAGTCAATGACAGTTCTGGTTAAGTAGAATATGGTTTATGGAGTTTGAATCTTTTTTTTTTAAACTTCTGACTATAACTCTACCCAAATATAAGTATTAACTAGATACGATACGAAAATATAATTCATAATCGCTTAAAGTATTGATATGGTTTAATTGAATTGGTTGTTGTTGCATTAAATAAAATTATCTGACTTAACAAATAGAGTACCTAAACTTGAACTGCCAGTTGTTATTTAGGAATTTTCCGTACAGATGGACGGACAGACAGATAAAGAGATAACACAAATGTCATTATTATATGCTTATGAATTGTTGCAGGAGGACCAGAGTTTATTTTGGACTATCTTCACAGACAGAGCAGCTAGCAATACACAAACTCAAAAGAAGAAACTGACAAACATGTTTCGTCTGAGTTGGGAAAGGACTCTTTGTATGCCCATGACAGGCAATTCAAAGTATGAAATAGGAAATGGCAACGAAATAAGTAAGAGGATGTCTGCGCTTCTCGCCTCGCCTTGCATAATGAACAGTGCCTAGATAATATATCCTGCAGGTAGTATAATAAGGGCAGAATTTTGCGAGCACATCCCGTTTAGCTCCTTAATAACTTAACATAGAAAGCGAACTTATGAAATTCCATTTTAACTCATCAACAAAGTTTCGCTTGTCTCTGAATAACGATTTGAAGCCCTCCCGCAGCCTGTTGGATGTGTACCCATCTCCTTGCTCCTACCCCTAATAGGATGCAATTTTCGACTTTGGTTACATTTCGCTGTGTGTAAATGATGTCCTTATACTTGTCGAGTTTTTATAGGAAGTGATGCGTGATATTATAGGGTTCGTCCGCTTTGACAATTCAGGAGCGTTATTAGCAATAAATGTAATGGATCGAATTGATGCAGCTTTCAATAAGAAAGTTAGGTTAACAAAATGGACAAACGAATCGAAAAAGATGTCCGCCTTCGGTTTTCCGTTGGAAGAAGGGATTTTAGAGAGTCATTTTTTCTTCTGTCTAACTGAATCTACTGCACAGTGGTATAAAGCTCACAGCTGGTTTGGTGTCGCCCCCATTATCCGTCAAAATAAGGAGACTTAGAGAGTTCGCCTTTTCTGCTGTATATACGAATCTGCTGATGCACAGAAGGATACAGCTTAGATCTGGCTTCGTTTCTCTTTTAAGAGAGGGTAACAATTTGTTCCTTGCTTATAGCTAATGATTGTCCACCCGATATCCAGCTGCTTACTCTCCACTCCAGAAAAGCATAATTGCTATGATGGGCAACTGTTATTATTGCAACATCACCTGCATATTCTATCAGACTTATCTCGCCGAGTAATTCAGAAATAGGCGCGAATCTGGCTACTATTGTCTGAAAAGACTATTCCAATCGAGGGGAGGGGGAAATAGACCACATGCATAACAGCATCACAGTGCACGTGAGATAACAGAAACTTTTTTGGTGGCCAAATTCATGTTTTTTAAAGCTTGATAGAATTTGAAATTGGAAAACGATAACAAAAGCAATTCATTTTAATCAAATAGTTCTACTTATTCAAAAGACTTTGGGTATATGGCATATGGACACTGTTTAGAGTACAAATTATGTTTCCTATCTGAACAAACAATAGGAGCAACGAAATTACGATTTAGGCACTTGAACCACATATTAATAATGTGGGGTCAATTAAACCCACTCTGATATTGACAATGGACAACGAGTCATAGAGATGACAGCAAGCAATAATATGATCGTTGCGAGTACAAGGTTTGCGCGTAAAAATATCCACAAAGCCACTCGCAACCAGATCGACCACGTGTTGATAGACCGTCGCCACAACCCGAACCTGATGACGGTACGAAAGTTTCGAGGTGCCAACGTCGACTCGGACCACTATCTTGTTGGTTGCGTACCGAGCAATGCAACAATCTCATGAACGCACATGAAGATGAATATAAAGAGCTCAGAAGATATGAAAAAACAGTTCACCGGCAGCCTGGGAGAAGAATCTCGTCCATGAACTGGACCAGTACAGAGAGCAAGGACCGCACCAGGCGCGAAAGTTCTACCAAAGAATCCGCGGTATGACGCAATTTACACCGCGTTACACATACTGCAAAGATAAAGAGGATAATCTGATCGCCGATCTCAAAGATATATATCGAAATACACCAAGCAATTCATGAACTAATAGTCCAAGTATTGGAGGAAGAAGCGGTGCAAGAAGACTGGCGAAAGGCATACTGTGTCCCATACATAAGAATGGAAATATCACAAAATGCAGCAATTATCGTAGTATAACTATGTTGAGTACCGCGTACACGATTTTCTCCTCTATCCTTCAAGACAGGATAGCCCTATACGCTAAGTCATCATTGGTCCATACCAGTGTGGCTTAATCTTAGGCAAATCAACTACTGAACAAATTTAAACCCTTAGGCAGGTAATGGAAAAATGTCTAGAGCTTCAACACTCACACTACACCATATTTTTATAGACCTTAATGCCGCCTATGATAGCATAGCGAGAGTAGAACTTTATAAAGCCATGAGAGAATTCGGTATCCCAAATAAACTGACACGACTACTTAGGTTGCCCAAGTAAAAATTCCGGATCCCTATCAAGCCCATTTAACATCTATAACGGGGTCCGACAAGGGGATGGACTGGCCTGTGTCCTATTCAACCTTGCGTTGGAAAAAGTGATCCGAGACTCTGAAGTAACAGCGAGAGAACCAATCCTCTATAAGTCCATTCAGATACTGGCTTACGCAGACGACATTGTTGATAGAAACCAAAGGAATGTACAGGAAGCTTTCATTCAGTTCAAAAAGTTTTAAAAAGTGACATTTTTCGGTTAATTTTGGAAGTTATCATTGACGTACAACAGAGCTCGAAAAGTGTAATTCAGTTTGACAGTTTCCTAAACTCTCTTTTCAGCCTACGCCATCTTTCCAGCGTAGACTTGGCATGCTGCACTATCGTGTCCCGTAAATTCTCCCGGAAAAGAATTGCCGACAAAATGATCTTGCCTCCTGCAGAACCTTCCGTGGTTTCTTCTCTTCACGATGTCGACATCGTGGTAACGCTCATGAACTGCTCGAAGAGTCTCTGAAATCAGTATATCTTACGTACCAATTATCAGTAAAACTTTTAAGCTTAAGATTTAAGCTCCTTCCTATAGGAGCTAGGGCTGTTTAACTTCTGGGATGTTTAGGGTAACTGAAAAAAGATTAATTCGGATCTCATGGCATTGATTTTGATTCCCCACTTTTGGTAGTATTCTTGAAGTACGAACGATTTGCACAGCAATCTTGCGATGCTGCGCTACGATTAGCATGATGGCTGTTATTTGTCGGTCCCTTCTTTAATGAGCCTAATCGTTGATTTGGCTTTGCCTACTTGTACGTATAATGTCCTATTTTTTTGTTAAGAAGCCAATCCAATCTATCAATACAGAATCGATAACCAGGAAACACGCGAATGTTGATTCCCTTTTGTTGAGTATGAAGTTTCAAAAATAAATGAAGCTGGAAACCGAATTGACTATTGGGGATGTTCTTTTTGTTTCTACTCTCTTGAGCTAGATAGACTACAGTATCTTGATGGTGCTGCTGAAGTGCTGAGTACCGCTATTGGTATGTACCCTTTGATAAAAGTTCGCTCGGTCTTCTTTCGCATTGGAACTATCTTCACAATTGTCCACTATAAAGAAGGGAAGAACTTAGAACTACTAATACAGTTCTTAAAGATGAGTGTTGGGACTAGAAGCGAGCTGTTTGTGGCAAATTGCTTAACATAAAGTTAGAGATTCGGTGCCTTCCGAATCAGTTTGTTCGAGTTATTTGATTGGATGATTTCTTTTGTCATCAAATCAGGACATCTTTACCAATGCAAAAGAGTTTGATAAGAGTTTGAGTTGGATAAGAATGAGAAGAAGAAGAAAGTCAATTATTCGTTTCTTCTACTTTCCTAATCAGTTCCGCCCCTTGTGTTATTGGTTTGGACACAAAGTTGATTTCAAATGATTCTGCAAAGGCTTTTAGCTTTCTCTGTTTCTGTTTGTGTGTGCCTCGCGCTTACCACACTTTGAAAGGTTTAGCCCGCTGCTTCTTTTTTGGAAAACATATCGGCGGGCACCACGTGGAGATCCGATTGTACCTTCACAGATATCAGGATAGATACGGTACGTTCATAAATATTACATGTTATTCCCCCTATTATGCTGTTAGCTGGCCGTTATGTTAACATTGGAATACATGTATAACTATTCTATATATATTGTTTTTAAATGCAATCTAATTTTTTATTAAAAACAAACTCAGCTCAAAAATCACGACTCTTTTTGAAGTAATTACAAACTTATGGCCCTGCATCATTTCCATACTGAATCCGGCTCATTTTGATGAGGGTCCCATTTATTTATCTAATATTTGTAAGAGCATTTCCAAAACGCTGTACAAAGTCGATGCTACAAAATGGCACGTTTCAAATTCACAACAGCACTCTGGACAGTAGCACCCTTACTCACGTGCACAACAAAGGGACAACAATGCAAGCAACTAACCCGTCACTAGTTAAGTACTTACACAGCAGCTGCATCAACTCTCGTCTGTCCAGATATCTAGTTAATAGTTGAAATTAGTTTTAGTTTCAGTTTTCCAGCAGCTGCATACGTGCGTATGTTGTGTTGTTCTAGTCTGTGATTAAACGTGCGACGAAAAACAGTCAGACAGACAGACACACGCCTCGCAAACTCCTTTGAGAAAGTCTATATCCTTACTGAATTGTGTGCATCCATGTGAATGTTTTTGACCCTTCCGGAAAACACGTTTCCATCGATGAGCCTGCTGCTACGGCAGTTTGGTTGTTGTTGTTTTCCTTTTGTTTTTGTTGCACAATGTTGCTATTTTGGCCTTTTTGCAATCGGAGCATTTGTTTTCGGGTAGCTGCGTTTGAGTGTTTTACATGCATATACATTACATATACATACATATATTATTTCAGCTGCACACAAAAGATAAACTGTTGATACGTCAATGGACCCAGGTATTGAATCTAATCAATCACACCACTCTCTACTCGAACTGTACTGAAGATGATGTTTAGGGAGCCAAAAGCACACATATTTACTTCAACTCCAACATAAAGGATACATGATCTTTCACAGTCCTTCCGTCCGGCTGTTTAAGTTGCAATACATTTATTTCCTTAGTAATATTAGTTATATCACAACTTCGGTGAGCCCGTCACTGTCATGTCCCTCCATCGCCGACCCACTGTCGGATTTAGATCAAATCCCCAAAAAATAAAATCCCATTTATTTGGCTTCTAGTGATTATTTCCCCACTGAGTTACTACTACTACTGACACAATTCGAATGCACCATCGATGCACTAAAATTCTTCCTACAGTCCTACACTTCAATATGGTTGGCTTTTGTGTTTCACCCAAAGAATTAAGCTGCTTTCAGTTATATCTTAAGCAAGCAAATGACCAAAAATTCAAGGCTCAACAGGAAGAACAAAAGAGTGTTGTTGTGCATTCGAAACTCCACAATATTTACTCAGTTCTCTATTGTGCGTCCTCTGCTTCTCTTCCTGATGTTGTTTGCGTTCCCAATGCTTAGAGGAAAATCCATTCATAGAGGACGAATGAATGGATGGATAGTGTGTCAAAGGATTCACTTGGGAGTGTAATTAAATTGATAAGGACAGGCAAGGATAACACAAACGTTGGAAAGGCAAAAAACAGGCGCCGTATGCAAGGATGCCTGCCTGACTTGTTGATTCAGTATTTTTTTTTTTATTATTTGTCTTCCATTAGCATCGTCCGTCTAATCGAATGTCTTCTTTTCATTCGTAAGATTTGAGTGGAACTGTACACGAGGATGTATAGTGTACAGTGTACAGCTACTGTGACACGGCGACAAGTTAAGACAAATTTTCTTCTGCTTTTGAATTGAATTAGGTGGCTGGAAGTGATTTAATCGAAAAGAATTAAGACTGACAAGGATTGGTTTGGCACTGGGAAGGAACACTTTCATTCACCACACCAGGCACAACGATTGAAGACCCATTTGATTAAACTGCAAGTAAGAAAACTGAAGGAGATTTTCCGTACTAAGTCAATCTGTGGAAGCATCCAATAAAAATAGTTTTAAAGATGTGGAAGGGAGACGCTTCAAAAGAATTGCCAATACTTCCTTTAAATTTTGGGTAAAGCGGCTTTAATGAATTTCATGTAATGCGATTCGTTTCCTGGATCTTTTGAAGAAATTGTGCCGGTGACTACGACGCAGCAAAATACTTTCGGATTTCTTTGGTTCTATTTATCATAATCCTTAACACGAATCTCGTGATAGTTTCAGTCGTATTGGGTCGAAAATGTTTACAAAGAATCTCCGAACTTAACTCCTTCTACAGCGGTGATCAATGAAATTTCAATTTGGTTATGTAAAAGTAAAAGGCGCTTCCTTTTGCTCTCGCTTTCGTTCTGTTTGGAAAAATGATTTTATTTGTTGGGTTTTCTTTTCTACATCAGAAAGAATGACACTTGTAGTTTACTTTTAGGGTTTAATCTTTTGATAAATACTGCACCAATCACTATATTTCATTGTATACTTAAGGGAATGAATCTTTTAATAAATATTGCAACATTCATTACATTTCACTGTATACTTTTAGGCATTAATCTTCTAATAAATATTGTACAAATCACTATATTTTACAGTATACTTAAAGCCTTAAAGGGATGATTCTTTCAATAAAATTCCAACAATCACTATATTTCATTGTATACTTAAAGGGATGAATCTTTTAATAAATATTGGAACAATCATTACATTTCATTGAATACCTTTAAGGTGGAATCTTATACAGTGTGTTCCCTAATTCGTCAAGGATTATTTGGGAAATCATTTTGGTGTATATTCTAAGCAGGAAAGGTCTATATCTCTAATGTTAACCTCATTTATCGGGGATTGAAAGAAAAAGGCTTATTTTGGTGTAACCTGAACCATATTAACGGAAATTGCCCTGTTAATACTAATGGTAGATACTTCGTTTAGGCCTTTGTTTTTAGAACAAATGCTAGCCTGTGTAACTGCGTTTAAATAAAGTTGATATCTTGTTTGAGTCTTCAGATATCCAACTTCAATGCCTATTCCAGTTTTCTTGCCCATGCTAATTTTTAACTTTGAGGACAATTCTCCAGAAAATGCGTAATAAACATAGCGATTTACTATTTTTTTCTTATGAACGTAATAATAATAAAAATAAAAATCATTACTAGTTTGGGGAAACCCCCATAGATTTTATGATACTTGGGAAAACCATCAGGAGCTAACATTTTTTAAAATGTAAAATGAACTTCGAAATTCGCAGTCGTCGCCAAATACGCTGTGGCTTGCGGGGGTCTTTAATCGTTTTGTTCAAACAGACTGCGGGCAAGTAAAACGGGACAGTCGAGAACGCAGCGGGCAGATATCAAGTTTGAGAATGCGCCAGCTGGATTATTTCCAAGCTCTCCTTTTCAGTGGCTCACCAGTCAAGTCGTTTGATCGAACATTGCGAACAAAATTGTACAAACAACAAGCAGCTTTGTTGAAGACGCCTGTATCAACTTCCAATTCTAGAGGTCTTAAAAATATTAGCCACTTTTGAGCTAAAATTCCGAAAGGATTTTCGTAAACACGCCAGGTCTTACAAAGTCGTTTATTAAAAATTGTTTTTGTTTCATCTACCGAGGCTGCTAGTTTGGGGAAAGGATGCATTATAAAGCTCTCCAATTTAAAACCTTCACCGCCGACAACGTCAAGTGTCGAAGAGACTACCGAACCATGTCGTGACGGAGGGAATCATCGTTTTTCGGCTACAAACATCGAAACACGCCACACAGTACTTGGAAGTAATCGCCAAAATATCTGTTTTTCAGGTGGGGGCTATTTCAAAGCATTTTCTTTTTTTTCACGTTTAACACGCGCCACACGCGCCACACGCGCCACACGCGTCAAACGCGGAATATCAATTGGCCCTTGACATTGAGCCGCTCATGAAATTTCAGCCCTCTAGGTCGTGTGAAAGGTGGTTAAAAAAGACCTCAAAAAACGAAAAAAGGGGGTGTTTTCAAACCATCACACGCGCCACATGCAAAACGTGACACGCGTCATAAAAAATGCTATGTTGGACTTAGACACTTACAAAATTTCAGCTCTCTAGCTCGTGCGGAAGGTGGTTATAAAGGACCTCAAAGTCGTCGAAAATACAGAACCAGAAAAAAAACCAGGCACTTAGCCTGGTAAGTGTATTCAAGTCATCAAAGCTCCCACCTGACCATCGAATGAGTCTAACTTCAGATTAGACCATCATTCGTGATTAAAAAAAAGTTCTTGATACATTTTTTGATCGTCCATTTACAGTCTTCTTAATGTATCCTTCCTGATTAGAAGTACATATAGTGATACTTCATGCTTCGTTATGAATCCCTTGACGATAATCTATCAAACATCCCTGTGTACTCCGGTATAAAGTTACGCGAAAAAAAATCTGCAGTTCATTTGCCACATTTGCCACATTTGCCACATCCATACCTTAACACTCCATTAATTATAACCTTCTCACCTCTAGTTATCGATATTAATGGCGGAGTTTCTCTTCAACAAACCATAAAGACTAAACTGACTGCCATTAGAAGTTTCATAA